>OY757928.1:81020812-81187734 GCA_963585895.1 Sepioteuthis lessoniana
TTCCATTTTTTTAGAAGTGGGGGAGGTGATTCTATGACATTAAAAGGTAAGTAACAATAAAAAGAGTTATATATATATATATATATATATATATATATATATATATATATATATATATATATATATATATATATATATATATATATATATATATATATATATATATCAGTTTTACTCCTTTGGGGAGAGTGCTTGTGCGTAGGTGGATTGCAGGTTAGGGGAACTGAGCTTGATAAAGGTAAAAAGAGAAGAAAATAAACTTAGCCGGAAGGAGAGAAAGGAGATAAAATGTTATTGCAGACTGTCAAATGCACCTTGCCAGGCGGAAGAGGCAAATTATTTGCATTCAAAGAAGCAAACATCCGCGCTACTGCCATTTTGTACATAAATGTAAGAAAATATTGCTTTGCATCTTCACACACACACACACACACACACATATATATATATATATATATATATATATATATATATATATATATATATATATATATATTGCTTTGCTATTTCATATATGCAAATGCAATGCAAGATCACTATATCTTTCTGCATAAAAATAAGATATAAAACACAATAACATGAAATATATCAAGCAGATTTTACTTTTTTCTATCTATCTATCTATATATCTATCTATCTATCTAACCGGGCCATTGGCCTAATGAGTTGAGTGTTCGCCAATGGTCCAGGAGACCGTGGTTCAATCCCAGATCGAGTCATACCAAAGGCTCAAAAAATGGTACTTGATGCCGCCTTGATTAGTACTCAGCATTATAAGGTTGGGATCAAGGGTAACGTAGAGTAATCCAGGGAAAGGATTAGCGCCCTCCCCAACACCTTGGTGTAGTAGCTATTGAAAAGGGAGCCTTCGGGATGCCCTCGACTAAGGTAGCCAACTTTACTTACTTTTTACTATCTATCTATCTATCTATCTATCTATCTATATATATATATATCTATATATGTATGTATCATATAAAATAACGTTCAGATACGATGTGTTTGGACTTATTCATATATAGAATATATGAGAAGTTTTTTATACGAGAAGCATACGATAAGTTTACAGACTTTTTTCGTTTGGGCACTTTTATTGATAGTACACACATGAAACTCTAGTACCCTTCAAAGCAATCTCCTCCGGCTGCAATGAACTTGTTGTACCGTTCCAACAACTTCTGGAAGGCCCCATAAAAGTTCTCTTGTGTGAGCGTTTAAATGACCTTCGTCACAGCCTCTTTCATCTCCTCAATTGTCTCATAACGACAGCCTCTGATCTTAGGGAATAACCAAAAGTTACAGGGACCAAGGTCTTGACTGTAGGGAGAGAGGGGAACTGACTTGATGCCCATCTTGGTCAAATAGTCTGTGACAACGATGGAGTTGTGGACTGGTGTATTGTCTTGGTGGAAATGCCACTGACCCGATTTGAAGAGTGCTGGCCTCTTTCGACGGAATCTCTTGCTGAACTCCCTTAAAACCTCAACATAACACTAACCCTAACCCTTTGGTCAATCAACTCTGGTCTATTGACTTTTTTACTCCCACCCCTCTCATCACCCTCACAGACTCCCTGCCTTCCTTGAATCTCTTATGCCCCTCAAAACATGATGCTCGATTCATGCAAGATGGTCCAAAAGCAGACTGAAGCATTCCATAGTTTCTGTGGCATTTTTTCCAAGTTTAAAATAGAATTTTATTGCATATCGTTCTTCTAAAGTGTCAGATTGCATTTTTGAAATTCACCAGCTGTGACAATTAGGCTTTAGTAGGGTGTATTCCAATTGCTGTTGTAGCTGTTGAATTGAACCTGAAATCATAAAAATTGGTCAGTCATCTCATAAAATGTATAGCAAGAGTCTACAACAATTTTAAATGCCCATACGAAAAGACTGGAAACTTATCTGATGCACCTCGTAATTCCAGTAGAGGGCTCAATGTATGGCTATTAATATATGTGTGTGTGTGTGTATGTGTGTTATTCATGTAAGTAATGTCCAAGAATGACTCGTATGGAATAATTCATCAGTAGGATTTATGAGAAGTTTCTTATAATTCTGACAGAATGTTCAATGTATGGAAAAATCAGGGTTCAATCCCAGATCGTCATACCAAAGACTCAACAAATGGTACGAGATTCCGCCTTGCTTCACACTAAGCATTATAAGGTATGGATCAAGGGTAAGTAGAGCAATCCAGGGAAAGGAGTAGTTCCCTTACTAATAAATCGATGTATTAGCTATTGAAAAGGAAGCCTTATGATCAAGAAGAAAGAAAACTCTGAATTCAATCTCACTAAGACCAGCTAAAAATTGACCTAGTCGTATCCTGTTTGTGTGGAGAGGTGTGCAATATATATATATATATATATATATATATATATATATATATATATATATATATATATATATATATTGCTGGTTGAAACCGTGTCATCTCAAAAGTTTTCGCTAACTCGACTCTAATATATACATATTTACCAACTCCCCCGCTCGTGTAGGATATGACACAAGGTCAATTTTTAAGCTGGGTTTAACAGGTTTGAATTCAGAGTTTTCCTTCTCCTAGACTAGTTGCCTCACCAAGGCTGAAGAACCTAGTCTGCCCTACTATTTACTCATAGCTGGAGGGAGAATAATTGAATTCATACCTTTCCCAAGGGTATTAGTGCTATGTGAAATGCAATAAGTCTCGTCTAGGATTTGAACTTGTTTCGCTGTGTCCATTTCATAAGACGATAACTATTGCACCACGGGTACCTCGACTCTAATATATAGATATATAAAAATACTAAGACAGTACAGCATTCTTTCTCCTACCCCACGCTCTCTCTGTCAAAAAATCTCCTCTCCGAAAAATTTTTTTCCTATCGATCAACTTTAGTAAAAGTGACAATTTTGAATGTTGTTAACAAACTGGAAAATCGCAGAAGTTACAAGTCAATAAATTTTCATTAAAAATGAAATAAAAAAAGGTAAATTCCAATCACCAACACATGTTACCAATAAATCTCCCTCACTTGTTTAAGTGGATATAAACACTCACGAATATTTTGATTAAAAATATAATGTATACAAAAATTGTCGATATTATTCACGGAGGCGCTAAGTTTTATCCTTTTTAACGCCAGTTAATGTCATTCGTACATAACCACCGCCAATTACTGCCCCTTTCCGTGGCTCTTTGGAAGTATCGGACGGTGATTTTGAACATTTGACCTTTCTCTTCCATCTGTTTCAAAATCCTGATGGAAGATGAAGCCACGAGTCTTTCGCATCCAATTTATAGCATTATATGTTATCAAGACCCTTACTTTTGCTTTTGTTGCAATTTCTGCAGATCCAAATTAATTTCTTTAAAACGTCCTGTCTACTAATGTTACTATTAATGTACTGAACAGTTAAATTCAAAATAGTTGTCTAAACTTCTTAGACGAAGCTTGATGATTTTTATCATTAAGGGTTTTCGGACTATTGTCTTCATCTTTATTGTTTTTTTCCAAAACGTTTCTGAGATGAAGCTTGGTGATTTTTATCATTAAGGGTTTTCGGATTATTCTCATCATCTTTATTGCTATTTACACAACGTTTCGGCCGATATGTCCTCTGGCCTTCTTTAGGTGTTTGTCGAACTCGGGAATCTACACGGAACTTCGAACTACGTCCTTTATTGTCCAGGAGGACAGATAGCTTAACGGTTATAGGAGCTGGTTCCCTAAGCTTCTAAGGTGACAATCATCTGAAGGTTGCTGGTTCAATCCTGTAACAATACAGGAATACTTAACACTCGTACCCTGTTATGGCTAATGGAATCAGAACAGGCGACCCCCGTGGAATCAATAAAGGACGTAGTTCGAAGTTCCGTGAAGGTTCCCGAGTTCGACAAACACCTGAAAAGGCCGAAGGACATATCGGCCGAAACGTTGTGGAAATAACAATAAAGATGAAGACAATAATACGAAAACACTTAATGATAAAAATTAGTTAGTTTCACAATGATTCATTTCTTTTTTTATATTGAGTTTGGGTTTAAGACTGTTTAACTATATTTCTTTCGGGAATGAGTCTTCGATCGGGGTCGAACTGCATTTTCTAGTCTCTAGCCTGAGTCATCAAATCTGTTTCCTCAACTTTGGAGATATTTCTTCGGATTTGGCTTGCCAGAATGAAGTCTATTTTGTTTTTAAGATTCTAATGACAGATGCAAAGAATTGAGGACAATTCTTTTTTCTCATACATTTGCCAATTCGTGGAAGATTTGATTATGTCTCCAAATATATCAACCTTTTGTTCGGCTTGTTTTACAATCGGCAAGGATTTACTTTAACGTGGCAATTTCTTTGCACAAAGGACAGACTGGGTCTTCGCTAAACCATTACTTTATATATATATATATATATATATATATATATTATGTGTGTGTGTGTGTTCTACTGTTGGAGTATCATATTTATTGGTCTAATGAAGAACGTTTTCTGATCAAAGCGTCTTTAATTGAACTTAAATTTATATATATATATATATATATATATATATATATATATATATATATATATATATATATATATATATATATATATATATGTCTGTGTGTGTATCCAGATTAATGTGTTTTCATTTGGATTGGGAGGAGTGTTTTTCAAATGAGCCGTGATTTGTTCGGTATTTTTGTTTAAGTGCATATTTTTGCGGTTGTCCCATGTTTTGTTCGTGGGAGGGAGGTTCATTCAAATCAACAGTCAGGTTTATTTGTTTGTATATATGTTTGTAGTTAGTATCTTTTTTAAATTTCAAGGCTGGATGATTAAGTTTCATAATAAATCCGATTTTTTTTTCAGATTTTCATCCATTTGTCTGGGTTTTTTTTTTTTCAATAGTTGATTTTAAGCATATATCTTTTTCGATTTTTTCTATGATGGTGAATTTTGCTTCTCTGTGGAAATCGTTCAACTAATATTAGATTGTTCTGATCCATAGATTTGATTCTGTGTCTGCAGTTATTTAGTCTAAAATAAATTGGCCAAACTGACTCTCCAACATATTGTTTTCGGCAGCGTGTGCTCTCCACTAAATGAACAACATTTTTTTGGTCAGCATTTGAGTACTTTTAATAGATCTAACGTTTTTTAAACGGTTGTGTATTCTCTCTCTCTCTCTCTCTCTCTATATATATATATATATATATACATATATGCACACACACACTCTCTCTCTCTCTCTCTCTCTCTCTCTCTCTCTCTCTCTCTCTCTCTCTCTCTCACATACACACACATACTCACTGGTATATCCACCATTGTTGTTTATTTAATGCCAAACCCTCTTTTTCTATATATATCAAATATGTGATTTGAAAACACATTTTTAATATACACACAGTTAAATGATCCAACAGTTCTATTTCTAACAATACAATTCAGCATGATTGATTGGTTGGTTGGATTTAATGGCATATCAACCTCTATAGGTTATTTAATGCCAGACCCTTTTTACACATATTATATATATGATTTGTAAATGTAAATGTTTAGGTTGGTGATGGTTGAGTTTTATGGCAAATTGACCTCTTAAGGGTCATTGAGTGTTAAATTCTGATATGTATGTGAGTGTATTATATAAATGTCAAAGTTTTTTGTTTGTATAAACTTGATGGTCGAAGGTGTTGGTAACATAGTCTATATCTTTAATAGGAGGCCAATTGTTCTTAAGAAGTTGATTATGTTTTTGAGAGCAATTTTTAAAAATAGATCCTTCATGCTGTTCGGCTTATAAAACTTTTTCCTGGTGAGGTTGAGTTTTTTGCATTCTATCAAAATGTGCTTGATTGAGTATTGATTTCCACATGGACATATAGCATGAGTCAACAACAAAGTTAAATGGTTGCAAGTATTGCTATGTATCACTAAAAATTCGATTAAACATCCGTAATTTGTTTACGCACAGATGATCAAACAGTTCTTTTTCAAACAACTCAATTTAACATAAGTCATATGTTTTCTCTCAATTCAAATGTCAAACATTTCTATTTGACCCATAGATAGGACCCTATCAGGTGTTACCACTCCGAGCCGAAGTCGAACAGGGTGCAATGGTAATGAAGGGTTACTCCATATTCCCAAAGCTCCAACATTATTGGAACCTCACTATCAGATTGTTTGGCGTTATATTCAGGAGACTCGTTATATTCAGGAGACGCGTTATATTCAGGAGACTGCAGAGAAGCAGTCTGTGTATTCTACTGTCCCCCACTACCAGCCGACTGGGCTAATACTCACTAGGTGTGTTAAAAAAATCAAAGAATATTTTTTCAAGATTATGATTCCTTAATATAATGATGCTCGATAAAAGACCGAAAGCAATGGTCTGCTTACTCGCTGGTGATATAGATTTCTTTGTCATTAACACTGAAGTCTTGCAAGGAGAGACATTGTCATCATTTCCATTCATAATCTTCCTAGATGACATATTACGAACGTCAGTAGATTTAATGAAAGAAAATGGTCTTATACTAAAATAAATCAATGAATAAATAAAAAAAGAAGCAGGCAATATTCCGCAGAAACTGTCATGGATGCAGACTATGCAGATGATCAAGCGCTTTTCGTAAATACACCTTCTCAAGTCGAATGTCAATTGCATAGCCTAGAGCAGGCAGCAAAAAGAACTCAGACAAAACTGAATTCATGCGTTTTGAACAAAATAATACCATCTCCTCATTAAATTGCAGACCGCTGAAATTTGTAAACCATTCCACATACATCGGTAGTAATATCACATCAACTGAAAGCGATGTCAATGTATGCGTAGGAAAAGCATTGATTGCTGATGATTGGTTATTTAGCAAATGAGAAACGAAAACTGGAAAACATTCTTAGCGTTCGATTATCGATACGCGGAGAATTTCCTCATCTTTTTCGCTGTCATTTTTTCGTTTGAAAATAATTTTCGAGTGGAACATTGCATTCTAGCAGCCCCCCCCCACTGAAGATAGTTTATCAAAAAATAAAAAAAAACCTAAACGTAAAACGAAGGCATATTATCATAAATAAATAAATAAATACATCATCTGAATATTTTGTCTTTCATTTTTTCATATCTATTTACATGCCATCGGATTTATTTATATATATATATATATATATATATATATATATATATATATATATATATATATATATATAAGTCAGTAACACATCCAGTTAATCCGGAGATGGGAACAATTCCAAGCAGGAATATTTAGATGAAAATTTAATAGCTCGATGCAAATACAATCTACACAACAAATCTTTTTTTCTAAATAAAAAACCTACAATCGGTCACATTAAAATGATAAATTTATTTCCATCCTGTCAAAAAGCATTGGTATTAATCAATGCCCTAAAAATTTACAGGATTTTTCAGATAAACTCAAACAAAAAAAAAAATGGATGCAAATAACTCTTTCCAAGTTCACAATCAGAGTAGACGCACACAAAAAACTTATTTCAAACCTAGTAGCTTATATATATATATATATATATATATATATATATATATATATACTTAATATTTCCTTCAATAAGTTTCCAGACTTTTTCTGTACAGGCATTTAAAATTGTCGTAGACTCTTGACAATCCACCATGTTATTGCTATACATCTTATGAGATGACTGGCCAATTTTTATGATTTCAGCTTCAAATGAACAGCTACAGTAGCAATTGGAATACACCTTACTAAAGCCTGATTGTCACAGCTGGTGAATTTTAAAAATGCAATCTGGACATGAGAACACTTTAGAAGAACGATATGCAATAAAATTGTGTTTTAAACTTGGAAAAAATGCCACAGAAACGTATGGAATACTTCAGACTGCTTTTGGAGCATCTTGCATGAATCAAGCATCAGTTTTTGAGTGCTATAAGAGATTCAAGGAAGACAGGGAGTCTGTGAGAGGTGTGGGAGGAGTAAGGAAGTCAGAACACCAGAGTTGATTGGCCAAATAAAGAACTTCATGGATAAGGACCGTCGTGTGTCTATAGAGACAATAAGTGCACAGTTTGATGTCAGTGTAGGAACTGTACACACAATTATTCCCGAGGAACTGAAGATGCAGAAGATTTGCGCGAAGTTTCTCCAAGTGTGCTCAGAGAAGATCAGAAAGAAAGACGTTGTCATGACAGCAGGGAGATGGTTGAGGTGAACAAATCAGATCGCGTAATTCTTGATGCTCTGGTGACCTGCGATGAAAACTGGATCTAATGCTATGACCAGAGACCAAGAGACAGAGTTCCCAGTGCAAGCATGCTGGCTCTCCCAGGCCCAAAAAGGCCAGACAGAGCAAATCCACCCACAAACTTTTGATGATCCCTTTTTGGATAGCACTAGCATGATCTACATGCACTGGGTTCCCACTGGACAGACAGTCAACAAGGAATACTATGTTGAGGTTTTAAGGGAGTTCAGGAAGAGATTCCGCCAGAAGAGGCCAGCACTCTTCAAATCGGGTCAGTGGCATTTCCACCAGGACAATACATCAGTCCACAACTCCATCCTTGTCACAGACTATTTGACCAAGATGGGCATCAACACAGTTCCCCACCTTCCCTAAAGTCAAGACCTTGCTCCTTGTGACTTTTGGTTATTCCCTAAGCTCAAGGGAAAACTTAGAGGCTGTCGTTATGAGACAATTGAGGAGATGAAAGAGGCTGTGACGAAGGTCATTGACACGCTCACACAAGAGGACTTCCATAGGGCCTTCCATAAGTTGTTGGAACGGTACAAACACTTTACTCAAATTTAGATGTGTGATATCTTGTTCGGCTTTATTTCATCTTCACGAACTTCAGTCTGAAGAAGTTCGTGGAGATGAAATAAAGCCGAACGAAATATCAAACATCTAAATTTGAGTTAAGTGTTTGATTTTCGTGAAGATGAAATAAAGCTGAACGAAATATCAAACATCTAAATTTGAGTTAAGTGTTTGATTTATCCAACTTTCCACAGATTTCAATCACACACACACACACATATATATATATATATATATATATATATATATGACAAGAATGCTTATTCAAGATATGAAAATATAACTTCTGTTTGTCTATAACTGTAACTGCGTGTGTACTCACTCACTCTAGGAGGTAATGATTTTTGTTTTAGCTTCCCACCAAACTAAAATGAACATGAAGTTGTTTTTAAATATGTAGTACCGTGCGAGCAGCTAGCTTTCCATAGAGATTTGTTAAAAATTGCTCTGATTCCGTCGAAATTCTTCTTAAGTGGCGCCTCAGGCACCGAGGAATAAAGTGAACCCTTACCCCTTTTAAAGGAAAGGCCTTCTGGAATCCGGCTATTAGCTTTGATAATGAGACTATAAAGAAATCCGAAGGTATTCAAGTGATACCGACTTCAGTTGTTTTATCAGGAGGTGTTGCTTGATCTCAACAATTCATAAACGGTGATTTTGGAGAATAGAAAATTGTCTCAAGGATTTAGGTCAGGAAATTAAAAGCGCTAAGGAATATGCATCTTATTTTTTCTAAATCAAAACTCTCTCACAGCCAAACTGCAATATGTTCTCATAGACAACTTAACCAGACACATACGCCACCTGTTAGTGAAACTTAGAATATTCAGACTGTATCCCCTGCAGAGGAGTAAGACCCTTACAAAAAGGGTATAAAAACAAACTGTATTTGATGGAGATATTCTTGTTCTAGAGATATTGGGAGTACCGAGTCGAGTGTTTGCCAGTGGTCCGGGAGACCGGGGTTCAATACCAGGTCGAGTTATACCAAAGACTTTTAAAATAGTACTTGATGCCGCTTGCTTAACACTCAGCATGATAAGGTACGGATCAAGGGTAAAGTGGAGTAATCCAGGAAAAGGAGTAGCACCCTTCCCTACCTACACCTTGGTGTAGTAGCTATCAGAAAGGAAGCCTTTGGGTCACTCTCGTTTAAGTACTTGGGTACTCTTTCACTCCTAATACTCCGAGGTCCACACAAACGCTCTCTGGTAGTTCCCTTGAGGGTCCAACCTATGTTTCAAATAGATCTTTTTAAAGATTATTCATAATCTTTTTTGGACCGTGCGCTAAAAAAATCTCTTAAGAAAAAACTATAAAAAAAATGTAAATATGAATGTACAATGAACGTGATTCCCTAACCCTAGACGAGTTAACATATCGTCAAAATCAATTAATCAGACTAATTTGTAATAATCTAGGATAACTCAGATTAACGTGAATTCTGAGAGGTAAATATGAATTAAAATTTTCATACGAATCCTCGATGAACTTCCAGGGTTGCTCACCTGAAAAATAAAAATCAGTTTGTTTGTTTGCGTTTTCTGGCATTTCAACCTTTGTAAGTTATTCAATGCCAAATCCATTTTTATACAAATGAACAGTTCTATTTCAAACAATTCCCTTTAGCATAGGTACACGGTTTAATTGTCAAAACATTTGTATTTCAAGCTGTTCAGTTTAGTCAAACAGTTCTATTTCAACAATTCAGTTTAATATAAGTATATTTTTGTTTACACACAATCAAATGTCAAAACAGTTCTATTTCAAACAACTCAGTTTAGTGTAAGTACAGTTTCAATATCAAAAACAGTTCTATTTCAAATAATTCAGTTTAGCATACAAAAGCAGTTCCATTTCAGACAATTCAGTTTAGCATAAGTACACAATTTATATGGTTTTTCATAAGGACGCTGTTTAAATGTTAAAAGAGATCTATTCCAAGTAATTCAGTTTAGCTTAAGTACGCAGTTTAGTTCTATCTGACCCATAGATAGGACCCTATCAGGTGCTACCACTCCGGCCCGATGTGGACCTGGGAGCGATGGCGATGAAGGAGTGGTCCTCATTCCTCAAAGCTTCAACATTGCTGGAACCTCACCATCAGATTGTTTAGTGTCATAAACAGGACAATCGTTTGGGGTGTCTTACTCCTCTTCAGAGATGCAGTCGGTGTATTCTGTTGCCTCTGCGGACTGGGTAAAATAAAAATCAGTCTGAATTCTTTCGAAAGCGCCCTTAATGTCGTTAGTTGCATATTTTAGTGAGCTTTAAAGTAATTTTGTTTCATAGTCTTTTTTCTTCTCATTCTCTCTTTTTGTTTGTTTTGTATTAGTTCCTTCTGCTTGTTTATTTAGGCCTGTTTAAAGGTAATTTGGGTAAATTATTAAAAGGAAGAAGAAAAAAAATGTTTACATCCCGTTTTTATCGCACGAAATTATCAGGAGTACTTAAAAGTGACTGGGCTTGTATGAGATGGGATGTTGAGAGACCTTAAAAAGCATTGGACAGGTAAGAATGGAGGAAGAGTCGGGAGCGTCGCAAATGGAAAAAAGAAAGCAGAGTGAGCGCACTGATGTTGATAGACAGAGAGATAGATAAATAGATATTTATGCGACCCCTTCATGATGCAACGGAGGGTCATGTTTTTAGCGGAGTTTGAAATGGATTGATTTCAGAGTTTTCCCTAGACTGGTGGGCCGAGCCAAGGGAAAAGGGCTCAGTCAGCCCTAATATTTATCCATAACTGGAAAGTGAAGAGATGGGCTTACGCCTTTCTCGACATCATTAGTACGAAGTGAAAAACAGTTTCGTCAATGTTCGCGTCCATTTCCTAAACTAATAATCGCTAACCAACCAGCACCTCCAATATATATATATATATATATATATATATATATATATATATATTGGATACCTATATAATACCTATATATATATATATATATATAGGTATTATTTGGTCCAGTTAAACCGGAGTTGGGAGTAATTTCATCAGGACAAGAAAACTATTCAAGAGAGAACATTTAAATTTTCCTGGTAAATAGCTCAATGTAACAGACATTACAGAGCAATAAATTCTTTAAGAAAAACAACAAACTGGTCACATTAGAATGATAAATTTATTTCCATCCTGTTACGCATTTTTGAAAAATTCAAAAACACGAAAAAAATTCAACAGAACTTCTTCAGATCCTATTAATAAAACAAATCAGATTAGACACAGAAAAAGGTGGGAGGGGATAGAAGAGAGGTGAAGAGTTATCTCCTCATTTAGCCCACTTCCGTTTTTTATCTTAATTTCGGTTAGAATTGTAGTAAATTTATTTTAAAAAAATTTTTTTAAATTTTCATTTTAATTTTTAAATTCTAATTACATTTTGACTTAAACTACGGATCTAATATAAAATTAGATTTTTAACTTTATTCAATAACTTTACGTAATGATACAGTAATAATTATATTAAATTTAACTCAAGATTTAATTAAATTTAAAATTTCTTTTTTAAAAATCAAAACTATTTAGAACCTATTAATCAGTTACACTTTTTATGATTAGTACGTATATATGAGGGGTGTAATGGTTAAAGCGATGGACAGCCGATTCGTAGTAAGCGAGTTCGAACTCCAGTCGCGCTATTACGTTCCCTTTCGGACAAATACCCTTGGGAAAGGTATGAACCCCCTTATCCTCTGAGCTATGGGTTAAATAGTACCACTACTGTTCTTTTCCTAGGAGAATGGCTTTGGCATTAAATAACCTACAAAGGTTGATATGCCATTAAACAACCAAACCGTATATATGATATATTTTTTTCACAATTTTCTAACATTTTATTTTATTTATTCATTTACATTAATTCTCAGTTTAACTCTAGGCTTTTTAAAAAAAAAATAATTTAAGTTAATTATCTATAGTTTAAATTTAGCCCTATATATATATATATATATGGAAAATCAACTGATTTACATACTGAAAAAAAGTATCATTTTTTGCGCAAAAACAGACTTTTTGTATCGGTATTTTTGTATTTATTGACCAATCAGTGCTTAGGTGCTCCTAGAATTTCTTTGAGATACTTTTCATCATCATCATCATCATCATGTCGTGCCGCTAGCACGGATATCCCTGACCCTCTCTCGCCACTTCTCCCCATCATTCATCGCTTTTGGTAGGTCTTCGGGGCTACATCCCGTATTCTCATATATATGTATGTATGTTCGAGCTGGTCGTCCTGCTTTTGCTTGGCTATATGCGGGGGTCCATAGGAGTACATCACTGATAACTTCGTCCTTGCTTCTCCAGCAGTATCCTGCGTGTCTGGTTCGTCTAACTTGGATAGTTTTCGTGATGGTAGGCAGGTGGCCGTATAGTTGGTGTCTTGTGGGGTGTTGCCGCCAGGCATTGTTCAATACTGTTCTCAACATTCTTGTGTAATTGCCGTGTAGCTTCTTCTTCAGCCGTTTAGTTAGCGTCCAAGTTGTGCATCCATATAGCAGTATCGATACGACCGCTGCCTGGGATGATGATAATTAACTTAAAAATTTGAAAGATCAAGGCCTCCTCAAAATTAAAGAAATATTTTCCCTTCTAGATTGCTTTTAAATACATTTTTAACCAATTAAGTAAGTAAAGTTGTCTCCCTTTAGTCGAGGGCGACCAGAATGCTCTCTTTTCAATAGCTACTGCACCGGGGTGTGGGGGAGGGCGCTACTCCTTTCTCTGGATTGCACCACTTTACCCTCGATATGTACCTTATATTAGTGAGTGTTAAGCAAGGAAGTATCAAGTAGCATTTTTTGAGTTTTTGGTATGACGCGACCTGGGATTGTACCCAGGTCTCTCGGACCATTGGTGAACACTACCCACTTGGCCAATTAAAATCATACGTAATCCATTAACTTTTAAAAAATCTAATTTCGAGCCTACCTCAGTCTTATAGTTGTTGGTGACCCTAGTCGAGGGTGTGGGGTTTAAAGATTTTTATGAAGGTCAGTGGCTAAGGGCAAGGCTGTGTTGCCGTAAGTTATCTGACTCCATATTTTGGTTATTTTGCTTTACCCCACGTTGACTTGGCCGGTGCAATGCCTTGCCCAAGGAAGGTCCAAAAGAAATATAAAAAGGGAAAGATAAAAACAGATAGGAGACGAAAAACATTTCTTTCATACTTTCCTTTATTTACCTGGTGAATGGACTAACCAACGCTACGTCTAAAGACATAGCGTGGTGCCCAAAACACCAGATAGTAAAAACGGTGTTGTCGGTTCGACGTCACTACCCGAAAAGAGAGAGGTTCACAGAAAACCTGAGTATTTATCTCTTTTCACCGGCTCCAAATTCGCCACGCCAAAATCCTTCTAATTTTGGCGCGACCGCTTCTCATTGGCTACTTTACATTTTATTATTTTTCTTTTTTTGATTTTAACCGGATGGATGCGTGGAGCCTTATGCGTGGCGACGCATTTATACATTTTGTATCAGGCAGCCGACGAGTCAACATCCGGTTGGGAGTTCTTTGGTAATTCCTAAATCGCCACAAGGGTGACACGAAGGCACCCTTTTCATTAGCTACTAGAGTGAAGTGTAAGGAAGAGCGCTACTCTATTCCCAGGATGAAAGACCTCAATCTTATAAATAAGTGATAATCTTATAAATAAGCCAAAAAATCGTACGTAATTCATCAACTTTAAAAAAATCTAATTTCCAGCCCACCACAATCATATAAATAAGCCATAAAACAGACATTTCTTTTCTTTAGGTTGATGTATTTATTCTGTAACCTTCTCAAAACGTTCAACTTTATTTCTTTTGAGTGAAAATCTAACATTCTGTTCCTTAAGGTATTCATTTAATTTCATCGCCGCTTAACTATTTTAGATTGGGCGAAAATAAGTTTGTTTACGTAGAATCTCCGTACTTCTATTCAGTATTTCTCCTGCTGATGAAAATTTCGCCAACTTCCACATACATACTAGCGCATAGATAGACTTTCTCGTTTTCATAGCGACATACTCACACAAAGATCTTTTACACACACAAAATTTATCAATTACATTTAGACAATGTAAACTGCAACATGATATTTTCTCTCTTGTAATATTCACGCCCTAATAATATATTTTCTTACGAGAAAAGACTTGTTTTTCTTCGAACTTTTCCCTCAATTTAAAAAAAATAAAATGCATCTAATTTGCAGATCGGTGTTTTCATAGATAGACTTAGATAGATAAACACTGGCAGAATTAGATAGATAGATAGATAGATATAAACAACAGAGATTGATTGATTGATTGGTATATATTTAAAAATACTAATATATATATATATATATATATATAAAGATATGAAGAATTGAGATATACATGAACAACAGAAAAAGATAGATAGATAGATAGATAGATAAATCAGACATGTACGGCTTAAAAGAAAAAACTTCATATAAAAAAGCAAAAAAAAAAACCGGAAAAAATAGACTAATGTTCAGCTAAAAGAGATGAAAAAACTGACAAAAAACAAAACAAAAACGAAAAAACGAAAACAAAACGATTATATATATATATATATATATAGTTGTCAATCCGTGTGCGTATGTGTGTGTGTGCGTATGTGTGTGTGTGCGTATGTGTGTGTGCGATAAGAGATATAAAAACATAAAAAGGAATATACAAGTGTATATGTTTAGGTGTATGTTTGTATGTGTATTTTAAGAGAAATAGAGAGAGAGAGAGAGAGAGAGCGAGAGATAAAGGGAGAGAGAGAGAGAGAGAGAGAAAGAGACAGATAGAGCGATAATTGAAAGGGAGAAAAATTTGGCACCTTTGACTCTCCCCTCAGCAATACTGTGTATTTGGTTAAGTAGGGGGTAGTAGAAGGGTCCAAGGTATAGGTTCCCCCATGTAAATAAATGACGTTCATAGCGTAGAAGTTACACTATTGCTAACAAAAACATGTCGATGATTACCTGCCACTACCACCACCATCACCACCACAACTACCAACACCTTCACGACGACGACTACTACCACCACTCCCACTTCAACCACCCTGCCCTCCTCACACATCTAAAAACGAGTAAATGTCACTAACCCAAAACAACCGTGGGAGTTTCAGAATCGATGTGACAGCAATAATAATAATAATAACAATAATAATAATAATAAAATCTGAAGGAATGTGATAAGAAGGATAAGTACCTCGACCTTGCTAGAGAATTGAAAAAGCTATGGAAATTGAAAGTGACGATTGTACGAATTGTGATTGGTGCTTTTGGCACAATAACTAAAGATTTATTAAAGGGCCTGGAAGACTTGGAAGTTGGCGGACGGGTAGAGACTATCGAAATGACAGCATTGCTGAGAACGGCCAGAATCCTGAGACGAGTCCTGGAGACTTTAGGAGACTTGCTGTCACTCAAACTCCAGTGAAAAACCATCAGCAAACACTGATGTGAAAAACTCTAAGGGAGTAAATGATAATACCAGAACTAGTGATAACTTACAACAACAACAACAACAACAACAAGAGAACCTGCGAATTGTAAACTTTGGCGTCTCAGCAGACCACGGAATGAATTTAAAAGAAAGTGAAAAGAGAGATAAGTACATAGACGTTGCTTGAGAACAAAAACAAAAGGTGACAGTGATACCAGTTGTCATTGGTGCGCTCGGAACTATCTCTAAAGAAATTGTAAAGGGAATGGAGGACTTTGAAATGAGAGGACAAGTGGAGAGCATCCAAACTACAGCATTCTTAAGATCGGCCAAAATACTGGGAAGAGTCCTGGAGACTTGAGGAAACTTGTTTGTACTCAAACTAAAGTGGAAGACCATTAGCTGATGCTGGCGTGAAAAATTCTCAAAAGAACTAACAATAACAATTATGGCCCGTGCATAGCTTTTTTTTTCACCCGTAGGTCTAAGTTGCTTTTTTAAAAATGCTCTCCACCATAAATCCGACAGTTATTATATATATATATATATATATATGTGTGTGTGTGTGTGTGTGTGCGTGTGTGTGTGTATGTGTGTGTGTATGTGTGTGTGTGTAGTTGGGTAGGAGTCTTTCATTTAAACGTGTTTGATTAAATAATAAAGACACATTTTCTCTATATAATTTTTATTCAATGGAACATGCTGAAATATATATATATATATATATATATATATACAAAGTAAAGTAAAGTTGGCAACCGTGGTTGAGGGTGACCAGAAGGCTCCCTTTTCGATAGCTACTACACCAAGGTGTTGGGGAGAGCGCTACTTCTTTCCCTGGGTTGCTCCACTTTACCCTTGATCCGTACCTTATAATGCTGAGTGTTAAGCAAGGAGGCATCAAGTACTATTTTTTGAGTCTTTGGTATGACTCGATCTGGTGTTTCCTTGCCACAAAGTAATTTGAAGGATACAGTCGGGACGTAATTATGTAGGTGCTAGGGCTTAACATGACCTGCCGATAGATTGGATTGGGCCTCTCTGACCCCACCCCCTCTAGCTCAGTAAGGTCCAAAGGAAAATGTTGTGATCACGTGTCTATTTGGCTGCTCAGCCACTAAGATTCTAATCTCAAACGTTACGAGAGGCTACCTATGGCCAACAAATGGCCTCATTGAGGGGTGGGTCTTACCCCTCTGCAGAGGTGCAGTCTGTATATTCTACAGCCCAAACCAGTTTAGGAAAAAGAACATAAACGATAGGAAAAATAACCCTGTATAACATCTTGACTTTGATAGCAGGGTTTGGTCAATGCATAGTAATTTACAAAGCTCTTTGCTTCGATGTGGCACAAAGCCGAATGAATGGGGCGCCCAATGAGACTCGAACTCACTCGTGTAGGTTTGCTAGTCTAGCTTGCTAACCGTTACACCACCAGAGGTGTTTTTTTTGGTCAATGCATATTCATCATTTTGTCGTGCCATCAGTACGGATATCCCTGATCCTCTCTCGCTACCCCTCCCTATCATCCATCGCTTCTAGCAGGTCCTCATGGCTACACCTCGTATCCTCACAGAACTGCCGTACGTAGGTGCGAGCTGGCTGCCCTGACTTTGCTCGGCCATGTGAAGGGGTCCATAGTAGTACATCGCTTATGAGCTCGTTCCTACTTCTCCAGCAGTGTCCTGCATGTCTGTTTCGTCTAACTTGGATAGTTTTCGTGATGGGTGGTTGGTGGCCGTATAGCTGTTGCTTTGTATGGTGTTGCCTCCAGGACTTGCTCAATATTGCTCGTAGCATTCTTGTGTAGTTACCGTCAAGCTTTTTCTCCATCCGTTTCGTTAGTGTCCATGTAGTGCATCCATATAGCAGTATCGATACGACCGCTGCTTGGAAGAAACTGCGTTTCATTTTATCGGTCAGGTCTGACAAACAGAAGAAATATGTTTATCCTTATTTTGAAGGATATTTGTGTTAAATGAACGGAAAGATTTTCAGATTGAAATTGAATTTGGCAAGGAGATTCCATTTTCAATGCAGAGAATTACTGTCATACTCTCATCTATCAATCAGCTCAGTAACATAGAAATAAAAATAACATATACAAGAGATAGTTTTCACGATTCTTCAGGTTTCAATCGTTTCGTTTTAAAGGTAAATTAACAATTTTTTAATGCTAAGCCCTGTTTATATAAATACAGGGTAACCCGGATATAAGAGACTTCCCATGTCCCGACGACTCGCTTATATCCGGGTTATACTGAATATATGATTCGTAAACACATATTTTATTGGTAACATTTTTAAACGATACAGAGCTCATTTGTTCGTACACAGTTAAATGGTTCCGAGTATTGTAATGTAATATTGACGATTTACAGATACTACCACTCCGGGTCAGGGTATACGTGGCAGTAATGGCAATGAAAAAGTACTCTATACTCCACAGATCTTCAAATCTGGAGACTCACCATCAGAAGCAGTTTAGTGTTATATCCAGTACACCTCCTTTAAGAGAGGGGGTTCTTACCCATCTGAAAGGGGTGCACTCAGCGTATTCAGAAGCCCCATTGATAGGGCGTTAGATTCTATAAAGATATCTGTGAAAAAAGTTCAGTGTAGGCTGCAAATCAGTAAAATGTTTGAAGTTATTTAAATTTTTAATTCCAAATTTAACCGATATTGGATAAGTGTGTGTGTGCGCGCGTGCGCGCATGTGTGTGTGTGTGTGTGTGTGTGTGTGTGTGAGAGAGAGAGAGAGAGAGAGAGAGAGAGAGAGAGAGAGAGAGTGATATGTTTTGATCTTTGAAAAATCAAATGTAATCATATTCCCAGTGGATACTATTTCAATTGAAACAAAAGAAAAAAAAAACAGTCGAAATATAAAACTCAAGTTAGTTTAAATATATATGTGTGTGTATAAATTTCAAAAGCCTTCTCCAATTCCTTCCTTGACGACCTAGATTGTGTTAGTTTCTACTATGTCTTACCAGTAAAACCTAAGATCTCATCCTTCAATATTCTACTAGGTTTTTTTTTTTTTTTATAAACGCTTGTTTTTTCTTGAATACAATTCTACTCAAATTTTCTACAATTTCTAGTCCTCACTTAACAAAAATACTAAGAATGCAAGACAATGTTACCACCCCCCCAAATATATATATATATATATAGAAAGAGAGAGAGAGAGAGAGAGTGCGATGGGTACATTTTAAATTATTAATCTCGCGCATGCGCTTTCTTTGTTTCATGCAAGATGCTCCAAAAGCAGTCAGAAGCATTCCATACGTTTCTGAGGCATTTTTTCCTAGTTGAAAACAGAATTTTATTGCACATCGTTCTTCTAAAGTGTCCTCACGTCCAGATTGCATTTTTGAAATTCACCAGCTGTGACAATCAGGCTTTAGTAGGGTGTATTCCAATTGCTGCTGTAGCTGTTCATTTGAAGGTGAAATCATAAAAATTGGTCAGTCGTCTCATAAGATGTATAGCAATAACATACTGAATTTTCAAGAGTATACGACAGCTTTAAATGCCTGTACAAAAAAATCAGGAAACTTATTGAATGCACCACGTATGTATATATATATATATATATATATATATATGTGTGTGTGTGTGTGTGTGTGTGTGTGTGTGTGTGTGTGACACATATAGTGGGTAATATTTCATCTCTTTCTGAGATGGGTGAAATGAAATTTGGGATAATTAGGATAATACGAGACATGATCTGTGTCATTCGAAATGAACACGCTTCGTATTAAAAGAAAATGTCCAATTTAGTTTCTTTGTTTAATGGTATACCAACCTTCGTGGTTTATTTAAAGCCAAAGCCATCATTGTAGAAGAACAGCACTGATTGTATTTACCCCGTACTTTGAGAGTTCATATCTCTCTGAAGTGTATATACTGAAAGTAAACGTAAAAACGCGAGTAGGGTTTGAACTCTCTTATCTCGAAGGCGCAGTCCAGCCCTTTAGCAGTTAACGCCACTGGAACAGACCTCAAAATGAGACAATTAAACATCCCCAACTTTAACTATATATAAATAGATGTTTGATTTATTTTCAGAGAAAAACAATTGCCTCATAAAAATTGAAACTGATCCGTGTATTTCTCGGGTTTAAGAACTGGTTTTGAAATGTTAAAAAGCGAACTTAATTGTTAATAGAATCTACTTTAATGTCGAGGGGAACATTTTAGCTGGAAGCCGTTTTTCTAAAAGGGAAACATCTCCAATGATAAACTTTTAAAGCAGCTCTATGAAACTGCTGTTGTTATTTTACATTGGGCTTCTTTTTCATTCGAGCCTTTTCAACATGCCCAGATAAGAAATAAAACTGAAAGATGGTAGGATATTTGAGATAGATAGATAGATAGATAGATAGATAGAAAGAAAGAAATACGAAAAAAGGAGAGCGAGAAGAGAGTGTATGTGTGTGTGTGAGGGAGAGAGAGAGAGAGAGAGATCTTTAATAAACCAGCCGGAAAATCCTCTCTTCTAATATTTTATTCCCAGGGTGTATTGCATTTCTTGTATCAATTAAAATGCCTGTAGATAATGATATAACTAATCACGTTCATACTTACGAAATTTATCGAAAAGATAGTGCTAACACTTTTAAGCCGAATTTGAATGGATGGTATGACGCTGTTGTTTACAAAGAATTGCTCAGTCTGGTAGATAAGCATCCGTTACAGCATCTGCTGTTACTAAATAGTCACCCATTTAAGTACTGAATAGGCTCATTGCTGCTTAACTAATCCAACGGAAACCGATGATGACTGTGAGAACTGAGTTAAATATCAAGGACTGCGTAGCGTTTGGGATAACGCTTCATAATTTGCGAGACATGTCGAGTTCGCTGTTTTGAGTCTAGAATTTTCACGTTGCTTTTATTCTTGTTTAACTCCACTTTCTTCGCTTAATGGCATGTCAACTTTTTAAGGATATTCAGATATTTACCCAACCCCTCCACACAAGCAGGATACCACGCAAGGTTAATCTTAAGTTGTTTTTTTTTAATATTCTAGACCGGTTGCTATACCAAGGTTGAAGAGTTCAGTCTACCTTAGGTGGAGAGAGAATATTGGATTCATACCTTTCCCAAGGGTATTAACATTATGAGGAATGCAAAAAGTCTTGTCCAGCATTTGAACTCGGGTCGCTATGTTTATTTCCTTGGACGTTAACCATAACACTACGGGCACCTTGCCCAGTCGGCTGGAAGAAGGGCTGTAGTATACACCGACTGCACCTCAGAAGTTTCCTGGATATGACACTAAACAATCTGATGGTGAGGATCTAGGGCTTTGGGGAATGCGGGGCACCCTTTCAAGGCCATCGCTCCTAGATCCACACTGGCCGGGAGTGGTAGCACCTGATAGTGTCTTATCTATGGGTCAAATATAATTATACTGCGTACTTATGCTAAACTGAATTGCTTGAAATAAAACTGTTTTGACATATAAACTGCGTACTTACGCTAAACTGAATTGTTCAAAATAGAACTGTTTTGACATTAAAAATCTTTTTGACAATTAGACTATATTTATGCTAAACTGAATTTTTCGAAACAGAACAGTTCATTTGTATAAAAATGGATTTGGCATTGAATAACCTACAAAGGTTGATACGCCATAAAAAAAAACAACAAAAAAAAACAAAAACAAAAACAAAACAAGCCAAACAAACTTCATCATCATCATGTCGTGCCGCTAGCACGGATATCCCTGACCCTCTCTCGCCACTTCTCCCTATCGTTCATCGCCTCTGGCAGGACTTCAGGGCTATATCCAGTATCCTCACATAGCTGCTGAATGTATGTTGGAGCTGGTCGTCCTGCTTTTTCCCGGCCATATGTGGAGGTCCATAGGAGTACATCACTTATGAGCTCGTCCCTGCTTCTCCAGTTGTGTCCTGCATCGTCTAACTTGTATAGTTTTCGTGATGGGAGGCAGGTGGCCGTATAGTTGGTGCTTTGTAGGGTGTTGCCGCTTGGACTCGTTCAATATCGCTCGCAGCATTCTTGTGTAATTGCCGTCTAGCTTCTTCTCCAGCCGTTTAGTTAGCGTCCAAGTAGTGCATCCATACAGCAGTATCGATACAACCGCTACCTGGAAGAAACTGCTTTTCATTTTATCGGTCAGGTCTGATTTCCATATGATCGATAGCCTATCGATAGCTGTCCATGCCTTCGTTAGCCGCGAGTCGATGTCCTTTTCGGTTGATGAAACGCTGCTTCCTAGGTAGGGGAATTTATCAACTAGTTTCAGAGGGGTTCCGTCTAGTGTGGAGATGTCGCCTGTTTGATTAGGAAGAACTGTTTTTGACATTTGTACTGCGTACTTATGTTAAACTAAATTGTTTGAAATAGAACTATTTTAAAATTTTGCTGAGCGTAAACAAGAACTGTACTTATGCTAAACTGAAGTGTTTGAAATAGAACAGTTTATATGTATAAAAATGGATTTGGTCGAAAATAACCTAAAATGATGGATATGCCAAAAAACAAACAAACCAAACCAAAATAGGAACATTCCCTTTGAGGGTTATCTATTACCAAAACCATCAGTGTAGAAGAACATAAGTTTACGATTTAACATATACCTAAAGAGATAAAGAGATTAGTATCTTTCCTTAAGGTATTAGTACGTAAATTTATATACTAGCGTGACTGGAGTTCGAACTCGCTTACTACGATGTTGTGGTCCAGCACGTGAACCGCCACATTTTTATTCATTTATTCATTTCAAGTTTAATCATTAGTACACAACTTGGTACGAAGCATGAACCCTAAAATCTGAGAAGAGAGAGAGAGAGAGAGAGAGAGAGAGACTGAGAGAGAGAGAGAGAGAATGAGAGAGAGAGGGAGAGAGATTGACAGACTGACTAATTTTGTGAATCTTTTAATTATCGGCGAAAATAATGAATATATTTGAATTTCTTAAATTGAAGTTGGGCGGGTTTCGCTCCAAGCTTCAAGCGTCCTACGTGTCACACTGTAGAGTTGTGATACAAAGAAACAGTCTGTCCGTGGATGACAATTTATATATATATGTATAGCAAACTATGTTATTAATATATTGATTCGAAGGCAGGATATTAGAGAAATTAAATGTACCAATTGCAACTTTTAGTTTTACGCTTCCACGATCATCAAGTAGTACAGCATTCTAAAGAATTACACGGTGGTACAAGAGGGTGTTTCATAGAAAGGATAGAATAGAAAAAAGAGAAACAGATTTACATTGAAAAAAAAAAAACAAAAAAGAAATTTCTGAAACAATGAACACATGAAATATGATTTGGGAAAAGTTGATGTAATTTACTGGAAAGTTTTAAAATTTCTAGATTTTGGGTTGAATTTTATTTATTTTATAGTTCTAGTTCAAGAGTGGTAATTTTTTTTATCAAAGGGCCACACCTTTTAAAACCAAAAGAATTTTGTCTCGATTCAAGTGCAAGTGTTTATTTATTTATTATATACCTTTGATCCCCACCTTATAATGCTGAGTGTTAAGCATGGCGGCATCAAGTATAAATTTTTGAGTCTTTGGTATGACTCGACCAGGGATTGAATCACGGTCTCCCAGACCATTGGCGAACACTCTACTCCTTATTTTCGTGTTCCTAGGCGTTTCGTTTCGTTTCGTTTGTTGAAGCTATTTTCCAGATGTTTCGTTTCGTTTCGCTCGATGGTGTGTCTGACTTTCAACAACCCTTAAAGGGAAATTTTATCATTCTGAATATTCAAACTATTGTCGTCATCTTTATAGTTATATTCACAAAAAACGGATAGAGACATTTGGTAAAAAGAGCTTCTAAGCGACAATCATCTGGAGGTTGCAGGTTCAATCCTGGTAACAAGTAAAAATATCAAGGCACACTTACTATTATTTAACACTTGAAATCGATTAATGGAAGTAGAACAATCTACCGATGTGGATTAAGTAAAGTTTGAAGTTCCGCATACGCTCCCGAGTTCGACATGAACAACCTGAAGAAGGCCGAAGGATGCATCGGCCGAAACGTTAGGAGTATAACAATAAAAGTTGAATACGCTAAATGATAAAAGTTATCAAGCTCCATTTAAGAAATTTAGACGAATAAGGGAAATGTTAAATAAAGAATTACGAAATTTTCCTTTTTTTTTTTTTAAAGTTGAGTCTAATCTTTCATGATAGAGTGAAAAAACTGTATTTTGAGACTAATTCTAATTTGGAAATTTACCTGATTTAGAACTTTGAGATATTTTCTCCTCCAAACAAAGAAAATATACCTAGCTAGTGAGGCTTAGAATACGCCGTTTGTAAGTTCCCTCCTCTTTGGTATGGCTCTAAACTGTATCTGATGGTGAGGCTCTAGTTCTATTGATCCAGGAAATGTGGAGTAGACCTTCCAAGGTACACACATTATTTGTATTAGATAAGGATACTTTTTTTTATCAGATG
Organism: Sepioteuthis lessoniana; assembly: GCA_963585895.1. NCBI lineage: Eukaryota > Metazoa > Mollusca > Cephalopoda > Myopsida > Loliginidae > Sepioteuthis > Sepioteuthis lessoniana. The sequence continues at coordinate 81,045,483 of OY757928.1, forward strand.
CACCCTCCCCAACTTTTATGAATCTTAAAAAAAGTAAATATACGGGATTGCTTACCTTCTAAGACAGTGGTTCTCAAACTTTTCTTTTTCAAGACAAGCGGTCTTGAATGAAGATGTTTTCGCGCCTCTCCAAATATTATATCATTGAAAATTATTCTAGATTTGTTGTATAGTGGCTTGCACCACATGTCTTTCAGTATCGCGGGAGTATAAAGACGCCGTGTTTCTGAAGCACGAGGGGAGACAGAAGCAGAAGGAGAAGCAGAGTGACAGCTCTGAAAGAATGTCGGTCAGGGTAAGACCAACTTCGGACGTAACACCAACAGCGCGAGACTTATAATACTAGTCGGATTGTAACACTTGAGGTAATAAACAATTAACTTTATTTTCACTGTATATCTTTTCCTTACCACGATACAAGATAAAAAATCATATTAATAAGCTAAACATAATATATAACGCAAATAGATTATAATGTGATTCAAGTAGACAAATTTAATGACAGGTATAAGATGATTCTTGGCGATTATTCTCCTTTTGTTGTGTGGCTATATAAATGAAGAATCATAATGAAGGAAAGATGAGACCGTAACATATTCTTAACAAATCTCTGTCTATCTGTCTGTCTCTCTCTGTGTCTCTGTCTGTCTGTCTCTCTCTCTAATACTCGAAAGTGTCGAAATTGACTGTAAGGATAAGCAAGAGACAGAAACAGAGAGATAGAGGACGCGGACACAGACAGGCGGAGGACTGCTATATTGACCCATATCTTCTTAATCACGTTGATTCTATATTCAGGACTCCACTTAGTAGTTCTCCCTTCTTCTTCTTCTTCTTCTTCTTCTTCTTCTTCTTCTTCTTCTTCTTCTTCTTCTTCTCGGTCGGGGGCCCATTCCCGCGCCGTGGGTGGCGCTCAACGCAGCTTCTGCCTTTACTTGGTTGTGACTCCAACTGGCTGATCGTGTCTGACCGTTGATTACTGACTGTCTGACTGTGTATATATAATTTCATAATATGCACGTGATCTTCCGGTTCGTGATTCACATGATCTGCTTCCGCTTGTCAACCTACGGGAGAGGTCTTCCTGATTAAACAGCTGGAACATCCTGTCCCAGAATTCCCTGATTGACGGCTCTGTCAAAGGTCAATAGTCGACACTTTTTATCACGCCTAATTTGTTGGTTGGTTGCGTTTTATGGTATATCAACCCTTGAAGGTTATTTAATACCAAACCCTGTTTATTCATAATTTTTAAAAAAATACATGAATCGTAAACGAACAGTTTGTACGTAAAACTGGTTCACTTAAAAACGAAAGAGTGCTCATTTGGTTGCAGATAGCCTAATGAGTAGAGTGTTCGCCAATGGTCCGGGATTCCGAGGTTCTATCCCAGGTCGAGTAATACCAAAGACTCAAAAAATGGTACTTGATGCCTCCTTGCTTAACACTCAGCATTATAACGTAAAGTGGAATAATCAAGGGAATGGAGTAGCGCCCTCCCCTACACCTCGGTGTAGTAGCTATTAAAAAGGGAGCCTTCGGGTCACCTTCGATTAAGGTCGGTAACTTTACTTTTTTAACTTGAGTATTGTTAATGCACAACCGAACAAATCATTTGATTGAGACCTAACAGAATTGGAGTAATGGCAATGCTAATTAGAACCTCATGCCTAGATACAGTAGAATGTCTTTCCCAGTATACTTAAACGTCACTGAACGGAGAGAGTTACAAGAGGTGTGTATTTTAGAGGCGTGGTTAGCGTACCGGTCAAAGTCGTTGGTCATGGAATAGGTAACCCGAGTTCGATTCCTGCATGAGACTGCTTTTTATTGTTTTTCCTTGAATAAGGCATGAATCTATCTCTTTTCCTCCAAGCTATGGGAAAATATCATGGTAGACTGGGTTCTTTGGTCTCGGTAAGGCAAGTGGTACTATTTACCAACCCCTCCACTCGTATAGGATATGACACAAGGTCAATTTTTAAGCGGAGTTTAACAGGTTTGAATTTAGAGTTTTCCTTCTCCTAGACTAGTTGCCTAACCAAGGCTGAAAAACCTAGTCTGTCCTACTATTTACCCATAGCTGGAGGGAGAATATTTGGATTCATACCTTCCCCAAGAGTATTAGTGCTATGTGAAATGCAATCAGTCAGGTCCAGGATTTGAACTCGTGTCGCCGTGTTCATTTCCTACGACGATAACGACTACACCACGGGCATCTCCGGTAAGGCAAGTGGTAAAGAAGAATAAAAACTTTAAATTAAAACCAGTGGTTCTCAGCTTAAAAATTGGCCTTGTGTCATAACCTGCCCGAAGCGGAGGGGTTGAGTAAATTATCTATAATTATCGATGATGTTAAAAAAGGAACACTTCCGTTGCTGCCGATTTTTACAAGCGCAGGATGCTGCTTCTTGTTTATCACTGTCGAAAATGAATCACCATTGGATGTGTCTATGTGAAAAAATGTGCTTTGTTACTGAAAACCTGCTCTATCCAAATGTGTCATTGTTTGGTTTGGTTTTATGGCATATCAAACATTGTTGGTTATTTAATGCACAATTCAAACAGTTCTATTTCAAACCATTCAGTTTAGCCAAGTACAGTTTTTTTGTTTACGTGCAGCTAAATGTAAAAACAGTTCTTTTTCAAACAATTCAGTTTAGCGTAAATACAGATTAGTACTATTTGACCCATAGATAGGACTCTATCAGGTGCTACCACTCAGGGTCAAAGTGAACCTGGTAGCGATGGCAATAAAGGGAGGTACTCGGAATCCCCCAGAGCTCCAGCATTACTTGAGCCTCCCCATCAGATTGTTTACTGCCATATCTAGGACACTCTTGGGGGAGGGCTCTTACCCCTCTGCAGAGATGTAGTCGGTATATTCTACAGCACCAGCCGACTGGGTTCTATGTTATTGTGTTCTGTTGCATTTTCCGTATAAACAAAGAGCATTATTTTCGGAACATCCCTCGTAGTGAATCTAGATCTTTTGATTTAATCAATGTTGTAAATCCTAAAAAGGGTGAGTCTCTTTGGCATAAAGGTTAAAGTGCTGGACAAATACCATTGGAAAGAGTATGAACCCTTTTATCCGTCCAGCTATGGGTTAAATTGTCCAACTGCTGTTCTTCTAGAAGGATGGTTTTGGCATTAAATAACCCACAAAGGTTGATATGCCATTAAACAAAGAAACCAAACCGAATTTTCAAAATCGTAATTTTAAGTTTATTACTTAATGTCTGTGGCTATAATAAGAGTCTCCATCAGTATCTCAGTAATCTGATCATTGTTGATTTAAGTAATCTGCCTCGCACTTTGAAGAAACATGGCCCCTCGAATAACAAACCGCCATTTTTTTTTATTCTTATCGACGGCAGCCATGTTTTGTCTTCTTGTCGAGTGTGAACGGAGATGATGACGGAATGGACACGGGTTGCGTTGGCTTAGAGATGCCTGAAGGAGAGATTTTTAGTTAAAGGGGTGATGGAAAGAGAATCGCTTGCAGTTATTCAGTGAGATTTTTTCGCTTTAGGAAAACAGCTTTTGCTAAGTTGAAACAACAATTGACGCAAGCGCCCTTCTCCCAGGTGAAGCCGTTTGTTTGTTTACCCAAGGCAGTCAGCAAACCGAACAGAGCCATATCTTGCTGAGCACACGACCCCATTCCCCCCTCTTTTGCCAACTTTATTACGCGACTCCACTTCCACCATTACTGGGTATTACATCTTGGCGTGAGTTCCGTTAGGGCATTTGTCTCAGCCAGATTTACAAAAAGACAAACGATCGCAGCAAGTGTTTCCCTATTGATCGCTTGTAACTTGACAGACATGTCAACGTTGAACAATATCTTGGCAATGTGATTTTTGTTTTTTGAACTGAATACGAGAGACTTTCTGAAAGTATTTCCGACTATTTGTAATACTAGGGTGGGTAAAAAATGTTGCAATATTTTGGTAGGCGTTTGCAGAGTGTATATCATGTGACCGAAGCAGTTCAAACACTTAAAGGTAAGCACTGTGGATGGTAGTGTTATGGTAGTTGATGTGCTGATAGGTGGTGCATTGTTTTAATCTCTGAGTGATTTGGGCTGGGGCTGTAGAATACACCGACTGCTTCTCAGCAGAGGGGTAAGACCCCTCCCCCGCAAAGAGTTTCCTGGTAATATGAGACTAAACAATCTGATGGTGAGGTTCCAGCAATGCAACAGCTTTAGGGAATGTGGAGTACCCCTTCATTGCCATCGCTCCCAGGTCCACTCTGGTCCGGAGTGGTAGCACCTGATAGGACCCTATCTATGGGTTAAATAGAACTAACAGCATAATTATGCTAAACTGAATTGTTTGAGTAAGCTGAATAGCTTGAAATAGAAATGTTTTTGACAATTAAACCGTACTTACATTTAAACTGGGTGCTTATGCTGAACTGAATTATTTAAAAAAGAACTGTTTTTTGACATTAAAACTGTATTTACTCTAAACTGAATTGTTTAACATAGAACTGTTTTGACATGTAACTATGTGTAAACAAAATCTGTACTTATACAAAACTGAATAGTTCGAAATAGAAATGTTTTTCATAATTAAACTGTTCTTACATTTAAACTGTGTGCTTATGCTAAACTGAATTATTTGGAATTGAACTGTTTTTGACATTAAAAATGTACTTACACTGAACTGAATTGTTATATATAACTGCTTGAATAGTTTGAAATAGAAATGTTTTTGACAATTAAACTGTGTACTCATAGTACCGGACATTGGCCTAGCGGTTAGAGTGTTCGCCAATGGCCCGGCAGACCTGGGTTCAATTCCAGGTCGAGTCATACCAAAGACTCAAAAAATGCTACTTGATGCCTCCTTGCTTAACACTCAGCATTATAAGGTGCGGATCAAGGGTAAAGTAGAGCCATCCAGGGAAGGAGTAGCGCCCTCCCCTACATCTTGGTGTAGTAGCTATCGAAAAGGGAGCCTTCGGGTTACCCTCGACGATGGTCGCCAACTTATTTACATAAAAATGGATTAGGCGTTAAATAACCTACAAAGGTTGATATGCCATAAAACTCAACAAACCAAACCAAACTTGAGTGGTTTGAAAGTCGTGCAATAACTTATTCTTAACAAGTTTGAAGTGAGCCATAACGCTTCAGAAACAAATTTTTTTTTGCGTATAAAAGATGAAGGTACTATTTACCAACCCCTCCGCTCGGGCAGGATATGACACAAGGTCAATTTTTAAGCGGAGTTTAACAGGTTTGAATTCAGAGTTTTCCTTCTCCTAGACTAGTTGCCTCAACAAGGCTGAAGAACCTAGTCCGTCCTACTATTTACCCATAGCTGGAGGGAGAATAAGGGGGTTCATACCTTTCCCAAGGGTATTTGCCCGAAAGTGAACATAATAGCGCGACTGGAGTACGAACTCGCGTACTACGATTCCGCAGTTCATCGCTTTAACCATTACACCACGAGGACACCCCTAATATAAAAGATGAAGGTAGAGTGGATCATAGTTGAGTAACAAAATGATTGAATTCATTTAGCTCTGGTTTGCCAGGACCTCCGTAGAACATGATGAAGAAATGAATGACTATAACAAATTCTTTACAAAAATTTACATCACTTTTTATTACGTCTGAAATGTGTTGCTCAATTGGCTGGGGCTGGTGAATACACTGACTGCATCTCTGCAGGGGTGGGTGGGTAAGACCTCCAAACGAGTGTCCTGTATATGACACTAAACCATCTCAGCCCAGTCGGCAGGGGCTATAGAATACACCGACTACATCTTTGCATAGGGGTAAAACTCTCACAACGAATGTCCTGTATATGACACTAAACAATCTAGTAGTGAGGCTCCAGTAATGCTGGAGCTTTGGGGAATGCGGAGTACCCTTTCATTGGCATTGCTCCCAGGTCCACTCTGACCCAGAGAGGTTGTACCCGATAAGTTCCTATCTATGGGTCAAATAAAACTAAACTGGGTACCTATGCTAAAGTGAATTGTTTGAAGTAAAACTGTTTTGACATTTAACTGTGTGTAAACAAAATCTATACCTAGACTAAACTGAATTATTTAAAATAGAACAACTTGACTAAACTGAATAGCTTGAAATAGAACTATTTTTGATAATAAAACTGTGTACTTATGCTAAACTGAATTGTTTGAAATAGAACTGTTTATTTGTATAAAAATAGATTTGGTATTAAATAAACTACAAAGGTGGATATGTCATAAACCCCAAACAAACAAACAAAACAAACAAGATTCTGTCTATCTTAAACGTTATCTACGAAGTATTTGTTCAGTAATCTAAGGTTAAACATTATATATATATATATATATATATATAATTTGGCATTAAATAACCTATGAAGGAATATATACCATAAAACCCACACAACCAACCATTCTGAAAGGTAAAAAAACTATATAAGTTTGAGCGTGAGACCAGGATAGGTTGATAAAGGACTCGGGCTCAGACTGGCGGAAGACCGCCATATTGACTCTTTCTTAACCTGCATTGTGATTCAGGACCTTACGTCCTCGGTTCCTTGATGAGAGGTTCTCAGCTGGCGTCCGCCGGCCGCTTTCAGAACCTCTTGACTTCCAGACCGACCAACTGACTGACTGTAAATCTCTGGGTACCTGTGTATATATAATTTCATAACACCTACGCGTTCCAGTTGTCAACCAACTGGATCTGCTTAAACCCACATATCCCTTGTTTTCTGGCAATCACTTGGTTTACACAGTTGGAACATCCTGTCCCTGAAATCCCTGATTGACGGCTCGGTCGAATGTCCATACGCAACATCTCAAGTAATATGCAAGGTCAGGTTGGTCTAAAACAGTGGATTCCGAGGCCGTTCTCCAAGCCATAGAAACAAAACGGGTAACACTCGGAGAATATCAGTTAAGAATGGCATTTCGTAGTCCAATATTATTCATCACCTTTACGACCTTGGCAGAAACATCCGGAACTGCCGGAACTGCAACCAAAATATTGCAAAACTTTTGACTCACTGTAATGCCTCCATATGAATTAGAGTGAGTCAAAGGTTTTGCGACAACGGATAGCACTATAACGCTGTCATCATCATCATCATGTCGTGCCGCCAGCACGGATATCTCTGACCCTCCCTCGCTACTTCTCCCTATCGTTCATCGCCTCTGGCTGGTCTTCAGGGCTACATCCCGTATCTTCACATAGCTGCTGAATGTATATTCTCGCTAGTCGTCCTGCTTTTGCCCGGCCATATGTGGGGGTTCATAGGAGTACTTCACTTATTAGCTCGTCTCTGATTCTTCAGCAGTGTCCTGCGTGTCTGGTTCGTCTAACTTGGATAATTTTCGTGATGGGAGGTAGGTGGCCGTATAGTTGGTGCCTTATGGTGTGTTGCCGCCAGGACTTATGCTCGCAGCATTCTTGTCTAATTTCCGTCAAGCATCTTCTCCAGCCTTTTAGTTAGCGTCCAAGTTGTGCATCCATACAGCAGTATCGACACGACCGCTGCCTGGAAGAAACTGCTTTTCATTTTATCGGTCAGGTCTGATTTCCATATGATCGATTGTCTATCGATAGCTGTCCATGCCTTCGTTAGCCGCGTGTCGATGTCCTTTTCGGTTGATGAGACACTGCTTCCTAGGTAAGTAAATTTGTCTACTAGTTTCAGAGAGGTTCCCTCTAGTACGGAAATGTCACCTGCTTGATTAAAGCATATATATTCAGTTTTGTGTGCATTGACATGGAGGCCAATGCCTGCGGCGGCTTGTTCCAAACTATGCACTAGAGTTTCGGCTTGGTTGGGCGTATTTGCCAGTATCGCTATGTCATCGGCGTCGGTAATTGTTTTTGCGGCGTACCTTCTGCTTCTTTTCTTTGTCAGCTCGAAGCCTTTTCTCTTATTTTATCGATCGATGTTCTAGGCACGTAGTCTAGGCAGATGATAAAGAGGTATGGGGCTAGCGTGTCTCCTTATAGTACTCCTGCTACAATGTCGAAGTATTCTGTGTCTCCATCCGGTGAACGTACTTTCACCTTGGTGTTTCTATAGAGAATCGTTATTGCTGCTACGGTTTCTTTTGGTAGGCCGTATGCTAGTAGGATTTGTTCCATCTTTTCTCTGTGAATGGAATCGAAGGTAAAGTCGACAAATAGTAATGTCGCCTGTAGGTTTTTGCCCGTACGCCTTCAAGGATTCTACGGATGGTCAATATTTGTGAGGTCGTGGATGTATTTCTTCGGAAGCCATTTTGGTTTTTCCAAAGGCTGTTGTCGATTTTGGGATTAGAAAAATATTTTAGATACCAAACACCGAATTTCCTTTGGTTATGCAATTTTGCCTGCGACGAACAAGAGACTGCATGCTGGCTGGACTCGTAAAAATCTATACCAGTGGAGACGACCCACTTTTCACAGAAGCGATAGAGGGCGTCGTTATCGGGAAAATGTTTCATCGGCCCGATTCAAGCATATCGTGGGTTGATAATTCTTATTTGGAGAAATTCATTGATATCCTTCTGGTTTCTCGTCAGAAGCCATTTTGACAGATCACCTTTGAGCTGCTATCAATCACAAAATTAGAAATAACTTTTTAAAAAACAGCAAAAAATATTGGTCTATTGGTTTTACAGTTCAACTTCCACTGCAATACCACCAACATCTGCCCCTGCCTTTATGGAGAAGTATAACAAAGTTAAAGGCATTAATTTTGAACGCAGGCGAATCTGTATAAGCGATATTGGTTGCTAGGTGGATAAAAATGTTTTTCTTGGTGAAAACTTGGTCAATTTAATGGTGTTATTGTGTTCCCATTGTCTGTTGTATTTTCTGTGAAAGTAAATAGAGGACTTTGGAGTATCTCTCGTATTCAGGCGTCTACGTAGAAGGGCCTGGAATGCTTGAAATTAATATCATGACTAAAATTTTAGGAAAAAAGTTTTAAAAGTTATTTCTAAATAGTGTTGCTTATTTAAAAGATATCAATCTGTGGCCAGGGCTCAGAATGCAACAACTGAAACACCTACCGTGATTTGGGTATGACACGAGACTGAATCTGATGGTGAGGCTACTGTTCTGAAAATCTGAATACTATGGAGTACACTTTAATTGTTGGTTATTTAATGCTAAATCCTTTTTATACATATATATTAGATATATATGATTTGATTTGTTTGGATTTAATGGCATATCAACTACTGTAGGTTATTTAATGCCAAATCCCATTTATACATATATATCAAATATATATGATTTGGTTTTGTTGGGTTTTATAACATATCAACCATTGCAGGTTATTTCATTCCAAATCCTTTTTATACATATATATCAAATATATATGGTTTGGTTTGGTTTGGTTTGGTTTGTTTTTATGCCATATCAAATATGGTAGGTTACTTAATGCCAAATCCTCTTTATACGTATATATTAAATATATATGATTTAGTTTCGTTCGGTTCTGTGGCATATCAACCACTGCTGGTTATTTAATGCTAAATCCTTTTTATACATATATATCAAATATATATGATTTGGTTTGGTTTGGTTTCTTGGCTTATCAACCATTGTATGTTTTTTAATGCCAAATCCTGGTTATACATATATATTAAATATATACGATTTGTAAACATAATGTTCATAACATTCTTAAATTAACTTAAGCATATTTTATTTTCACATAGTTAAATGGTTTCAAGTATTGCTCTATAACAGTTACAATTAACATCAGTCATTTGTTTGTACGCAGTTTGTTCTATTTGACCCATAGATTGGACCCTGTCAAATGCTACCACTCCAGGTCAGAGTGGACCTGGGAGCAATGACAATGAAACGGTACCTCTAATTCCTCACAGCTCTAAGTCCTCGCCATCACATAGCTTAATATCATATCCAGGACACTCGTTCATGGGGTGGGGTCTGCAGAAGTGTAGTCACCGTATTCTCCCGCCCCAGCTGACTGGGCTGATATGATATCAAGTTTTCCTAACTAATACTAATATTTGCACACGGTTATAGCGTTTCAAGTATTCCTATCAATTGCTAATAATTTGTACACCATTATATGGATTCAAGTATTTCAAACAATTATATGATTTCAAGTAATTCATGATAATAACCCTATGTAAGCAATTATGACTTCAATTAACTATTCATAATATGCATAAAAAATACATAGTTGTCATATGAAACCAAATTCTAGAGCAGAAACCTCATCGAAGGGATAAACAAAGGGGCTGTTCCCCTCTGTAAGATGCTCAGGACCATTCTTCAAGTGGACGAGGAAAGAACTTCAACAAATGGACTAGAAATAAGGAAATTCATGACGATGCATAAAGCCTTATATCACAGAGATTGCATCTCTGCGGAGGGGGTAAGACCCCCCAACTAGTGTCCTGGATATTACACAAAACAATCTGATGGTGAGGTTCCAGTAATGCTGTTACTTTGAGGAATGAGGTGGGCCCCCTTCATTGCCATCGTTCTCAGGTCCACTCTGGCCCGGTGTGGTAGCACTTGATAGGGTCCTATCTATGGGTCAAATAGAATTCTGTGCTTAAGCTAGACTGAATTGTTTGAAATAGAACTGTTTTAACTATGTGTAAATAAATGACTGATGTTTAATTGAATTGTCAGTGATACGTAGCAATACGTGGAACCATTTAACTTAGTTGACGAAATGGAATTGTTTGAAAGAGAGCTGTTTATATGTATAAAAATCGATTAGGTATAAAATAACATACAGTGGTTCATATGCCATAAGACCAAACCAAACCAAAACATTTACTTGAGCACAGAAAATGTATCTTCAATAACTTGAGGTTGCGACCCTGACTGACACTAGAACACCCGCGTTCGGACGAAAACCTTAATAATAAACTTCAAAAGTTTCCCTACCAGAATAATTATTCACACCTTACCTAATATTCATTTTAAAATTAGTTATATTTAGAAACGTTACAATAATTCACCAACTTCTAATATCCCGTTTCAAATTTCAGGAGCTGCTTGAGGCAACCCTGGAAAAGAGATTTGATTTGCTGGAGGCAACCTTGGGAAGGAAATTTGATTTGCAAGAGGAAACCCTGGGAAGGAGATTTGACTTGCTAGTGGCAACTCTTGGAAGGAGATATGATTTTTTTAAATTTCTGAGATGAAGCTTGATGATTTTTATCATTTAATGTATTGAAACTCATGTCTTCATTTTTTATGGTCATTCACAACGTTTCAGTCCATGAACCCTTCGACCTTTGTCAGGTTTTTCATATCGAACTGCTGGACACATGACGAAGCGAATATAAACGTTTGGTTAAAGTGCTTCTAAGTGAAATCATCTGGAGGTTGTGGGTTCGATCATAACGATAGGTAAAACAACAAAGAATACTTACTATAGCTTGTATCCGGCTATGGTTAACGAAATTAAAACAATCCACCTCTCTGGATAAAATAAAGTGATCAGTTCGAAGTTCCGCGGAGGCTTCCGAGCTGGACATGAAACTCTTGAGGAAGATTGAAACGTTGTGAAAAAAATTACAAAAGATGAAGACAATAGTCCGAATATAGTTAGCGACCGTAGTCAAGGGTGACCAGAAGGTTCCCCTTTTCAATAGCTACTACACCAATGTGTAGGGAAGGGCGCAACTCCTTTCCCTGGATACGTACCTAATAATGCTGAGTGTTAAGCAAAGAGGCATCAAGTACCATTTTTTGCGTCTTTGGTATGATTCGACATGGGATTGAACCCAGGTCTTCCGGGGCCATTAGCAAACACTCAAACCATCATGCCAATATCCGGTATACAGTCCGAATATACTAAAGTTTAAAATATAGAGATCTGACTCCAACTGGCGGGATTATCTCTTACTCTCTCTCTCTCTCTCTCTCTCTCTCTCTCTCTCTCTCTCTTATTACCTAATGTCCTTTTTATTGACATGCAACGGTGATAGTTTCCGGTCACTGAGTCTCTTTTGGGATGACTACAGTCAAAGCAAAGGTGTAAACTCTATCCTAGATTTGTGTCTACCCAAAAAGTAACTTTTCACATGGCCAGCTCTATGTCGCCACGAGCAATGTTGGAAATCATGAGTCATTATGAATCCTGTCTATTCTTTCATGACGAAAATATTTGTAATATCAAATTTTGAAAGTCACATACATGATGGCCATGAATATAGAAAATATTCTTATTCAAAATACTGAACCAGGTATCTCTTATAGAGGGGTACTACCGGACCCCTCCCCCCCAAAAGGAGGTGTCTTACGTATAATACTAAACTGCATTTGATGGTAAAGTTTTAGTTCAGGAATCTAAGAGTAAAGAGAACACATTTATCATATCATATTTACCCAACCCCTCCGCTCGGGCAGGATATAACACAAGATTAATTTTTAAGCGGAGTTTAACAGGTTTGAAATCAGATTTTTCCTTCTCCTAGACTAGTTGCCTCACCAAGGCTGAAGAACACAGTCTGCCCTACTATTTACCCATTGCTGGAGGGAGAATATTTGGATTCATACCTTTCCCAAGGGTATTAGTGCTATGTGAAATGCAATCAGTCTTGTCCAGGATTTGAACTCGTATCGCCGTGTTCATTTTCTACGACGATAACCATTACACCACGGGCACCTCCATGAAGAGAACGCATTTATTGTCATCATTTCAAGGTTCAATTTGACCTTGAGAGGCAATACCTGTTACGGTTCTATCAATGGATTAGGTTAATACGTTTAAAATCATTTGATTAGATAGTGTAAAAAATTTTAAATCTGTAAAATACTCTCTTAAACGACGACACAAAAATGTAAATATAAACGTACAATGAACGTGGTTCCGTAAATTCTTGTCATGAAATAAGCCTTGACGGTTGGACATGCCGTTAAAATTAAATTATGTTAAAAATCAATCAATCGATTGACAAAGGACTTGATGATCATCTTAAACGTATCACATACAGGTACTCATAGCTTTTTTGTTTTCAGTTTCTTCGTTTTGTTTTAGATCTTTATGAAGTAAATAATAAGGTTCATCTTAAATTTTAAAATTCTTCTTAGGTAATGCTATTGCATATATTGAAGCTTATTGCTTTGATGTTTTTTTTTTGTTTTTTTTAGCCTCATTTTGCGTTATTTTAATCTTCTTTTTCTTCTCTTTTTTGTGTTCTTTTATTTTCTTTTTTTTTTTTTGTCTGGATGGCACTTATGTTCCAGTCACTTAGCATTTTAGGGAGTTGGGCGGAAAAAGTACTTTTTAAAGTAATATCACGCACTCGTTAAAGGGCTTAAATTTAGCATTTCATTTTTATATTAAAAATCTTTTTCTTCTATTTCTTTTAGAAAAGTCAAAAACAAAAGTATATTTCTATTTCATATATATATATATATATATATATATATATATATATATATATATATATATGTTGCCATTAGTGTAATGCTAGGCTCTTCAAATGAATCGAGCTCTCGGTAGCCGTTAAGCGGATATATGTAAAAACAAAAACATTTGTGACACATAACCGTTTAAATTTCCTTCGCTTGCGCTAGTTTCCTCGTGGCAGAATCTTGGATTGGCATTTGAGTCAACCGGGTTTCGATCCCAGCTTCGGGAATCTAGTCTGTCTAGCCACACTGAAGAGTTCTGATAGAACGAAACAGATCTGTCAGTGGATGACATATATATATATATATATATATATATATATATATATATATATATATATATATATATATACACGCATATATATATATATATATGCACTTAAACTATGTCCGCCCAAAATATAATAAATTTAGTTTCAGCTATTGAATTATATTTTTTTTTTTGTTGCTGATTTAAAATAAGAATTCTTAAAACCATATAGCTGTACAAATTATTTGTATTAAGAAAAGTTAATTGGAACTATAATTCTTCCTAAATTACTGAATGAGGACTTACACATATTGCTTTTACTGCTGACCGAGTGTGGAATGCTGATTTTCAAAACTGGTAAGCCTTCTCAGTTCGAATACAACACGGTGTGGAAGTAAAATATGTAATTATTTTTGAAACTTTTTTTTTAATTAATCCAATTTTTGAACCCCCCACCAAAAAAAAAAAAAAAAAAAAAAAAAAACAAACGTGATCAATCCAAATTTTCTTGGTTTCCTCTATTAATCAGGCACTTAAAAAAAAATTCATCCCAATATGACCGAGCAAGAAAAGAAAACACAAAGAATCTATGATTTGCTTAACGCCGAAAACAAGCCAAAGTTTCTTTGTCTACCAGATAAAAATTAAAGAAAATTTTTAATAGGGAAAAAATAACTTTTTAGGGAAATGGAGAAGTGGAAGATTGAATAAAAAAAACGAAAAAAAGGTTTTTTAACTGCTCTTGCTACGACGATTAAGGAAGACCACACAACGTCCCTAAGAAAACACGCTAATGAATTGAAAGTCCATTAGAAAACTATGAGGACAGAAATTAAACAAGATTTAAGCCCAGACCATAACCCCACCCTTGATTACGCTACATGGGGCGTTTTAGAAAACAAAACAAATGCAACTTCCCATCCAAGTATTGGTTCGCTTAAGATTGCTATTGAGGAGGAATGGAATAAAATGTCTAAAGAATTTCTTTTGAAGGCATGCAAATCATTTCGAAGGCGTGTTGATACAATAATTGAAAAAAATGGCGGCCATATTGAGTAAATTTACTGTTTTGTGTCTATTTTCTTATTTTGTTGTTTATTTTTTTAAATTAACATTAATCTCGTTTTATAACTGTCATTAATTATTATACTAGAATATTCCTAATTTTGCTTCCGCAGGTGCGACTGAAAATACTCTTACCTTACTAGGTTTATTGATTTTAACGATATTTCAACCCGTCTAGGGTTATTTTATGCCTTGAGGTTAGGGAATCGCATTCATTGTACGTTCATAATCACATTTTTTGTGTCACTGTTTCTTAAGCGTTTTTCTTTCTTTTTTGATACTTCCCGATCGAATACAAATAATTTCTTTAAACAGATCTATTTAAACTGAAAATAAAAATTCTGACGGGTACGGTACGTTTAAAAAGTAAATGAGAGTTTTCATTAACAAATTTTAAAAAGTGCCCAGTCGGTTGGGGCTATAGAATACAGTAACTGCTTCTCTAAAGAGAGATAAGACCCTTCCCCCAATGAGTGTCCTAGTTATGACACTAATCAATCTGATGGTGAGGTTGCCGTAATGCTAGAGCTTTAGGAAATGCGGGGCACCTTTTCATTGGCATCGCTCCCAGGCCCACTCTGGCCCATAAAGGTAGCACCTGATAAATTCCTATCTATGGGTCAAATAGAACTAAACTGTGTTGGTTGAGAGGATAGTGTTTTTACATCTAAACTATGTATTTATGCTAAACTGAACTGATTAAAATAGAACTGTTTTGACGTTTAAACTGCGTACTTACGCTGAACTGGATTGTCAGAAATAAAACTGTTTTTACATTTAACTCTGTGTATTTGCCCATTCGCCAGGGACAGTAGAATACACCGATTGTATCTCGGCAGAGGGGGTAAAACCCTCCCCCAACGAGTGTCCTGTATATGACTCTAATCAATCTGATGGTGAGGTTCTAGTAATGCTGGAGCTTCGGGGAATGCACAGTACCCTTTCATTGCCATCGCTCCCGGGTCCAGTCTGGCCCAGTGTGGTGGCACCTGATAGGGCCCTATCTGTGGGTCAAATAGAATTACGTACTTATGCTAAACTGAATTGCTTAAAATAGAACTGTTTGGGCATTTAAACTGCGTACTTATGCTAAACTGAGTTGTTTAAAATGGAAATATTTTTACATGATAAATAGAACTGTTTTTGATATTGAAACTCTACTTACGCTAAACTGAATTGTTTGAAATAGAACTGTTTTGACATTTAACTGTGTGTAGACAAAAACTATACTTATACTAAACAGAATTATTTGACTAAACTGAATAGCTTTAAAAAGAAATGTTTTTGACAATTAAACTGTGTACTCATGCTAAACTGATTTGTTTAAAATAGAACTGATTATCTGCATAAAAAAGTATTTGGCATTAAATAACCTACAGAGGTGCCCGTGGTGTAATGGTTATCGTCGTAGGAAATGAACACGGCGACACGAGTTCAAATCCTGGACGAGACTGATGGCATTTCACATCGCACTAATACCATTGGGCAAGGTATGAATCCAATAATTCTCCCTCCAGCTATGGGTAAATAGTAGGGCAGACTAGGTTCTTCATGAGGCAACTAGTCTAGGAGAAGGAAAACTCTGAATTCAAACCTACTAAACTCCGCTTAAAAATCGACCTTGTGTCATATCCTGCCCGAGCGGAGGGGTTGGTAAATAGGATCTGCCATAAACCCAAATAAACAAAAAATATTTTAAATGCTCGTATACATTGTTTATAAGTGAATTTTGCTATTGACAACAACCTAAATTCATTTTTCCTCGGATATATTTATTACGTTTATAACGGTGTCGTTCAAAATTTCCAATACAAAGAGAAAATGAACATTTTTCTTACAAATTGTAACTCTATCTAGAAAATATGGACTCGAGATCTCTGCTATTACATTTAAAACACTCCGCCTACTCGTAGTGAACTTGTATTGAAACATCTGATTTTATCTGTGTAATTGCATTTTGAATGCATTCTTTTGTAGGCTTTCCTGACACTTCGTTGTATTTACCCAACCCCTCTGCCATTGACAGAACGCAACACAAAGTCAGTTTTTAAATAGAGCCCAGCTGGTTTAAATTAGGTTTTCCTTCTCTTGGACAAGTTACCTTCTCAAGGCTAAAGAAAGTCATTTACCCATAGCTGAAGTGAGAATAGATTGATTCAAGTATTTCCCATTGACCCTGGTTATTTAATGCCAAATCCTCTTTATACATATATATTAAATATATATGATTTGGTTTGGTTGGGTTTTATGGCATAGCAATCATTGTAGGTTATTTAATGCCAAATCCTCTTGATGCATATATATTAAATATATATGATTTGGTTTGGTTGGGTTTTATGGCATATCAACCATTGTAGGTTATTTAATACCAAATCCTCTTTATACATACGAGGTGCATACGATAAGTTTCCAGACTTTTTTCGTATGGGCACTTTTATTGATAGTACACACATGAAACTCTAGTCCTCTTCCAAGTAATCTCCTCAAGTTGCAATGCACTTGTTGTACCGTTCCAACAACTTCTGGCAGGCCCCATGGAAGTCCTCTTGTGTGAGCGTGTCAATGATCTTCGTCACAGCCTCTTTCATCTCAATTATCACATAACGACAGCCTCTGAGCTTAGGGAATAACCAAAAGTCACAGGGAGCAAGGTCTGGACTATAGGGACGGTGAGGAACTGTCTTGATTCCCATCTTGGTCAAATAGTCTGTGACAAGGATGGAGTTGTGGACTGGTGTATTGTCCTGGTGGAAATGCCACTGACACGATTTGAAGTGTGCTGGCCTTGTCCGACGGAATCTCTTCCTGAACTCCCTTAAAACCTCAACACGGTAATCCTAACCCTAACCCTTTGTTCAATCAACTCTGGTCTATTGACTTCCTTACTCCTCCCACACCTCTCAACCATCCCTCACAGACTCCCTGCCTTCCTGGAATCTCTTATATCACCCAAAAACTGATGCTCGATTCATGCAAGATGGTCGAAAAGCAGTCTGAAGCATTCCATACGGTTTTTTGGTATTTTTTCCAAGTTTAAAACAGAAATTTATTGCATATCGTTCTTCTAAAGTGTCAGATTGCATTTTTGAAATTCACCAGCTGTGACAATCAAGCTTTAGTAGGGTGTATTCCAATTGCTGCTGTAGCTGTTCATTTGAAGATGAAATCATAAAAATTGGTCAGTCAACTTATAAGATGTATAGCAATAAGATACTGAATTTTCAAGAGTCTTCAACAATTTTAAATGCCCATACAAAAAAGTCTGGAAACTTATGGTATGCACCTCATATATACTAAATATATATGATTTGTTTTGGTTGGGTTTTATGGAATATCAACTACTATGGGTTATTTCATTTATCTTCTTTATTCATATATATCAAATATGTAAGATTTGGTTGAGTTTGGTCTGATGGCATATCAACCATTGTTGGTTATTAAATGCCAAATCGCGTTAATACATATATATTAAATATATATATGATTTGGTTGGGTTGGGTTTATAGCTTACCAACAATTGTAGGTTTTTTAAAGCCAAATCCAGTTCATACATGTATGTAAATATATATGATTTGTAAATACATTTTGTAAATACCATTCTTAAATGAGTCTGGGCTCTTGTTTGTGCATAGTGAAATGGTTTTAAGTTTTGCCAGATAACAATCATAATTCAACATTAATCATTTTTACACACATAGTTTCATCTATTTGACCCATAGATAGGACCAAATCATGTGGTACTACTCCGAAGCAGAGTGGACCTGGGAGTAATGACAATGAAGGAGTGCTCCACATTCTGCAAATCTCCAAGGCTGCGGTTCGCCATTAGACATAATAACAGGACACTTGTTGGTATGTGTGAAGTGATCTTGCTCCTCTGCAGAGAAGGAGTTAGTGTATTCTACAGCACCAGCCGGCTGGGATGCCAAGGAACTTACTGTTAAGGAAAACAGAACTAATTGCGGCCAGGATTTGAACTCGGTTTTCCAGTTCTATTTCCAAAGGCAATAACCGTTACACCAAATCTATATGGTTTTGTCTTTATTGGGAATCCTTTTGGAGATGAGGTTTCTTAATCTGAGAATTAATTTTATTACGGACTTTTGTCCTCATCTTGGTAGTTTTTGTTGCTTTTCTCACTACGTTTCGGCCAAATTTCACCTCAGGCCGTCTTCAGGTGATTAACGATAGACAACAACTATGGAGGGTAGTAATTCCTGGGGATACGGTTACAAGACTCAGCATTCCTATCCGAGGTCGTGGTTAATCACCAGAGGTGAAATTTGGCCGAAACGTAGCGAGGAAAACAACAAAAAAACTACCAAGATGAGGACAAAAGTCCGCAATAAAATTAATACTCTATATGGTTTTGTCTTGAATAAAATTTAGCAACATTTGAAGCCAAGTTTGTGTCAGGGGATATTTTTTTTAAAAAGTCTACGATTTAGTCATCTAACACGTAATTTCAAACGAGTAACCTTAAACTAAGTTACAAAAAAAATTTATATCATTTGAAATGTATAGAGTGTTTCAGAAAAATTAATATAATTTTATTGATTAATTGGTTGTTTTGTTTTACGGGGCATATCAACACTTTTCGGGTCATTTAACGCCGAATTGAATTTCAAACAATTCAGTTTAGTATAAGTATATTTTAGTTTACAAACATTTAAATGTCAAAACAGTTCAGTTAAATGTCAAAACAGTTCTATTTCAAACAATTCAGTTTAGCATTAGTACACAGTTTAGTTCTATTTAAAACAGTTCTATTTAAAACAGTTCAGTTTAGCATAAGTACGCCATTTAAATGTCAAAACAGTTCTATTTAAAACAGTTCAGTTTAGCATAAGTACGAAATTTAAATGTCAAAACAGTTCCATTTCAAACAATTCAGTTTAGTTTAAGTACGCAGTCTAAATGTTAAAATAGTTCTATTTCAAACAATCCAGTTAGCATACGTACGCAGTTTAAATGTTAAAATAGTTCTATTTTAAACAATTCCGTTTAGCATAAGTACTCAGTTTAATTCTATTTGACCCATACATAGGACCTTATCAAGTGCAACCACTCTGCGCCAGAGTAGATCTGGGAGCGATGGCAATGAAAGGGCACTCCGCATTCCCCAAACCTCTAACATTACTGGAACCTTACCATCAGAGTGTTTAGTTTCATATCTAGGATACACATTGTGGGAGGTCTTACCCTTCTGTTGAGATGCAGTCCGAGTATTCGATACCCTCAGCTCACTGGGCGAGTGTTACATGTTGGGCGATGAGGGATTATAATCCGTGCCGATTACCAAAGAGAATTCACAGGATAACTACGGCGGGTCTTCAAAGTCTTCAAAAGTACGAACCAGTTTTGGCCTTGATGAGGTTAATCTATTGTTACGTGGGGTAGAAAATAGATTAATAACGAGAAATATATTTTTCATGTATATTACAAATGTGTTTTATTTGTACTTGTTATTCCGAGACGGAAAATAAAGAAGTGGAGAAGAAGAGGCGCCAAGCCTACCCTTTCTCCTTATGATTTGCTCGATAGTTCACGAGGGCAAAGGAGAAAAAGAAAAGAAATAAAAAAGAAGACAGTAAGGAATTGACTTGCAAGTCAACCCCCTTCCCCTATTTACCGATCTAAGCTAGCCTTGAACTCTTAGAGTAAACTTTAAGTGACCTTACCAGCCACGTGTCCAACCCTAGGAATCGGTCAGAGACCCTTTTTTGTGCACTCGCAGAGTGACAAAACGATTAGTAGCAGTCCTGACTTCGAGGCGTTAACATCTATTCAGGAAAAGTCGAGGGATCTTCGCCCCAGTCCACCCGAGGAAATGTGACCAAGAAATAGATTTCAGAGATCGGACAACTCTTCGTGGCACTTACTTATATTCAAGCTGAATCGTCTCTTACAAAAGAAAAAAAAAACGAAAGAAGATAAGATTATTAACAAGCCCTAAACCCTCTGTGAGTTTCATATTTCTTTTGCCTTTATGTGCCTATCTTGCAAATCTATTTGAGTTGTAATCTTAGTGATTCGTCTCGGATTTTAGATATTGATTTTGTCATTACTTTTCCTTCTCCTTTTGTTCTTAAGCCTTTTTTTCATCTTATTTTCCTCTAATTACCTTGTAAATTTTGTAATAAATTTCATTGTTGAATCTTCAAATTGTGTTATGTTGGTTTTGTGAGGGCTTGCCGCTTATTCCGCTATGATTTACCGAGAGTCTTCGATTGGAGAAATTCCCTTCGCCTTTTTTTTTTTTATCGAACCTGGGGCATTCTCGCTATTATATTTTTTTTATTGTTCTCGTTACGTGCCAGCTATCGCAGTCCCAGCGAAACCCCGGGTCGTAACACTATTTTCCATTTTGATATCTTAACCCAACTGTGAATCAGAGTGCCATGGGGTTGAGAGAACTGCCCGTTGGGTGAAATGTTGTTGGGCGTTAACAACTGGGTGGATCATACAGAGTACACATAAATACAGAGTTTAGTTCTATTTGACCCATACATAAGACTTTATCAGATGCAACCACTCCGGGTCAGAGTGGATCTGGGAGCGAAGGCAATGAAAGGATACTCCGCATTTCCCCAAGTTCCAACATTACTGGAACCTCACCATCAGTTTGTTTAGTGTCATATCAGGACATTCGTTGTGGGGCGGTCTTACCCCTCTGCAGAGATGCAGTCAGAGTATTCTACAGTCTCAGCCGACTGGTCAAGGTGAATGAAATGTCGCAAATGAAGTTCAAAGCTTCATACAAATATTTCAAAGCCTTTGTCTAGTTATAAGCTTCATTGTATGTCTGGCCGTTAGGCCATCCCATATTCCAAATATTTATAAATAAAGCAAAAGAAGACTGCAATTAGAAGCCAGAAATATGAAATATAATTTTATTTTTTACACACACATGCCAAATAAAGCATAAAAATATATAAAAAGAACGTATGCATATTCTTTGACCCAACAAAGACAAACAGTAGACATAGTAAAAAGGCTCTGCAACCAACTTTATTTTGATATGATGACCACAAAGCTATTTTCGGCAGCTGCTGGAAACTCTCTCTTTTTGACTATTAAACAGGTTTTCTATTAGTTTACGGTTACTAGCCATTAAATAGCTAAATGCGGTACATATTCTAATAGGAAATTGAAGAGTTATCCCGACAATTTCTTTTTGGTTGGAGTTGGTGTGTTTTTGAACAGGTTCATAAGTTGTAGTGTTGTGTTTGAAATGCTTATAAAACATTTCAGACACAAACCTTGATGTGATCCTTGATTACATCACAGTGTCATGGAGCCCACTCGGCTGGGGCTGCAGAATAGACCGACACCAACTATGGAGAGTGGTAACACAACTCTCCAATGAGTGTCCTGCTTATGACACTAAACAATTTGATTGTGATGCTCTAATCTAAGAGCTTTATGGAATGTGGAGTACTCCTTTATTGCTGTTACACCCAGGTCCCCACTGACCCGGTGTAGTAGTACCAGTTAGGGTCCCCTCAATGTGTAAAATAGAACTGTTCAGACATTTACTATAGTAAAAGTAAAGTTGGTGACTCGAAGACACCCTTTTCAATAGCTACAACACCAAGGTGTAGGGGAGGGCGCTACTCCTTTCCCTAGATTGCTCCACTTTACCCTTGATACGTACCTTATATTTCTGAGTGTTAAGCAAGGAGGTATCAAGTACCATTTTTAAAGTTTTGGTATGACACGACATGGAATTGAACCCTGGTCTCCCGGACCATTGGCGAACACTCTACACACTTGGCCAATGAGCCGGTATCAAGTAAATTTGGCGACCTTAGTCGTGGGTGACACGAAGGCTCCCTTTTCAATAGCTACTACACCGAAGTGTAAGGGAGGGCGCTACTCCATTTCCTGGATTGCTACACTTTACCCTTGATCCTTACCTTATAATGCTGAGTGTTTAGCAAGGCAGTATCAAGTACCATTTTTTGAGTCTTTGGTATGACTCTAGGAAACCATTTAACTATGGCCAAAGAAATGATTGATATTAAATTGGTCAATTTGAAATAATCATTTTCTATACTCTAAACCCTTTAATTGTGTGCAAATAGAAGTGCTTGACAGGAATCCTTGAAAGACAACAACTTTAGTTTTATATACATATATATATGTAAACAAAACAAATGTGATAAATAAGCGTTTAAATTTCCTTCGCTTGCGCTGGTTTCATCGTGGCTAAGTGGTAGAATCTTGGATTGGCGTTTGAGTTAGCTGGGTTTCGATCCCAGCTTCGGGAATCTAGCCTGTCTAGCCACACTGAAGTGTTGTGATACAACGAAACAGTCTGTCCGTGGATGACTATATATATACAGAGAGAGACCGGCAAAAAGATATCCCAGGTTTGGAATTTTAATGAAATAGACAACATGGTTCCTATTCCAAATCTAATTTTACAATTAGAAAGACCGGCCCATTGGCCTAGTGGTAGAGTGTCATACCAAAGACTCAAAAAATGATACTTGCTTAACACTTAGCATCATAAGACACGTCTTAAGGTAAAAGAGGAACCATCCTGCGAAAGTAGTGCCCGTGGTGTAGTCGTTATCGCCGTAGGAAATGAACACGGCGATACGAGTTCAAATCCTGGACGAGACTGATTGCATTTCACATTGCACTAATACCCTCCAGCTATGGGTAAATAGTAGGACAGACTAGGTTCTTCAGCCTTGGTGAGGCAACTAGTCTAGGAGAAGGAAAACTCTGAATTCAAACCTGTTAAACTTCGCTTAAAAATTGACCTTGTGTCATATCCTGCCCGAGCGGAGGGGTTGGGTAAATAGTACCATCCCGCGAAAGTAGTAGCGCCCCCTGCTCCTTGGTGTTGTAGCTATTGAAAAGGGAGCCTTCGGTTCGCCGTTGCCAACTTTACTTACTTTATAAGAAAGAATAATGTCAGCCATTTTGTTTCGTAATCCCCTTCTCTTTGTTTGAGATGAAGCATTGTCAATTATTATTAATTTTTCACACGTAACATTCTACGTTACCATTATCTCTTAGCAGGGACATTACTCTCTCTGTGTTAATGACCCACAGATTTTCCCCAGGCGTTATCAGGATGCAAAATAAACAGACGACTATCAGCAGGGTTGACGATCAAAGTGTTTGGGGCAACAGATGAGGGTAGGGGCTAAGAGCCTATCGGAATCTTCATCGCAAGTCTCAGCCTCATTTGCCCAAAATGAACAACTGGGAAGTGATTATGAAATCATTATTAGTCAAACTTCCTGTTTGCCTTCAATTCAACTTTGATCACATCAGCTTATCCGGTGTCAAAGGTCAAAATAGCATTTCATTTCGGCCTCTCTATTTTCTAATATTTGCTTTCCTTGCCGTCAATAAAAGACATTTTCTTAATCAATTCTTCAGTCTCATCTCCTCTCTAATCCTAACTTCTTTCTTTTTCTTTCTTTCTTTCCTTCTTTTCTTCTCTTCTTTCTTTCTTTCTTTCTTTTCCTCTCTCTTACTTTTCTTCTTTCATTTTCTCCCTTTCCTTCTTTCTTCTTTCTTTCTTTTCTTCTCTCTTTCTTTTCTTCTTTCTTTCTTTCCTTCTTTCTTCTTTTTTCTTTCTTTCCTTCTTTTCTTCTCTCTTTCTATTCTTTCTTTCTTTCTTTCTTTCTTTTATCCCTGTCCTTTTCATTCTTCCTCTTTTTTCTTTTTTTTCTCTTTCACTCCTTTCTTTCCCCCTCCCTACGATTACTATATCAACACACACAAAAAAAAAAAAAACAAATTAAAAAAATAAAAAATGTAAAGAAAAGAATTTGTTTATATTTCCCGAGGTGAAAAATAATTAAACAATATCATTTCAGATATTTACTTGTTCCTTATAAAATCTTTGTGCAAATATAAATTTGGCCAACTTTTGATCTATAAATGATAGGATTAATCAGAAAAAAAATATTCATGTTAGCTTCATTATTGGTCTTCAAAAATAGATTATTCATCAATTGTTTAAACAACTAAAAAATTACTTATTTATTTTCAGTTTTTTAAAAATTAATCCATGGCTTAAAAAAAAACTAAACAGTTTTAATTAGTTAACTGACTTGATTCGGTTTCGCTGTTCAGCGTGAAACACCACACACCCACACACACACACACACACACACATATATATATATATATATATATATATATATATATATATATATATATATATATATGTGTGTGTGTGTGTGTGTGTGTGTGTGTGTGTGTGTGTGTGTGTGTGGTGTGTCACGCTGAACAGCGAAACCGAATCAAGTCAGTTAACTAATTAAAACTGTTTATATATGAATCTAAAGATTCATATATATATATATATATATATATATATATATATATATATATATATATATGACAGGAGGGCTTTAGAATACGTCAGTTGTATACCCTACTGAGATGAGCTGGGTATAATACTAAACTACATCTGACCCCAATTCTGAATCTCCGAGAACTGTAGAGTACTCTTTTATTCTCATTACTTCCAGGTCCACTTCCTGAACTGGACGAGTAATATATGTCTTATCTATGGACCTAGCTTGGGTTTGGTTTGGTTTTATCTCATATCAACCACTGTAGCTTTAAGGCCAGATTCAGCCTATACGTATATCAAATATATATGATTTGTAAACATTATCTTGATAAAATTTCTGAACGAACCTGAGTTTTTCTTTTTTTGCAAACAGTTGAATGGTTTCAAGTATTGTTATATAACTGCCATATTCTAATATTAGTCATTTGGTTGCTCACATTTAAATAGATATACATGATATGTAAGAAATAAATTTGGCGGTAATTTTATTTTTAAATGAGTTAGAACTAATTTGTCTGCGCTCTAGTATTGTAATTATTTCTACATATTTCACCATCATAATCATCATCATGTTGTGCCGCTAGCACGGATATCCCTGACCCTCTCTCGCCACTTCTCCCTATCATTCATCGCTTTTGGCAGGTCTTCAGGGCTACATCCCGTATCCTCACATAGCTGCTGTATGTATGTTCGAGCTGGTCGTCCTGCTTTTGCTTGGCCATATGCGGGGGTTCCATAGGAGTACATCACTGATGAGTTTGTCCTTGCTTCTCCAGCAGTGTCCTGCGTGTCTGGTTCGTCTAGCTTTTTTAGTTTTCGTGATGGGAGGCAAGTGGCCGTATAGTTGGTGTCTTGTGGGGTGTTGTCGCCAGGACTTGTTCAATATTGCTCTCAACATTCTTGTGTAATTGTCATCTAGTTTCTTCTTCTAAGAAACTAGACGGCAATTACATAAAAATGATAAGAGAACATCTACACAGTTAAATGGTTTTAATTATTACTATAACACTTATTTCAATATCAGAACAATTCAATATCAATCATGTTGTTTGCACACAGAGAAGTAGTTATAAATATTGCTATTTAACACTAATTATTCAATCCTGCATTATACACAGTTCTAAGAATTATGTATCACAAACAATTCAGTTAAACATCAGTCATTTGTTTACACACAGTTAAATGCGCAAACCGTTCTATTTCTAACAATTCAGTTTAGCATAAGTCAACAAAGTCAAATGAGTCTAAGTATTCTTATGTATCACAAACAATTCAATCAAACATCAGTCATTTGTTTACACACAGGTAAATGCTCAAACAGTTCTATTTAAACCATAGATAGGACCCTATCAGGTGCTATAACTCCGGGCCAGAGTGGACTTAGAAGCAATGGCAATAAAGAGGTACTCTGCATTCCCCAAAGCTCCAGGACTGGAGCATTGCCATCATTTAACTGTGTGTTAACAAATGACTGATGTTTAATTGAACTGTTTGTGATATATAGCAATACGCTATATACCAGGAAGCTCGTGGTGTTGCATAGTCACAACCATGATACATATACAACTATGCACATATACATGCGGAAACAAAATCAACAATAATGACGAACGAATACACTTCTTTAGAAAAATATACCTCTCACACTTTATTCGAAATGGTTGCGAAAGGGTTGCGAAAGGGTTATGTGTGAGAGGTGAGTTGGAGACTGAACAAACTGCAACATATTGACCCCAAGTTCCTCTGTCTTTTGCTGCACTTCTTTCCCATTCTACTGGCTGCTCAACCGGTGGTCCTGAGGGCCCATAGCCCTCTGCTGGGTGCTGGTTCTCTCTACAGCATCTTATCTCCAACTAGACTGACTCTAACTAACTGAACTTCCTGTCGCACGGGGTTAAATCATTGTTTGACGTACACCTATTTCTTGTGGGCGTCACATCTGCACCCAATTCAACCCGTCCACAGTCAAGGTTATACCCTGATATCTTCGACCGGATGCACCTGTTGCTTGATTGACGGCTGGGTCGAAGGTCAGTATGTTACAGTGGGGGAGTCTTACCCCGCTGCAAAGATACAGTACGTGTATTCTACAGGCCAACCAGTCTGGGCGGTCAAACTACTTTTAAAAACTGTTGATATTTAATAGTAATACAGGCCCAATCATCCAGGGCTAGAGAATACACCGACTGCATCTTTGCAGAGGGGTAAGACTCTCCCAACGAATGTCTTAGATATGATACTAAGCAATCTGATGGTGAGGCTCAAGTGATGCTGGAACTTTTGGGGTGCACAGCATACCTTTATTGCTTGATCCACTCTGATAGAGTCTATGGGTCAAATAGAACTAAACAATGCTTATGCTAAACTGAATTATTTGAAATATAACTGTTTTGACATTTAACTGTGTGTTAACAGATGACTGATGCTTAATTGAACTGTTAGTGATATATAGCAATACTTGGAACCATTTAACTTTGTTGACTAAACTGAATAGTTTGAAATAGAACTGTTTTGATACTTAAACCTTGTACTTATGCTAAACTGAATTGTTAGAAATAGAACTTGGCTAAGACGGCTGAGGCTGTAGAACACACCGACTGCACCTCTGCAGATGGGTAAGATCCTGCTTCCCAACGAGTGTCCTGGATATGACACAAAACAATCTGATAGTGAGGCTCCAGTAATGCTGGAGCTTTGGGGAATGTAGAGAACCCCTTTATTACAACCGCTCCCATGGCTAATCTGGCTGAGTGGTTGAACCTGATAGGGTCCTATGTATGGGTCAAATAAAACTAAATTGTGTGCTTATGCAAAACTGAATTGTTTGAAATACAACTGTTTTTTACATTTAACTGTGTGTAAATAAATGACTGATGTTTAATTGAATTGTTCGTGATACGCAGCAATAATTGGAGCCATTAAACTTTGTTGACTAAACTGAATAGTTTGAAATAGAACTGTTTTGATATTTAAACTGTGTACCTATGCTAAACTGAATTGTTAGAAATAGAATTGTTTAATGTATAAAAATCGATTTGGCATTAAATAACCCACAATGGTTGATATGCCATGAAACCAAACCAAAACTAAAAACAGTAATACTTGCTACCATATAACTGTGTGTAAGCAAATGATTTAGAAGGATTAACTACTTAAATCCTTTTAATCCACTTTTTCGGATGTAGAATACTCCGACTACTCTTCTACCAAAGAATATAGCCCCCCCACACACCTAACGAGGCCACCAGTAATCCTTAAGAACGAAATCCTGGTAGCCAAGCAGCCCGTGACCTAGCAACTGAAGTGTTCACGTGACTTGCAACATTTCACTTTGGCTCTTACTGGGCGGTCCGATCAATCGGCTGGTCATGTCAAGCCCTGGCATCTTTATGATTGTCCCGAATGTATTATTCAAATTTCTCTTGTGGCAAGCAAAATACTCAACCCTTTTAAACTTAAAGGAGCTCGAAAGCTGTGGCTTAATCGTGTTGTGAAAAACACGATTTTATGTGTCCTTGATCAGACCTGACCGATAAAATGAAACAAAGTTTCTTCCAGGCAGCGGTCATATCGATACTGCTGTATGGATGCACTACTTGGACGCTAACTAAACGGCTGGAGAAGAAGCTTGACGGCACAAGAATGCTGCAAGCAATACTGAACAAGTCCTGGCGGCAACACCCCACAAGGCACCAACTATACGGCCACCTGCCTCCCATCACAAAAACTATCCAAGTTAGACGAACCAGACACGCAGGACACTGCTGGAGAAGCAAGGATGAGCTCATAAGTTATGTACTCCTATGGACCCCCACATATAGCCGGGCAAAAGCAGGACGACCAGCTCGAACATACATACAGCAGCTATGTGAGGATACAGGATGTAGCCCTGAAGACCTGCCAGAGGAGATGAACGATAGGGAGAAGTGGTGAGAGAGGGTCAGGGATATCCGTGCTAGCGGCACGACATGATGATGATTATGATGATGGTGGTATGACATTAAACTGTATCTTATTATGAGGCTCCTGTCCTTGAGTTTATAGAATGTGGCGTACATCTTCATAAACATTACTCTTTAGTCACTCCACCAACGAAGGAGTAGTACCGCTTAGAGTCCCATTAATAGAATTAATGTTATTAAATAGTCATACTTGAAACCCTTTAACTATGTGCAAACAAATGAGCTCCAACTCATTTAAAAATCTAAGATAAGATTTTTACAAGTGTCCCTATTAAAGTTCATCAAGAAAATATTTTATTCTAATAATTTTTTTTTGTGATTTTTACTAATTAAACCCTCAAGTTCACAGAATATTTTCTATTTTTCAAAAAAAAAAAAAAAAAAGAAATTGAGCTTTATTACACAGAATGCTGCAAGCAATATTGAACGAGTCTTGGAGGCAGCACCCCACAAAGCAGCAGCTGTACGGCCACCTACCAGCCATCACGAAATCTATCAAAATTAGACAAACCAGACATGCGGGACACTGCTGGAGAAATAGGGACGTGCTCATAAGGGATGTACTTCTGTGGACCCCTTGGCATGGCCGAGCAAAGGCAGGGCGACTAGCTCGAACATACATACAGCAGCTCTGTGCAGATACGGGACGTAGCCCTGAAGACCTGGGAGGTGTGGCGAGAGATGGTCAGGGAGATCTGTGCTGATAGTGCGACATGATGATGATGATGATGAAGCTCTATTAAAGTCGGGGTTTGCTTTCAATTCAATGTAGAATGATCCCCCATATCCAGAACAGCGTTGGGAAACCCAATCAACCAAACAGGTCGAATAATTTAAATTTTCTTTTAAACTTTTGGCATGGATGGTGAGGGATTTTTCTTAATACTAGCCAGTACTCTGTTATGTGATTCTGCTTTCGTGGGAGCAGGGGCTTTTTATTTAAGAGGAAAATGCTTTTTAAGGCGGGAATTTTTTTTTTTTTTTTTTTTTTTTTTTTTACTATTTCTCAAACCACTGAAAAAATGCAGTGAATTCAAAAAATAATTAAAAAATAAAAATTGAATTACCTTATTTTAGAGAACCTCATGTTTGCCCGTAACTCTCCAATAAGCATGGATGAACCGGAAACCCTTTTGAAATTTTGAGTTTAACGAACCGTAATATCTTATAAAACTTGTTCTTAACATTATTACTGTTGCATAATTAATTTTTTTGATCCTGACGACGCAAGTGTTGACTTTCTGAATTCACTTGGTGTTTTACCGTCAACAGTAACCGGCTTACTTTGTTACTCGGTGTGCACATATTGTAAAAATCAGAAATTATGGCGTCGCAGGAAAAGCGTTGTAGTGCAAAAATCAAAGAAAAAAGTAGCTATTCAGTTTGTGATTTTAAAGGTTTTTTTGGATAGTTCATGTATCTCTCGTTGGAAAATAGTTTTATTTGTAAATCATTTCCTCAGCTATCTCTGGGAGCGTAGGACTGCATTGGAGTGCTTAGAACTTTCTCGAAAGATAGCTGTAGGGTAGCATACATTTTGTGACCAACGCAAGATATTTCAACCAGGATCGTGTTTCTGGTGAAGAGGTTGAATTGAAATAGAGGAAATACTCATTGTTCGTCATTAATACAACAGGGGTCATCATCTTCTGAAACAATTATGGTTGTTAGGTGGAATTGAAAGACCAAACGTAGGTTTCTGATTCCTTTAAATTCACTTGGCGAGAAAAGAAATAAAGGTATACTTCTTCCTATTATAACAAGATATATTAAACGTGATACAGATATCTATAATAACGTTGGGCAAGCTTAGAAAAGTATATGTGAATTTGGTTATAAAGACTTCGTGATTAATCCATCGAAAGAATTTATCAGTGAAAAAAATCCCGTACAAAACAAAGAGCGATTTTTTTCGTGACCTTGAAGAATGACTTTACGCAATCAGGTATTTGATTAGATATTTGTTTATCTTATAACCGTAGTTGAGGGTGACCTGAAGGCTCCATTTTTGATAGCTACTACACCAAGGTGTCAGGGAGGGCGCTACTCCTTTCACAGAGAATAAATAATCACTGCACAAATTTTTCATTGCGATGAATCCACCATTTTCAAGACGAAAACATCCGGTTGAACACCAAGAAGAATCAAATTCTAGGTTCTGTTTCTGAAGCGGATACGGAAGAGCCCAAGCCAGAACTGACATTTCTCTAAGGTAAGCCATTTTTTTTTTGTTGTTTTTTTGTCAGAACGCCAGTTTCAGGTTGGTTTACTTTGAAGAAAAATCGAGATTTACAAAATAGAACCTCCCCTATCAAACTCCACCGGAAAACACTTGAGAAAAGACTTTTTTCTGAAAGTGAAAAAAAAAAAAAAAAAAGAAAGAAAAGAAAAGCAAGCATTCGATTCCCTAATTTAGTTTTGATTTTTACGTTATTTCTTGTATTAATTTCATTTTATTTGTGCTTTGTATAATAGAATAAAAAAAAGAAAAGAAAATGATATGATATAAAACCAAACCAAAAAAAAACAAAACACTCAAATATATAGGACTTGGCATTAAATAACCCGATATTTGCTTCTGTCTTCCATCGGACAGGACTTTACTCAAGGTCAATGCCCCGAAGGTCGATTATAGAGGGGGCTTAGAGGAGAGGAAAGTTGGAAAGAAGTCGAGGCTCGAGCCCTCCTGGTCATCGGCCCACTTAGTGCAATGTGGGCTTGATGAGCCTAGTTGGACTTGGACCCAAATTTGGGTCCAGGCACGTATGCTTGATTATAGCTTAAACTGAACAGGCAGGTTCAGTGCTCTACAAGGGTGACAAAGGTGTCAGTGATGCAGCTCGCCCACTCAAAGGTAGCCCAGTCGAAGTTGGGGGGGGGCTTTCGGCCTCATGTTTGCCATGGAGTATTAACCGTCCGGCACGAATGCCAGACAGTCCGCTGAACAGTCAACGAAAATAACCCACAGTATCATAAAACACAAACCAACTAAACTGCATAATTGTGAATAAATCATCGATAATAAATAGGAATATTTGAAACGAGGCAAATTATCTATATTGGCTAAGATAACTGTGCGCCAACAAATAATTGTCGACAAATGAAATTTTAAAATAAATGCAATGGAACATTTGAAAATATAATTATGATTATAATCAAATATTTAGAAATGAATTATATTTCGGTAATATTTATTCATCACCAATTATTTTCATCGTTGAATTTTGATAAGATCGGAGGAAAGTCGTCACATTTGCCTTATTTTTCTCATTTCGTGAAATGACCGACTGAACAGCTTCGGGTTCATCCTTCACAATCTCTCGGCCATTCAAAAATGCTTTATGCCCTCTAAAACCCACTGTTCAGGATAGAACTTTAAGTCTGTATGATTTGATTTCTTTGTTTAGTGAATTATCAACCTTCGAGGGTTATTTAATGCCAAAGCTATCTTCGTAGAAGGGTTGAGGCACTATTTACTCCATTAGCTGTGGGGATAAGGGGGTTCATACCTTTCCCAAAGGGCATTAGCGAACGTAATAGCACGACTGAAGTTCGAATTTGCTTACTACTCTCTTGCAGTTCAACACTTTAACCATTTACACCACTGGGACTTCACTTCTAAGTCTGTATTAACTTGTTAAATGTTTCTATTGCATCGTTTTAAAGTTTAACACCGATTTTGATCCTGTATTCCCTTTTCGAGGAATAATCGTATATTCAATCGAATGTAAATACTCAGAGACAAATATGATCTAATTAGTTCATTGATTAGCAGATTTTCAATTCCTGAAAAATAAAAATTAGTCTCTTTAAGCTGTAGAGAAATTTCATATTCTTCAATGTTTATATGTATGTAGATATTGACTAGGTTCAGTTTAGTTTGGCACAAGGTCACAAATGTGAGGAACAGTGAAAATCGAACAGTAAATAGTAACGTTCTGCTCAATTGACTCGTTGACTATTACTCTAGCTCGATGGGAAACATATGAATGTATGTATTTACTCATTCCCTCTAACATTAGCGGGAGACAAGGTCAGTATTTTAAGCGAAGTTTTCTTTCTCTTAGCCAAACCAAGGTTAAAGAGCACAGTCTGTCCGACTATTTACCCATAGCTGGTAGGAGAAGAGTTGGATTCCTGCCTTTCGCAAGAGCATCAGCGTGAAATGAAAGATAAACAGCTTCGTTCAGGAATTTTGGAACCCAGCTTGTTGATTCCATTTCCCACGACGATAACCGTTTCGCTAAGTGCGTATATACATGAACGTTTGTATCCGTAAGTGGGTGCTGTTTGGCGTAGAGGCGATATTTCGTCTGAATGGTTGACGACAGGGCGCTCCAGGCTTCTCTGAAAACAGTGGGGGGGATGTTGATTAAAATCTAATGTTATCAGTCTGTGTTGACATATTTAACTGCACTCAGGTAAGTAAGTTTTGAGTAGACAAACATATATATATATATATATATAATTTTCTCTGCTTTCAACATCTGGAATTATACCCGTAAATCCCTTAAAACAGAATTTCAGAACTAGCAATAAACACAGAATAGGCGTATACCTTTCTGTATTAACTTCACCATAAAAAAGGTGACCAGAGCCACCAAAAAACATTTTCTTTAAACAACTAGACGTGCACCAACTATTTTCGTTAACTGAACTCTTGCAGAACTGAAATATATTTACCTAGCCCCTCCTCCATGGGGCAATTTTCAAGCTGTGTATACATTTACCAAACCACTCCGCGCGAGTTGTATGCGGTACGAGGTCAATTTTTAAGCGCAGGTTATTCAGTGTTTTTTTTTTTCTCTCTTAGACAGGTTTCCATACCAAGGTTAAAGAGCCCAATATGCCCCATTATTTGCCCATTGCAGGAGGGAGAATAAATCTAAAATGCAAACAACTTCGTCCAGGAACTGAACTCGGGTGTATACTAGTATACAACACCTCCAACATGAACAGGTTCTGACATAAGAACAATATTTTAAGTAGAGTAGAATTGATTTGAATTCAGAGATTTCCTTCTCTCAGACAGGTTGCCATAACAAAGATCTCAGTCTTCACGACTATTAATCTCTAATTGGGGACGGAAGAGTTAGATTCATACCTTTCGTGAAGTACAACACAAACAGCTTCGTCCAAGATTTGAACTCTGGTCGCCGACTCCATTTTCTTTGACGATAATCGCTATGCCAAGCGTGTATCCAAATGAGCAACCAACCTTGGAGAAAAAAAACCCTCTGAATTCAAACCCATTGCCAATATGTCATTGGCCAACGTAGGAGAATCTTACAAATCTTAGGAGACTTAGCTGCCGCAGTTTACTAAGAAAAGGGTTGATATCTACCTATCTATCTATCTCTCTCTCAATATATTTTAATAGTGTATGGTTATCCGTAGCTCACTTGGTGATTTAATGGCGGATCAAATTTTGCGGTATTATTAAATAGCGTTCATTATGATAGATCTGTTATACATATTGGAATATATATATATATATATATATATATATATATTCCCGTATTCTTTGATAGTATTCTGTTTCCGTTGATAGCGTTCCCTTTTTTTAAATACATCAGTTACCCTGTTTTTATCCAACTCTGCGTTCGCATATTTTTGTTATGTTATAAAAAAAACTTTCAAAACTCATTTTTAAAAAACAACACATCTTACACAAGCAAGCAACCCCTGATGATGGGCTATGAAGGGTTCGAAAACGCCCGGGACAATTTTGGGAAATTCATCTACCAATTCCAACTTGAAATTAAGACGCTTATCAGGAAACTTGAAAGGATCTTAAATAAATTATACAGACAAAATTTGTCTTTATTATTTTAGGAAATGCTTAAATGAACGACTATTGCCTAACCACACACACACACACACACACACACATATATTTTTTTTCCCATCATACAACTGTGAAAGCACGTGTGATACCCTAGCTCCATCAGCCGCCAACCAGGGTGATAACACAGTTTCGGTAGCTCAAGGCGGTACTATATATATATAGTCATCCACAGACAGATCTGTTTCGTTCTATCAGAACTCATCAGTGTGGCTAGACATTAGCTTCCCGTAGCTGGAATCGAAACCCGGTTGACTCAAACGCCAAGCCAAGCTTCTAACCATTCAGCCACGAGGAGCCATTAGTTGCGAAGTAAATTTTTAAACGGTTATGAATCACAATTACTATTGTTTACATACATCCGTTTAACGTCTACCGA
Source organism: Sepioteuthis lessoniana (assembly GCA_963585895.1). Lineage (NCBI taxonomy): Eukaryota > Metazoa > Mollusca > Cephalopoda > Myopsida > Loliginidae > Sepioteuthis > Sepioteuthis lessoniana. The sequence continues at coordinate 81,080,686 of OY757928.1, forward strand.
GACCTCAATTCATATATGAAGAGGCTTGCAATAAACGCTAATGGCAACATGATTACTTCTTCGCCAGAGAACTCAACCTTACAGGGGTAGGGGAGTCTCAGACCCCACAATGTAATATATATATATATTACATTGTGGGGTCTGAGACCCTGGGTTTCATGCTTTCGGCATTCATCAAAGTGAAAGGTTAAAAAAAGCAATATGGTCAATATTTTGTATTAGTGGTTTTGGAAGATGGATTTTGCTTGTATGTGTTTAAATGTTAGAATGTTTGCGTACGTGCTATCGCTCGCGTATACATATATTCGTATATCGTTACATATAATGGCATGCATCTTTACATATAAACACATATTTCTGCTGTCTGTTGGCGGGAAGGGGTGAAACATTGGAAGAGAGTGTGAGGAGGGGTAGCAAAAAGAATTTTTTCAATCCGAATTCCAGTTGAAACAATTCTTTTTGCCCACGCTTTGGAACTCATACAGACAAACAAAATTCCCCTTCGAACAACACCAACATAAAAATAGTCATATTAATCAGTCTTTTTTGCTTTTCTGGCAGTGCCCCTCAAATCTTATTTGTCTTGGATGTTTTGTGAGATGAGACGTAAGTAGTCGCAGAGCTGCTGCTTTGTGGCTGCTGCTTCCAGGAAATTGTTTAACAAAGCATATGGCATTATCGTCAAGTTCCCATTTTGCTTTTTTCAACGCGTTTTGTTAGCGTCAATGTGGTGTATCCATACAATAATTATTGACATAGCCATGATATTAAAGCGAATAGTTTTTAACATTTTCAAACGAGCCAAAACCCATTTGTTTGCACATACTTAAATGGTTTCAAGTATTGCTATCTAACACTAATTATTCTATTCAATGTAAAATCTTTATTTGCACACAGTTTCAAGTATTTCTATTTAACATTAGCAATTCTATTTATCAAGTAAATAATATCAAGTATTCTTAATATTAATCAATTGTTTGCACACAGTTAAGTTTTGATAATTCTATTTATCAAGTATTCTCATCTAATACAAACAATTTTCACACGGCTGTGGGGTTTCAAATAACTAATTAAATAATTCTGAGTATATTATTGAAAAGTTTGGCAACGTAATTTTCTTTTTTATAAAGATCGCTTGCATTTTTCTAAGAATGAAAATAGAAAGAAATATGAAATAAATATTCGAATGATATTTTTAAAAGTAAAATGATTGATTTAAAAAATGTCATTAACAAAAGTATCTTATGTAAAATTCTTTGTGATTAGCGAAAGACTCAATTCCAGACTTGGAAACAAATTATACAAACTATGTAAGAAAGATCCTTTTTGGAATTTAAAATATAAAGGTGATTCAAGAATTCTTACTACAACTTGATTTACAAAGGAAATTTTCCTCTGTGTGTGTGTGTGTGTGTGTGTGTGTGTGTGTGTGTGTGTGTGTGTGTGTGTTGGTATATATATGTGTGTATGTAACTATATATATATCTGTGTGAGTTAGTAGGTATATGAGTGAGTGTAGGTATGTGTATGTGTGTGCATGAGTGAGGAAAAATGAGTATGTAGGTATATATTTTGGTGTGTGCGGGTATATATATGCGTGAGTAGGTTAAATATACGTGTGTGTGAGGGTATTTGTGAGTTTGTTGGAATGTGTATATATATATATATATATATATATACATATATATATATATATATATAGTGAATAATAGAAAAGGATCCGATAATATGGGAAAAAATTAAAATTAAACGGTAGGCTCCCCTTTTCTCTGTATATATAACCTCCCCCATTGTTTTGTCTTTCATTTAACATTCATCGGTGATCTAACGCCAATCGATAACATTTTTTCTAAATTCTGACGTTGGTTTACTAAAACCGAAACATTATAGTATCGACTTTCTTTCACATTAAATTCTTCCATTTGGATAAGTTCGTTTTTCAATTTTTCTCCATATATACTTGAATAAACAAATCGTTCGAAAAACCTTTCATAATCAAAAAGTGTCCAATGCCGACAAAAAGAGTGGAAGCTCAACCAAATAAAGCAGACATTCAGGTGAAAATATCTTTGCAAAAGTTGAAGTTTATATATATATCATCATCATCATCATATCGTGCTGGCAGCACGGATATCCCTGACCCTCTCTCGCCACTCCTCCCTATCGTTCATCGCCCTAGGTAGGTCTTCAGGACAACAACCTGTATCCTCACATAGCTGCTGAATGTACGTTCGTGCTGGTCGTCCTGCTTTTGCGCGGCCATGTGTGGGGATCCATAAGAGTACATCTCTTATGAGTTCATCTCTGCTTCTCCAGCAATGTCCTGCATGTCTGGTTCGCCTAACTTGAATAGTTTTCGTGATAGGGGGCAGGTGGCCGTACAGTTGGTGTCTTGTGGGGTGTTGCTGCCAGGACTTGTTCAGGATTGCACGCAGCATTCTTGTGTAATTGCCATCTAGCTTCTTCTCCAGCCGTTTTGTTAGCGTCCATGTAGTGCATCCATATAGCAGTATCGATATATATATATATATAATCTTTTCCGCTCAAAAATCAATGAAAATCATCTTGTTGAGTGTACATTATGAGCAGAGATTGCAAGAAAGCAATTAAAACTTAAGCAGTCAACTAGCAAACAAAAATGTATTTCAGTTTTACTCATTTAAAATCCGAATTAACGTTTTCATCGTCTTGTTTACCTTCTAATTTGCATAATTTTCCTTCGTAATCGCTTTGATATACGATGGTCTTAAAATTTTTAAATGCAATTTTTAAAGAAAATATTTTTAAAGCGAAATATTTTTTAAGAAGCTCTTTAAAGAAATTTCTTTTAAGAATTGCTTTAAAATTCATTTTCTTTGAAAAATTCTTTTTAAAAATGGTTTTCTTTTAAAAAAAAATCACTTTAAAATACTATTATCTTAAACTTTTTAAAAGCGATTTTTAAAGAAAACGGTTTTTAAAGCGATTAAACATCGCTTTTTTAAAAATCGCTTTAAAAAGTTTTCGATATCATTCGACTCGTGCCTCTGTTAGGTTTCGAAGGAAAAAGATTTTCTGGTAATTTTTTTAATTTTCAAAAGAGAAAAAATCACATCTTATATGGGGTTCATTTTCGTTTTGTAACTTAATGTTGAATGATCACCCATTTTTTTGAAGAAGTTTGCAAAAAAAGAAAATAAGAAAAAAAGATCTCTCCCAAGTAAAAAAAAATAAAATCAAAATAATTCGGCCCGTTTTATTACTTGTCATTTTCAACTCTAACTGTTCCGGAAATGGGTGATTATTCTACATGGAATTGTAATGTAAAAATGAACCTGTTAATAATATATATATATATATATATATATAATTTTTTTTCTTCTGAAAAAAATTGGCAATAATTTGAGGGTCTAATTAATTCAAATCACGGTAAAGGAAAACAATTTTTCCTTGTGAACTTGAACGATTGTTCGCATAGAATTTTAGCAAATTTTCTTTTAAAAATTTTCTTGCTCAAAAAATCATTTTCATTAAACGCGACAGGGAAAATCTTGCGCGAAAAGACCTGAACATGGTTACGTAAACCTTTTTGAGAGAAGCTGAATCTTTTCTTATAGCAACATAAAACAATGCCAAAAAAAACAAAAAACAATCATGTTAAAACAACAATACCTAACAGAATAGCATGTATTGATTTTGTGATGACTGACAAATGCAGCCGACTAGCGTAAAAGGAGTATAAGACTGGGTGGGGAATGTGATCTATTGGAAATTGTACAAGAAATTCAAATTTGACCATTCTACCAAATGGTACAAGCACAAAACAGAATCCTTCCTTAAAAGGGATGAAATTCTCTAGGATTTTGAGATAGAAGAACGCATAGTGATGATTAACAAGAAGAGAAAAAAAGAAAAGAAAAGATGAACCTGCTGAGTTGTGGACTTTGTCGTCCGGGTTGACCATAGAGAAAATCAAAGAAAACGAAAAGAGAGAAAAGGACTTGGACTTTGTCACGTTTTTTTTTCTTTTTAATAATTTTGTGTTAAAGGGATAAATATATGTGGTTCCCTATCTTTTATTCAACCTCAGTTGGACCAATTTTTTAAAAACTTACCCAATCTTAGGTAAGATTTTTAAAAAGTGGTCCAGATGCGGGGTGAATAAAAGATAGGGATCCATATTTATTAATCCCTTTTATAAGAAAACACAAAATTTACAGGATCATGTAGACTAACTGACTGATTATTTTGTGATTTTTCAGACTGTTGTCCTTATCTATATTGTAGTGAGTTGAAACACAACGTTTCGGCTGCTGTATCCTTCAGCCTTTCCCCAGGTGTCCCTTATTTGTCTGGGCATAAAAATGATTCAACCTGGTAAATCATTTTTAAAGTTCCCTGGTTTAATAATTTCTATGCTCAGACAAATAAGGGACACCTGGGGAAAGGCTGAAGGATGCAGCGGCTGAAACGTTGTGTTTCAACTTACCGCAATAAAGATGAGGACAACAGCCCGAAAAATCACAGCGTAAATAATGCACATCAATCCAGATCTTCTGCCAGATACTGTACGCCTAGCAGAATGCCTGATTGATAATGATAGCCATTAGTTATGTGTTATTCATGTATGACCCGTAAAAAGCATATGAAGATCCAGATCTATTCGGAATCGTTAACAATGAGGGTGACGGTCATACCAGTTGTAATTGGTGCACTTGGAACGGCCCCCCAAAAGCTTGGAAAGGGGGCTGGAAGAGTTGGGAATCGGGAGCGAACCGACACAATTCAGATTACAGCATTGTCAATATCAGACAGAGTACGGAGAAGAGTCCTGAAGACCTGAGGAGACTTGCTGTAACTTATCTTCTAATAAAAGACAATCGGCTAACGAGGAAAACTACCGAGTGGGTAGAGTGTTTGCCAATGGTCCGGGAGACCTGGGTTCAATCCCAGGTTGTGTCATACCAAAGACTTTTAAAATGGTACTTGATACCTCCTTGCTTAACACTCAGCATTATAAGATACATATCAAGGGTAAAGTGGAGCAATCCAAGGAATGGGGTAGCGCTCTCCCCAACACCCCGATGTAGTAGCTGTTGAAAAGGGAGCCTTCTGGTCGCCCTCGAATAAGGTCGCCAACTTTACTTACTACTTTTCATATAAACTTTACTTATGTGTAACAATAAATAGAAATGCTCGCAAAAGAACGTACAAATAGATGTATTCAAATATGTATGTATATATAAATCTATTTCAAGATCACAAGTGTAATATACAAAAAAAAAAAAAAAAAAAAAAGATCTCGGTCATCTTTGTAGATGATATTTGTGAATCATCTTTGATGTTTTTCGTTGAGCAAAGGATATTTCTTTGTTTGTACAGGTGCATGTGTAATGCCTATTCCACATATATACACACACAGACAACTCTGTGTACACACACATACGCACACACCTATATAGGCATGTATATATGTATGCCCATGTTTATACATATATATATATATATGTGTGTGTGTGTGCGCGCGCGTGTGAATATGTATGGCGTGTAGGTGTGTAGGGAGACTGTCAGTCGTCAAGAATTAACTCAAGCCTTACGAATAGAATAGAATTATACAATGTATAATGTAAATATATTAATTATGCATTCTTTTAATATATATGTTGGTCTAGTGGGTAGAGTGTTCTCCAATGGTCCGGGAGACCTGGGTTCAATCTTTGAATAATCTTATTCTCAAAGACTTTTAAAATGGTACTTGATACCTCCTTGCTTAACACTCAGCGATATAAGGTACGTATCAAGAGTAAAGTGGAGCAATCCAGGGAAAGGAGTAGCGCCCTTCGGTATAGTAGCTATTGAAAAGGGGGCCTTCTGGTCGCCCTCGACGACGGTGTGTATGTGTGTGTGTGTGTGTGTGTGTGTATTGCGTGTAGGTGTTGTAGGGAGACTGTCAGTCGTCAAGAATTAACTCATGAGTATTTTTGTGTGTGTGAACAAACAAAAAAATCAACGCATAAACATTGTTATGCAAGTTTTAATTATTTGTTATGAATTCAAGTTTGTTTCGGGTGAAGTCCTCGTGGCGTATTTGGTAACGTGCTCGACTGCTACATCGAGGTAAAAGAGTTCAAACTCCAGTCACGCTATCCTTGGGAAAGGTACGAATTGCCTTATCTCTCAAGCGATGGGTTGTTCTCTTACAAGGATACTTTTGGCATTAAATCACCCACGGAGGTTGATGTGCCATTAAACCAAAGAAACCAAACCTAAATGATATCGGCATTTGACCAACATCTGTGAATGCTTCTTTGAAAACTGTTCATTATATATATATATATATATATACCAACCCCTCCGCTTGGGCAGGATATGACACAAGGTCAATTTTTAAGCGGAGGTTAACAGGTTTGAATTCAGAGTTTTCCTTCTCCTAGACTAGTTGCCTCACCAAGGCTGAAGAACCTAGTCTGTCCTACTACTTACCCATAGCTGGAAGGAGAATAATTGGATTCATACCTTCCCTAAGAGTATTAGTGCTATGTGAAATGCCATCAGTCTTGTCCAGGATTTGAACTCGTGTCGCCGTGTTTATTTCCTACGACGATAACCATTACACCACGGGCACCTCCATTTTATATATTTATATATATAGACAGTCTGTTTCGTTGTATCACAACTCTTCAGTGTGGTTGGACACGCAGGACGCTTGAAACTGCGATCGAAACTCGCCCAACTTTACATAAGACTTAGTATCATACCGCTCAGCCAACAAGCGAACCACATCAGCTCGGAATTATAAGGCATTATGTAGTAGCTTTCGTTTGTTTACATTTTTACCCTACCAGATACCAGAGTGCTCAGTTCATTCGAAGAGCTTTGCATTATACGAGTGACAGTCGTAAATTCTTTCGCCTGAGTGCTCAACCCTGGTGCGGGAGTGTATATATTGTCAACCACAAACAGACTTTCGTTGTATCACAACTCTTCAGTGTGTCTAGACACGCAGGACGCTTGAAGCTGGAGTCATGGAGATTGGTAGATTTTTGATAAATCTGACAAGACGAGAAAAATAAGTAGAAATGTGGATAAATCAAAACACTGACAACGGATTTAACAATCCGCTTTTCCACTTATTTTTCTTCTCTCTGTCTCTCTGTCTCTTGTGTATATATATAATCTTTTCCAAGAAACCCCCCAAAAAAAACGGAAAGAAAAATGCATAAAAATGGATGAGAATTCCCACCCTGAAGATGACCTAAAATACTTTCTACTTGAAATTTCCATAATTTCATATTTTAGAAAATTTCATTCATATTGGTCGAAACGCGTCGGTGGACCTTAGCTAATATTTATTCATTTTCTCGTCCATTTATATGTAATTTTCTTTCCGTTTTCTCGTCCATTTATATGCACTTTTCTTTCCGTTTTCTCCTTTTTACAACATATCTGTCTGATTAAACCTCATATCTTACTTATATAGGTACGTATACAAATTTGAAAATAGCAGGTGTTTTTTGTTGTTTATTATAGATTAAAATGTAATGTTTTGTTGGTGGTTTAATTTCTTGTAGAGTTCTTTCGGGATTCGTATTTCTAGATGTAATATTTATTTATTTTTAAGGTTTGTTTCTATCGACGCCATCTCGATATATATTCATTTTTCTATTCTCTATATGATAGAAATTTTGAAGTCTCTGTCAAAGCCGTGAAAAGAAATTCATTATCTTTGAATAATCTTATTCTCTGTTTACGGTTGTTTATTCTTAAATTGAAAGGTCATTACAATTTCTTAATACATGATTTGGAGCAACGCATGCATTCTGAACGGCAAATAAATTTATATATACGTATGCCTTTTTCCCACTAAATTGCAGCAGCCTTGTCTTTGCTAAGGTTTATTAGATGAGAAGTCATGGTTTTTATTTTTCCAGGTTGGCCGATGACCTGTTGCCAAACGGGTGGAATTCAGATTTTTCTTCTTTTGTTCTATCAAGGCTAGATATCCCAATCTATCTATTTTACATATTTGGAAGCACGCTTAACAGAAGATACTGTGTGATATATATAGAATAAAAAGAAAAAAAATTAACTCTTTAGTATCATTATCAATTTATTTCAGTTCTAAGATGACCCTCTTCAGATGACAAAAGAAAATTACTGTTTTGTATCTAAATATCATTTAGGTATGTTTATACTGCTTCCGACGAGAAGACAATTTTAAAAAAGAGTAAATTTTCTTTTTTTTTTATTAAAAAAAAAGTAACGGGGAAATATTATCATATATTATTATCAGATATAATGTTTATACATTGAGTACTCAAACAGCTCATTGGTCTAGTGAGTAGAGTGTTTGCTAATGGTCCGGGAGACCGGGGTTCAATCCCAGATCACGTCATACCAAAGACTTTTAAAATCGTACTTGATACCTCCTTGCTAAATACTCAGTAATAAAAGGTCCGTATCAAGGGTAAAGTGAAGCAATCCAGGGAAAGGAGTATCGCCCTCCCCTATACCTCGGTGTAGTAGTTACTGAAAAGGGAGCCTTCTGGTCGCCCTCGACGACGGTCGACAACTAAACAAATAATCAATTCTATTTTAAGCAATTCAGTTAAACACAGTTTAATTGTCAAAAACATTTCTATTTCAAGTTATTCAGTTTAGTCAAATGGTTCTAATTCAAACAATTCAGTTGAGCATAAGTATGCAGTTTAGTTCTATTTAAACCTTGGGTAGGGCCCTATCAAGTGCTACCACTCCAGGCTAGAATGGACCTGGAGCGATGGCAATGAAGAGGTAATCCGCATTCCCTAAGCTCCAGAATTACTGGAACCTCGCCATCAGGTTGTTTAGTATCATATACAGGATACTCGTTTTGATGGGGGTCTTACCCCTCCGTTGAGGTGCAGTCGGTGTATTCTGCAGCCCTAGCCAACTAGGAAAGTCTGTTGAATATGTTTAAAATAAATCATTATTTTCAAAGGTTCGTTTATTTTTCTACTGTCATGTTCTTAACTTTAGTTGACCCATCAAGGCGAAAAAACCCAATCTGCTCTACTTACGAGACATAGCTGGAGAGAGAATAGATTGAGTTATACCTTTCGTAAGGGCATTAGTGCAAAAGGGCAATCACTAACAGCCGCGTCATTGATTCCATTTTCTAAGATGAGCCGTAATGCTCAGTGCGTATATATATAGGTTTAGTTTCTTTTTTATACCAACCTTCGGGGGTTATTTAATGTCAAAGCCATCCTTGGAGAACAATAATGATACTGTTTAATCCATAGCTATGGAGATAAAGAGAAGGGTTCACACACACACACACACACACACACACACACACACACACACACACACACACACACACATATATATAGTAGGTATCATACAATAACTGATGTTTATACAACAGCATTGCTTCTAACAAAGCCTTCATCAGATGATGACTTTGGGTTCAGGAATGGTTTCGGGGCCGAAGCATCATTACCACTAACCCAGAGCGCCCCAGCAGTATCTCACAACACCACCAGACTTGGTCAGATTGTTGTCGCTCTGTATATACATACAGTAGCGTCCAAAACTAAGGGACAAAATTTTAAAACCTAATATTTGTTAGAAATAACAACTGTGAAAAGCTGAAATTTTGACAACTGGTAGTCGTTATCATCCATAATAACATACTAAAATTTGAATCATTTGCAAAGGATAGAAAAAGAATTATAACAATTATTTATTTATTTTCAAATTTGGAACGTCCAAAAGTAAGGGACAAAATTGAGAAAAACAATGTAAACAGCCAAAAAAAAAAAAAAACAACAAAAAAAAACCAGTAAAAATACATGTACAATCAATATTTAGTAAATGAGCCCTTGCTCTCAATGACTGCTGCACATCTTCGACTACAAGAACGAATCAGTTCTTGACAATCCTCGATACTAATTTTAGACCATTCTTCTTGAAGCTTCACCCACAAATCATCCGTGTTAGTGGGATTTCTTTCCATAACTTTCACTCCTAAGGTCTTCCAAAGATTTTCTATTGGATTTAAGTCAGGACTTCTTGAAGCTTCACCCACAAATCCTCCGTGTTAGTGAGATTTCTTTCCATAACTTTCACTCCTAAGGTCTTCCAAAGATTTTCTATTGGATTTAAGTCAGGACTTTGCGGTGGCCAATCCATAATTTCGAAATCTTGCTCGCTAAGGTAACTCATTACCACCTTTGCCTTGTGACATGGGGCATTATGTTGTATAAAAGTAGCCTTATCGAAACCTGAATTCTGTATGATTGGCACAACATGATCTTGAACAATGTTTTTATAGATCTGCGCGTTTACACGAGTTTGTAACCGGACAAGAGGCGTTGTACCTTGGCTAGAAAACATTCCAAATACCATGACGCTTCCGCCCCCAAACTTGACAGTTTTCTTAGTACACTTTGCCCTTAATCTTTCACCAATACGTCTCTTTACATTGTTTTTTCCATCATTTCCAAACAAATTAAACTTGCTTTCATCACTGAAAAATACTTTTGCTCAATTTTCATATGTCCAAATTACATACATGTTTGCAAACTCTAATCTCTTCTTCTTATTCTTCGAACTAACAAGTGATTTCTTCCTTGGGGTTCGATTAAACAGCCCTATTTCTTGCAGTCGTCTAGAAACAGTTTGTCTTGACACATTAACACATGAGGTACTATTCATAACCCTTTTAATTTCTGTGCAAGACTTAAAACGGTTCTTTAATGACATACGCTGCATTATTCGATCTTCTCTTGCCGAAGTTTTGCGGGGTCTACCGGATTTAAAAGCACTAACTATTTTGCCAGTATCATTGCAGGATTTAGCAACCCTGCCTACAACACTCTTGGAACGTTTCACTTTCTCTGAAATCTCTCTAATGGTGTGCTTTTCCTTGTGTAGCTTCACAATAGCTTGTCTCACAGAGTAATCAAGTTTTTGGCGTTTCGCCATGGTGCCGGCTGATGCAACGCTTACAAATGACTAAGCAAGACTTATTCTTAAGAGGAAATAAAAAAAATTGAATATAGCATACTGTTTACATTGTTTTTCTCAATTTTGTCCCTTACTTTTGGACGATCCTATTTTGAAAATAATTAAATAATTGTTATAATTCTTTTTCTATCCTTTGCAAATGATTCAAATTTTAGTATGTTATTATGGGTGATAACGACTACCAGTTGTCAAAATTTCAGCTTTTCACAGTTGTTAGTTCTAACAAATATTAGGTTTTAGAATTTTGTCCCTTAGTTTTGGACGCTACTGTATACACGTTTCTTATTGTGAGGTATACAAGTAGATAGCTATTTTCACTACTATTTTTCACATAGACACATACAAATATACACCTGAATACACCTACACATACATGCATACTCATATACATACATCCATATATATATATATATATATAAACACACATACATATATAAATGTATATATAAACACATACACGTTTTTTTTTTTGCATGTCGTATTATGAGTGTAGACAAGTCGAGAGCTATTTTCACTATTTTTTTTTCACTGGTATACACATGCACACAAACACATGCATACCCAGACACATACACACACATACACGATTCTTAGTACATACCGTACTGTGAGTGTATAAAAGTCGATAGCTATTTTCATTATTAGTTTTCACATGCATACACATGCACACACAGACACACGCACATGCATACTCTGACACATAGACTCACACACGATTCTTAGAACACACCGTACTGTGAGTGTATAAAAGTCGATAGCTATTTTCATTATTAATTTTCACTGGCATACACATGCACACATCGACGCACACACGATTCTTAGTACACACCGTACTGTAAGTGTATAAAAGTCGATAGCTATTTTTATTATTAATTTTCACAGGCATACACATGCACACACAGACACGCTCACATGCATGCTCTGACACACAGGCACACACACGATTCTTAGTACACACCGTACTGTGAGTGTATACAAGAAGATAGTTATTTTCACTCTTAATTTGTTCATCTACGGGATTCAATTTGTCTTCCTCCTTCTTCCACTAAATCTTATCGGCCAATGCACCCAATGACACATCTTTCCGGAAACGGATGTTGCTGAAGCAAGGAGCGGGTGTTGGATGCGGACTGTTACGGTGTGCTAAGGGTAGAAGTGGCGGCGAAGTTAAACATAAGTTAAAATTATAAATCCACGCCATCTTCTGAAGACTAGAATTGATGACGATAACGGTGATTATGATACGAGGTAAATTAGGAAGGGTAAAATATGAGTTAGGGAGAAAAAAAAAGAAAAAACCGAAGGAGAGGAAGGGGGGAAAAGAAACTAAGAGATGATATGATTGATCAAATGACATCTATGATCCTATAAAGTATAAACACTCAGGATAATCTTTCCTTTAAAAGTTTTATATATATATATATATATATATATATATATATGACCTTATGAGTAGAGTGTTCGCCAATGGTCTGGGAGGCCGGGGTTCAATCCCAGGTCGAGTCATACCAAAGACTCAAAAATGGTACTTGATGCCGCCTTGCTTAACACTTTGCGATATAAGGTAAGGACTAAGAGTAAAGTGGAGCAATCCAGGGAATGTAGCACCCTCCCCTTTACCTCGGTGTAGTAGCTATTGAAAAGGGAGACTTTGGGTCACCCTCGACTAAAGTCGCCAACTTTTTTACTTATTTTCTCCAGCGGTTATAGTAATTACAAATTTATTGCAAAGAAAAACAGTTTTATTGTTGGTTTTGGTTTTGTTTTTTTTTTGTTTTTTTTTTGTTGAAATTATAAATCTTTGTTTTTACAAATATTTAAAAACAATAATTTTTTCTTAAGATTAGGATTTCAGAAAATATGATATCCCTTAAACCTTCTGTCGATGAGGCTTGGAATATGCTGTGTCTCTGAAGAGGGGTTAAAACCAAAGGAATGGCAACGAAATAATTCTCCATACTTCCCAGATCACCATCAAATACAGTTCCGTGTCATACCCAAAACACCTTTTTTATGCGTGAATGTTGTTGTTGTTGGTGGTGGTGGTGGGCTTATCCTTCCCCTGATGATTCAGTCAGCATATTCTACGCCCCGCTGACAGAGCTAATTCATCATTATAATATGATTATATATACATATATTCATTTACAAAAAATAATTACTATTTATATATAAATCTTTATTTAAAGAATAATTAATTCAAAAGATTGTACATTTATTCATACAAAGATTAAAATAAAACAAATTTTATTGATTTTTATCGGTAGATCGAACAAAGATCAACTAGAAAAGCAAAAAAATGATCATCAAGGTTTTCTTCCCCACATCGATGACATGATACAAACTCTTCTTCTACATCTAAAAGACTATCTCTTTGTAGAAATACAACTGCTTTCGTCTCGTCTGCGATCTCGTTGTAAAACTCTTTAACTAATATCATAAGGATTCTTTTGATATTTCGATGTCAATGATGATCATCATCACTATCTTGTCGCGCTGCCAGCATGGATCTCCCTGACCCTCTCTCACCACCCGTCTCTATCGTCCATCGCTCCCGGGAGGTCTTCTAGGCTACATCTTGTATCGGCACAGAGCTGTTGTTTATAGGTTCTAGCTGGTCGTCCTGCCTTTGCTCGTCTATGTAGAGGAGTCCGCCGGAGTATATCGCTTATGAGTTTGTCCTTACTTCTCCAGCAATGTCTGGTTCGTCTAACTTTGATAGTTTTTGTAATGGGTGGTAGGTGGCCGTACAGCTGCTGCTTTGTGGGGTGTTGGCACCCCACCTCCTCCTCGATGTCAATAAGCGAGTAAATCTCACAGAAGGATCCGCAGGTCGGCTGTTGAGACTGACGGCTATGCCAGAATGAAGTGGATTGTTGCGTGGCCGTCGCTATAATACCATGGTATTATATAATGCCACATATACCTTGTTGAGTCGAGACCAGAGCTTCGGATACTCCAAGAGACATTCATTCGTGCTTCAAACTCTAACCAGATATTCTCTCGAAACTAAGTCACGTGTTTACCTTGTCTCTTGATGTAAAAATGAATAAAGTGTAACTTTTTTTGTTGGAGATCGCAATATAAGTCGTAGATCACATACCAAAATAGTTTCATAACACATAGATCGCATAGCAATCTCGCATCATTAAATGTTTTTTATTTGTTTAGTAAATTGATATTGTAGAATTTTTGCTTGATTTTAACTTTTACTTATTTAATGGAAAACTTAGAATTTTAAGGTTTAAAATACATTAGACAGTTAAACAATATTTATTGAAATAAGATTTGGTTTGGTATGATGGTATATGAACAATAGTTGTTTATTCAATGCCAAATCAGGTTTATATATATAGAATATAGGGTTTGTAAACACATTTTGAAGACACACAAAGTTGAATAACCAAACAGTTCTATTTCAATCAAATCAGTTTAGCGTTGTTCAAAATGAAATGGTCCAAGTATTGCCAAAAATTCAATTAAACATCTTTCACAAATGATCAAATTATTCAAATTCTAACATTTTAATTTAGCATAAGTTATTTGCTTGCTCTCAGTTTAAATGTGAAACTTCTATTTGACCCATAGGATTCTATCAGGTGCTACCACTCCGGGTCAGAGTAGACCTGGGAGCAATTGTAATGAAGGGGTACAGTGCATTCCCAAAGCTCCAGCATTATTGGAGCCTCACCATCAGATTGTTTAATGTCATATCCAGGATACTCGATGCGGGGTTGGTCTTACCCTCTGCAGAGTTGCCCAGAAAGGTAACCCCACCCACCAACGAGTGTCCTTAGACTAAAAAATCTGATGCTGAAGTTCTTGTAAATCTGGAGCTTTTGGAAATGCGGAGTACCCCTTCATTGTCATCGCTCCCAGGTCCACTCTGGCCTGGACTGGTAACACCTGATAGGGCCTTATCTATGAGTCAAATAGAACTAAACTGAGTACTTATGCTAAACTGAATTGTTTGAAATGGAACTGTTTTTGACGTTGAATCTGTACTACGCTAAACTGAATTGTTCGAAATAGAACTGTTTTGACATTTAACTGTGTGTAAACAGAATCTATACTTATACTAAACTGAATTGTTAGAACAAGAACTGTTTGAATAAACTGAATAGCTTGGAATAGAAATGTTTTTGACAATTAAACTGTGTACTCATGCTAAACTGAATTGTTTGAAATAGAACTGATTATTTATATAAAAATGGGTTTGGCATTAAATAACCTACAAAGGTTGATATGCCATATAAGCCAACCAACCAACCAACCAACCGAGAAAATGAACATTTCGGTTTCATTTATTTGTTTAACGGTCTATAAACTCCTAATGGGTTTGTCACGTGATGGCTCACGGAGATGAAGAGGTAGGACTGATACTATCCTCCCGTATTGAATGAGAGTATCAAGCAGTCAAAAAGTGACCGTTAGGAAGGAATGTGGGTCACACAGGAGACCAGATGTTCGCACTTAAGTGACCTCAGGTCGCCGGACATCGGAAGGGGAAAGAGAGAGAAGCCAAATGACTGGCTGGGACCCCAAAACGGAAGTGGGGTTCCCTTCCCCTCAGCGGAAGTAAAGCACAAAAGAGGTAGTTTTTGAGCAAGGCTCGTGGCAGACGGACCATAGCCATTTTACTCCGGGTTAAAGACAAAAGACTAACTGAGACACGAAGGACTCCAAAATCCTTCAAGCCAGTATTAAAAACAGTACAAAGTCTAGTAGCCCGTGAAAGAAGAAAATTCTCCAGTGGAACCCCGTCGAAAATAAGATAAGTAACTTTGGGACATTTTTCCTTTACACCCAAATTTCGTTTACCACTCTCTCTCTCTCAATTTGAAAAAGGATAAAAGCCAAGAAAAGACATTCATATTCATGGACAATCCAATTATATGTTTTGACACTTTGAACGTATATATATAACCGTAGTAAAGAACCTATGTATTTTCATTTTACCATGTGGTCTATGTTGTTATTTCATGCTTTCCTTTCAGCTTCTATTCGCCTTACATTATCTTGCTTAGAACTGTCCTATTAATTCCTAAAGTATCACACGGGAAACCGGAGTTGCCGACTACAACAATATTAATATTATTACGACTAAAACCTATAGGCTCGTATTCTTCCATTATCTCGGGGAAGGAAGAAAGCTGCCTGGTGGGTGTGTGATAGTGTGAAATTTGGAACCCCTTGCCAGCGGCGGTCAGTCTGATCCTAAATTATTCCTTCACGTAATATGCCAGTTCTTATCTGCCTGAGAGAAGAACTCTGAACAGGACTTATTCTGTTGGGGATCAAGTGCCAACCTGCCCCGTCTTCACACGTGCGAAAATAAAGTCCCGTTTTGGGATTTTAGTCAATTTCGCGTCACAGGTTATTTAATGCTGGAATTTGATTCAAAACCCAACCAACCAATCAACCACTCCCTGCAGAGATGCAGTCGGTATTTTCTACAGTCCCAGTCGACCAGCCTGAATTGGAATATGGTTCGGTTCGGTTTCTTTGTTTAATGGCATATCAACTTTTGTGGGTTATCTAATCTATCAAAGCCATCCTTCAAGAAGAACAGCAGTGATGCTGTTTAACCCATAGCTCGGAGGATAAGGGGTTTCATGCCTTTCCCAAGGCTATTTGTCCGAAAATGAACCTAATAGCGCGAGTGGATTTTGAACTTGCTTACTACGATTCCGCAGTTCATCGTTTTAATCATTACTCCACGAGCACGTCCTCTGAATTGGAGCATGCTTACTTCAACCAGACATTCTCTTGAAATCAAAAGACGTGTTTAACTTGTCTCAGGATATAAAAATATGTAACTTTTCTAGTTGTTGACTATTGACTGAAAATGGAGTCGGTCGAGTAAAATAATGTTGGAGCAAGTAAATTTTCCCCGCCGGTCGAGTGATTTCTTTTTCAAATCTCAAAGGCTGGCAAATGATTGATTTGGTTTCTTTATTTAACGACATATTAACATTTGTGGTTTGTTCAATACCAAAGTCCCGGTAGAAAGACTATTGATACTGTTTAACCATATGGTGGATATGAGGGTTTAAAACTTTTCCTAAGTTCAAAAGTGAACGTCCACCAAAAACTGTCAAAGACTGACTAAACAACTTGTCTCCCAAAAAGCCAGTATCGATGAAACCAACTCTAAAAAGCTCGCATTGATCGATCTCGAAAAATATAGATGAATATTAAAGTGAGCAATGAAAGACCAGGAAACGCATTTAAATTACCTTCAGCCAAACTCGCAAGAAACCCCACAGTATCGAGAACGAAATTGCCAAAAAGAAATAATAAACACTGCAATGATCAGGGATCAACGAAATCCTTAAATAAATCCTATATTGAAACTGACAACGTAATTACCAACCTCAATCTAGAAGATACATAAAGTACGTGGTGCCTTCAATAAGTTTCCAGACTTTTTTCACAGGCATTTAAAATTGTCGTAGACTCTTGAAAATTCAGTATGTTATTGTTATACATCTGATGAGATGACTGACCAATTTTTATGATTTCAGCTTCAAATGAACAGCTACAGCAGCAATTGGAATAAAGCCTGATTGTCACGGCTGGTGAATTTCAAAAATGCAATCTGACACTTTAGAAGAACGATATGTAAAAAAATTCTGTTTTAAACTTGAAAAAAAAAATGCCACAGAAACGTATGGAATGCTTCAGACTGCTTTTCGACCATCTTGCATGAATCGAGCATCAGTTTTTGAGTGGCATAAGAGATTCAAGGAAGGCAAGGAGTCTGTGGGAGATGATGAGAAGTGTGGGAGGAGCAAGGAAGTCAATAGACCAGAGTTGATTGGCCAAGGGGTTAGGATTAGGGTTACTATGTTGAGGTTTTAATGGAGTTCAGGAAGAGATTCCTTGGGAAGAGGCCAGCACTCTTCAAATCGGCTCAGTGGCATTTCCACCAGGACAATACACCTGTCCTCAATTCTATCCTTGTCACTGACTATTTGACCAAGATGGGCATCAAGACAGTTCCTCACCCTTCCTATAGTCCAGACCTTGCTCCCTGTGACTTTTGGTTATTCCATAAGCTCAGAGACTGTGGTTATGAGACAATTGAGGAAATGAAAGAGGCTGTGACGAAGGTCATTGACACGCTCACACAAGAGGACTTGCATGGGGCCTTCAAGAAGTTATTGGAACGGTTCAACAAGTTCATTGCAGCCGGAGGAGATTACTTGGAAGGGGACTAGAGTTTCATGAGTGTACTATCAATAAAAGAGCCCATACGAAAAAAGTCTGGAAACTTATTTAATGATCCTCGTATATCTGAAAACAATAGGAATTCACACACACACACACACACACACACATATATATATATATAATTGATTTTTCTTTTAGAGCGATGAGAAACAATTACGATGAAAGTTAATGCAATATTAAAATCCATTAAATAAGTGAGAGGAAACTAGTTTTATAAGTTACCAACAAATCATTCATTTAAAAATCATATCAGCCAATGTGTTATGCATGTCAGACCAAATACACCGTGAAGCACATTCTCATCGAATGTATTGACCTAGCCCAAATGTTCCAAAACACTGAAATGAATAATGTGATATCATTTCTAATATTCTACAGCATTTAAATCTAATCCCACCTTTTTGTCTATAGACATTTCTTGGCTGTTATGTCGTATCAAGTATTCCTATCTAATACTAATAATCTAAACATGTGGTTTCTTGTAATTATTTCTTGTTAATACAACTACTACTAATAATAATCTTCCGAAAAGTTGACTTTGCCGTTCCCGCTGACCACATCGAATGTACCGGCCTAGCCCATATAAGAAAAAACTTCTATAGTGCAAACAATACGAAGGAACTGTTCCAAAACACCGAAAAAAATAATGTAATATCATTTCTAAAAACAGTGAAGTTATACAGAATCATATGCGAATAAACGATGTTTAGCATCAAATGACCATCACAGGTTGAAATGCCATAAAATAAATGAATAAGCCAAACTATTCACTCACAAATCGTATATATATATATATATATATATATATATAGGGTGCGGTAGCAAAATTATGAATATTCTAGTATAATAATAAACGACTTTATTCTAAAACAAGATTAATTTTAATTTAAAAAAATAAACTACAAAATAAGAACATACACGCAAAACAGTAAATTTACTCAATATGGCACCATTTTTTTCAGTTATTGTATCAACACGCCTTTGAAATGATTTGCATGCCTTCAAAATAAATTCTTTAGACATTTTATTCCATTCCTCCTCAATAGCAGTCTTAAGCGAACCAATATTTGGATGGGAAGTTGCATTTGTTTTATTTTCTAAAATACGCCATATAGCATAATCAAGAACGTTTATGTCTGGACTTGGTGGAGGCCATAAAGAAATTCCTATTATTTCGGATTTTTTAAAATTGATTTTGGTGTTAAGCAAATCACAGACTCTTTGTCGTTTCTTTTCTTACTTACTGATATTCGGCTGAATTTTAATGGAAAAGTGCTTGAATGATAGAGCTGATAATGAACATTTAGATTCATCACGACTTTTTAAAAAATTGGGCAAATACATATATATATATATATATATATATATATTGACTTAACTGTGTGCAAACAAATGAGCGATATTTATTTAAATGGATAGTGTTATATAGCAGTAGTTGAAACCATTCAGCTGTGTGCAAACAAATGATTTATACTAAATAGAATTATTCTTGTTTGATAGGAATACTTGAAACCATTTAACTGTGTGCAAATTAATGAGCTCTGGCTTGTTTTAAATCTTATTTACAATTGTCTTGGTTCACAAATCATATATATGAATAGGATTTGGTATTATATAACCTACAAGGGATGATATGCCATAAAGCCCAACCAACCAAAATTCAAAAAATGTATTTGCCTAAGAGTTCAAGATTAAGAATATGCCCATGTTCTACTATATCAAGAATCTTAAAAAATAAACAATGTCTGGCACAAGGCTACTATGAATGGATGCAACCTTCTTGTAGGAGTAAAAACTAAATGTAGGGAGGATCAATAATTAGAGTGGGTATTAAAGCTATTGAGACAACCTAGCATTCTAGGCATTATGACATGGCTAAAATAATCACACACAGATTTGTAAAAGAACACAAAAGAGACATAAGAATTGGTAAACTAAACAATGTATTATTCCTACACATTTCTCAATCTAATCACAACTTCAATTCTGCTAAGATGTTCATTTACATCCACAATAAAAGTCTAAGACGAATTTTCGAAGCCGTTGCTATCTCATTCTTTAATTCCCTAAATACTCATCCAGGCTTTTATATTTCTCCTTGCTTGAGCAGATCCAATTTAAATAGCAACAATATATTCCATCTTTAGTTAATATTTTCCTCATATAATATAATTTTTCTGCTTTCTATTTTTCTTTAGTTTTTCTTTCTTTCTTTTTCTTCCTTCTGACTCGAAATCTTTCTCGTTAAACAAACGTAACATAAATTCTACACAATATTCCTAATAAGTCAAATGACGTAATTTAAAACAACAAACGCTGATTCACCTTTTTTTTTTTCATCATACAACGTGTGAAAGCACGTGCGATACTCTGTCCTCATCAGCCGCCAACCAGAGGGATAACAGTTTCGGTAGCTCAAGGCGGTACTGCCATTCAATTAAACGGACAACTTTTTCTTATCATACAAACTTTCGCCTAGGTTTTTGTATTTTGAATTTTTAAACATCCATCGTTGACTTAACTTCACTAGTATCACCCCTCATGGTCCTAATGATGGTTCAGTAGAACCGAAACGCTATAGTGTCGATTTATTAATAAATCTCTCCTTCCACTTGGATTACTTTGTTATCAATTTTTCTACATATTGTCGGATTACAATCCTTTATTTACTTTCATATGTAAAATTTAATTCTTTATATGCAATATAACACGCACACGCTTATATATATATATATATATATATATAAATTTTTTATAACTATTCTATCACTCTGATGGTGTGAAAAAATCCAGATGATACAATTTTCAAATAAAAAGATATTATACAAATCGATATCTGGGGAAAAAATTCCCCACACCCCAAAAAAGAAGAGACTAAAAGCATACGTACTAACTTGAGGATTATTAACCAATATCGCAATGCCAAGTCAAAAGAAAAAACACCGACAGCATTCCTTAAACTAAACGTGGGAGTGCTCAGTACACCAAGTAGAGCGAAATATGAGGATCCGGTTGGGTGAAACCGAGGTAGATTTTTTCTGACTGTAAACATTCATATATATATATATATATATATATATATATATGCAAATTTCATTAAACATCATAGACATTTTATGTCTACATATTTTCTTCTGGATCCGTTCGAATTCCCGTATTACTTTTATCGTAGTCGGGGGGAATTGATTTATGTATTGTGCATAGTTGTATGTATTCCTCGTACTTTCTGTCCTGATGATAGCCCAAAGTCGGGCAGAAAGTACTAGGGATACATAAAACTATGGACAATACATAAATCAATTCCCCCCGACTACGATAAAAGTAATACAGGAATTCGAACGGATCCAGAAGAAAATATGTAGACATAAAATGTCTATTATGTTTAATGAAATTTGCATTAACGAAGAAATGCTGCCTAAATATATATATATATATATATATATATAATGATTGCAGCATCTCCACAGATGATTGGTGTCTCAAGATTGTTGAGATATCTGTACATCATTGGATTTAAGTGATGCAAGTTTGTACCACACTTCCACCACTCTCTCGGCTTTAAAAACTATGAACCAGTGACAAGCAGATACAAGATAACTGGTAGTTATTTCAGCTGCAGGTTTTATATCAAAGTTTTCCTTCTCCAATACGAGTTACCTTCACTACGGTTAAAGAGCCTCGTCTGCCCTATATCATTATCATGTCGTGCTGCTTGCACGGATATCCCTAGTCCTCTCTCGCCACTTCTCCCTATCGTTCATCGCCTCTGGATATATATATATATATATAATTCAACGGTAAATTCCATTAAATGCCAAAAAAACCCTGCAATTTTTTTTAAATCTTCAAAAAATTCACTAATAAATGGGTTTTAATAGAATTTTTCAGTAATTATTTAATAAAGGCTGAATTTTAAAAAGAAATTTCTATTCCAAATTTTGGAAAACAAATCACGTGACAACTTTACTTGATTAATTTCTGGATTTATTGTTGATTGATTGGTTGATTTTAACGGCTTTTCAATCTGTTTTTGGTTATTTTATGCACGTAGGTTTGAGAATCGCGTTCATTGAATGTTCCTATTCATCATTTTGATGTAGTCGTATCTTAACGGTTTTTTTCTCTCCCTATGCTCCTATCGAGTATGAACAATTTTAAAAAGATCTGATTGCGTCATAGAAGGGACCCCAACAGGTATTGTCACTCCCGGTGAGAAAGTAATGATAATAAAGATATTCCACCCTTTCCATATCTCAAGATATGAATCCTCACTATCAGATTTTAGTGCTATACCCTGGACAAACTATTATTTTACCTCGGTGCTACTTTGGTATGTGATCTACAAAGCGAGGGTGATCTACAATCGTCAAATTCTACTTTGGTCTGCGATATACATGCCTCATTTAACCATTATACTTGAAATAAGACATTAAAAATATTTACTTACAAAAATATTCCTATCTACATATCTATTTATATTTATTTTAAAATAATCAAAAATTTTATATGAATATTAATAAGAAAAGAAATTAAAATGAAGCAAATTTAAGCACATTGATTTTTAAACATACGTGGTGCCTTCAATAAGTTTCCAGACTATTTTTGTACAGGCATTTGAATTTGTCGGAGACACTTGAAAATTCAGTATGTTATTGCTATACATCTTATGAGATGACCGACCAATTTTTATGATTTCAGGTTCAAATGAACAGCTACAGTAGCAATTGGAATACACCCTACTAAAACCTGATTGTTACAGCTGGTGAATTTCAAAAATGCAATCTGACACTTTAGAAGAACGACATGCAATAACATTCTATTTTAAACTTGGAAAAAATGCCACAGAAACGTATGGAATGCTTCAGACTGCTTTTGAACCATCTTGCATGAATCGAGCATCAGTTTTTAAGTGGCATAAGAGATTCAAGGAAGGCAGGGAGTCTGTGAGGGATGATGGGAGGAGTAAGGAAGTCAATACACCAGAGTTGATTGGCCAAAGGGTTAGGATTAGGGTTACTATGTTGAGGTTTTAAGGGTGTTCAGCGAGAGATTCCGTCGGAAGAGGTCAGTACTCTTCAAATCGGGTCAGTGGCATTTCCAACAGGACAATGCACCAGTTCACAACTCCATCCTCGTCACAGACTATTTGACCAAGATGGGTATCAAGATAGTTCCTCACCGTCCCTGTAGTCCAGACCTTGCCCCCAGTGACTTTTGGTTATTCCCTAGGCCCAGAGGCTGTCGTTATGAGACAATTGAGGAGATGAACGAGGCTGTGACGAAGGTCATTGACATGCTCACACAAGAGGACTTCCATAGAGCTTTCCGGAAGTTGTTAGAACGGTGCAAGTGCATTGCTGCCGGAGGAGATTACTTCAAAGGGGACTAGAGTTTCATGCGTGTACTATAAATAAAAGTACCCATACGAAAAAAGCTGGATTCATTTAATGATCCTTGTATTTTTTCGGTTTCTTTGTTTAATGGCATGTCAACCTTAGTGGGTTATTTAATGCCAAAGCTATCCGAGAAGAACAGCAGTGAAGCTATTTAATCAAAACTGGGAGGATGAGGGGGTTCTTACCTTTTCCAAAGGTATTTGTCCGAAAGTGAATGTAATAGCGCGACTGGAGTTCGAACTCACTTAACCATTACACCACGAAGACACCCAACCCCATATATTTTTTTAAATATATTG
Source organism: Sepioteuthis lessoniana (assembly GCA_963585895.1). Taxonomy (NCBI): domain Eukaryota; kingdom Metazoa; phylum Mollusca; class Cephalopoda; order Myopsida; family Loliginidae; genus Sepioteuthis; species Sepioteuthis lessoniana. The sequence goes on from OY757928.1 coordinate 81,104,609, forward strand.
ATTTTTATCAGTGGATCGAAAAGGAAGAGACAATTCCACAGACTTTTTCTACATCTAAGAGACTATTTCTTTGTAGAAATGCAACTCCTTTCGTCTCGTCTGTGATCTCGTTATAAAACTCTTTTGTTAATATCGAAGAATTCTGTTGTGACGTGTCTCGTATCCGGTATCCTCTACTCCGTAGATTATCTACTGTGTGTTCGAATGACTGATCGCCAATCTATAGAATCGTGAAGGAAGAGATACTCGGAGAAATATAGAGTTAAATCCTTTCATTGATTGAACAATACAATTCAGAGTAAATACAATATTCACAGTCTCTCGCCGTAAGAGTTTTACGCCAGATGTCGATATTCAACAACTGCCGACCGCTACGCAAGAGTCGTCCTTTATACACCCGGGTTACCGGATGTCAAGTGGTACGAGCCATATCACAACAGATTCTTTAGATAGTTCGATGTCAATAAGCGGGTAAATTCGCGGAAGGATCCGTAGGTCGGCTATTGAGGAATGAAGTAGGCTGTTGCCACATGTACCTTGTTGAGTCGAGGCCAGAGCTTCCGATACTCGAACAGACATTCATTCATTCTTCAAATCAGATATTCTATCGAAACCAATTCACGTGTTTACCTTGTCTCTTGATATATAAAAAAAAGAAAAGAAAGTGTAACCTTTCTCATGATAAAGTGTAGATCGTATACCAAAGTTGCATCGTTAATTGATTTTTTTTATTTTGGTTTGGCTTGGTTTCTTTGTTTTATGGCATATCAACCTTTGTAGGTTATTTAATGCCGAAGCTATTCCCATAGAAGAACAGTAGTGGTACTATTTAACCCATAGCTGGGAGAACTATTTTTGATAATTTAATTGCGTTCTTATGCTAAATAGAATTGTTTAAAATAGAATTGCTTTGATATTTAACCGTGTAATAACAAAAAAAAAAAAACCCACACTCTTTATATGTGTAAAATGGATTTGGCATGATAACCTACAATATTTGATTTGCCATAAAACCAATTATAAAAATGTATGTACTTTCCTGTGATTATTTAGTTTAGTGGCGTTGCAACCTTTCTAGGTTATTTAATGCTAAAGCCAACCTTCTAGAGGAATAATTGAGGTACTATTTAACCCATAGCTGGGAGGATAAGGGGGTTCATACCTTTCCCAAGGGTATTTGCCTGAAAGTGAACGTAATAGCGCAACTGGAGTTCGAACTCGCGTACTACGATTCCGTCTTCCAACGCTTTAACCATGCTTTAACCATCTCCCTTTTTTATTTTGCCTTGTAAGTTAATATTGAAGATCTTTTGTTTAATTTGAATATTTATTTACCTATTTAATGGAAAGTCTAGAGTTAAAAATTTCTAGATACATAAGTTTTAATGGTTTAAATTAGAAGATGCTAACTTTAACCAGACATTCTTGAAACCAAGACAAGGGTTTATCGTGTCTTTTGATAAAAACAAAAATCTGTAACTTTTCTAACTGTAGATCACAATATAAAGGTTTGGTTTGGTTTGCTGGGTTTTATGGCATATCAATATTTGTAGGTTATTTAACGCCAAATCCACTTTTATGCAAATAATCAGTTCCATTTCAAACAATTCGGCTTAGCATGAGTACATAGTTTAATTGTCAAAAACATTTCTATTTCAAACTATTCAAGCAGTTATGTATAACAATTCAGTTTAGTGGAAGTACAGTTTCGATGTCAAAACAGTTCTATTTTAAACAAATCAGTTTAGCATGAATACACCGTTTAAATGCAAAAATTAGTATAGCGAAGGAAGCATGGTTTAGTCCTATTTGACCCATAGATAGGACCCTTATCAGGTGCTACCACTCCTGCCAGAGTGGACCTGGGAGCGATGGCAATAAAGGGGTACTCCGCATTCCCCAAAGCTCCAGCATTGCTGGAACCTCACCATCAGATTGTTTAGTGTCATATCCAGGACACCCGTTGCGGGGTGGTCTTACCCCTCTGCAGAGAAGCAGTCGGTGTATACTACAGCCCTAGCCTTCTAGAGTGAGTTCGAGTCTCATTGGGTGCTCATATGGCCTTATGCCACATCTAAACAAAAACCTTAGTTAATTACAACTCCTCTGAAGAGGGATACAGTCAATCTATTCTAAGCCTCGCCCCCAGGGCGCCCTGATTTATCGTACCCATACGGGAAGTTTTAATTATTGATATGCATGTAGTTTTAGGCCTTGTATAGACACAGTTATAACTCACATGAGTTATCGATATCTTGTTAAAATTATCATTTAAGCCAGTAAAAATGGCACCTCATAACGAGATTTTTATAAGAGCAATAAATTCAAACGGCTTTAACGTAAAGAATAAATAGCCCTGTTGGTGGAGCTTAGAATTCACTAACCCTATCTCCTAACTATATCCCATGCAGGGGGGTAAAATTCCCTTTAAAGGGTGTCATGGTTATAATGTAACATAATGGCCGAGGGATTTCGTTTCATGCCTTTGGGTTTAGTTGGGCTGAGAACCTTTCGGCTCGGTGCATGGGTTACTCAGGTGCAACATTAGCATGGGTGTTAATGCGCGCGCGCAGAGCGGACGTGTCACACAGAGATGTCACGATAGCCCGAGATGGGAAACGGGGTCTAGCGAGTGCGAATGACGTCATGCACTGGAAACGCGCGGAGCATTTGGAGAGATTTTGAAAAAGTCAGTTAGTTGAGTTGAGACCTGCCTCGGGAGAAGACGGTTGGCTTTCGCTTGCTCGCGGAGGCCTTGGGCAGGTGTCGCAGGAGATGGGGGGGGGGGGGGGCAGATGAAAAAGCTAGTATAGAAACATTGTACCTCTCTCCTTATGTGGAAACCTTTAACTCAAAGGTAATAAAAGGTTTCGTACCTGAACTAAGAAGTCGTTACATGTTTTTCAAATTTCGAGATTCCTATGTTCTATCTTTATGGACATTCGATGTACATTTCACACATAGCCATATCATGGCGATGGTACAATTACACTAAAATGGGTCTAATAGTGAGGGTCCAGTCCTCTAACTCTGAGGTGTGTGGAATACCCCTATAAGAAGTTATAGACGTTTGTGGTTTTCATTGAAACTACTACGATCCTATTCCAATAATGCATTTGTCTGTCGAAGATAAAACTAACACAGAATATTTCGGTAAGGAAAAACAAAGTCAATTTAGACTACAACGACATATATTGTATACATAATGAAGAAACATGATATACTGTCCCAAAGTATAAGTTGTTCACAGAACCAACTGGCTGATAACGGCGGTTAAAAACTCACATTTTTTGGTTTTAGGAAATGGTCCACGAGGACAATTGCATGTGCTGGTCGTAAAACGGAGACAAAAAAAGGCAGGTCTTAACAACCAAAGAGATATAGAACTCGCTTCTCGAAATGTCACATGACCAAAACATCACTTGATTCTTGGAAGCTCCGCCTACTGCTCCCCCCAAAAAAGAGACCACTATGTTTAGTTCCCAACACCCCTTTATTGCTATTACTCCCGGGTCCACTCTATCCCAGATTAGTAGTACCTGTTACGGTCGTATTTATGGGTCAGTTTAAATTGTTCAATCATTTACTAAAGGATTATTATTCTTACTTACCTGAAATCATACAAATGTCATTCCAGTAGGCTGGGCTGTAGAATACACAGAGTCTATCTCTGCAGAAGGGTAGGACATCTCCAATAAGTGACTTGGATATGACACTAAACTGCCTTTGATGATGAGGCTCCAGTCCTGAAGCTTTTGAGAACGTGAAGTACTCCTTCATTGCAATTACTTCCAGATCCACTCTGACCCGGAGTGGTAGTACCAGTTAGGGTTCCATCAATGGGTTAAATTGAACAGTTTAATCATTTACTATACTTGGAACCATTTAACTGTGTGCAAAAAATGATTAATATTAAATGGAATTATTAGTGTTAGATAGCAATACTTGAAACTATTCAATTGAATGCTAACAATGAATAGCAACCCTCAAAACCATTTAACTATGTGCAAACAAATAAATAATATTGAATTGAATTATTAGTATTTGATTACAATACTTAAAACCATGTTACTGTGAGTAAATAGTACTATTAGAGTTAGTAATAATTGTAACCATATCATCATCATCATCATCATGTCACGCCGCTAGCACGGATCTCCCTGACCCTCTCCCTCCACTCGTCTCTATCGTCCAGGCTATATCCTGTATCGGCACAGAGCTGTTTCTATGCTGGCTGTCCTGCCTTTGCTCGTCCATGTGAAGGTGCCCACCGAAGTATATCGCTTACGAGTACGTCTTTACTTCTGCAGCAGTGTCCCGCATGTCTGGTTCGTCTAACTTTGATAGTTTTCGTGATGGCTGGTAGGTGGCCGTACAGTTATAACTCACATTTTATCATGAGATATCGATATCTTGTTAAAATTATCATTTAAGCCAGCAAAATGGTTTTGTGGGGTGCTGCCTCCAGAACTTGTTCAATATTGCTCGCAGCATTCTTGCGTAATTGCCGTCAAGCTTTTCCTCCATAAGTTTAGTTAGCGTCTATGTAGTGCATCCATATAGCAGTATCGACACGACTGCTGCTTGGAAAAAACTGCGTTTTATTTTATCGGTCAGGTCTGACTTCCATATGACCGATAGCCTATCGAGAACTGTCCATGCCTTTGCTAATCGCATGTTGATGTCAGTCTCGGTTGATGAGACACTGCTTCCAAGGTAGGTTAACTTGTCCTCTAGTTTCAAAGGCCAACCCTTTAGTGTGGAGATGTCGCCTCTTTGATTAAAGCACATAGGCCTGTAACCATAAAACTTGCGAATTATTTGTATTAGATAGGAATACTTGATATTCTATAACCGAGCGCAAAAAAAAAAAACAATGCTGCGGAAAAATACAGTAGACGTGATTCCTAACCTCTATGTTTAAGATAACCCTAGATGGGTTGACATGCCATTAAAATCAATCACTTTAATCCAATCTAAGAGAATAAAGCAATTTCTGAAGCAATTAGCAAACGAATACTATTTTTGAGAGATCTGCGTTCACACTGAATGTCTTTTTAATCACCTAAATTCTAAATATAGCGTCGATAACTTTACCTTTTCTTGAATAGAAGCATCTGTATCATTATGGAGCGTGGTTATAACAGGAACCTAATGATTCATGAGTCATCAAGTATTATATCGAAATGTTCCCATTATGTAAGATTATATGAAATATAGAACAGAATTATGAATTTTATACTCTTTGAGATATGTTATTAAAATTCTGGTTTAACCTAGCGAAAACGGTACATAATAACAAGATTTTTGTTAGAGCAACGCATTTAAAAGTCACACATCATGTGAAATTGGGTGAAATATAGTAGAGAATCTTGGCTATTTAGTCAATTAAAGTTAAGTGTAAGTTATCAGTATATCTTATCGCGCTGACTGCACGAATTTACCCGACTCTCTCACTCTCTCTCTCGCCAACCGTCCCTATCATCCATCGATCTTAAAAGGTCTTCTTGACTATATCCAGCGTCCGCACAGAGTTGATATAAGGTCAGTCAATACTGATACGTACCTGTATGTTATAGTATTTCATGATAGTTTTGTTCTGTGTTGTATACATATGGGGTTCGCTCAAAATTTGGGGCATAACATCTCATAGGCCTTAAGAGATCCTTAACTTTGATTAACTCACTCCTAAAAACAGGAAACGTTCTTTTTCTTTTTTCGGATTTTGGCGCTTTGGGGATTATGAAGTACTATTTTATTGCCATTACTACCAGGTCCACGCTGACCCAGAGTGGAAGCACAAGCAAGGGTGCCATCTATAGGAAAAATAAAACTGTTTAATGATTTACTAAAAGATTGTCATTAGTTTCTAGCTAACATTTAACACAAATGATGAATTGTAAATAGAATTATCAGTGTGAAAACAAATTATATCAATAAAAACAGGAAAACAGGACTTGGAATAAAATAATCTACAAGAGTTGATATGCCTTTACACCAAATAAACTAACCCTATTTAGATTCCTGTGAGAGCCACTACTTTGTACTGGTGTGAAAACTTACTACTACTAATAATAATAAAAATACAACAAGCGAAATCTCACACGAAAAAAAACTTGGACATCGGTAAGAAAGGGAAACACTAAGAGAGAAATCGAATCTCTTCTAATAGCGGCACAAAACAATACAATAAGGATCAATTATATCAAAGGAAAACCGGCTCATTGGTCTAGTGGGTAGTGTGTTCACCAATGGTCCGGGAGACTGGGGTTCAATCCCAGGTCGAGTCAAACCAAAAGACTTAAAAAATGGTACTTGATACCTCCTTGCTTAACACTCAGCATTATAAGGTACCTATCAAGGGTAAACTGGAGCAATCCAGAGAAAGGAGTAGCACCCTCCACAGCACCTCGATGTAGTAGCTACTGAAAAAGCAAGAATAGAAAAGACGCAACTAAATAGCAGATGCAGGTAATGTGGTGATAGACACGAAATCAAATATATGTGAAAACTATCTTATAAGTGAATACAGTAAATTAATGCTAAAAGAGTAAAAGTTTAGACATGAATGGGTGGGGAAGGTGATCGACTGGGAATTGTGCAAGAAGTTTAAATTTGGCCATACGAACAAATGGTATATGTACAAACCAGAATCCATCCTGCAGAATGAGACGGATAAAATTCTTTTGGATTTTCAGATACAAACGGATCATTTAATCTCGGCCAGACGACCAGACCTAGTGATAGTGTAAAAAAAAAAAAAAAAAAAAAAAGAAGGGAGAACATACCAAATAGTTTAGCTTAGGGAACCAACGTCTATAACCATTACGCTACATGTACTGCTGGACAGTTACAGCGTAACGGTTATAGGCGTTGGTTCCCTAAGCTTCTAAGGAGACGATCATCTGGAGCTTGCAGGTTCAATCCTGACTGCAGGCGAGTAACAATACAGGAATACTTAACACTTGTACCCGGTTATGGCTAACGGAATCAGAACAAGCAACCCCCGTGGAGTCAATAAAAGACGTAGTTCGAAGTTCCGTGTAGATTCCCGAGCTCGACAAACAACTAAGAAGGCCGGAGGATATATCGGCCGAAACTTTGTCGAAATAACAATAAAGATGAAGACAATAGTCCAAAAACCTTTAATAATAAAAAGGTTTTTTTTTTGCAAAACATTCGGTTTTAATCACTATAGGAGTAGCTTCAAGTTATTTGTCCGTATAGATGGGGCCGTTACAGGGACAAAAATTCTGAGTCACAGTGAAACTGGGAATAATGGCAATGTTAAGGTAGACCACACTGATCCGATATATTGAATGGAAGCATTACAATCAGATGCCCTTTGGGGGGTTGGTGGGTGTTAACCTTAAGCAAGGGAGGGGGGTGACCTCGTGGTGTAATGGTTAAAACGATGGACTGCGGAATCGTAGTAAGCGAGTTCGTACACCAGTCGCGCTATTACATTCACTTTCGGGCAAATACCCTTGGGAAAGGTATGAACCCCCTTATCCTCCCAGCTATGGGTTAAATAGTACCACTACTGTTCTTCTAGGAGAATAGCATTGGCATTAAACAACCTACAAAGGTTGATATGCCATTAAACAAAGAAACCGAACCGAACCTAAGCAAGGGGTGCAATCAGTGCATTCTAAGCCTCCCAAAACAAGGCAAATATGATTGGTTATCTTTGTTGTTATCGTCGGAAGAAAATGTTCATAGAAGGGACTTGTCCCTTTATTTTCAACTACACTTAGAGTTTACCTATATCTATATATATCAATGTGTGGTGTGGCCGTTAATAAAACTCTAGCATTAGTATTTTGTCTTTGGTGTGCCGAGCAACAGCACGCGCAGTGGTAAACCAAACCCCCAAAATAATATTCTTTGAAAGGGTTAATCTGACAGCAGACACGAGAAAATCTACGTTAGCGAATGTCGTTCAAAAGTGTTTAGCTGTTCCCTGTTGCCAAATAGTTATTTGCCTAACTTAATTAGGAAACATGGATAGGTATATTCAGCACCCGGTGAGAACTGAACTCACAGTGCGCTAAACTTTAGAGCAATTTGGTTTTGGGCTGTTTTCGTTTAACGGCATATCAACCTCCCCGATCGTTTAATGCCATATCAAATTAAAAAAAGGGGTAGGGGAGCGGAAAGATCTATTAAGTTGAAATTTATAATTAATACATGTTCGATGACAAAAGTAAGTAGTAAGTTGTCTCCCTTTTGTTGAGGGCGACCCGAAGGCTCCCTTTTCAATAGCTACTACACCGGGGTGTAGAGGAGGACGCTACTCCTTTCCCTGGATTGCTCCACTTTACCCTTGATACGTACCTTATATTGCTGAGTGTTAAGCAAAGAAGCATCCAGTACCATTTTTAAAGTCTTTGGTATGACGCGACCTGGGATTGAACCCGGGTCTCCCGAACCATTGGCGAACACTCTACCCTGAACATTAGTGATTAATATATATAAATACCAGACATTGGCCTAGGGGTTAGAGTGTTCGCCAATGGCCCGGGAGACCTGGGTTCAATCCCAGGTCGAGTCATACCAAAGACTCAAAAAATGGTACTTGATGCCTCCTTGCTTAACACTCAGCATTATAAGGTACGGATCAAGGGTAAAGTAGAGCAATCCAGGGAAGGAGTAGCGCCGTCCCCTACACATCGGTGTAGTAGCTATCGAAAAGGGAGCCTTCGGGTTACCCTCGACTATGGTCGCCAACTTTACTTTACTTACTTATATATAAATGATAACGGTTTTTCTCAGATTTCTACGCTTGTTGATCCTACGATCAGTTGCAGAAAATCGGAAGTTAGAATTGAATGTTTCTGTTGGAACCGAAATGATTTTGAGAAGCTGTGGGCGGAAGAAAGAATATCTAGTTCTGTTATGAAACTCTTGATATTTTTTGTGGCTCTGAAAAGTGTAGCAGGTGTTTATAGGAGTTTTCTTGTCGTGTCCTTAGTTAACCAAGAAAAATATACACAAACACTTGCGCTGGAAAAGAAACACGAAATCATAAACACAGACGATGTGGGTGCGTAAATCTAAACACACACAAACACCAACACCAACATATTTATTTCAACGGGCATAACACACACACACACATACACACATTCACGTATGTACACACACACACACACACACACACACACACACACACATATATATATATATATGCATTCACACACATGTACACATATGTATATACCATGTGTATATACATATTTACACATATATGCACATATATACGCCCCCCCCACATTCATACACAAACCCAAATATATATACACACGCATTCACAAATCCACACATACATTTACACACTTACTCATTTACTGAGGCTGGCATTTATACACGGCCACGCACTTAAAAAAACAAATAGACTCCCATTCCCACATCAAACCTGCACTGAGACCCCTTGGAGCTAAACAGAAAGAGAAAATGAAGTCTGCAGCGGAGGAGGAGGAAGAGCAGGAGGGAAATGTACCTGAGGTCTCAGTCTGTGGTAAGGGCACCGTTAGCTACCCTCATCCCAAACCTGAACCCTGACCTTGTCCGACCCCGAAAAATGTTGATTGTGCTTTTTTTGCTTTTTCTTTTTTCCTTTTTTTCTCCCTTTTTCATCCACCCCTCCCACTACGCCTTCACTTTGTTCTCGCTTGAGTCGCTGAAAGGAGCCATGTGACACAGATTGTACTCATTGACCTTTCCCTGCGTCACTGAGTGCCAAACCCGATCTCTTCAGTTATCTGCCTTCAACTCCAGTTTGGATTATCAAACATAAGATTCTTTCTGGCTGGAATATTGCCTTGTCTTATACTAGAGATTAGGTTACAATGGACCCACATAGTGTCACAGCATCGAAAAAAAAATTCCTTAATAAACAACAAAAACAATGCAACGAGACACGTACCTAAGAATTAATTTGATAGCTTTATAAGGCTGAAAACCACATTCAATTGACTTAGAAATTTGGTTTGATATGGTTTCTTTCTTTTACGGCATAACAACGTTCGTAAAAGGCATTCGTGATATAATGGATACCGTTGTAAGATATGGACACAGCGACACGAGTTCAAATCCTGCACAATACTATTTGCATTTCACAATATCACATGAAAGGTTCTAATCCAATTATTCTCCTTTTAGCTATGGGTAAATAGTAGGTTAGGCTACGAGCTTTAACCTCGGTATGGCAACCGATTTAGAAGAAGGAAAACTCTAAAATAAATCCTGTTAAATCAAATTGATTCAGAGAATTAATTTTTATTTATTGCGGACTTTTCCCCCTCATCTTGGTAGTTTTTGTGTTGTTTCTTCTTTCACTACGTTTACCGCGACCTCGGATTGGAATGATGAGTCTTGTAACCGTATCCCCAGTAATTACTGCCATCCATAGTTGTTGTTTATCCTACCCAAGTCGGCCAGAGGTTTACTTGGTCAAAAACGTGGTGCGATAAAATCACCTGAAGAAGGCCAGAGGTGAAATTTGGCCGAAACGTAGTGAAAGAATAAACAACACAAAAACTACCAAGATGAGGGGGGAAAGTCCGCAATAAGTAAAAATTAATTCTCAGATTAAAAGCCTCATCTCAAAATGATTCCAATTAAAGACAAGTACAAGTTGATTCAGTCAATAACAATGATGAATTCCCATACTTTTGAGCAACTATATATATATATATATATATATATATATATATATATATATATATATATATATGGTACGATTTGATGGAGACTCAAACTCGGTTAAGTCGTCATAATAAATTTATTTCGGCGGAGAATATTACTATACTCTCCGTCTCGTCAGATGACTATTTACATGCTTCTCTCGAAGTTCGTGGCCTCTGCATCTTGCTCAAAGCACAGTCGACAGAAAATCTTTCATCTAAGATAAAAGTATCAACTCTTTCTTTTCTGCGATAAGGCTCAAGCGACAACCATTTTTCCTGAGACCTTCAACCCTTTCATCCCTTTCTTTAAGTAGCCAATAACCTGAGTCATCTGCCCTTGACCCTTTTTTCAGCTTGCTGTAATGGTTACCGTCGTCGAAAATGGACACGGTGACACGAGTTCAAATCCTGGACGAGACTGTTTACATTTCACATTGCGCTTATACCCTGTTGGAAGGTATGAATCTAATTATTCTTCCTACAGCTATGGGTAAATAGAACGGCAGACTGGGCTCTTTAACCTTGGTATGGCAACCAGGCTAGGAGAAGGAAAACCTCCACTTAAAATAGATCTTGTGTCGCATCCGGCTCGTACGGAGGTGTTGGGTAAATAAATATAAACCTATGTGGGTCATTTAATAGCAAAACATACTCATAGAAGGACGGTAGTGATACTATTTAACCCATGGATGGAGGGATATAGGGGTTCGTGCCTTTCCTACGGATATTGTTCTTAATAGCACGACTAGAGTTTGAACTCGCTTACTTCAAGACTGCAGTCCAGTTCTTTAATCACTTCGCCACTGGAACTCTCCCGTCTAAATTGAATAATCTTCGCTAGAGCAACTTATGATGTAATGGATTACGAGCTGAATCGCATATTAATTATTACTAAGTAGTGAGTTCAATTCTTGCGAAGTGGCCTTCTGCCTAACGTATGTATTGCTGCTGGTGACCGTAGTCGAGGGCGACCGTAAGGCTCCTTTTTCAATTGCTACTACACCAAGATGTAGGAGAGAGCACTGCTCTTTTCCCTGGATTGCTCCACTTTACCCTTGATACGTACCTTATATTGCTGAGTGTTGAACAAGGAGGTATCAAGTACCATTTTAAAGTCTTTGGTATGAGGTGACCTGGGATTGAACCCAGGTCTCTAGGACCATTGATGAACACTTTACCCATTAGGCCAATGAGCCGATTCCAACGTATGCACACTTTCTTTTAATAACTGTTTTTTTTTTTTTTTTTGTAGTGCTTAGCTAGTCTCGAAAAATCATTTACTCATTGGTACTATATGCCTCTATGAACTCCCATGCCGTTGGCCCTGTTGGGAGGGGCGTTTAACGTAATAGTTATCGTCGTGGAAAATAGAATAAGCAACCCGAGTTCAAATCCTGGAAGAAGCTATTTGCTAACACCATTGTGATTGTTTTGGTTTCCTTTGCTTTTCTTGGCTTTTAAGGCATATCAACTCTTGTAGGTTATTTAATGCCAAATCCTTTTTATATCTATGTTAAATATATATAATTTGGTTTAGTTGGGTTTTATGGCATATCGACCACTGTAGGTAATTTAATGCCAAATCCTTTTTATACATATATATCAAATATATATAATTTGATTTGGTTTGGTTTTATGGCATATCAACCATTGTAGGTTATTTAATGCCAAATCCTCTTAATACATATATATCAAATATATATAATTTGGTTTGGTTGGGTTTTATGGCATATCAACCATTGTAGGTTATTTAATGCCAAATCCTCTTTATACATATATATTAAATATATATGATTTGGTTTGGTTGGGTTTTATGGCATATCAACCATGGTAGGTTATTTTATGCCAAATCCTCTTTATACATATATATTGAATCCAGTGTTCAAATTAAAAAGATAAGAATTAAACAATCACATTGGTGTTGTTTTTTTTAAATAGTATATTCTCGAATCAGTTTTGTTTCTTTCTTTCTTTGTGTTTAAAATTTAGTGTTTCCGTTTCGTGTTTCGAGACATTAAATCGAGTGTGTGCGTGTGTGTGTGAGTGATTGCCTTTGTGGTGGGGTGTATATATATATATATATATATATATATATATATATATATATATATATATATATATATATATATGTATATGTGTGTGTGTGTGTGTGTGTGTGTGTGTGTGTGTGTGTGTGTGTGTTTCGAAGGTATGGAACGTTATTTTTATAGTTTATTTCCTCAAATTAAAAAATAATACATTTAAACAATTTTAGGGGAGCATGAAGCCACAAATTTCTATAGTTGCTAGTTGAGATATATTTCGAAAATATTTAATTTTAGAAGTGTATATTTTTTAGACGCTTTTTCATATTTTATTCGAATTCTGAGATATATATATATATATATATATATATATATATATACATATATATATATGGTTTTTTGTTGTATTTGATTTGATTTTATGGGTGGGTATTTGCAATGAATATCAATCGATTAATTTAGTTTTAGAAATAAATATATTCATAAGCTTTGCCAGAAACATTCGAATTAGGATTTATTTATATTTTTTCTTCGGGTTTTCTTTATTCATTTGTGTATAAGATCCGTATTTTTAACGGTGTTTTTTTTTTTTTGTGTGTGTGTGTGTGGATCGTTATTTCTATATATTTGTTTAACGATTTATTTTGATTATATTTTTGGAATATATTTAAGTTTAGAAGAGTACGTTTCTCTTACAGGCTTCTTCAAATTTCATCCGATTAATGATGCACGTTCTTATATTTTTTTTTAATGCCAACAACACAGGTAATTCAAATACAGGTGGAGAGGGGTTAGTCTCTGTGTGTGTGTATTCTGGTTTTTTTGTTTTTTTTATTACGGTCCCCTTAAAATAGTAAACATTTAACGGGAAAATTCTAAAAGTGAATTAGAAACTCCCTGTTGGATCTGAATCGTGCCTGGTGTTGGGGTGGGGGGAGATGGAAAAAGTTTCACTGCCACGTAGACTTGGTTAAATCAACTTTCTGGTAAACTGGTTGGCTAAAGCAATAGCCAATCAAATGCGTGGAAACTAAGGGCTACGTTGGCAAATCTTTAAAAAGCAAAATTGGTTTGTAGCATTTTAATTTTTGGGTTGCAAGCCGGGATTGATCGAACCGAGTGAGGTCTAACTGGCGAGAGGGCTTATTATGTTAAAAGACCCGAAAACCCCTAATGATCCAGCAAAAAGACATAACTGATGACGCCACCCAGCGCCTTTTTTTTAACAAACAAGCGTATTTACTAGAAATATATAGGATTTGCTTTGGTTGGGTTTTGTGGCATATCAACCATTGTTGGTTATTTAATGCCAAATCTATCTATCTATCTATCTCAAACAATTCAGTTTAACATAAGTATGCCGTTTAGTTCTATTTGAACCATTTTCGATCTGTTCGATTTAGCATAAGAACACAGGTTAGATTTAAAAACAGTTCTATTTCAAACAATTTTGGGGGGGCCTGGTGCCCACTTAAAACATGTATCTTTTGTATATGTTTTGGGAAATAAAGTTCTATTTCAAACAATTTGATTTAGCATAAGTACACTATAGTTCTATTTAACCCATACATAGAACCATATCAGGAGCTATTTGCCGGTTCAGAGCTGACCGGGGAGCAACGGCAATGTAGAGGTATTCCGCATTCCCCAAATCTCCAGCATTACTGGAACCTCACCATCAGATTTTTTAGTGTAATATTCAGGATCCTCATTAGGGGAGTCTTACCCCATCTGCAGAGAAGCGGTCGATATATTCTGAAGCCCCAGCCGACTGGGCTAGTTTTGGAAAGATATGGGTAAATTGGTAAACTGAGTTCTTTAGCTTTGGATAGAGAACAAGTCACGGAGAAGCACCTCTCTGAATTTAAACCATCTTTTAAAAAAAGTACTTTGGATGATATCCTCACCGTGACAGAAGATTTGGGTAAATTTATAATATGACCTTGTGCCAAATTTAAATAATATTAGTATTTAAAATTTATTGGTTTTGTTACAGTCAGTTTATGCTGAAAACATAATTTCTCTCCAGATGACTGTAGTTAAGGAACAATAAACCAGCTCAGAACTCACATGGGTGATTTCTTAGTCACGGGGGTAATTGTAAGAACAAAAGACCGGTGTTGAAAATTCCCCAGAACTTTGTAAAATAACACTGGATTGTTTTGTGTTTTTTTTTTTTTTTTTTTTTTTTTTTTTTTTTTTTTTTTGATGGCATATCAACCTTCTTGAGGTATATCAAGACAAAGCCATCCTTATAGAAGAATAGTAGTAGTACTATTTAGTCCACAGCTGGGGTGGGGAATTAATAATTTCCCTAAGGAATTTTGTCTGAAAGTGAACGTAATCGTGCGATTGGGGTTCGAACTGACTGACTACGCTGTCGCAGTCCAGTAAGTTGGCCATAATACCACGGGAACTGCCGCCCAAAAAATTGGATTTGGCTTAAGGATGACATCGGCAATATGTAATGGTTAAGAAGCTCGGTTTGCTGATCAATTATAATTGAAGTGTTAGGATTTAAAAAAAAAATTTTTTTTTAAGGGTGCATCACATGGTGTAATTTTCAGCTGGTCAAGTAAAGAAATTTGGAGGTTAAAATTTGTTATATAAAAGAAAATTTGTAGGGGATAAAATTTGATATGAAGTGAGTGACACTAAAGCCAAGTTTAGTATTTAACTGGGTAATGTGTTTAAGGGGATTTAGTGTGCAATATTAAACGATAATTTCAATCAGTAAGTTTAAACGGTAAGTTCTGCAGTTTTCTAGTTCGGATACTGATTCGAAAAGATAACAAAAACAATTAAATTTTTAATCAGGAATTTTATACAAAGAAATAAGAAAGAAAATGATAGAAAAGATAGTGTCGCAAAGTTTAGTACAATTTGCAGGAACTTTTCTGAGAGAGTGCCCGGGAAAGAAAGTTATTTGAATTTGAGTATTTTTCTTTACTTTTTTTTTTTTTTTTTTTTTTTTCTCAAGAAATGTTTCAGAGTTCATTTAATTGCGAGTCTTCTTTAAAGTTCTTTTCAGCTGAATTTTCTTTCAGTTGTTTAACTTGGTAGAATTTCAGTAGTCGACTTTCGTTTAATTTTACTTTTATTTCTTGGGAAGCTCCATTCAAGAAGCGAGTGACGAAACCCCATCGGCTACCTTAAGTTTTTCGTGCTGTCAGTTCGGTCCCCGAATTCGTACTGAGGGTCTGAATAGTAGTTCTGACAAAAAGAGGAAGTAGCATTTTGGTGCCGTATTGTCTGGGATTCCTTCTCCCTTTTCCACTCAGGCCAAATCAAGTGCTACACGTGGTCAGCTTGACTTTTTTTTTCTTAGGAATAAATTTTTATACAGGCTTGCTGACCATTGTTTGGGAATTCGATTCTCACTAGATACTTCATACTCAAAGATTTGTGCAATATTCAAATGAGGGAAGAAAATAACTATTTGAACTGAACCCGGAAGTGAAGAACGTGGAGAAGGAAGAAATGGACACGTGTCTATTAATTAAAAAGTGTCCGAATTTCATATGAAACATTGATAATACGAATTTTTGACTAGTTTTATCGTTTTGATTTCTAGTGAATTATATTGACTGTGACAAATTATTCAAGAGGGGAAAAATCGATAAAAAGAAAACATGATCGGATAGAAAAGGTTTATTTATAACACCGAACCATGCAAATAAAGCTGAATCTTCAAGAGGTGCCCTTGTAGTGTAATGGTTAAAGCGATGGACTGCAGAATCGTAGTAAGCGAGTTCGAACTCCGAGCGGGCTTTTACGTTCACTTTCGGATAAATACCCTTGGGAAAAGTATGAACCCCCTTATCCCTCTAGCTCTGGGTTAAATGTTCTTCTTGGAGGATAGATTTGGCCTTAACCTACAAAGGTTGATATGCCGTTAAACAAAGAAACCAAACCCTGAATCTTCCATGTAGATCATGCAAGAATAATTTGAGTAAATTTTGGGCTTAAATTAATGTTCAAAGAATATGGAATAATAAAAAGCAAGTGACTATATGTATATATAAACAACCATTGGCATAATGGTTTGGGTGTTCGCCTGTAGTCCAGAAGACCGGGGTTTATACCGAAGGTTGAGTCATACCAAAGACTCAAAAAATGATATTTGATACCTCCAAGCTTAACACTCAGCATTGAGGCACGGATCAAGGGTAAGTGGTGCAATCTAGGGAAAAGAGTAGCACCCGTTCCTACACATCGGTGTAGGGAAATGGGAGCCTTCAGGTTGCCCTCGACTACAGTCGGACAACATACTTATTAGGAGAGAGAGAGAGAGAGAGAGAGAGAGCTGTATTAGTTTTTACGAACTTGGTATTGTGATCAACAATTGACCATACACACAAAAATACACATATATATATATATATATATATATATATATACACGCATAACTAAAAAGAATTTAAATCTCATCTCTGATATTTATATTTTATAGATCATATATGAAAAGTTTTGGTTGGTTGATTGGGTTAGATGACATTTAATTATTTAATGTTAACTGATGGCTGATCGGTATGATACTAAGTCTGACGTAAAGTTGGTCGGGTTTCAATCCCAGCTTGAAGCGTATTACGTGTCTAGCCACACTGAAGAGTTGTCATAAAACGAAACGGTCTGTCTATGGGTGACAATATATATATATATTTTTTTTTTTCTTTAAGAAAAAAACAACGAAACCAATCACAAAGGATTATAAATTTATTTCCATCCTGTTACGCATTTTTGAAATTTTCAAAAACACGAAAAAAAATTAACAGGACTTCATCAGATCTTTTAGATAAAAAAAACTAGAGTCGACACATAGAAGAGGGGTGAAGAGTTACCTCTTCATTAAGCCCACTTCCGTTTTAAATTTAAAATTTCGGTTGGCAATGTAGTAAATTTATTTTAAAACAATTTTTTTAAAACTTAATTTTACATTTAGACTTAAATTACAGATATTTTTAATTAGATTTAAATTTTAATTATAAATCTCACGTAAAGATGCAGTAATAGATACATTAAAACAAAAACAAATATTTAATTTACTTATATATTTTAAAATTTCAAAAATTTCAAAAATATTTAGAAGGCATTAATCAGTTACATTTTTTATGCGTAGTACATATGTATTATATGCTTTTTCACAATTTTCTTTCTAACAATTTCTTTTATTTATTCTCAAAATTAACTCTAATTCTCAAATAAATTTATGCTTTATAAAAAAGCTTTATTTGTTTGATTATTTATAGTTTAAATTTGGCCCTATGTCTACACCTGGCTATTAGTTCATTTCTCTTATTTAATAATATTTTTGGTTCAGGAAAAAGCAAAATGTGGATCTTTTCTTCAAGACATAGATTGCACCTACCATCGAAAGATTTTGGGGTACTAGATCTTTTCAATATGGACCATTGAATGTCAGGGGTTAACCCTTTATTTTTTAATCCCCAATAATGTTTTGATAGAGCAGTTTGATTTTTTTGATGCTCATGGGAGAAGGAATATTTATGATTTCCGTACCTAATTTTAAACTTAGTAGATGAAACGCCAATATAATATTTCTTATCATTTATGTCCTCTTTTGGATAAATAATAGCTTGATATATTACGTTATCTAAATTACACAAACCATCCATTGGACAATCACTTCGAGATTTACAATTACATTCTATTTTTTTACTATTAATATTATTATTATTTACTCGGTTATGAAATTTATTAATTAATTCATTATTATGACTATTTATCATTTGAGAAATATTTTTAGTGCAAGAATAACTTATTTTCAAGGTTTTCCTATTAAATATTTTATGTAATATATTATCTTGTTTAAAATGTTAATCTATCAGTCTCAAAAAATATTTACCAACATCTATATTTGCTAGTTTACAAAAAGGGGGGTTAAACCATATAATTTTCCTTTTTCTATTTTTATTTTTTTGATCGTAATTATTATTTTCTTTAGTAATTTCATTTGTTATATTTTCTTTTAAATACCTAAAATCCTCCTTAAAACCACTATTTTTAAGGGCATCTATATATCTTTTACTACTCTCTTTGAAAATCTTTTCATTTGTAGATAGCTTACCTATTCTTAAATTTACTGCTTTTGGGATTTGCTTGATTATGTTTTTAGGGTGATTTGAATTAACATTAATGTACGATGGGTTCTGATTGGGTTTTATGAAAGGTTTATAAGAATTGTTTGATAGATCTAAAGTCACATCCAAGAAATTGGCTATTTTAATATTTGAAGAGATTTCTATCTTAAATCCCAAAAACTTAAAGGCCCTTATAATCCTCTTTTGTATGCTAGAGCT
Source organism: Sepioteuthis lessoniana (assembly GCA_963585895.1). Classification (NCBI taxonomy): domain Eukaryota; kingdom Metazoa; phylum Mollusca; class Cephalopoda; order Myopsida; family Loliginidae; genus Sepioteuthis; species Sepioteuthis lessoniana. Next base: position 81,123,644 of record OY757928.1, read on the forward strand.
AAGAGGGCCATTACTATTTGGGATATATAATAACCCATCATCTCGGTACAGACCTAATTGTTGAGGACTAATGATTCTAGTAAGCATATTTGATATATATAAACCTACAAGGTCTGCTATTTGGGAGGAATCATACCACCCCCATTGGAACGTCAAAATTATCTAATCCATTTTTTACCCAAGTTGAATCGTTATTTTTTAAAACAGTTTTCCTACAAGCTAATATTATTTCGTATTGTTCATTAGTTATATCTATATATTTACGGGCATAGTTTATGCTATCTATTAAAATATTTTTAGTTATGGAAGGATAGAAATCAATGATGTCAAATTGTATAAAAGTAGCTTTACTCTTATTTTTTATCCTTCTAAACCATTCAATGGTCTCATATGAATTCCCCCAAAGATTGCAATGGTTAGCCTTTTTAACACTATTGACAATATTTTGAATAATAAACTTAGATATCCTACCTAACTCTGTTTTAGAGGGGTTAATCAGTCTGGTTTGCAATTTATTTTCAAAATTTGGTTTATGATCCTTAAATAGAATGTAAGCTTCTTTCTTTTTAAATGTTCCTAACCTATCCTCAATTTGTAATCTACGAGCAAAATTAGAAGTATCCTTATCTATTTGTTCAATAGTATTATTATAGTCTATTTTATAATTATTTGTAATTTGGCTCTTTAAAATTTCTTGATATTTAGAGGGTTTAATTTTATATATATTTTTTGATTTATCTGACTTCACCCATATATAATTAGACTTTTTTACTTCCTTTATATCTTGGCTTAATTTCATTTGAAAATTATTACGTACCTTCTTAACTTTAACCATTTTAATTAATTTAAATAAGTCCGTTTCAAACGAGTCTAGTAGTCTGTTATTTGGAGGAGTATTTTGGGATTTGAGGTTATAAACGTCTTTCTTGACATCACCAGTATTTTTACATGAATCCAGGTAGAAAAAGGCCTTCCACCGCAATCTTTTGACGAAATCCACAATTTTCTCTGTCAAAGCCAATCGAAAAACATGGTAAGATGGAAAAGGGATATTTTTCAGTGAATATTACGGAGTGTAGTTATCCATTTCTGAGTTGGTAGGGTTTCGGATGATACTTTTTTTTTTTTAAAATTGGAATTTTCCAAAGAGAGCTCAACCATTCAGGAGCAACAAGAGAATACTTAGTCCAGTTTGGTACATTGAGCTCTTTACCAGGAAGACTTAAATATTCATTCATGAATAATTTCTTGTCCTGATGGAATTACTCCCAACTCCGGTTTAACTGGACTAAGTATTTTCTATTTTCTATATATATATATATATAGTCAGCATCAGGAGATAGTGGGTGTGGATTTTATTTTATTTTTATTTTTATTTTATCTTTTAAGGAGTAAGTCTGAGACCACATTGGCTGAGGGAATTAACATATGTATAAGAAGTAAACGGAAAACTATGTGAGGATACTCGTTTAGTTTGTAAACTTACATTATTCATAAAATTCCACCTGCTGCAAAAAATCTACCACATGTTCAAATTAGAATGGGTTAATTTACAGGAACACCCTTTTTCTGGTTTCGTAATTTTTCTAACACTTTATTGTTTTGACCCCTTTTACTCTCGCCTGAGAATTTAAAATCTATATAGGTTTTTCTTTCTTTTTTCCCATACACATACCGACTCTAATCTATATTTGCTGTTTTTCATCCTCAATTTGAACATGTACAGTCATCTGATGAGACAGAGAGTATAATGATATTCTCTGTCGAAATAAATTTATAATGACAATTTAACCAGGTTTGAGTTTCCTTCTAATTGCTCTCTCTCTCTTTCTCTCTCTCTCTCTATATATATATAAGTTGGTGACCGTAGTCGAGGGCGACCAGAAGGCTCCCTTTTCAATAGCTACTATACCGAGGTGTAGGGGAGGGCGCTACTCTTTTCCATAGATTGCTCTATTTTACCCTTGATACGTACTTATATTGCTGAGTGTTAAGCAAGGAGGAATCAAGTACCATTTTAAAGTCTTTGGTATGACGCGACCTGGGACTGAACCCATGTCTACCGGACCATTGGCGAACACTCTAGCCACTATGACAACGATGATTTGTGAACAAAAAGTGTGTTGGTAACATTTTAAACAAATCCGACTCAGTTGTTTGCACACAGTTAAATGGTTTCAAGTATTCCTATCAAACACGAATAATTCTATTCAATACTAACTATTTGTTTGCTCACAGTTAAATGGTTATTCATGAATTTTACGTGAATATTTTGTTGGTAATTTTATTTTTAAAGGAGGAGATGCCCATGGTGTAATGGTAATCGTTGTAGGAAATGGACACGGCGACACGAGTTTAAATCCTGGGCCAGGCTAATTGCATTTCACATAGCACTAATACCCTTGGGAAAGGTATGAATCCAATTATTCTCCCTCCAGCTATGGGCAAATAGTAGGACAGACAGAGTTCTTCATCCTTGGTTAGGCAACTAGTCTAGGTGAAGGAAAACTCTGAGTTCAAACTTGTTAAACTCTGCTTAAAAATTGACTTTGTGTCATATCCTGCCCAAGCGGAGGGGGTTAGTAAATATGGGTAATTTCATTCTTAAACGAGTTAGAATTAAGTCCTGCTATTTTTGCATACAGTTAAATGGTTTCAAATATTGTTATCGAACAATAATGATTCTATTTAATATCAATAATTCATTTACACACAGTGGTGTCAAGTATAGCTCACGCTAATAATTTTATTTGCACACAGTCAAATGGTTCCAAGTATTGCTATGTAACACTAATGGTTCAATTCAACATGTCATTTGCTTGCACACAGTTCAATGATCAAACAGTTCTTGTTTACTCATAGACGGGACCCTATCACGTACTACCACTTCAGCACAGAGTGGACTTGAGAGTAATATCAATGAAAGGACACTCCACATTCCCTAAAGCTCAAGAACTGCACCTTCACTCTCAGATGATATAGTGTCATATCAGGACACTCATTGAGAGAGGGCTTTTACCCCTCTGCAGAGATGCAGTCGGCGTATTCTCCAGCCCTAACCGACAAGGCTAATAAAACTATAAGTAATGAAACAAAACTAAGAACGGGTGATTTAGATTCTTTCTAGTTTTTATACTGCTCAGCCGTTCAGCATTTGAGCACTTGGGATTTATCAAACGCTTTTACAACTGTTGATCGTTCTCATCCGTTTATATATATATATATATATATATATATATATATATATATATATATATATATATATATATATATAAATCCAGTCATTCCGTTCCATCTTTTAGATTTAAGCGTTTTGATATTTTCTTAAAGTAAATTTTATTTTTTTGGCGAAACATGTTTATAGGACTTTCCAAATAATCATTCCTTTTTTCATTAAAAATGGAGGGACTCGAGATTATTTCTTAAATAATTTATTCAACTGTTGTTACTGAAACGCTTTGATATAAGATACAATATATATATATATATATATATATATATATATATATATATATATATATATATATTGTGTGTGTATGTGTGTGTCTAGGCACCATTTTCTTTTAATTACGTTTGATCAAATAGGACTGACAGTTTGAATAAATCTGGATGGAATGAATTCAAGAAGGCGCTGTATTTTTTCCAAGTAATTTTGGCCCCATCTGAAACCATTTTTGAGTGAACGAATAATGAAATGACGAGTTTTATATATTTATAGAAAGATTTGGAGAAAGAACATGTCGGAGGGAAATTTAAAAAAAAGAAAGATGTGAGAGAAAAATTGTCAAGGTAAAGTGTTAAAGGCATTTTAGGCTGTAGCTATTATATTCGAACATTGATCTTAATATCAATAATTCATTTACACACAGTGGTTTGTTAATCTTTGTATGCAGTAGGTACCAGTGTTAAATGCTATTTTATTTGTTTATTTTTTTTATTTTCATGAAGGAGTATTGTTGTTCATAAATACACACATCACTTTGAAACTGCAAAACTAGGACTTTCTCATTGCAAAGAAAGTCTTCTCCATAAAATCGCAATAGTTATCACTGTTCAATTTTATTCCTTCATCGAATTTGAATGATTCAACAATAGTTTGGTTGACAATTCTAGCCCATATCATCACACTACCTTGTTGCCTTCTTTTAGCCACGGGAATATCTGAATTAGATAAAATCCATTCTTTGGCTCATCCATCAGGTCCATCAAATGTCACTCGAGATTCATCTGTGAAAATCACTTTAGAAAAGTCAATTTTCTTTTATTTCTTGGCCTAATTTTGACGCTATAGAATATTTGCTTCAGTTTAACGGACTCTTTGCACTAAATTTCTAGCGGTTTTTATCATAAATTCTATATATAATTATTGTATTTTCCGTGAGAACCTTCCTTACATCGGAAGATGTAAGTTGGTCAGTGAAACTGTCAACACGTACTAAATGACAAAAGAATGGTCGAAAGAGCTTGGGCAGAAAATATGGGGCAATTTCTTTACCACCTGGATCCCGATACAAATAAAATAACAAAGCTTGAAGAAAAATTACGATTAGAAATAATTAACAGTGCTCCATCGTCTTTAATAAAACTTGCCTTAATAACAACTTGCTGCCTAAATATACACTCTTCAATATATATATATATATATATATACACAATCACGGACACACTCATAGCAATCTTGTCATTGGTCCTGTATCTGGTTTGGTCTCTGGGGCAATACTACTATAGCATGTCTTCACCGGTAATAACTTAGCAGATCCCATCCCTCTCCAGTTATCGATCTGGCTTTAAATTAAGTTTCTCTTCACCGAGATCGGTTGCCAATGTTAAAGAACCTAGTTTATTCAACTATTTATACATATCTGGATCGAAAAGGATTGAATTCATACCTTTCCCAAAGGGTATTAGCTCTACATGAAAAGCACACAGCCTTGTCGAGGATTCAAACGTGGATAATCAAGTTCACGTTCTAGAAAGATAACCGTAATGCCACAGACGACTCCTATCATTATTTTTGTAGACACAAACATCCATACACACAACTATAATTCACGTACACAGACATACAAACACCTACACGCACATACACAAGTGTGTGTGAGTGAGAGAGATGATTGCTTTAATGAAAAGCAGCTGACAAAAGATGAACTGGGAGCGGGGGCGTTGAGAAAGAGATTGAAGATTGTAGTTTCTGGGTAACAATCGGTACGTTTGACGATATAATATCCTCGTGTAGTTAAAGAGACCCCAGTGTTCAATTCTGTTGAGCTTGGCGCAGAATCTGCCATATTCTTGTTAGAATCGGTTTTTATCAGGTGCCTCCTCTTACTCCACACTCTAAGACAAATGTTTCTGGATTCTACCAAATTGCAATGTTAATCGTGCAAATGCAAAAGAAATCCTTCAAGAAGAAACTTTATTTTTACTTTTGTAAAAAAGGAAAAAAAATGAAGGAGGTTAGTCAACCGCTTTATCATAATTATAAGAAAAATGTAAGCATATGTCGTTATTGTTTTGTACACATACAAACACGCACATAGATAAGGGGGTGTCCTCGTGGTGTAATGGTTAAAACGATGGACTGCGGAATCGTAGTAAGCGAGTTCGGACTCCAGTCGCGCTATTACATTCACTTTCGGGCAAATACCCTTGGGAACGGTATGAACCCCCTTATCCTCCTAGCTATGGGTTAAATAGTACCACTACCGTTCTTCATTAAATAACCTACAAAGGTTGATATGCCAGTAAACAAAGAAACCAAACCAAACACATAGATAATAGCAGAAATTCAAGTCGTAGTTCGATAGCTCAGTCAGCGGTATTTAAATTACATTGACCGTATCCAGAACGTCTTTGATGGTGTAATAGTTAGCAAGCTAGATCAGCAACCCTTCCCGAGTGAGTTCGATTCTCATTAGGTGCCCCATTCATTCGGCCTCGCGCTGTAAAAAAGAAGAGTAAATTATTACATTGATTGTATCCTCCGGGTGGACGAAAGATCAATGACAAGCGTAGCACTTGACCTTCGGGTCTAATGTTGTTATGACCAGCAAGGTTACCTGGCATACGTACCGGCAGATTTGGCCAAGGCTTGTAGAATTCATATTGGTATCCTATGACCAGCATTGTCCAGCAAAGCACGACTCTCAGCTCGTGAACGACCCCCCCCCAACCAACACCCACTATAAAATGACCTTGAGTCAAGTCCTGTCTGGTAGAAGGCAAGACAAATATCAACGCTAAACTACAGCTGAAGGTTGACGCCCCAGTTTTGGAGATCGGGGGGTGGCGTCACCCCTTTATTGTCGTTGCTCACCCTAGGTCTATTCTCCCCGGGATGGTAATAACTGTTGGAATCCCATCTGTGGTTGAAATTGATCTGTTTGAAAATTGTTCCTATTCATTAGAACCGTGAAAAAAAAAACACTCTTGATTGGTTGGTTGTTTGGGTTTTATGGCATATCAACCTTTGTAGGTTATTTAATGCCAAATCCATTTTTATACAAATAACCAGTTCTATTTCAAACAATTCAGCATAGTATAAGTATAGATTTTGTTTACACACAATTAAATGTCAAAACAGTTCTACGTTAAACAATTAAGCGTAAGTACAGTTTCATCGTCAAAAACAGTTCTATTTCAAACAATTCAGTTTAGCCTAAGTATGCAGTTTAGTTCTATTTAACCCATAGATAGGGCCCTATCAGGTGCAACCATTCCGGGACAGAGTTGACCTGGGAGTGATGGCAATGAAGAGGTGCTCCGCAATAGGTGGATTATACAGCCCCAGACAACTGGGTAAAACATTCTAGAGAAATAACTGCACAAACAATACTCGCCCAACGAATGTCCTGGATATGACATTAAACAATATGATGGTGAGACCCCTGTTATACTGGAGCTTTGGAGAATGCCATCGCTCCCAAGTCTACTCTGACCTGGAGTAGTAGTACCTGAAAGCGTCCTATCTATGGGTCAAGTAGAACTGTTTGACATTTAAACTGAGTGAAAAAATGACTTACGCTTTATTGAATTATTAGAAATACATCTGTTTGATCATTTAACTGTGTGCAAAAAAATGACTGATGTTTAATTGAATCGTTAGTGATACATAGCAATACTTGAAAGTATTTAGATTTGTTGATTTATCTTTGCAAACCATACATACCTAATTTATATATATAAACCGAATTTGGCATTGAATAACCTTGAATGGTTGATATGCCATAAAACCGAACCAAAAATTTGAAAAAAAAAATGCAAATATGAATGTACAATGAGCACGATTCCCTAAGCTCTTGGCATTAAATAACTCTTGACAGGTTGTCATGCCGTTAACATCAACGATTCAATCATTGATTGGGGGGGGAAATAACTTCAAACGTAACGGCATAATTAAAACATGCATTTACCCAACCCTTCCACCACGGACATGGTGTGACACAAGGTCAACTTTATGCGGAGTACAGCTGGTTTTAATTCAGTTTTACTTCTCATAGACTGGTTGTTTTACGAAATCTGAAGAACGCTGTCTTCATTACTATTTACCCATTGTTGGAGGATGGCTTCAGACCTTTACAATGGGAGTTAGCTCAAAGGGAAATGCAAGCCACCTCATCCAGTACTCTTATATATTTCTTCTCGCACAGCATTAATCGAGTGGCAATATTTGATGGGAGGTCGTTCAGGGGTGTAGGACTCTCATTCATAGGCCAAGAATTTTCGTTTAGATAAGTAGATTATGTTTAACAAATGGTGCTTTAGGATATTTTTATCCCGGTTTTCTGGGATCCATGGGGTGTTCGCGTCGAGTGGGTGCTATTGTGCTAAGAACCTGACCCCACGAGTCTTTCCCCTTAGGCAATAGCTACTTAGCAGGGCCAAGTTCATTGCTTGCGGCTTGAGGTGCCCCAATATAGGGAATGCCGACGGAATCAACGGTATTTTTAAATGGCCACGCATGAGTTTCGATTTGTGCATGTCTCCATACCTAATAAAATGACGTCAAATCTGGCCTGGTCAGAGGTCAAATAAATATCAAATGCCCATTAGATCTTCTAATATATATATATATATATATATACGACTGATCAAAAGTTGGTTGCTCAGTCTTCTGGGGCTGGAGAATACAGCCATTGCATGTCTGCAAAGGGGTAAGTGTCCTGATATGACATTAAACAATCTGATGGTGAGGCTCCAGTAATGCTGGAGTTTTTTGGGGAAAGCAGAGTACCTCTTCACTGCCATTCCGCCTAGGTCCACTCTGACCACGAGTGGTAGCACCTGATATGTCCTATCTATGGTTCAAGTAGAACTGTTTTTATATTTAAACTGAGTTTAAAAATGACTTATACTAAATTGAATTGTTAGAAACAGGACTGTTAGCTAATTTAACTGTGTGTAAACAAATGGCTGATTGAACTGTTGGTGATACATAGCTATGCTTGGAAGCATTTATCTTTGTTGATTTATACTAATTTGAATTGTTAGAAAGAGAACTGTTTGATCATCAAACTGTGTGTATCTACAAAATGTGTTTACAAATCAAATACATAAAGTAAAAACAGAATTTGGTATTAAATAACCAACAATGGTTTATGCGCCATAAAACTAACCCAAACCAATTTAAAAGTTTGGGACGACATTGATTTTTTTCTTTAAACTTGAAAAAAGGAATAAAGTTACATGTCTTTAAAGAAATAAATAATTTTTTTTTCTGGTTTGGTTTCTTTGTTTAATGGCATATCAACCTTTGGTTTTGGCATTAAATAACCGACATTCTCCTAGAAGAACAGCAGTGGTACTGTTTAACCCATAGCTGGGAGGATAAGGAGGTTCATTCGTTTCCAAGGGTATTTGCCTGAAAGTGAACGTAATAGCGCGACTGGAATACGAACTCACATACTACGATTCTGCAGTCCATCGCTTTAACCATTACACCACGAGGTTGCATACCATTAAGGAATGATTTAGATCGAATGAATATGAAATAGTAATAATACAATTAAAGCATATTTGCATTTTCTTTTTATCAAAGATAATAAGTAAAATAATAATTCCTATTGTAATGATAATTATTATTCCCACAAGCATTTATAATGGTAGATTAAATTCTTAGCATCCTTTCTTGTGACTTGTAAAAGTATGTTGGTGGAAGTGATTCCCAAGCAAGTGAGTCAATGCATGAACAGCTCTTCCTTATTCCGATGCAGTTCACTTCGAACTTTGCGATCAATTGCAGAATTAGCCTTTATAATGAACTTAGAGAAACAATACTGGGTGGTCTTAAAATTTGTCCGGTAGTATATATATATATATATGTGTGTGTGTGTGTGTGTGTGTGGATGGATGTTTTCCGTCACTAGTTCATTTTTCGTTGCTTCTCTTATAGCATCGCCACTATTTTAAAGATTATTTAAAAAAAAACAACTTTTTTCCACCAAAAATTTCCCGACGATGAGCTATGTTCTAAGCTAGTTTCAAACAATGAAAAATATATAACTGAAAAGAAATATTCCTATATATTTCATTATTTTTGTTATATATATATATATATATATATATACGTGGGGCCTTCAATAAGTTCCAGACCTTTTTGTACAGGCATTTAAAATTGTCGTAGACTCTTGAAAATTCACTATGTTTTTGCTATACATCTTATGAGATGACTGACCAATTTCTATGATTTCAGGTTCAAATGAACAGCCACAGCAGCAATTGGAATACACCCTACTAAAGTCTGATTGTTACAGCTGGTGAATTTCAAAACGCAATCTGGACGTGAGGACACTTTTGAAGAACGATATGCAATATAATTCTGTTTTAAACTTGGAAAAAATGCCGCAGAAACGTATGGAATGCGTCAGACTGCTTTTCGACCATCTTGCATGAATCGAGCATCAGTTTTTGAGTGGCATAAGAGATTCAAGGAAGGCACGGTGTCTGCGAGGGATGATGAGAGGAGTGGGCGGAGTAAGGAAATCAATAGACCAGAGTTGATTGGCCAAAGGGTTAGGGTTATGATGTTGAGATTTTAAGGGAGTTCAGGAAGAGATTCCTTGGGAAGAGGCCAGCACTCTTCAAATCAGGCCAGTGGCATTTCCACCACGACAATGCACTAGTCCACAACTCCATCCTTGTCACAGACTATTTGACTAAGATGGGCATCAAGACAGTTCCTCAGCCTCCCTATAGTCAAGACCTTGCTCCCTGTGACTATTGGTTATTCCCTAAGCTCAGAGGGTGTCGTTATGAGACAATTGAGGAGATGAAAGAGGCTGTGACAAAGGTCATTAACACGTTCACACAAGAGGACATCCATGGGGCCTTGCAGAAATTGTTGGAACGGTACAACAAGTGCATTGCAACCGGAGGAGATTACTTCGAAGGGGGACTAGAGTTTCATGTGTGTACTATCAATAAAAGTGCACATACGAAAAAAGTCTTGAAACTTATTTAATGATCCTCGTATATGTTGAAATAATAGATTGCGGTGAATCTGACAAGATGATAAAAATAAGAGGAAAGATGGATAAATCAGACATTTACAAAGGGTTAAGTAGTGGTGATATTTAATATTTTTATTCCACAAACTTCTTCAGACTAAACTTTTTTTTTTTTTAGTTTTTTTTTCTTTAATCAAATGAGGAAAAAGATAAATGAACAGAGAAAATAAAGTTATAAAAGGGAAGGGAGAGAGTGTAAAGATAAGAGGCAGGTAAGGGAAGGAATATATATATAATCATAGCAGAATTACATTCTATGAAACTCAGGACAGAAATGGCTTATCATCTGATGATGATCAAAATTGCCTTATCTAATTTGGAGATCGATATCGAATCGCACTAAAATATCAAGTTCCCGATAGACAATGCGAAGTGATGTCAAAATATCATAATAAGCACAGAGAGAGAGAGAGAGAGAGAGAGAGAGAGAGAGAGAGAGAGAGAGAGAGAAACACATATATACTCATATATATATATATATATATATATATATATAAAAAGAGTGAGAGAGAGAAACATACGCATACACATATACATATGCACATACTCACACACACACACACACACACTCATATATATATATATATAGAGAGAGAGAAAATGAGAGAGAAACACACACAAACATATATATGCACATACTCATATATATATATATATATATATATTTCTTGTAGGTCCAAAGAGAGAATAAAAATATTGACGAAAGCAACAAGATGGAAACATACATGAAAAAAAAATGAATAAATAAGTTAAAAAGTACAAATCTCTTCGTGGACCTACCTATTTTGAAATATATATATATATATATATATATATATATATAGAGAGAGAGAGAGAGAGAGAGATTATCCTTGTAGAAAAACAAGTAAAAAAATACTAAAACTCTGCAATGTTTTTTAGTTGGTGTGGAGGAACTTAAAATCTAACAAGCCACATCGGCTTGGCTTAGAATAAGCTGACTCTATCCGCTGTAGAGAGGCTGCCCCCTTTAGCAAAAACGGGTGTCCTGATTATGACACTAAACTGAATCTAGTGGTGCAGCAAGTGTACTGGTGATCTAGTGAAAAGTTAATACTCCCAGAACAACTAAGAAAAATCTGTTTGGGTCCCACCAATGGGATAAATAGAAATAGTGTCCTGGGTTAGGGTCCCATATATGCTTGGTTGGTTGGTTGGGTTTTATGGCATATCAACCTTTGTAGGTTATTTAACGCCAAATCCATTTTTATGTAAATAATCTGTTCTATTTCAAACAATTCAGTTTAGCATGAGCACACAATTTAATAGTCAAAAACATTTCTATTTCGAGCTATTCAGTTTATTTCGTTCTAATTCACCTAATTCAGTTTAGTATAAGTATAGACTTTGTTTACACACAGTTAAATATCAAAACAGTTCTATATTAAACAAATCAGTTTAGTGTAAGTACAGTTTCAATGTCAAAAACAGTTCCATTTCAAAAAATTCAGTTCAGCATACGCACGCAGTTTAAATGTAAGTACTCAGTTGAATTGTCAAAAACATTTCTATTTCAAGCAATTCAGTTTAGTCAAACAATTCAGTTTAGCATAAGTATGCCGTTCTATCACGCCGGGCCAGAGTGGACCCGGGAGCAATGGCAATGAAGAGGTGCTCTGCATTCCCCAAAGCCCCAGCATTACTGGAACCTCACAATCAGATCGTTTAGTGTCATATCCAGGACACTCATTGGGGGAGTCTTACCCCTCTGCAGAGGTGCAGTCAGTGTGTTCTACAGCCCCAGCCGACTGGGCTCCATATATGCGTCAAATAGATCTGTTAAAAAAATATTTGTATTCGAATGCAAAAAAAAAAAGACGTTTTAAGAAACAACAGCAGAAAAAAATGTAAATATCAATATACAACGATCGCTATTTCTTAACATCTACGCATAACCCTACTTGGGTTGACATCCCGTTAAAATCAATCAGTCAATCAATCTAAAACTTGGTAAAGTGAAACCGCTATTTTGTGGGGAAGCTTTTTTCAATCTAAGAATTCCCACAGTGCCAAAGCTCAAAGCCGATCCCTCAAAATTGTATGACCGAACATAGAAGATCCATATATATATAAATATATATATATATATATATATATCTTGAATGCTTAGTTAGATACGTTCATGTGTGTGTGTGTGTGTGTGTGTGTGTGTGTGTGTGTGTGTGTTTGTTGCTGTTGTTGTTAATTTCAGTCATTGTATCAGACTCGAGTAAATTGGGATTTGGGTGTGTGATTCGAGGATTGGCCGCATCTTTAAAAATAATCTTGGCTTCCAGGCGCAGACGGCAGTAATTTGGCGTCACTAGGCCGTGGGATGACGATGGGGAAGAGAAGGGGACTGAAAATATAACTGATAAAAAAGTACAACAAAATAAAACACACACACACACACACACACACACACACACACACACACACACACACACACAACAGTTCAAAACAAAACAAAAAACAAAACAAGAAAACACCCACAAACGGGTGTGGTCTCTTCTTAGATTCCCAACTTTAGACATCATTACATAGAAAACCTATCTTCATTACTAAAACCTCTCTCTCTCTCTCTCTCTCTCTCTCTCTCCAACACACACTGACACACCGACACACACACACACACACAAGTATTTAATACATAACATATAAAAACAAGGACTCTATCGCACACACCTGCACATACATGATACGGATAATCATGTATATGAGTACCATGTTATGCGTATACCCAATTGTATATGTGTATGACATTTTTCTACACATATATGTGTGTCTATGCGTCTCTCTCTCTAGATATATAAATATACATATATATGCATATATATAACTTATATATGTGTGTATGTGTGCAGGCATCTCATATGTATACATCACATGAGCACACGTGAGCAACATATTACAACTCACACACCCATGCATAAGTATCATATGTATGCAGGTGCGTACGATGGAGCTCTTAGATGTATAAATATATCACATACATACATACATACATGTATATATATATATATATATATGCAGGTGCGTACGATGGAGCCCTAAGATGTATAGATATATCACATACATACATACATACATGTGTTTATGTATATATATATATATAACTTAGGTACATATGTCTGTAAATATAGATATGTGTCTACGTGTTGTTTAAAATAATTATCAATACGTCTGTGAGTAGGTTACATTGTCTAACGAGTACGCGTGTGGGTTTGTTTTGGTATGTACGCTTCTCGTTGTGGTGATAGTGGTGGTGGTTGTGTTTTTGTTGTTGTTGGTGGTGGCAGTGGATGGGTGGGGGGTTATAAAGTGCAGGGCATTTAGTGCAGAATTGCGTCATTGTCTGTCGATAGTGTTGGCACTGTGTAGGTGCGGGTTGAATGGCCCAAGCTCCGAATGGGTCATTTCACGTAAAACGGTTCTCTCTTCGCATCTTGGATTACCTACGAACAACAAACATGTTAAACTGACTCATGGGTAAGCAACAGGTCGCCAGCGGGCATCCCCCGATTCTGTGTCGTGTGACGTCACTGGGGTCACCTCCCCCCTCCATACACACACAAAAAATGTAAATTTGGTTTATCTGATTGAAAATGAATTGGATTGTTTTCAATTATTAGGCTCGTACAATCATCCCTGTGTGTATATTTACCCACCCCTCCCAGTCTAATCGGCTGGGGGTTGTAGAACACGCCGACTGCATCTCTGCAGAGGGTTAAAAAAAACCGTCCCCCCACAACAAGTGTACAGGATATGATTTTAAATCATCTGATGGTGAGACTACAGTTCTGGAGCTTTTGAGAATGTGGAGTACCACTTTACTGCCATTACTCCCAGTTCCACTCTGACCCTGCGTGGTAGTACCTGTTAGGGTTCCATCTTTGGGTAAAATAGAATAGTTTAATCATTTACTATGCTTGAAACTATTTAACTATGTGCGAACAAAGGATTAAAGGATTAATATTAAATTGAACTAATAGTGCAAATAGAATTATTAGTGTTAGATAACAGTACTTGAAATCATTTAACTGTGTGCAAACAATAAATAGTAACACTTGAAACTATCTAACTGTGTGCATATAGAACTATCAGCGTTAGATAGCAGAACTAGAAGCCATTTAACTGAGTGAAAACAATAACCAACAATTTTAGAAATCATTTAGGGTACCTGTTAGTGGTGTTTCAAGTGATGGTACCCATCTATGTAATTGAATAGTTTAATCATTTACAATACTTGAAACCATTTAACTGTGTGCAAATAAATGATTAATATTTAATCAAATTAGTAGCAATGCATTTAACAGTGAACAAATAGATAGCAATACTTGAAGCCATTTAACAGTGTGAAAACAATAAACAATACTAGAGACCATTTAACTCTGTGCAGACCCTAAATAGTAATATTTGAAATCATTGAATTTAGAATAAATTGAACTATTAGAGTGAGATAGTCATACTCTCTCTCTTTCTTTCTCTCTCTCTCTCTCTCTCTCTATATATATATATATATATACCAACCCCTCCGCTCGGGCAGGATATGACACAAGGTCAATTTTTAAGCGGAGTTTGACAGGTTTGAATTCAGAGTTTTTCTTCTCCTAGACTAGTTGCCTCACCAAGGCTGAAAAACCTTGTCTGTCCTATTATTTACCCATAGTTGGAGAGAGAAAAATTGGATTCATACCTTTCCCAAGGGTATTAGTGCTATGTGAAATGCAATCAGTCTCGTCCATTTTCTACGACGATAACCATTACACCACGGGCACCTCTCGCTCTCTCTCTCTCTCTATATATATATATATATATAAGAGAGAGAAAGAGAGAGAGAGTGTGTGTGCGTGTGTGTGTGTGTGTGTGAGAGAGAGAGAGAGAGAGAGAGAGAATTGATAAAGGTAATACAAGCCAAAGGAGAGATTTGTTGAGAAATAAAATCAACGCTATAACGTTTCGGTTCTAATGAACCATCTTCAGATCCTTCTTTGTCCGGAAGATGGTTCATTAGAACCGAAACGTTATAGCGTCGACTTTATTTCACAAAAAATCTCCTTCTACTTGTATTACCTTGTTTATCAACTTTTCTCTATACTATTGGATTCAATTTCATTATCTATTTCGATATATATAAAGGAATTAGCATTAGATAACCATCAAGGGTTGATATGCCATTAAACTAAAGAGTAGGGTAGTTAAGTAAGGTTGGCGACCGTAGTCGAGGGCAACCAGAAGGCTCCCTTTTCAATAGCTACTACACCGAGGTGTAGGGGAGGGTGCTACTCTTTTCCCTGGATTGCTCCACTTTAACCTTGATACGTACCTTATATTGCTGAGTGTTAAGCAAAGAAGTATCAAGTACCATTTTTAAAGTCTTTGGTATGACGCGACCTGGGATTGAACCCAAGCCTCCCGGACCATCGACGAACACTCTACCTACAAGACCAATGAACCTTATCACAAGTGTGGCACAAGGTTAATGTTTAAATGGATTAAACTGGTTTAAAGTCAGAGTTTTCCTTCTCCTAAATTGGTTGCCATGCTATGGCAAAAGAACCCAGCCTGCTCTACTATTTATTTGTACTTCTTATTAATATATGAATATTGCACCATTCTATCTGGAATACCTGCACAAATTCGGCAAGTGTTCCACAGGGGCTGGTAGTTCGCACTTTATGTCTCAAAATCTCTTACAAATATTTCGTAGGTTCAAGACCAGAGCTTCTTATAGACCATAGAAGAGAATCGATAAAATTCCGCTGCAGATATTCTTTATTTGAAAGTATTAGAAAAAAAACTTGCAGGTGTTGCAAAACCCAGACAACCAGTGACTTATAAAAAGGAACAAACCAGGATATATCAAATCACGTCACTTCAACGCTGGTACTACTTAACCAATTATTCGACGCACTATATTCAATACACTGCACTCAATGACCTTTTATAGCCATCGACAAATAAAGGAATCATTACTGACACCCCGACCTACGTCGGCGAGGCTTGGAATACACTGACTGTATACCCTGTAGACCCCAATTTTTTTCCCCACATCACCCGTCATAAATACCAGGTGGTGAGAGTAAACTCATAAACATAAATATCTGACGATATGAATCGACGCTCGGGGGAGTTGGATGGTGCCCAGATATTAGTGACCTTGTGTTGTATTAAGACAGGCTCCTGAATATCAATATAGGACGTCACACCGAAGAGTAATTGTTAGAAATCTACCCTTGCAGACCGCTAATTTTTGAGAGGTCGGTCCTCACTGGGTATAGAACTTCTGATTTTCTGCTGTATTGAGTTACAATAATCAATTGCTAGTATCTCGCCATAGAGTAATGGTGAACAATCTCATCTGGTAAACTGTTGATTCTTGAGTTTGATGCTCACTCGGTACCCCAACATTTGTCAGGCAAATTTGTAAATACAGAGTATCTCGAAATAGATGCAACCCATTAATATGATTATTCATATTGCATCAAGTCATCTTTCATGAAAGGTCAAACCAAATAACAAGGGCAGAAATTGACTTTATCCAACAGTGCATGTGAAAGACTAAGTTCTTGGGAACGTCTTCGAGGGGTCTTTTTCGGACTCCTTCCGACAGAATCTCTCACTGCATCCACATTGTCAGGACATCTTGCAGTCAACTTCTTGCCAGATCTGGAATTTTCTGCTTTCTTGTTGAGATTGTTTACTGACCCTATGGCTTGAAATTTGTGTACCCGACGGGGGATAATTTGTTAAGTTAAACATCCTGCGGAAATTTGCTTGCACAGTTTTGAATGATTTTGTCTGCAAATAAGTGGTGACATAAAATATTTGCCCTTTTTTATCCATGACATTGTGACTGAGATGTTATCGTATACTATTTTCCAATCTGAAAAAAACAAAAAAAAAAAAATACAAAAAAACAACAACACAACATTATTATTAGTTGAGTTTTAGCAATCACATAGGTCCTATATAAATTTAGACTCTCTGTACCAATATAGAATCTTAGAGCAGTGGCTAACATTTTAACCTCACAACGCTTAATTTTTGAATGAGTTTGATCCTTACTAAGCGTTCTCAAATTCTGGCCTGCAACATAAATCCTGAGGTCTCAATCTTAAGCACTCTAAATAGCTACTACATCCTAGGGGAGAGGCACAGTGAGTCAAAAGTGAAATGAGGGTGGGTATTTTCACTAATCATGATACTAATTTGCAATACAACTGATAGACTGCCATTTTTTCACCAAAACGAGTGCGCCTATTAAATGGGATATGTGAACTAGTACAAAATGTAAGGAGGAAAATTTTCCATTTTATATTTTCCATAATTCCGAATTTACCTTTGGTGAATTCCATTTTCTCCTTTTATTCTATTTCATCGATAAATTGCAATAAATTGTTCTCTAAATATTATTAAAACAGAGGAAAAAAAAAAGCAAAATGCAAAGTTTTATTATATTTAAAGAAATATAATTTTGTTTATCTAACAATCTATTATTTTCCATAAGTGTGCTATTTCTGTCATCTCAGGTACAATTTCTCCATGCTAATAAAAGTTGACAAATCTATTTCTTCGTAAATTACGAGACACACAAAACAATTTCTTCATATTCTGTGGTGCATGTTAGTTGATTGTCATCTCAAGAACATTATCTATGCGAATATGAGTGATCAACTCTACCCACTTCACGTGTGATGAAACAAAAAAAATCTTTATGTTCAGGTGCATATGTTGATTTTCTATTATCTCAGTCACTCCTTCACCATAACAGGTCTTTAAAACAAACCGAAACAGATTTCAATAACGTTCTTATGGAAAATGTTTTTTAATGGATGTAAAATTGGTTGGTTGGTTTTTATGGCATATCAACCGTTGTAGGTTAACGCCAAATCCATTTTTATGCAAATACTTAGTTCTGTTTTAAAAAATTCAGCTTAGCATTAGTACACAGTTTAATAGTCAAAAAAATTTCTATTTTAAGCTATTCAGTTTATCCAAACAGTTCTAATTCAGCTATTTCGGTTTAGTATAAGATTAGTTTTTGTTTACCCAGTTAAATGTTAAAAAAGTTATATATTATACAATTCAGTTCAGTGTAAGTACAGTTTCAATATCAAAAACAGTTCCATTTCAAACAATTCAGTTTAACATAAGCAGGCTGTTTAAATGCAAGTAAAGTTTGATCGTCAAACACATTTCTATTTCAAGCTATTCAGTTTAGTCAAACAGTTCTAATTCAAACAATTCAGTTTCGCATACGTATGCAGTTTAGTTCTATTTAACCCATAGATAGGACCCCATCAGGTGCTACCACTCCTGGCCAGAGCGGACCTGGGAGCAATGGCAATGAAGGGGTGTTCCACATTTCCCAAAGCTCCAGCATCACTAGAACCTCTCCATAAGATCGTTTAGTGTCATATCTAGGACATTCATTAAGAGGTGGGGTCTTACTCCTCTGCAGAGGTGCAGACGGTGTATTCTACAGCCCCAATGATGTAAAATTGTATTATTTTTATTTTTCATCTTCTATTCTTGAAGTAAAAGTAATTAAAATATTGAAGTGAATTCTACTCTTCTCTGAACGGAAATATGCTCAGAAACGAGGTAAAAATTACCAAGTTTTAGAAAAATATTAGTTATGAAAATTGTTCTTTTGTGTGTCAGAGAAAAGTAATTTGTGAGCTGTGTGTTTGAAACCCCTATACAAAACTGAGCTCACACACACACACACACACACACATATATATATATAAACAAAGGCTGCTGCTGCTGTTTGATAAAAAAAAACAACATAAAATACCTAAAAATTCCATTAGCCAACGTAGTCTGCCTGTGGCCGTGTGGTCTGAAGCCTTAGTCTATCGTAAAGTTGGATGGGTTTCGATTCCGGCTTCGAGCGTCCTGCGTGTCTAGCGACACTGAAGAGTTCCGATATAACGAATCAGTCTGTCTGTGTATGAATATATATATATATAAATACAAAATTCGTTGAACATAACAGACATTTTCTGTCTACATATTTTCTTGTTGATTCCTTCATATTGCCGTATTGCCGTATTTATCGTATTCCTGCCGAATACGATAAATACGGCAATACGAACGGACCCAGAAGAAAATATGTTGACAGAAAATGTCCTTTATGTGCAACGAAATTTGTATTCATGAATAAATGCTGCCAATATATATATATATATATATGAGAAAAATAAGTTGAAAAGTGGAGAAACAAAACTCTGACAACGTTTTAGCAATAATATTCCGTCTTTATTTTTTAAAGACTTCTTATCATTGCTAAATCCGTTGTCAGTGTTTGGTTTATTCACTTTTCCACTTACTTTTCTCATCTTGTCAGATTTACCAAAATCTACCATTTCTTTATATATATATATATATATATATATATATAGTTCCCCACCATTATGTAATAGGGTGCAATTTATTCTAGGCTAAGTAAATATACATATCTTTTTTTACTCTGAGCCTCAATAGTTCGCAATTTAGCCTAGTAAAGCATTTCGATACACACGGGGTATCCTACCTGTTGCGGATTTGTTCTTTACTAAGCTAAACTACGTCAACATCAATATTGGCGTCTCACCATAACGCAGTATTTAACAAGTTAATCTCGTAGATTACTGCTGTTACTTGCATTCTCATTGGATGCTCTCATAGTTGTGGTTTATACTAAGATTAAGGCAGGGTTAAGATTAAGTTAAGAAAATCCAAGGTTTCCTCTGTCGGGTATGTAGTATTCATGTATTTTAAGCGATATCAGAGGCCCATGTTCGATCTCAGGCAAAAGCTTAAATTTCAACCGCTGATTTTCAAAGCAGACTAGCTGAATCTATTTGAAGAGTTGGATTAACGTGATCTTACCAACCCTACTACCAAAATATACTATCATGATTTAACTTCAAAAGAACATTAGTGGTACTATTTAACCCATAGCCAGTGGGGGGTGGTGATAAGAGGACTTATACCTTTCCCAAGGGCAATAACAAGTACGTCTGGAAATTAAGAAAGAGTTGTCATTTACTCATTGAGAATCAAATTCACTATCTATAGCCAGGGAGTCTAGTTAGCTAATCATAAAATCTCGCGAGGCGCCCAACCGGACATAGAAAAATAAACTCAAATTACTGTCATGAAAGAATTATTTAATAAATTTCTGATTTTGCTATTCGCTTAGAAGCATAGAAATATGAACCGGATTTTGTCATAAGAATATCATCATCATCATCTCGTGCCGCGAGCACGGATATTCCTGACCCTCTCTCGCCACTTCTCCCTATCGTTCATCGCCTCAGGCGGGTCTTCAGGGCTACATCCCGTATCCTCACATAGCTGCTGTATGTATGTTTGGGCTGGTCGTCCTGCCTTTGCTCGGCCATATGTGGGGGTCCATAGGACTACATCACTTATGAGCTCGTCCCTGCTTCTCCAGCAGTGTCCTGCATGTCTGGTTCGTCTAACTTGGATAGTTTTCGTAATGGGAGGTAGGTGGCTGTATAGTTGGTGTTTTGTGGGGTGTTGCCTCCAGGACTTGTTCAATATTGCTCGCAGCATTCTTGTGTAATTGCCGTCTACCAGTTAACATTTGATAGTGATCCAACTTCATTTTCGTGTGTGGAATGCTTGGTTGGTTGGTTGGTGTTATTGTGGCATGTCAACTCTTGTTGGGTTATTTTATACTGTTGCAGAGAAGCTAGCATCCATTCAGCTAGTAATATAATGGCCGAGGGATTTCGTTTTATATATCTTGCCTTTGGGTTTAGTTAGGCTGAGAACCTTTCGCCTCAGTGCATGGGTTAGTTAGGTACAAACTTGAGCGCAGGTGTTGACGCGCACGCGGGGAGGATCTGTCGTTCACAGATGTCAAAATAAAAATCCCAGATAGAAAGGTTGACCAGTGGATGTGAATGACGTCATGCAGCGGAAGCACGCACAGAGGATTTGGGGGATTTTGAAAAAGCCAGTTAGTTGAGAACTAGACTCCGAACGGGAAGGGTTGACATTCGGGGCTCGCTGAGGCCAGACGAATTTGTGCACTACGGGCGCCGCTCGTGATGGGGGCGGGCAGACGGAAAAGTCATCACAGAAAGATTGTGCATCCCTCTTCCTTATGTCGAAACCTTTAACTCAAAGGTAATAAAAGGTTTCGTACCTGAACTAAGAAGTCGTTACGTGTTTTTCGTGTTTCGGGATTCCTATGTTCTATGTATATATGTTATGAACATTCTATGTACATTTCACATATCTGTATCATGGGTATGGTACAAGATCTCTACCTGGTGGCCTGGCTCATGCCCATAAACAGTCTACGATTAAGGATTTCGATGGTTGATTACCAAGCTGATTAATATTCGAACTGATCTTACTTCGTTTGACGATACAGTATGTTGACCCTCTTCAATATCTTCTGAATTCTTTTGTAAATCATTTGTTCTGTGTGCTTTTTTTTTTTTTTTTGTATGTATCTGTTAGCACCGGATACCGGTGCTGAATAAAACATATCAAGCGCTCATTCTTCTCTGTGTATAATTCCCTAACATATACCAAAGTTAGTTTAGCAATTATGATCTCCTGTTGTATATTGTTCAAAAATGGCATCGACTGTCATTTTAAACAATTCATAAGTAGTTATAATGGCGATATCGGAAGAGTTAGTGTATTAATTCTGCAGATTACGCCACGGCAACTCCCCTTCTGGGATAATGTAGGTTATAGTCATTTAAGAAAAATTCCAAATACATTTATTTGACCCATTGATGGAACCCTAACTGGTACCACCACTCCCGGTCATAGTGAACTAAGGAGCAATGGCTACGAAAACGTAACTCTATATTCCCCTGAAACTCTATTATAAGATCCTTAACACTTGATATAGTTTAGTGTCACACCCAAGGCACGAATGTCGCCTTTGTAAACTAAAGTGACGAAAACATAGAAACAACTGTATAATAGATAGTTTTAATCCCACCTCTGCTTGCAAAATAAACTCAGTCAAACGACGTAAGCGACGTAAAAAAATAAAAGAAGTATAATAGTTAGAGTATTGTAGTTTGAACAGTGTAATTGTGGCCGCATTTTTACGAGGACAGGATTTAACATTGGTTAACAGATGAATTATTGTAAGCGCCAAAAATAAGCGTCATTTTCTCTCCGAGGGTTAAATGCTCTACGTTTTTCTTTGGCACCAATGGCAAAGGTGTAATCGGAAAATGTGAATTCGTGACAGAGTCTTTATCTGTTAAACACTTGGTCTCGACTTTATAAACTACAAGACTATAAATAGCTAAACAAAAGTACTGACTGTCTGTCTGTCTGTCTGAATCGGGTTTCTGTCTTGCTAACTAGCTACCTATGTGTAATATAATGGCCGAGGGATTTCGTTTTATGCCTTTGGGTTTAATTAGGCTGAGAACCTTTCGTCTCAGTGCATGGGTTAGCTAGGTGCAAAATGAACGCTGGTGTTCACGCGCGTGCGTGGGGCGGACGTGTCATTCAGAGATGTCAAAATAAAAATCCCAGATAGGGGGATGTGAATGACGTCATGCACCGAAAGCGCGCGGAGGATTTTGGGAGATTTGAAAAAGTCAGTTAGTTGAGTTGAGTCTTGCCGTCCGAAGAAGAAAGGTGACTTTCGCTTGCTCGCCGAAGCCAGGCCAGTGGCCTTGTGGCAGGTGCCGCACGTGATGCGGGGCAGATGGAAAAGCCAGCATAGAAAGATTGTGCCTCTCTCTCCTTATGTCGAAAAACCTTTAAACTCAAAGGTAATAAAACGTTTCCCACCTGAACTAAGAAGTCGTAAGTGTTTTTCGTGTTTCGAGATTCCTATGTTCTATGTATATATGTTATGAACATTCTATGTACGTTTCGCATATCCGTATCATGGGTATGGTACATATGTTCATATCAATCGACCAGTCTCTCTTCATATCTATCTATCTATCAAGCTAGCTGTCTCTGTTCATATCTATCTATTTATCTATCGGTCCCTTCTCATATCTATATAGCATACTACCTGTCTCTGTTCATATCTATCTATTTATCTATCGGTCCCTTCTCATATCTATATAGCATACTACCTGTCTCTGTTCATATCTATCTATTTATCTATCGGTCCCTTCTCATATCTATATAGCATACTACCTGTCTCTGTTCATATCTATCTATTTATCTATCGGTCCCTTCTCATATCTATATAGCATACTACCTGTCTCTGTTCATATCTATCTATTTATCTATCGGTCCCTTCTCATATCTATATAGCATACTACCTGTCTCTGTTCATATCTATCTATTTATCTATCGGTCCCTTCTCATATCTATATAGCATACTACCTGTCTCTGTTCATATCTATCTATTTATCTATCGGTCCCTTCTCATATCTATATAGCATACTACCTGTCTCTGTTCATATCTATCTATTTATCTATCGGTCCCTTCTCATATCTATATAGCATACTACCTGTCTCTGTTCATATCTATCTATTTATCTATCGGTCCCTTCTCATATCTATATAGCATACTACCTGTCTCTGTTCATATCTATCTATTTATCTATCGGTCCCTTCTCATATCTATATAGCATACTACCTGTCTCTGTTCATATCTATCTATTTATCTATCGGTCCCTTCTCATATCTATATAGCATACTACCTGTCTCTGTTCATATCTATCTATTTATCTATCGGTCCCTTCTCATATCTATATAGCATACTACCTGTCTCTGTTCATATCTATCTATTTATCTATCGGTCCCTTCTCATATCTATATAGCATACTACCTGTCTCTGTTCATATCTATCTATTTATCTATCGGTCCCTTCTCATATCTATATAGCATACTACCTGTCTCTGTTCATATCTATCTATTTATCTATCGGTCCCTTCTCATATCTATATAGCATACTACCTGTCTCTGTTCATATCTATCTATTTATCTATCGGTCCCTTCTCATATCTATATAGCATACTACCTGTCTCTGTTCATATCTATCTATTTATCTATCGGTCCCTTCTCATATCTATATAGCATACTACCTGTCTCTGTTCATATTTATCTATCATTAAATACAGTTTGAGAATCTATACATTTCACACATCCTCTTCGAAATCAAAAAAGAAAAGGCCATTAAACCTTTTAATCTAAGAATTCACACCCTCCTAAACGAAATCAAAATCAACCCCAAAATAATACACTATACAATCCTCCCCAAAACTGCACCATGGATCATAAACCAACCAATAATAAAGCTAGACCTAACCAAACTTTCCAAAACCAAAACACAACCCATCACTTTCTAAGAGAAATTCCTCAACATCCAAAACAACTTCCCAGACCACCACCACATCTAGACAGATGGATCCAAACAAGGAATGAAAGTTGGTTGTGCTGCTGACTTCCAAAACCAAGAACTGTTAAAACACCTCCTAAATGAATCATCAATCTATAGTGCAGAAGCCATAGCTGTTGACCTAACCATGAACATTATAGCGAATCGCATATCCTCTAAATTTATCATATATTCAGACTCCAAATCAATTCTCCAAGCTCTACAGAGCAAAAATACATCAACTTTTCTCATCATAAAACTACAAGATAACATGAACACACTTTCTAAAAATAATAGCATCATTCTTACTTGGATACCTAGCCACATTGGCATACAGGGAAATGAAAGGGCAGATAAAGCTGAAAAAAGCACTCCAGATACATATATCCAATACAAATATTCCATACACCAACCTAAAACCACTCATTAATAAATTTACACCCAAGAAATGGCAAAAATCTTGGGATGATCAAACACAAAACAAGCTCCACCATATTCAAGATACTATAGGTGAATGGCCAGTAGGTTACAGAAGAAATAGAGAAGAAGTGATAATCTCCAGACTTCGTATTGGTCACACCCACATTACCCATTCACACCTCCTAAAAAGGGAAGACCCCCCCAGTATGTTCATTATGCAAAGTACCTCTCACAGTCAACACATTCTCATAAACTGTAACAGGTTTAGACAAATTCGCCCAAAACATTACCAAATAAAACTCCAAACCAGAACAAATCTTAAGCTTTCTAAAAGAAACCAACCTCTTCATCAAAATCTTGTCAAATATAATAAAACATAACTAAAACTCATACCCTAAAAAATGCACAAGAAACAAAACCAATTTAACCTTTCTGGCATTAAATGACCCACAGAGGTTGATATGCCCTTAAACAAGACTCAAACTCAGACTCTTTGTAACTAGGATATTTCTTTCCTATTGGTGCTACTCACTTGTTTTAGAAAAAAATGAATGCATCTTCATTGGAAGATATGGAAAATAATGTGTAGAAAAATTGATAACAAGGTAATCCAAGTGGAAGGAGAGGTCGACACTATAGCGTTTCGGTTCTACTGAACTATCCTCAGGACCATAAGGGCTGATATTAGCGAAGTTTAGTCAACGATGGATGTTTAAAAAATGTAATGTGTTAATTATTTTAATCTATGCACATGGTCCTCAATTCAGAGCTACCATTTTTTCCCTGTTAGATTCAAAATGTCCTCAGAAAATGCCATAATAGATTTTTACCAAGACGAAATGCAAAATCCGTATGTTTTTGCAACAGAGAGTACAGGCAACAGAAAAAGAAAAAAGATGTGCTGAAAATGTTGATTTTAAATGCAACTTCGTTATAAAAAAATTGATGGCACATTTATTATTATTCTGCATATAATAACAATGTTTTTTTTTATTTAAGATAAAAAACTGCCTCATTCTTCGGTTTATTATACACAAAGGAGCCACTATTCGCGCTACTGTGTTACATGGAAGTAAGTAGGATATCTAGACGAGTTGCCAATCACCAAGTACCAATATTTGCATTAGTATAGCCATGATATACTAACACTGAATAAACGGAAGAAAGGAAAATTTAAGCTCATTTAGAGTGTTCGCCAATAGTCCGGGAGACATGGGTTCAATTCCAGGTCGCATCTTACCAAAGACTTTAAAAATGGTACTTAACACTCAGCAATATAAGGTACGTATCAAGCGTAAAGTGGAGTAATTCAGGGAAAGGAGTAGCGCCCTCCCCTACACCCCGGTGTAGTAGCTATTGAAATGGGAGCCTTTTGGTCGCCCTTGACTAAAGGGAGACAACATTACTTTTACTTACTTTATATGTACAGAAACATTTACTCTACGGTCAAAAATTATCATGCCACTCTACGGTCAAAAATTATCATGCCACAAATTATCATCAATGAACAAGCAGTATATGACAGGAGTAAAAACGGTAAAAAAGCTTACTTGAGAATGGTCGGTAAAACGATAACTATGCTGGCTTAAAGGCATGAAGGTAAGGTGAGAGACAATGTCTCTTGCATTCAAAGAATAGAGGCAAGAGAGTACGAGTGTGGATTTTAGGGATTGTCACATGACTGTCCGTGAGCCCTCTAACGGACACGCCCATTCATCAAGGAAGATATTCATTGTTTCCCTATCGCTGGATTAATACTTTACAAATGTTGTCTTATGCCGCTTATTAATTAGGGGTATATTCTACTATGCTTTCTGGAATCCCTGTCCAAATACTACAAATGTTTGAACGGGGGATAGGACCTAGATTTTATGACTCAAAATTTCACGTAAACGGTAAAGATAAGGTCTTCTTGACGACCACTGAAAAGAGTCAAGGAGATTATTTTGCAGATATTCCCTAAGTGAACGTATTATATATGAGTATTATCGAATATCTTTCTTCTAGTCTTTTTCGCCATTGTGGTTGGCTCGTAATATCAATATTGAGCTTGCATAATATAAGCAGCTATTCCAGATTATAACTGAGGTACCACTGAATGAAACTGCTTCCTGAATGTTAAGTTGATGCCCGTGGTGCAGCGGATAGAGGCATTGAGTCTCTACGGTTCCAGGTGAGCATTGTCAGAAGATAGCGGTTTCAAATCCTACCCAAGCCGGCCAGAGGTTTACTTGGTCAAAAACGTGGTGCGATAGACAACAACTATGGAAGGCAGTAACTCCTGGGGATACGGTTACAAGACTCATCGTTCCTATCCGAGGTCGCGGTAAATCACCCGAAGAAGGCCAGAGGTGCAATTTGGCCGAAACGTAGTGAAAGAAGAAACAAAAATAAATAAATAAATACCAAGATGAGGACAAAAATCCGCTATAAATAAAAATTAATTCTCAGATTAAGAAGCCTCATCTCAAAATGATTCCAATTAAAGACATGATGACATACAGTCTAAAGAATTTCTAAGATGAAGCATCAATGTAAATCAAAGTTATCTTGTATTTTATCTAGATTAAGTTTAGCATTCCTTGAATCTTGGGAATGGTCCTTTCTTCAGAGCCTGTAAAAGTTCTGCAAGATTTTGATTATACAAGAAGGACAAAAGTGACTTGCATGATTATATAGGGAGGGTGAAAGTGACTTACTTGATCATATATGTTGGAACAAAGGTGACTTATTTCATTATAAAGGGTAAAGCAAAAGTAAATTATTTGAATAATTTGGGTGGATCAAAAGTGAGTTATTTTATAATATACGGTAGGGCAAAAGTGACTTATTTGAACATATATGTTAGGGCAAAAGTGACTTATTTCTTTATAAAGGATGGAACAAAAGTGACACACTTAATTATAGAGGGTGGAGCCAAAGTGACTTTTTGATAATACAGGAAGGGCGAAAGTGAATTACAGGATTATATTTGGAGGTGCAAAAGTGACTTATTTGTATATACAGGGTAAAGCAAGAGTGATTTATTTGATTATATAGGGTTGGACATTGGCCTAGCGGTTAGAGTGTTCGCCAATGGCCCGGGAGACCTGGGTTCAATCCCAGGTCGAGTCATACCAAAGACTCAAAAAATGGTACTTGATGCCTCCTTGCTTAACACTCAGCATTATAAGGTACGGATCAAGGGTAAAGTGGAGCAATCCAGGGAAAGGAGTAGCTCCCTCCCCTATACCTTGGTGTAGTAAGCTATCGAAAAGGGAGCCTTCGGGTCACCCTCGACTATGGTCGCCAACTTTACTTACTTACTTTTATATAGGGTTGGGTGAAAGAGATTTTTCTGAATACATAGGTTGGGGAAAAAGTGACTTATTTCATTATATAGGGAGGGGCAGATTGACTTACTTGAAAGTATAGGGTAGAGCAAAATTATTTACTTGATTATATAGGGTGGGGTAAACGTGACATTTGAATACAGAGAATGAAGTAAAAGTGAATTACTTATTATACAGGGAGGAGCAAAGGTGGTTTAATTAGATACTTAAGATGGAGCAAAGGCGACGTATTTGATTTATAAAGGGGTGGAGCAAAAGGGACTTACTTGATTATATAGGTTGGGGCAAAAGTGACTTGATGATCATGTTAAAAGGGCAAAAGGGACTTGCATGATTATATAGAGTGGGGCAAAAGGGACTGACATGATCATGTTAAAAGCGCGAAAGGGGCTTGCAGGATCATATAAAATGGAGTAAAAGTGAGTTACTTGATAATATAAGGTGGTATAAAAGTGACTTATTTGATTATACACGGAGGGCAAAAGGGATTTACATGATCATATATGGCGAGGCAATAGTGACTAATTTGATGATATAGATTGGGGCAAAAGTTACCTACTTGATTATATTGAGAGGGATAAATTTTACTTACTTGATTGTATAAGGTGGACGAAAAATCACAACCCATTTTAAAAGGTAATTTAAAAAAGTTAAAACGTATGACAACATATGCTTCACTTCGATCAAAATAATTTCCAAGAAAAATCATTAGGGGAAAAATTTCTATATGCTTTTTATTCAGATATTTTTAAATTGCGACTTTTTTGCATATATATATATATATATAGTCATCCACAGACAGACCTGAGTTCTCTGGCGAAGAAGTAATCGTGTTGCCATTAGCGTCTATTGCAAGCCTCTTCGTAGTTGAATTGAGGTCTCGGCTACCGTTGAATGGATGTAAACAATAGTAATTGTGATTCATAACCGTTTAAAATTTACTTCGCAGCTCATATCTCCTCGTGGCTGAATGGTTAGAAGCTTGGGTTTGACGTTTGAGTCAACCGGGTTTCGATCCCAGCTACGGGACGATACTGTCTAGCCACACTGATGAGTTCTGATAGAACGAAACAGGTCTGTCTGTGGATAACGAGATATATATATATATATACTATAAGTGCTTTCAAATTTGAGTATTTTACAGTTCAGAATAATGTACTACATTGGTTGGTTGTTTGTGTTTTATGGCATATCAAACTTTGTAGGTTATTTAATGCCAAATCTATTTTTAAACAAATAATCAGTTCTATTTCAAACAATTCAGTTTAGTATGCGTACACAGATTAATTGTCAAAAACATTTCTATTTCAATCTATTCAGTTTATTCAAACAGTTCTAATTCAGCTAATTCAGTTGAGTATAAGTACAGATTTTCTTTTACACACAGCTAAAGGTCAAAACAGTTCTATGGTAAACAATTCAGTTTAGTGTAAGTACAGTTTCAATGTCAAAAATAGTTCCATTTCAAACAATTCAGTTTAGCATAAGTACGCAGTTTAAATGTAAGTACTCAGTTTAATTGTCAAAAACATTCCTATTTCAAGTTATTCAGTTTAGTCATACAATTCAGTTTAGCATAAGTATGCCGTTTAGTTTTATTTAACCTATCAGGTGCTACCATTCTGGGCCAGAGTGGACCAGGGAGAAATGGCAATGAAGGAGTACTCCGCATTCCCCAAAGCTCAAGCATCACTGGAACCTCACCATCAGATTGTTTATTATAATATCCAGGACACTCGTGTGTGTGTGTGAGGGGTCTTACTCCTCTGCAGTGAGGCAGTCGGTGTATTCTACAGCCCCAGCCAACTGGGCAATACACAGAGTTAATGTCAAAACAGTTTTATTTCAGATAATTCAGTTTAGCATAAGTACACCGTTTAGATGCCAAAACAGTTCAATTTCGAGCAATTCAATTTAGCACAAGTACGCTGTTTAGATATCAAAACAGTTCTATTTTAAACAATTCAGTTTAGTATAAATACGCAGTTTAAATGCAACCCCCTAGTAAACCCAAGAAACCACAGTTTAGTTCTATTTAACCCATAGATAGGACCCTTATCAGGTGCTACTGCTCCGGGTCAGAGTGGACCTGGGAGCGATGGCAATGAAGGGGTACACCCCATTCCCCAAAGCTCCAGCATTACTGGAACCTTACAATCAGACTTTTTAGTATCATATCGGACACTCGTTGTGGGGCGGGGTACCCTTCTGCAGAGAAAGAGTCGGTGTATTCTACAGCCCCAGCCAACTGGATAATAATTTACTGAAGTCATGATGAGGTTTTGCTGAAGACAAATCTCCAGAAATAATCTTTTGATAATCCGAAAACAAACAGACCAATGGAATGTCGGCATCATTAATGGTGTCATGAGAATGACTGTTACTGTCAAGACTCTGTGTGTTTGTATATATATATATATATATATATATATATATATATATATATTTGTTGTAGGTCCAAAGAAAGAATAAAAATATATTTTAAAATATGTATGTCCACGAACAGGTTCGTATTTTTTATACCCCCACACATGGCCATGCAAAAGCAGGACGACCAGCACGAACATACATTCAGCAACTATGTGAGGATACAGGATGTTGTCCAGAAGACCTGCCTGAGGCGATGAACGACAGGGAAAAGTGGCGAGAGAGGGTCAGGGATATCCGTGCTACCTGCATGATATGATGATGATGATTTATATATGTTCACTGTATTTTATGTATAATCTCACGTTCCCTTTTCAATTCCTTTCCCTTTCCTTGGTAGATCTATTTATCGGTTTATTTATTTATTTATTTATTCCAATTCCATTATTTAACGCTTCTCTCCCACCTGCAGCATTTTTTCTACTTTTTAATCCATAGACATACTAATTCACACACGGTTGATTTTTTTAATGATTTAACCATATTCAGTTATTTACGTATCATACGACTGTTTGTTTCCACTTTCTTTCCTCTTTTTTCTTCTTTTCTATTAATTCCATTATTTTTCTTTTTCTTTCCTCCTCTTCTCCTTTCTCTTTTCTTCCTTTCTTTTCTCATCTTTCCTTCCTTTTATATTTCTTCTTATTCCATTCGTTTCTTTTCTTCCTCTTCTTTCTTTTTAATCCGTAATATCTCTTGACGGTTCCATTTGTTTTACATCATTGCCTTACACAGTCACATGATATTTTTGAAATATGAACGCTGATTTATTGATTAAATAGTTAGCGCCCCCACTTCTCTGTATATATAATCTCCTCCCTTGTTTTGTATTTCATTAAATATCCATCGGTGATTTAACGACACTTGATAACATCTTTTCTAAGTCCTAATGATGGTTTGTTGAAACCAAAACGTGGGAACATCGAATTTCATATTAAACTCTTCACTTTGAATTACTTTGTCTTTCAATTTTTCTCCATATATATATATATATATATATATATATATTATAACCTTTCTGTTGGCTTGAGATGAGAAATTTTAAATGTTAAGGCTTCTGACAATTAGTACTTAGATTGATTGATTTTAACGGCATGTCAACGTTTCTGGGGTTATTTCATGCCTAGACGCGTGGGAATCGCGTCTATTGTAGATTTATATTTATATTTTTTCTCTTGTTTTTTCCTTTTGCTTGCGAATTTCCAAATAGATCTATTGACCCAAAGATGGGACCTTAGCAAATACTACCACTCCCATTCAGAGTGGACCTGGGAGTAATAGTAATAAAGGGGTGCTCCACACTCCTCAGATCTCTTAAAGAAAAGCCTCACTACCTGATGAAGTCAGCCCAGTCGGTTTAGGGGGCTGTAGAACGCACCGACTGCATTTCTACAGAGGGGTAACCCTCTAAACGACAGGCCTATATAAGACACCCGTGGTGTAATGGTTATCGTCGTAGGAAATGGACACGGTGACACGAGTTCAAATCCTAGACGAGACTGATTGCATTTCACATTGCCCTAATACCCTTGGGAAAGGTATGAATCCAGTTATTCTCCCTCCAGCTATGGGTAAATAGTAGGGCAGACTAGGTTCTTCAACCTTGGTGAGGCAACTAGTCTAGGAGAAGGAAAACTCTGAATTCAAACCTGTTAAACTCCGCTTAAAAATTGACCTTGTGTCATATCCCGCCCGAGCGGATGGGTTGGGTAAATATGTATATAAGACACTCACTGTCTAATGATGAGGCTCCAGTCCAAGAGCACTGAGAAATGTGGTGTGCCCCTTTATTGCCATTACTTCCGGAGTGGCAGCACCTGTTAGGGTGTAATCTTTGGTTCGAATTTAACTGTTTGCAAACAAATGACTGAGTTTGAATTGAATTGCTAGTGTTACAGAGCGATGCTTGAAACTATTTAACTGTGTGCAAATAAAACTATGTGTTTTATAGCTATACGAGCAATATTGAACAAGTCATGGCGGCAACACCCCACAAGGTACCAACTATACGGCCACCTGCCTCCTATCCAAAAAAATATCCAAGTTAGACGAACCAGACATGCAGGACACTGCTGGAGAAGCAGAGACGAGCTCATAAGTGATGTACTCCTATGGACCCCCATATATGGCCGGGCAAAAGCAGGACGACCAGCCCGAACATACATACAGCAGCTATGTGAGGATACGGGATGTAGCCCTGAAGACCTACCAGAGGCGATGAACGATAGGGAGAAGTAGCGAGAGAGGGCCAGGGATATCCGTGCTCGCAGCACGACATGATGATGATGATGACTTTTGTACTATTATATATATATATATATATATATATAAAGGTACAAAAGTCACGATTTTAATGATAAAACCCCGTCAAGCTGAAAATTGAATACATTTGAAGGATATTATAATTTCCAATTAACTCAAAAGTTCCAAGAGTCAAAATAAAAGCAAAATAAAATTGAGTTTACCTTTTATATTCTAGTGGGTAGAGTGTTCGGTAGTGGTCCAGAAGATCTGGGTTCAATCCCAGGTCGAGTCATACCAAAGACTTTAAAAATGGTACAAGTGGAGCAATCCAGGGAAAGGAGTAGCGCCTTCCCCTACACCTCGGTGTAGTAGCTATTGAAAAGGGAGCCTTCTGGTCGCCCTCGACTACGGTAGCCAACCTTACTTACTACTTTTCGTATAAATCTTGTTCAGCTTTTAAAATGGTCAGTGACTTTTGGGCCATTCTGTGTAAGTTGATAAACTACGCATAGGTCTTTAAATTTTCGATTTTAAAATATATTTTAAAAAAACTGATAATTAAAGTTTCAGTTTCAATTTGCTTTTTTTTTTAAATCTTATTTTTTAACCGCACCTTGCAAGATTTTTGATCAGTTACATTTCGCCGATTTCTCTACGTCTTTTTTTTTTTTAACCTTTTCTCACAGGCAAACGGTAGTCTAAGAACACATATTTGGGTTTCACGTACTTTAAACAACTCAAGCAACCTATCCAACATGGTGAAACCGCGTCAAATATCAATTAATTGAATGCATCTCCAACACGACTATGGTGTGAGGCTTTGGATTGAATCACTGATTTTAACGGCACCTCAACCCATCTAGGGTTATTTTATACCAAGAGTCACGTTTTTTTTATTGTTGTTTTTAAAAAGTATTTTCTTTGCACATAGTTTTATCAAAAATAAATAATTTTAAAACAGATCTATTTGACCCATAGATGGGACCCTAACAAGTACTACCATTCCAGTGGACCTGGGAGTAATGCCAATGAAGGTTTGGTGTGATTTATTTGTTTTTTTTGCGTATTAACCTTGGTGGCTTATATAATCCTGCTAATACACACATGCATTGTGTTTTATGGCATATCAACCCTTGTGGGTTATTTAATGCCAAATCCTGTCAGGATTTCTAAGCGAATAGTTTGTAAGTGACATCATTTTTAAACATGTCAGAGCTCATTTGTTTGGATACAGTTAAATGGTTTTAAGTATTCTAATCTAACACTAATAATTCTATTTCATATTAATCATTTGTTTTCCTATAGTTCATGAAATAAATCATTTGTTTGTATTGTAAATGTTCTTCAGAAGAGCAAATGATTAAATAGTTCTATTTGATCCATTGCTGGGACCCTAACAGGTACTACCTCTCCGGGTCAGAATGAACCAGGGTGTAATGGTACATCTCCCCCAAACATCAGGACAGAAGCCACATCATCAAATTAATTAGTCGAATCTGGACACTCGTTAGGGAGGTACTTACCCCTCTGAAGAATTACAACGGGCGTATTCTATTGCCCCAGCTGACTGCCGGCAATGAAGAGGTACTCCATACTTCCCCATATCTCCAGAACTGGAGCCTCACCATCAGAAGCCGTTTAGTGTCATACTAAGGGCACCTCTTTTTTAAAGGTTTCTTACTCCTCTGGAAGGAGACAGTTAAAATATTTGAAGTTTCACAAACAGTGTGTGAGATTCTTGAAATATATATTAAAAGAAAAATGTCATATGTACTTCTAGAAAGAAGTAACGTTATAGCACTAAAATATAGAATTATATATATATATATATATATATATATATATATATATATATATATATATATACAGGTTCTTTGCTTACATGAGTTCAAGATAATTTATTTCAATGAACTAGTGAAACTTATAGATCGTGCGATGCTCATCAGTATTTCTTAATCCTTTTGCTATGTACACTGAATCTCACCTTTCCTTTGCCAGCCGATTGTGGAATATAATACACGGTATTTACGAAAAATGATATACTTATTCAGTTATAAATGCCGGAACGTATTACAGATTCAATGAAATATTAAAAATGGCTTGCTATTATCAACGTTGTTGTTTGTAAAGCTTAGATTAGTTTGGCATAAGACCAGAATTATAGAACACCCATTTTAGATTCAAACTAGCGAGAAATATTTTTACCCAGTCGGCTGGGGCTATAGAATAAAACAACTGCACCTCTGTAGAGGGGTAAGACTCCCCCCAACAAGTGTCCTGATATGACGCTTAACAATCAAATGGTGAGTTTCCAGTAATGCTGCAGCTTTGGGGAATGCAGAGCACCCCTTTATTGCCATCGCTCCCAGGTCCACTCTGACTCAGAGTGTTGGCACCTAATAGGGTCCTATCTATGGGTCAAATAGAACTAATCTGCGTACTTATGCTAAACTGACTTACTTGAAGTAGAACTGTCATTAAATAACCTACAAGAGTTGATGTGCCATTAAACCAAATGGACCAACCAACCAAAACATGTAATTCGAGAAAGTTCCTGTATGGAAATGGCTAAAGTACTGGACTGCAACTTCAACGAAAATGAGTTCGATTTATCGTCATGGTATTACGTTCATTCTTAAATAAATACCGTTGGTAAAGGCATGAACTCCCTCTGTAGAGTGTTTGCTAAAGGCCCGGGAGGCTGAGGTTCGATCCAAGGTCACGTCATACCAAAGACTCAAAAAATGATACTTGATACCTCCTTGCTTTACTCAAAGCACTATAAGGCACGTATCAAGTGTAAAGTGGAACCATCCAGGGAAAGGAGTAGCGCCATCCCCTACACCTCAGTGTAGTAGCTTTTGAAAAGGGAGCCTTCGAGTCGCTCTCGACTCTGGTCGCTAGATTTACTTTTATGGGTTGAATTGTATCACTGCTGTTTTACAAGGATTGATTTGGCATTTAATAACTCTCGAAGGTTAATATGTCACTGAAAACCAGAGAAAAAAAAAAGACGTTTAATTCAAATTCTGTATTCAATTGTTGACAAAGCATTTTTAATGCAGCTTTATCTTCACAAAGTTCAGTTTTTCTCATTGAAACTTTTAAAGATCGCGTAATGTCGATGTGAAGAATTACGGCCCACCGACATTGGCAGAAATGCACACAACTGGATTTCTTTAAGACGAATTGGAATATAAGACATACAGTTGTCTGTTACAAAAACACAGAATAACAGGTGAAACAAAGAGGCTGAGAACAGGAAAAATAAGAAAAACAAATGCTCGTCAAGACAGGATGCTTGTAAGAATTGCCAGAAAATAACCCAGGTCAACTAATCGCTTCCCCCCCCCGCAAGATTAATAGCTTGTTAACCCTCAGTGTATCCATCAGCACTATTAAAAGACACTGCTTCATGCCGTCTTATTCCATGACTACTCCTCACACTCCAAGACATATGCAGGAACGAGTACAGAATGGTAGAATTAAGTGGAACGTCTCCTCCTGAAAGAGGGTGCACGCCACTGACGAGAGTTGGTTTCTATTGCACGTGACTAATGGGAGAAATTGGCTTCAGATAGACAAACAGACAGACAGACTGTATATCATTATGTCAACTTTCAGGAAGAAGCGCCATTTAGTGGTAGCTTGGTTATAATCTGGGTGTAGCTGTTTATGTGACTGCAAGCTCAATCTTGATATTGCAAGTCAACCTTAAAAGCTAAAGATACCAGAAGAAGGTTCTGGAAGGAGTTGTTGAATCTCGTTCTAATTAATCACTCGCTGTCGTCTCATCCCAACAGGATGGACAACAATACCAAAAACCCATCGATAACATGCAGTTAAAGAATAACTATCACAGAATGACATTGAGACTCTTCCGTCTTAGCAAGAAGTCACTGTGGAACATTTTTGGCTATATACTTAGTGTGAGTGTGTGTCCCTTACAGTTCAAAGACACTGAAGAAAGAACCATTTCCTAGATTCGAAAATACTAAACTCAATCTATACCAAAGATGGGATAAAAAAAAACGTTGATTTACATTGATACTTTATCTGATAAATTCTTTAGATCATTTTATCCAATAATCGTGTATAGAGTGACGGAATTCAGTGGAACACTTGCTCTTGAAAAGGGGTGTCCTATACTTTTGAGAGTTTCTAATGCATCTGACAGATGGTAGAATTTGGGATGCCAGAGGAACTATATATCATTAACTCAACATTCAGGAAGAAGTGCCATTTGGTGGTAGCTTAGTTATAATCTGGAGGTAGCTGCTTATATAATCTAGGAGTAGCTGCAAGCCCAATCTTGATATTACAAGCCAACTTCAATGACCAAAAACTGCGGAAGCAAACTATTTGACAATGATTGTATATGATACGTTCACTTAGAGAATATCTGCAAAGTAATCGCGTTGATTCTCTTCAGTGGTCGTTAAACGTAAAACGTTTACGTGATATTTTGATTCACAAAGTCCGATCTAGGTCCCCTCCCCCGTTCAAGCATTTGTAGTATTTGCACAGGGATTTCAGAAAGCATAGAAGAAAATATCCCTAATTAATACGCAGCATAAGACGACATTCGTAAAGTATCAATCCAGCGGTTAGGAGACAATAAATATCTTCCTTGATGAATGGACGTGTCCGTTTGAGTGCTTACAGACAGTCATGTGACAATCCCCAAAATCCACACTCATATTCTCTTACCTCTATTCTTTTATGGCAGGGAACATTGA
This sequence comes from Sepioteuthis lessoniana, assembly GCA_963585895.1. Taxonomy (NCBI): domain Eukaryota; kingdom Metazoa; phylum Mollusca; class Cephalopoda; order Myopsida; family Loliginidae; genus Sepioteuthis; species Sepioteuthis lessoniana. The sequence continues at coordinate 81,161,652 of OY757928.1, forward strand.
CTCTAACCTTTCTTTCATGCATTAAAGCCAGCATGGCACTAGTTTGACAATCCATTATCAAGTAAGACTTTTTACCGTTTTCCTTCTGTCATATAGTGCATATTTATTGAAGAATATGTGAATATATTATTGACAGGGAATCTTTTTTTTTATATGAATAACAGAGATAGATAGATATGAATAAGATAGATAGATAGATATGAACAAGATAGATAGAGAGATAGACAGATATGAACAAGATAGATAGATAGATAGATAGATAGATGTGAATAGACTGAGATAGATAGATAGATAGATAGATAGATAGATAGATATGAACAAGATAGATAGATAGATAGATAGATAGATAGATAGATAGATATGAACAAGATAGATAGATAGATATGAACAAGATAGATAGATAGATAGATAGATATGAACAAGATAGATAGATAGATAGATAGATATGAACAAGATAGATAGATAGATAGATAGATAGATAGATAGATATGAACAAGATAGATAGATAGATAGATAGATAGATATGAACTAGATAGATAGATAGATAGATAGATAGATATGAACAAGATAGATAGATAGATAGATAGATAGATAGATAGATAGATAGATAGATATGAACAAGATATATATATATATATAGATATAGATAGATAGATATGAACAAGATAGATAGATAGATAGATAGATATGAACTAGATAGATAGATAGATAGATAGATAGATAGATATGAACAAGATAGATAGATAGATAGATATGAACAACAGAGATTGGTTGATTGATTGGTGTATGTATACACACACACACACACACACACACACACACACACACACACACACATATATATATATATATATATATATATATATATGAAGAATTGAGATAGATAGATATTAACAACTGCGATAGACAGATAGATAGTTACGAACAATGGAAATAGATAAACAGTTAGATATGAACAGAGACATAGATATATAGAAAATGAACATAGCAGTGTAGTACAAGGATATACGGATAAGTACCAATGTTTATTGGTGCGTACACGTGCACACAGACACAGACATAAACACGTTTAGGATAGGTAAACACATTCAAATGTACATTCATGTGTGCGTGTGAGAATGCATGAGTGTGTATACAAGTGCATGTGTCTACCTGTTGTGTTTTCACTCAATTGAGCTTTATGTGTAGCTACGTCAACAGTTGAGGCGATTACGTTTGACGGCCAGCAATTGTCACAGTCTCTCGTCGCTTGTCAAAATCCAAATCCAACCAAGTGATCATCCTGTCCTATCTTGTTACGACCGATTACGTAATGTTAGTCAAATTCGAAGTATCCAGTCTACCAATTCGCCATTCAGCTTTCTAACCGAACACCCGGGTTAGGTCGGGTAGGACCGTATTGTAAGCAGAAGGGTCACGACCCCCTCCTCCTATCTTTCGTATCAGTTACACGCGTCCCCGATCCAGACGACTGATTTATTACACATTTTCTACTGTGTCATTTTTTTTTTCTCAATGGCATCACGAGTCTGGACTGAAAAAAAAAGACGACGGCAAGAGGATTGTAGGGTGGAGAGGCGTAGAAGAGCCTAGGGAGGTAGGAGAACAAAACAACAAAAGAAAGAAAACAAACAAATAAAAAAAAACGACAGGTACAACAATACCTATGACAATAAGTAAACGTAACGACAAGGCTTAAAAAAAATAAAGAAAAACTGAGTGGGCGGAAAATGAAGTAAAACAAAAACTAAAAAGAAAAAGAACTGAAAAAGAGAAATAATATACGCTAAAGAAAAATGGACAGTCAGAAAACAAAACAAGGCAAGAAGTAAAACAATCTCCCGCGCATGCGTATATACGCACAAGGAGATAATAAAGGCGAGCTAGACTAGCAAATCTTCACGAGTGCCCCATTTATACGGCCTTGTGCTACATCTGAGTAAAAAAAAAAAACGCTTAGTAAATTACTACATACTTTCTTGTCAGTAACTACTGGGGAAAAACACGACAGGCGAAGATATTACTAAAGGCTTGGTTTGTTTTCATTGTTTAATGGCATATCAACATTTGTGGGTTAATGCCAAGGCTATCCTTGTAAAAGAACAGAAATGGAGCTATTTAACTAATAACCAGAAAAATTAATACACACACGCACACACACACACACTCTCTCTCTCTCTCACACACACACACACACACTCTCTCTCTCTCTCTCTCACACACACACACACACTCTCTCTCTCTCTCTCTCTCACACACACACACACACACTCTCTCTCTCTCTCTCTCTCTCTCTCACACACACACACACTCTCTCTCTCTCTCACACACACACTCACTCTCTCTCTCTCTCTCTCTCTCTCTCACACACACACACACACAGTTGACTTGGCTAAAGATTAGATATATAAAAGTACTCGAATAAAAGAAAGTTTGAAAGTATAGGTTGAGTCAGAAATTTACTAATATATTTGATTAACCGGTTGATTTTTATGGCATCTCAACTCGTATAGGGTTATTTCATGCTTAGGTGTTACGGAATCACGTTAATATCGACATTTTTTGTGTATGACTTTTACCGGCTCAATGGTTTAGGTGGGTAGAGTGTTCGCCAATGGTCCGGGAGACCTGGGTTCTATCCCAGGTTGTGTCATACCAAAGACTTTAAAAATGGTACTTGATACCTCCTTGCTTAACACTCAGCAATATAAGGTACATATCAAGGGTAAAGTGGAGCAGGTTATTTTATCCTATTTATACACATATATTAAATATATATGATTTGGTTGGGTTGGGTTTTATGGCATATCAACCATTGCAGGTTATTTAATACCAAATCCTCTATATACATATATATTAAATATATATGAGTTGGTTTGGTTGGGTTTTATGGCATATCAACCCTTGTAGGTTATTTAATGCCAAATCCTCTTTATACATATACATTAAATATATATGATATGGTTGGTATATATATATATATATATATATATATATATATATATATATATTACGTACGTCATTTGTTTACACACAGTTAAATGGTTTCAAGTATTGGTGTGTAAAACTAAACAATTTAACACCAGTCATTTGTTTGCATACAATTAAATGGTTATATATATATATATATATATATATATATATATATATATATGTGTGTGTGTGTGTGTGTGTGTGTGTGTGTAATCCGAGGAAAATAGTCGAGACTATTATTTGCAGTAATCCAAGGGAAATTGGCATCTCCGTTGAGTGCTCAATGGCGACGGCTATTAGATATATTATTAATTTCAGATTAAAAAATATATCGAAACTTCCATGTAAAACGAAAACATTTTTTTTTTAATTTGTCGAAAAAACTTCAATTTAGTGTTTCCATTATAAATTTTTTTCAGGTTGTTGTGACCTTCTTCAGATGGATTTTAACACATTAGTGCTTAGGATTTGGTATAGATTTCCCTGCCTCGTTTCCGGATAGAAAAGGGAAAAAAGTCACATTCAACTTCAATGATAATTCCTATAAACCATTTAATAAAATCAATACAATGCCAACATACATTGTTAATTCCAACCACCCTACACCTATAATTAAACAAATCCCTAATGTGATATATAGGGAAGTGTCTTCGTGGTGTAATGGTTAAAGCGATGGACTGCGGAATCGTAGTAAGCGAGTTGGTACTCCAGTCGCGCTATTACATTCACTCTCCGGCAAATACTCTTGGGAAAGGTATGAGCCCCCTTAGGCACTACTGTTCTTCTAGGAGAATGGATTTGGCATTAAATAACCTACAAAGGTTGATATGCCATTAAAATAAAGAAACTAAACCTAATGTGATAAATATTGGAAGAAATAGATTGTCTTCTTCAAAAATGAAATTTAACAATCTCAAATTGTTTTTTTAACGAAGCCATACATAACAGAGAATATAAAAATGAAGCTAAGTAGTCAGAAACCAAAAAACATAACAGTAAAAGGGATAATTAATACAGAATATCATAGAACTGAAAATATCAATATAAATAACAAAAAGAATAATAAAAAAGAAAAATTATCTGTTGTCTAAATTTCTGAGACGAAGCTTGGTGATTTTTTTTTTTTTTTTGGAAGAACCAATGAAAAAATATAGGAAAAAAATAATTAATAAATCACTAATACTTACCCGATGATCAAGAAATTTTTAGTGGTCTTCATCTTTATTGTTATTTCCACAACGTTTCGGCCGATATGTCCTCCGGCCTTCTTCCGGTGTTTGTCGAACACGGGAAAAATTATCTGGTTCAGCCTACCTTTTTTTGCAAACTCTCAAATATCAATGTAGGGAGATATTTTTTTTTATTTTTCTAAATTTGATAAACATTTTTAAAAAAATAACCCACTTAGCAAAGTAATCAATCGAAATTGTGTTATTTATTTATTTATTTTTTTTTTGATTGATGCCTTGAAAATGATACCGTTAAAGTACGTAACTTCAGTGAATGGAAATCGCTTATTTAAATCTTGTCGTAAATAAATCTATTTGAAATCCAATTTATAGCTTAATGATCATATGTGGGGTTTGCATACGTGCTCAACCTCATTTTTGGCTGGTTTATTTTTTGTTTAATGGCATATCAACTTTCATGGATTATATAATGTCAAAGCCATGATTCTATCTAACCCATAGTTATGGGTAGAAGAAGATTCTTAATTTTCCGAAAGGTGTGAATCCAAAAGTGAACGTAGTTGCGCAACTTGGATTTGAACTCGCTTACTTTGCGGCTACAGCCTTGCACTTTCTTAATTGCGCTTCGAAAATTCCCCCAACTTCTTTTTTATGATTTTATATTCTCGAAGATAACTATGAAATGCTAATTATTCTCTCCTTTATGAATAAACGCATCAATGTCTTCATGGGCTGCACTTACAATGTAAACCCGATGGGTTCATCGGGTCGCCTGAAACATAACTAAAATTCTATTATATATACTTAAGCATGCTTCATTAAACAGTAGATACATTTTGTCTGAATAATCTAATTAAGATCCTTTCGAGTTTCCTGATAAGTGTTTTGGTTTCAGGTTGGAATTGGTGGATGAATTTACCAAAATTATCCCGAGCGCTTTCGGACCCTTCATAGGCCATCATCAGAAGTTGTTTGCATGTGAAAAGAGTGTTATTTTTTTAAATGCGTTTTGAAAGTTTTTGGTAAGCTTTTATTAACATAACAAAATTAAATGAACGACTGCTGCCTAACCAACACACACACACACACACACACACACATATATATATATATATAGAGAGAGAGAATGTGTTTGTGTGTTACAATTATGATTTGAGAGCCAACAGTAACAAAATAGTAATTAATACAAAAATATGGTAGAACCAATGAAAAAATATATGAAAAAAATAATTAATAAATCACTAATACTTACCTGAGGTAGAGTTTGCCAATGGCCCCGGAGACCAGGGTTCAATCCCAGGTCGAGTCACACCAAAGACTCAAAAAATTGTACCGAATGTCGCCTTGCTTAGCACACAGCATTATAAGGTACGGATCAAGGGTAAACTGTAGCAATCCAGCGAAAGGAGTAGCACCATCTCCTACACCTTGGTGTAGTAACTATTGAAAAGGGAGCCTTTGAGTCACCCTCGACTATGCTCCCTAAATTTACTCTTACTTGATGTGTTGAAAATAACATGACCTACAAAAAGAAATAATCTCTAATATCCCCCCACCAAAAAACGATGAAAATATATAATAGATTACTTACGTCCAAAGCTATCGGAGTGAAAGCAAGTAAGAATAAAAATAAAAATGTGTTTTTTCGCGTTATTTCAAGAAAACCTTTCGTCTTCTTCTAACGATACAAAAATAACCCATAAATCAGCGATATCTTTAACATAAAGTAAGTTCAAGTTGAGTCGACATTTGTTGTTGTCTTGTTTGTGTTTGAAAGATGAAGCGTCTAAGTTGCGGATATGAATCTGTTTCTGTTTGATGTGGCAATACTATATATTTATATTTATATGAAGAAAATAGAAAAACGAATTAATCCAAAAGTGATGATTTAATTATAAAGGAAAATCAATCATCCCTCGTTGTTTTCGCACCATCATAAAGTCCCGATGAAGGTTTACTAAAACCGAAACGTTTTACTTAGGCTTTTTTTTATAATACATTCCTCACTTTAGGATTATTTTGTTTTTCTATTTTCTTCATATCCATCTATCCAAGTGTCTACATATCTATCAATCTATCAAAGTCTGTTCATCACACACACACTCTCAATCAATATATATATATATATATATATATATATAAACAAATATAAACATATACATGCATATATATATAGATGTCTATATATATACAGCAGTATCGATACGACCGTTGCCTGGAAGAAACTGCGTTTCATTTTATCGGTCAGGTCTGATTTCCATGTGATCGATTAATGGATGCACTACTTGGATGCTAACTAAACGGCTGGAGAAAAAGTTAGACGGCAATTACACAAGAATGCTGCGAGCAATATTGAACAAGTCCTGGTGGCAACACCCCTCAAGGCACCAACTATACGGCCACCTGTCTCCCACCACGAAAACTATCCAAGTTAGACGAACCAGACATGTTGGACACAGCTGGAGAAGCAGGGACGAGCTCATAAGTGATGTACTCCTATGGACCCCCACATATGGCCGGGCAAAAGCAGGACGACCAGCTCAAACATACAGCAGCTATGTGAGGATACGGGATGTAGCCCTGAAGACCTGCCAGAGGTGATGAACGACAGGGAGGAGTGGCGAGAGAGGGTCAGGGATATCCGTGCTAGCGGCACGATATGATGATGATGATACACACACACACACACACACACACATATATATATATGGAAGTAAATAATGAAAATGAATCTGATGATATGAAAAAAATAGAAAAACGAATTAATCCAAAAATGATGATTTTATTATAAAAGAAAGTCACTCATCCCTCTTTGTTTTCGCAACACTTGTTCTGCCATCTAAAAGTCCTGATGAGGGTTTACAAAAACCGAAGCGTTTTGACGTAGGCTTTCTTTTATAATAAATTCCTTACTTTTGGATTTTTTTTTCTGTTTTCTTCATACTGTCGGATTCATTTCCATTATTTACTTCCATATATATATATATATATGTGTGTGTGTGTGTGTGTGTGTGTGTGTGTGTGTGTGTGTGCGGAACCAGTTTCTTTTAATAGATCTAAGGACGTTTGAAGAACGTAGACTAAGCAATGTATAAAGAAATATGCTACTAATGTATCTCTTTGCAAGACTCCAGTGACTTTGTCAAAGAAGTCGGTGTCTCCATCAGTTGAGCGAACTATTGCTTTCGTGTTTTTGTAAAGCATCAATAGAATTGTAACGGTTTATTTGGCAAGACCATATGTATTTGCTCCATCTTTTTTCTATGTATAAATTTGGTTTGATTTTATGGCACATCAACCATTGTAGGTTATTTAACGCCAAATCCATTTTTATACATATTAACGTTCTATTTACAACAATTCAGTTTACCATAAGTACAGTTTTTTGTTTCCAGAAAGCTAAATGTAAAACAGGTCTACTTCAAGCAAGTCAGTTTAGAATAAGAACACAGCTTAGTTCTATTTTCCCATAGATAGAACCCTATCAGGCGCTACCACTCCGAGCCAGAGTGGACCAGGGAGTGAAGACTATAAAGAGATACTCTGCATTCCTCAAAGCTCCAGCATTACTGGAGCCTCACCATCAGATTGTTTAGTGGCATATCGAGGACGCCCGTTGGGGAGTCTTACCTGTTTCTCAGGGAGCAGTCGGTGTATTCTGCAGCCCCAGCGAACTGGGCAAATCTATGAATGGAATCGAATGCGTTGGAGAAATCTACAACCATTTATATTTCCACGAGATTATTTGCTTAGACTTCTTCGAAGCAGACGATATCTTGAAGAAGCTATGGCAGACACACACTACGCAGGTGACCAAGCTCATTTTGTAAATGTACCAGCCCAAGCAGAATATCTACTGCAGAATCAAGAATAAGCAACCAGAGACATTAGCCTCTACGTAAATACAAATAAAACGGAGTATACATGATTGAAACAAAAAGGAGTCATCTCCTCTCTTAGAGGCAAGCGTATAAAATTACCAGTTCAAATGCCTCGGCAGCCATATCTCATCTACAAGCAACATACATAAGACACTCTGAGAAAATAAAATAACTTTCAGTCTAATGTTGGCCCAGTCGGCTAAGGCTGCAGAATATACTGACTGCATCTCTGAAAAGTGATGGTTCAGTAATGCTGGAAGTTTGGGGAACGCGGAGTACCCCTTCATTGCCACCGGTTCCAAGTCCACTCTGCCCCGGTGTGGTAGCACTTGATAGGACTCTGTCTATAGTTCAAATACAACTATTTGATATTTAAACTGTGTACTTAAGCTAAACTGAGTTGTTTTGGATAGAACTGTTTTTACATTTAACTGTGTGCAAACAAAACTGTACATATGATAAACGGAATTGTTTGAAAAAGAACTGTTTTATCATCTAGTCATGAACAAATGACTGATGTTTAATTGAATTGTTTGTGATACATACCAATACTTAGAAGCATTTAACTTGTTGACATGCTAAACTGAATTGTTTGAAATAGAACTGTTTGATCATTTAACTGTGTGCCAACAAATGACTGATGTTTGATTGAATTCTTAGTGATAGATACTAATACTTGGAACCATTTAACTTTGACATGTATAAAGAGGATTTGGCATTAAATAACCTACAATGGTTGATATGCCGTAAAACCCAACCAAACCAAATCCTATATATCTAATATATTTATATAAAGAGGATTTGGCATTAAATAACCTACAATGCTTGATATGCTGTAAAACCCAACCAAACCAAATCCTATATATCTAATATATTTATATAAAGAGGATTTGGAATTAAATAACCTACAATGATTGATATGCCATAAAACCCAACCAAACCAAATCATATATACCTAATATATACGTATAAAGAGGATTTGGCATTAAGTAACCTAAAATGGTTGATATGCCCTAAAAACAAAATAAAAACCAAGAGAACAGTCTAACGTGCAAATGAACAATAATTTTGATGGGTTTGAATTCGAGCTGAATGCCCTGTTATTTTTTGCTTTGTTTTGTTTTGTTTTTAAAACTATTTATTTATTTCTGTTTTAATTATTCCCAGTTCTACATCAAATTAAGTTAACAATAAAGTGCTTCTTGGAATCTTTCATTCCTTCTAATATAACTATGGAAACTTTCAAAATAAATGCATTGGTATCAACATAAATGTTTGTTGCAACACGAATCCAGCCGGTCTACGGGTCGTCTAGTAAACAATAATATGCCTGGAAAATAATATTTAAAAAAATGAATATATGGATAAATAAGCAAATTATATTTGATTTGGTTTTATGACATATCAACCTTTGTAGGTTATTTAACGCCAAATCTGTTTTTATGTAAATAATCAGTTCAATTTAAAAGAATTCAGTCTAGCATGAGTACCCAGTTTAATTGTCAAAAACATTTCTATTTCAAACAATTCAGTTTATTCAAGCAGTTATATATTCAGTTTAGTGTAAGTACAGTTTCAATGTCAAAAACAGTTCAATTTCAAATAATTCAATTTAGCATAAGCACGCAGTTTAATTGTAAGTACGGTTTAATTGTCAAAAACATTTCTATTTCAAGCAATTCAGTTTAATCAAACAATTCAGATTCGCATAAGTATGCCGTTAGTTCTATTTAACCCATAGATAGGGCCCTATCAGGTGCTACCACGCCGGGCAGGAGTTGACCAGGGAGCAATGGCAATGAAGGGGTACTCCGTATTCCCCAAGGCTCACCATCAGACCGTTTAATGTCATATCCAGGACACTCATTGGGCGGGGGTCTTACTCCTCTGCAAAGGTGCAGTCGGTGTATTCTACAGCCCCAGCCGACTGGGCAACAAATTATATTTACTGAAAATCTCAAGCAGTTATTTTCATTACATAAACTTCAAAAAGAAAAAAGAAAAATGTTAATATTCTTTCAACTGAGCGACTAAGGTTTGAATATCACGAACATAGCAGAAGAGAAAAGGAAGAATTATGTTATGGAGTTCACTTTCAGGGTCTGCAAAATGAAGCGAGATTCTTAAAACGGAAGTCGTAGTGCTGCTTGGCAAATCTTGATCATGTGATTGTCACATTGACTAATGGGGAAATGAGGCGTGAGAATCAGGAATATGGTTACGAAAAAACAGTGTAAGTTCTTTCGCTTCGCTAAATCTTCGTAGCTGTCGATATTCGCTGGTCTATCAAATTACATGAAATATTTTTCGTTTTATGAGCAAAGTATTCGAGCTCTATTAGTCTGGCCACCTTCGTTGGAAAGCAATAAAAACTTTTCATTGAATCATTCTTGCCTTTCTCAAAAGAATCTGTACGTTCACGAGTATTTACAGATCAATTTACAAGCTTTCCCATCAGTGTGTATACATACTTAGGTGCGACGTAAATTTTTGCGATGAACACGTGTTGAGTATTGGTAACTTTTTCGCTGTAAGTATATGTGGATTCCTTATATATATATATATATATATATATATATATATATATATATATATTATTTACCTCACCCCTCCGTATGAGCAGGATGTGACAAAAGGTCAATTTCAAGGGTTGTTTAGTAGGTTTGAACTCAGAGATTTCCTATTAGACCGGTTGCTATACCAAGAGCATAGTCTGACCTACTATTTATCAATAGCTGCACAGACATTAATTAGATTCCCATCATTCCCAAGAGTACTAGCGCTATGTGAAATGCAAACAGCCTCGTCCAGATTTAAACACAGGTCACTGTCCATTTTCTACGACGATAACCATTACTCGATGAGTACCTCCGACATTCCCATATATATATATATATATATATATATATAGGGTGAAACGATAAAATTGTCGTCCTAAGAAAACAACGCTACAGCTTTATTTTAAAACTTTTATTGAAAAAATCAATTCAGGTAACTAGATTATGTAGTAGAGCTGACATCTATTCAATGTAGCCGCCTTCAGCCTCAATCACCGCCTCGATACGGATCCGGCACTGGGAGCATGTCTTTTCCACAAGCGCCGGCGGGAGCTCAGCGAATACTCGGCGGATGGCGGAGATCAGGCTGGCTTTGGTGTTGTAGGGGGTCATGTTGGTGATGTTCTCGACGTATGACCAAACGAAGTAGTCCAGCGGGTTCAGGTCAAGGCAGCGGGGGGCTGACGGACTTGATTTGCCTGAGGTTCTTTGTCTTCTCAGTCAAGATCTGGCTTGTCTGGCGCCTGTAGGACCTACACTTCAAGTCCTCCTTCACACATGCATTCGCAGTTGTGTGTGAGACGCCTAAATCTCTGGCAATCTGCCGAATAAGCCGCTGGGGAGTTTCATCAATGATTACCTGGACCTTTTCGATGAACTCCTTGGTCCGGGTCTTCCTGGCGGTGTCCTTCCGCTCCACCACCTCCAAAGGGTCGTCCGATGCGTTGAGCTATGCCCTCAAGCGTTAAACTATCCGGATTTGCATTTTGAGGGTGCTGGCAATGGTCCTGTTGTCATAACTTGGATCGGTAGAGAGCATGAGTTGTACAGCGGCGCATCTCCGATCCCGCTCGTTGAACATTGTGTCACTTTCAGACATGATAGAAGGCTCCTATCGCTCTTGGGATTTGTACACAACTGGCCAACTAGTAGATGGTCAGCAACAAAAAAAGAAAACCGGTTTTCATTAAACGGAAATGGAATCATGTCGTCTTTTCAAGGGCGACAATTTTATCATTCCACCCTATATATATATATATATATATATATATATATATATATATATATATATGCATGTTTGATTTAATAATAAAGACACATTTTGTCAACATAATTTTATTAAGATCCTTTCAAAATACCTGACCAGTGTTTTGGTTTTTGGTTAGAATTAGTAGATAAATTTAACCAAATTCTCCCGGGCACTTTCGAACTTTTCATAGGCCATCCTCAAGGGTTGTTTGCATGTGTGAAGTGTGGTTTTTTAAAAAAAGTTTTTGGTTTTTTATAACATTTCAAAATTAAGTAAACAACAAATATGATAAAACTGTTATGCTAGTGACATCGAACAAATTTAAAACAGAACGCTATCAACGGAAATAAAATATTATCAAGAGAAATAGAATATTAACAAAAATAGACTAAAGACATTTCAAAACATTGTTGCTATTTTCAAAGTTAGCTGCATAGACTTACATCTTAAAACCCAATCAATTCCCAAATCCAAATTTCGAAATTCTATTTGAAAACACCACTATCATAACACGACTACAAATCCTTGAATCCCGATATATCAAAACAAACCAAAAAAAAAATAAATAGAATTACCGTAGAAATTAGCGCTCGGGACAATTTTAGTAAATTCATCTAACAATTCCAGTTGCCCAGTCGGCTGGGGCTGTAGAATACACCGACTGCACCTCTGAAGAGGGGTAAGACCCCCTTCCAATGAGTATCCTGGATATGACACTAAACAGTCTGATGGTGAGGTCCCAGTAATGCTGGGGCCTTGGGGAATACAGAGTAACCCTTCACTCCCAGGTCCACTCTGACCCGGAGTGGTAGCACCTGATAGGCCCCTATCTACGGGTTAAATAGAATTAACGGCATACTTATGCTAAACTGAATTGTTTGACTAAAATAAATAGCTCGAAATGGAAATGTTTTTCGCAATTAAACTGTACTTACATTTAAACTGTGCGCTTATGCTAAACTGAATTATTTGAGATAACTGTTTTTGACAATTAAACTGTGTACTCATGCTAAACTGAATTGTTTTAAATGGAACTGATTATTTACATAAAAATGGATTTGGCGTTAAATAACCTACAAAGGTTGATATGCCATAAAACCCAACCATACCAATTCCAACCTAAGACCAAGACAGGAAACTTGAAAGGATCTTAATAAAATTATAGAGACAAAATGTGTTTTCACTATTTAATTAAACATGCTTAAATGAAAAACTGCTGCCCAACTACGCACACACACATATATATGTGTATGTAAACATCAATTTGTTAGATGAAACCAACATTCCTATGTGTGCGTGTAGTATGTTGGGTACGATATATATATATTGTCATTCACAGACGGACTGTTTCGTTGTATCACAACTCTTCAGTGTGGCTAGACAGGCTAGATTTCCGAAATTGGGATCGAAACCCGACTAAATCAAACACCAATCCGAGATTCTACCACTCAGCCACGGGGAAACTAGTGCAAGCGAAGGAAATTTAAACGCTTATGTATCACATATGTTTTGTTTACATATATCCGCTTAACGGCTACCGAGAGCTCAGTTCGTTTGAAGAGCCTTGCTTTACGTTAATGGCAACCATTACTTCCCTATATGAATATATATATATCATATTTACCCAACCCCTCCGCTCGGGCAGGATGTGACACAAGGTCAATTTTTTTTAAGCGGAGTTTAACAGATTTGAATTCAGAGTTTTCCTTCTAGACTAGTTGCCTCACCAAGGCTGAAGAACCTAGTCTGTCCAACTATTTACCCATAGCTGGAGGGAGAATAATTGGATTCATACCTTTTCCAAGGGTATTAATACTATGTGAAATGCAATCAGTCTCGTCCAGGATTTGAACTCGTGTCACCGAATCCATTTCCTGCGAGGATAACCATTACACCATTATATGTATATCAGAAAAATAAGTGGAAAAGTGGATAAACCGAAACTGACAACAGATTTAACAATGATATTTCGTCTTTATTTTAAATTCTGATGAAGTATTTTAGAAATAAAGAAGAAATATTATAGTTAAATATGTTGCTATTTTGTCAGATTTACTAAGAATCTACCATTTCTCCATAAATAAATATTTATGTGTGTGTGTGTGAGTGTATATGTATTCAAGGATTCGTTAGATGAAACCAATATTCCTATATATACAGGTAGTATGTTGGGTACTTTATATATATATGTGTGTGTGTGTGTGTGTGTGAGAGAGAGAGAGAGAGAGAGATGATGTGTGTGGGTTCGAGGATTTGTTTGATGAAACCAACAAAAGGCCCCTAAAAAGTGCTTGATGCACCGAAATCTGTGCCGGGATAAAAAAAATCAAAATCTGAAATAAAAATAAATCGTATTCTTACTTGCCGTTACTTAAAGTTTCATGTAATTATAATATAAGATTTAATTCTTACATCACACTACATTTCTCATATCGCATTTGGTTATCCCAAAGAGACTAATCTAACACAGAATATTCGGTTGGAAACAGAACAAGTCAATATAATAAGACATTTAATTGTTCCCAATACGAGTAGAGAACACATTTCCTGTCCTAGGCTATATACAAGGGTCACTAGTGTTCAAGGAGCAAACAGAAAAGTCCGTACAGCAAACAAATTGGAAACTACATACTCTTCTCAGGTCTGGAATCTAAAGAAGGAAGGCCCCCATTGCTTGTTGCTGAAGGGCTAACCACCTCGTCTGCTCAACTCAAAGATCTGTTCGTGAAAGAGGCCGATTCCCCGATTCACCTTGTCACGTGACCAAAATGGATTCGTAACGTGGGAGAGTTCCTCAAACATTGTGACAAGGGTGACCACTTCGTTTGATCTCCCAAAGATGACATTACAAAAATCCAAAAACTAAATTTGATTGATTGATTTCAACAGTATGTTAACCCGCCTAGTGTTATTTTATGCCTTGAGGTTAGGGAATCATATTCATTGAACGTTTCATATCTATATTTTTGTGTAGTTTCTTTTCTTTTTTTTCTCTTTTTTTTTTTGCAGATGGTCTTTTCGAATGCTTGTCATTTTTAAACAGACCTATTTAACCCAAAGATGGTACGCTAGCAAGTTTGCACACAGTTACATGGTTTCAAGTATAGCGATCAATCATTAATTATTTTACTTGCACAAACTTAAACCGTTTCAGTTATTTCTTTATAACACTAATAAACTCAATTTAACATCAGTCATTTGTTTGCACATAGTTAAATGGTTAAACAGTTCTATTTGACCTATAGATGGGATGCTAACAAGTACTTCCACCCCAGATAAGAGTGGACCTGGGAGTAATGGTAAGGAAGGAATATTGCACAGTCTCCAATGCTCCAGGTCTGATGCTTTGCCGTCAGAGTGGACCTGGGAGTAATGGTAATAACGACATAGGGTCTTCCGCACTCCTCAAATCTCCATGACTAAAGCCAAACCATTAGATGTGTTTTGGTATCTTCAGAGCGCCTTTGAGGGGGGGGGATAAGAGAGGGGTCTTACTCGTCTACTATGGATGCAGGTAGTATATTCTAATCCTTGCCAACAAAACAAAAAACAATTAAAACGAGAAATTAGAGAAAAGATCACCCCACTAAAAAAATAAAAAATAAAAACAACAAAAAACAACCCAAAATCAAACAGTTGGCCAAAACAGACCGATCAAATCCCACCAATCAAAATGTACAGCAGGCTTACAAACAAACAACTCAATCTGGCTCCAGATGTATCTTCAAAAGAAGGTTAAGACTCAAAACTATATCTCTGGAGTTCCGGGCTGTGTAAACTAACCCTTTATTGCCATTACTCCCAGGTCCACTCTAGTCGTTATTTATAATTCAAATTGTACTGATCACTCATTTACTGGAATATTATCATTTTACTCATTTGAGAGTTTTTTCCTTACCAGCGTTAGCTGATGGTTTTCTACTGGAGTTTAAGTGACAGCAAGTCTCCAGGTCGCTTCTTAATATTGAAGCTGATTCTAACTATGCTGTAGTCTGAATGATATTCACTCGTCCTCTTATTTCCAAGCACTCTAGTAGTCCTCGTACCAATCCTTAGGTGACTGTACCGAGTATTACCGTCACTTACATGTTCCATAATTTTTTCTGTTCCCTAGCACGGTCTTGGTACTTATCCCTCTTTTCGCGTTCCTTCTGTTTTTACCCTGTGGTAAGCCTGAACGGCAAATTCCACAATTCGATAGCTTCTTTTTTGTTGCTGTTGTTGTTGCTGACTATCACTAGGTCTGGTCGTCTGGACGAGATTAGGTGATCGGTTTGTATCTAAAATTCCAGAGAATTTTGTGCGTCTCATTTTTTCGGGTGGATTCTAGGTTCTGCATTTACCAATTGTTCGGATGGTCAAATTTAAACTTCTTGCACAATTCCCAGTGGATCTCCTTGCCCACCCAGTCATGTCTAGTCTTATAATCTCTTTGCGTTAATTTGCGGGATTCGCTGATGAGATTGATCATTTCGTTTCTATCACAACATAATCTACGTCTACAATTTTGTTGCGTCTTATCTATTCTCCAATTTCCAACTCTTACAGCCCTTTTACCAAGCCTTTGCGGACCGTTCCAAGTATCTTCATATTTCATAGCGTTTTTAGTTCACAGGCAAGGTGTTGTCTCTCTTTTCGTTTTCTTTAGTTTACAATCTGTTGTCTGCCGGGACAGCGAAGTCTACTATTCGGCAATTTTTTTTATGAACTTTCACAAGGTCTGGTCTTCTGGCTAGGGTTAGGTGATCTGTCTGTATATCAAAATGTCAGAGAATTTTGTTTGTCTTATTATCCATGACTCTGATTGTGCATGTACTATTTAGTTGCATGGTTGAATTTCAATTTCTTGCACAATTCCCGATGGATCACCATGCCCACCCAGTCTAGTCTTAGTACTTCTTTTGCGCAAGTTTGCTATCCCACTTACAATACGATTAATGGTTCTGCCTCATTTTCAAATGAAATTTTAAAAAAAGGAGAAAATTGTTAGCGTTTTATCGTAATTAGTTAAGTTCTGTTTTTAAAAAAAGCGACATTAGCTTAGCGCAAAGTACTCTGAAAATATCAAGAGTCTTGAAAAACAAAATGCGAAGCACTTGTAAAATATCATGGAACATCAGAAAAATCTTAAAGCATGTAAAAGTGAAAATACCCAACACTATCTTCCCGGGGGAATCCTCGTGGTATAATGGTTAAAGCACTGGACAAGAGAATCGTCGTTAACATCATGTCGCACCGTCAGCACGGATCTCTCTGACCCTTTCCTACCACCCTTCTCTATATATAGGTTCTAGCTGGTTTGCTCGTCTTTTTGATAGGGTCCACGGGAGTATGTCGCTTATGAGTTCGTCCCTAATTCTCCAACAGTGTTCCACATGTCTGGTTCGTCTAACTTTATAGTTTTTGTGATGGGTGGTAGGTGGCCGTACAGCTGCTTCTTTGTGGGGGATTGCCTCCGGGACTTGTTCAATATTGCTCGCAGCATTTGTGTGTAATTGCCGTTTTGTCAGCGTCCATATAGTGCATCCATATAGCAGTATCGACACGACCGCGGCTTGGAAAAAACTGCGTTTTATTTCATCGGTTAGGTCTGATTTCCATATAACCGATAGCCAATCGATAGCTGCCCATGCTTTTGCTAGGTCAAACTCCAGTCGTGCCATTACGTTCCCTTTCGGACAAATATTTTTGGAAAGGTATGAACCCAATTATCCTCCCATCTATGGGTTAAATAGTACCACTACTGTCCTTCTAGTGGTATGGACTTGGCATTAAATAACCTAAGAAGGTTGATATGCCATTAAACAATAAGACAAAAAAACAAATCTTTAGTCATTGAATATTGAAGGTAGGAATCTTAAAAACATTTCCCCTAGCTATGGGTTAAATAGTACCACTACTGTTCTTCTAGATGGATGGATTTGGCATTAAATAACCTAAGAAGGTTTATATGCCGTTAAACAACAAACAAATCAAATCTAACATTATCTTCTCATTATCGCAAATTCTTTTAAATAAGACCAGAAATTACACTTTAATGAAAATAAGTTTTTAATCAGTTGGTTATTACATCCTATATATATATTTACCAACCCCTCTGCTCGGGCAGGATATGACACAAGGTCAATTTTTAAGCGGAGTTTAACAGGTTTGAATTCAGAGTTTTCCTTCTCCTAGACTAGTTGCCTCACCAAGGCTGAAGAACCCAGTCTGTCCTACTATTTACCCATAGCTGGAGGGAGAATAATTGGATTCATACCTTTCCCAAGGGTATTATTACATCCTATAAATTCTAATGATTAAAAGAACTTTAGACATTAATAAGAATTGAAAAACTTTTGATGTAAATCAAAAGTTAGAATTTAGATTTAGTGATAAGCGAATGACAGCAATGCCAACAAATGAAATGAAAGAAATCTCTGACTTACACGAAAATAAGTCTAACAAAAGGAAATGCCTCGCTGCACGAAAAGAAGTGGAAAGAAAAGAAATGCCAAAATACACAAAAAATAAGCGTAACAAAGCAAAATCCCGACATCCAGGAAAAGAGGTGTAGCAAAACGAAATGCTGAAATACAGGAAAATAAGTTCAACGTAACAAAATGGCGACTGACTTAAGTGACTTAAGAAACCCCGAAATGCTTGAAAAGAAGTGTAACAAAATGAAATGCCGGCGTACATGATTAGAAATATAACGAAATGAAATGTCGAAATACACGAACATAAGTGGAAAGAAATGCCAAAATACACAAAAAGAAATGTAAGGAAACGAAATGCCGAAATGCACTAAAAGAATTGCAACGAAACGAAATGCCGAAACGCACAAAAAGAAGTGTAACGAAACGAATTGCCGAAAGCAAAACAAAATGATGGTCTGCATGAAATTATGTTGAAAGAAATGCCGAATGACATAAAAAGAAGTGTAACGAAACGAAATGTCAAAATACACGAACATAGTTTAAAAGAAATGCCAAAATACAAGGAAATCTCTGTAACGAAAGGAAATGCCAATTTACACGAAGATAAGTGTTTTACAAAACGGAATGCTGATACACACAAATAGAAGGGTTACAAAACGGCATTTTGACATACATCGGTATCTTTGGTTTGAAAGAAAATTAACTTTTTATCAAAGAAAATTGTTAAAGGTGTACTTATTAATGGTCGATAATAAATGTAAGCATTAGAAAGACCATAAAAGTAAAGTAAGTAAAGGCTCCCTTTTCAATTGCTACTACACCAAGGTGTAAAGAAGGGCGCTACTCCTTTCCCAGGATTGCTCCACTTTACCCTTGATACGTACCTTATATTGCTGAGTGTTAAGCAAGGAGGTATCAGTTACCATT
This sequence comes from Sepioteuthis lessoniana, assembly GCA_963585895.1. Lineage (NCBI taxonomy): Eukaryota > Metazoa > Mollusca > Cephalopoda > Myopsida > Loliginidae > Sepioteuthis > Sepioteuthis lessoniana. Next base: position 81,180,849 of record OY757928.1, read on the forward strand.
TTAAAAATCTTTGGTATGACTCAACCTGGGATTGAACCCAGACCATTGGCGAACACTCTAATGATCTTTAATCTTTGCTGGTTACTTGTAATTATATCGTGTAATTTCCACCAGCCCAGCAAGTAGAGATGATTCAATCACGATAGAAAATCCATCTAAAAACGAAGAAGATATACAGGAAAAATTATCGAGCATTACACCTCGAATTACCTTCTCGAATAGCAGTGATCTTCATTACCAGATGTCAGAAAATCTAATCGTCTTTCCGCTCCGGAGAGACGCTCCTGCTTCGCTGAACACAAACTGGACATCTCCATTACTCTTGGTTGTTCATTCACAATTTACTCTGAATGAAATTGTCACGAGAAAGGTCATTATTGATGAAGTAGTTTATTCGTGACGTCTAACAAAGAATGTTCCTTTTTAGATAATCGTGCATTCACCTAATTATATGCGTTCACACATCCTCACACACACATATACATACACTGACTTGCTTAAAAACACATCTATGTATGGGGATTAATAGATTCTCATATTTAATAAATCCATTCAATGCCCTTGAAAATACATTTGGTTTCGTTGCAGGTTATTTAATGCTAAGTCCTGTTTATACTTATATATTAAATATAATTTAATAAAAAATTCGTTGGATATAAAATACATTTTCTGTCTACATATTTCCTTGTTGATCCTTTCATATTGCCGTATTGATTTTATTATACTCGGCGGGAATTGATTGATATATTTTCCATAATTGTTTATTTCCCAAGTAAATATGATTTGTTAACACATTTTGTTGATAACATTTTTAAATGAGCCAGAGGATCTTTTTTTTGGCTCCCAGATAGTTTCAAGTATTTTTTATCAAAGACGAATAATTCTATTTAATACTAATCATTTGTTTGCACACAGTTAAACGGTACAAATTATTGCTATGTATCTCTTAAAATTCAATTAGACATCAGTCATTTGTTTACTCAATGATCTAATAGTTCTATTTCTGATAAAGAGGCTAATCTGCTGAGGTTGTAGAATACTCCGTCCACATCTCTGCTGAGAGGTAAGACTCCCACAACGAGTGTCCTGGATATGACACAAAACAATCTGATGGCGGGGCTGCAGTAATGCTGGAGCTTTGGGGAATGTGGAGTACCCCTTCGTTGCTATAACTACCAGGTCCAGTCAAACCCTGAGAGGTAGTACCTGTTAGGGTCCCATCTACGGGTCAAATAGAACTGTTTGACTAACTATATGCAAACAAATGACTGATGCAATTGGAATTGTTAGTGTTACATAGCAATACTTGAAACCATTTAAGTGTGTGTAAACAAGCGACTGATGTTAAATTAAATTGTTAGTGTTAGATAGCAATATTTTGAACCATTTAACTGTGTGCAAACGAATGAATAATGTTGAATTATGTTGATATTAGTGTTAGATAGGAATACTTGAAACCGTTTACCTGTGTACAAACTAGTAATAAATATTAAATAGAATTATTAGTGTTAGACAGCAATACTTGAAACTATTTAACTGTGTGCAAACAAACGAGCTCTGCCTGGTCTCAAAATGTTACCGAGAAACTATTTATTATTTGTTTAAATTTTTGTGATGAAGCCCGATAATTGCTATGACTTAGAATTTTCAGATTACTGACCTCATCTTTATTATTATAATAACAGCATTTCAGCTGATATATCCATCGGCCTTCGCAGGTGTTTCATGTCAACCTGGGAGAGTCCACACAGAATCTCGAACGGAACCCTTTATTTGAACCCCAAGGGTAGACTTCCAATCCTATTAACCATGACCAGGTACAAATATTAAGTTATAATAAGTATTCCTTGTTAGACTTACCTGTTGTTGGGATTGAACCTGCACACACCTGATGATTTTACTCAGAAGCGCTATCCAACCAAAGGCCTCATTTATTGCGCCATATATCCTTGACGGCAAGCCGTGTCGGTGAGGCAAAAATATGCTGACTATATCCCCTGGAGAAGGGGAAGACCCTAAAAGATGGCTGATCAATGTGTAACACTAAACTGTATCTGATAGTGAAATTCCCGTTTTGGATATCTGACGAGTGTGGAATACGAATTTGTTTTCATTATTCGTGTTAGATAGAAATACGAGAAACCAATAAACTGTGAGACCCCCTCCCCCCAAAAAAAATTAGCTCCGGCTCATTTAAAAATATTTTCAACAATATGAGGCAACAAATTATATTTGATATATACTCTGACCTGGAGTGGTAACACCAGTTAGATTTCCATCTATCCGTCAAATAAGCTGATAAATTATTCGTATAATATATAATTCTCGTATCTATCTATCTATCTATATACATATATATATATATATTATTCGGTCCAGTTAAACCGGTGTTGGGAGTAATTCTATCAGGACAAAAAATACTTTCAACAGTGAACATCTAAATTTTCCTGGTAAAGAGATCAATGTAACTGACATTACAGAGCAATAATTTCTTTAAGAAAAAACAAAAACCGGTCACATTAGGATTATAAATTTATTTTCATCCTGTTATGGGTTTTTGATATAAATAAAAAACACACAAAAAAACTAACAGGACTTCTTCAGATTTTATGGATAAAAACGTTTTTATCCATAAGATCTGAAGAAGTCCAGTTTTTAATTTATATCAAAAACCCATGACAGGATGAAAATAAATTTATAATCCTAATGTGACCGGTTTTTGTTTTTTCTTATATATATATATATATATATATATATAAAGATGGTTGTTGTAGGTCCAAAGAAAGAATAAGGATATATTTTAAAAGAGGAAGGTCCACGAACAGATTTGTATTTTTTGAATTTATTTATTTTGTTCTTACATACGTGTTATATATGTATGTTTCCAGCTTGTTGCTTTCGTCAGAGAACATGTGTGGCACAAAGCCTTTTTAATGGGTACTCAATGAGACTTGAACTCACTCTTGTTTCCAGTTAAAATGACCCTGGGTTGGTCAATATATATATATATATATATATATATATATATATAATTCTTCGTGTATGATATTTATAATAATATATAATTCCTCTATTTGAAAACTTAAGAAAAAATGTTACTATAAACGTATAAAACATTTAGAAATTACGTTTTTAAAGACTTTATATACAATACGAGAAATGATTAAAATATATTGATGACGTCTTCAACTGGTATGGATCAAGGGTAAAGTGGAGAATCTAGGGAAAGGAGTAGAGCCTTCTTTTACATATCGGTGTAGTAGCTATTGAAAAGGGAGCTTTCGGCTCGCCCTCGACTACAGTCGCCAACTTATATAGGAAAAACCACTACTACCTTATCTTGACGCCTTATATGCCACCTCTCATGATCCGTGAGTGATCAGAGGTCATCCTGTAAACACAACATTTCAAATCTCAGTAAGACAAATTCCTGTTGATAATACTTCGATGATACACAAGACCAATAATAAAAAAAGACTTGAAATTCGGGTGGTCCTTAACTATATGTGGGAAGTTCCCGCGGCATAGTAGCAAATGTACCAGACTGCGACACCGTAGGAAGTGAGTTCAAACCCCAATCACGCTCTTACATTCACTTTCGGATTAATACCCTTGGGAAAGGCATGAAACATCTTATCCCTTCAGTTATGGTTTAATTAACTCCACTACTGTTCTGCTACAGGGATGGGTTCGGCATTAGAAAACCTATGTAGGTTGATATGCCATAGGAAAAACAAAAACAAACAATAAAATAAAATAAGGCAATAAATAAGATCTTCTTTGATAAAAGAACATTTCTAACAGTATTTAACAATTAGAAATCTACCCGTTCTTATAAAAGTTCCGTGACATCATCTTCATTTAAATGAATGCATATCAATCTGTCTTGGGTTATTTTATACCAAGGGGTTAGGGAAACGCATTCATTGTTTGTTCATATTTACATTTTTTTCTATTACTTTTTCTTAGGAGTTTTTTTTTCTATCGAATACAAATAATTTAAAACCTACTTGACTCACAGATGGTACCCTTACACGTACGACAACTCCTGGTTTGAGTAGACCTGGGAGTAATGATAAAAGATTTTCCATATTTCTCAGATTTCACCATCGGATCTAATTTAATGTCCCACCAAGCTTACTCCTTTTTTCGCATCTTACTCCCCCTGCAGGAGACACAGCGTATTTTAAGCCCCACCGATAGAGCTAGGTCAACTAGTATATCTTATTTTTAAGTCTTTTCACGATTATAATTTATTTTACGATTCATTTTCTAATTGCCAACAATTGAAACTCCAGTGTATAAAAATAAACCTTTATACTGAATACACAGCACAAAATTTACTTGGAAAACATGTTTAAAAATTCGATATCTTGTCAATAAGACGAAAATATTTTTTGTTTGTCCATATTAAGTCCGTTCGTGCAACATGTATTTGTGCCGGGTCACACCGAAGGGTTTGATAAAAATACATGTTCCAAAATAAATGGACTGACGTAGACATAATTACGATGGAGACAAGCAGATTAAAAATAAAAGTTATACTCTTTCTTTTTAATTCCATCCAGCCCCCAGCAGAAATCCACTCGTTGTAGTGACTAAAGTGCTAGACTGCAGTCTCGAAGTAAACGAGTTCGAACTCCGGTCGCGCTAGTACGTTCACTTTTGGACTAATACCCTTGGGAAAAGATAGGCATCTCCTTATCTCCCCAGTTATCGTTAAATAACACACGACTACATCTCTGTTGAGGGGTAAAACTCTCCACGACGAGTGTCCTGGATATGACACTAAACAATCTGATGGTGAGGTTCCAGTCATGTAAAGCTTTGGGGAATGCAGAGTACCCCTTCATTGCCATTGCTCCCAGGTCCAATCTGGCAGGGAGTGGTATCACCTGATGGGGTCCTATCTAAGGGTCAACTAGAACTAAATTGCGTTCTTATACTAAACTGAATTGCTTGAAATAGAACTGTTTTTGACAATTACACTGCATACTTTATTAAACTGAATTTTTGAATTATAACTGTTTGACTAAACTGAATAGCTTTAAATAGAAATGTTTTTGACAATTAAACTGTCTCCTTACGCTAAATAGAATTTAAAAAAATAGAACTCTTTATTTGTATAAAAATGGGTTTGGCATTAAATAACCTACAAAAGTTGATATGCCATGAAACCCACTGTTCTTCGTGAATGATTGCTTTGGAATTAAATAACCTATGACAGTTGATGTGCCATTAAAACAAACAATGAAACCATCTATCGCTCAAATAAGTATATCACTAAAATTTCTTTTTAATAAAAGTAAATTTCAATTTGAACCTAAGATATTAAGATTTTTATTTCTAATCGAACATAAGTAATCAATACGCATATCATAATATTGATGGATTGATTAAGGAGGATACATCAGTTCATATGAAAGTAAGACCTGACCGATAAAATAAAAAGCAGTTTTTTCCAAGCAGCAGTCGTATCGATTGCTGCTTTATGGATGCACCACGTGGACACTAAATAAATGTATGAGAAAAAGATTGACGGCAATTACACAAGAACCGCTGCGAGCAATATTGAACAATATTGGAGGTAACAACTCACAAAACAACAACTGCACGGCCACCTACCACCCATCTAGAAAACTATCAAAGTAGACGAACCAGACCTGCGGGACACTGCTGGAGAAGTAAGGACGAACTCATAAGTTATCTAGCACTGTTTATCAGCCGGGGACCGCCAGCAGGTGTCTACTCCAGATCTGACCGGATCTCTCTGCTTCTGACTGCGAATCTCGTCATTATATTATATTCTTAACATCCACACATTTTTCTTCCGGTTCCTAAGTCATGTGATTCGTTTTCGCTGTCCCTTATTTACTCAGAAATCCACACAATCCTATTTACCAACCCCTCCGCTCGGGCAGGATATGACGCATGGTCAATTTTTAAGCGGAGTTCAACAGGTTTGAATTCAGAGTTTTCTTTCTCCTAGACTAGTTGCCTTACCAAGGCTGAAGAACCCAGGTCTGTCCTACTATTTACCCATAGCTGGAGGGAGAATAATTGGATTCATACCTTTCCAAGTGTATTAGTGCTGTATGAAATGCAATCAGTCTCGTCCAGGATTTGAACTCGTGTCGCCGTGTCCATTTCCTACGACGATAACCATTACACCACGGGCACCTCCACTCTTTGACCCGTAGATGCGACCCTGACAGGTGCTCTACCCACTCCAAGTCAGAGTGTGACCGGGTGATAATGACACTGAAGAGGCTACTTGACATTTCCCAGATTTCCAGAAACGGAGCCTCTTCAACAGATACAGTTAAGTGTCAGACTCCGGACGTTCAGTTTTATGAAGAAATCCGATCCGAATAGACTGACAGCAGTTATATATATATATATATATATATATATATATATATATATATATATATAATATATATATAATATATATATTATATATATATATATAGTATATATATATATATATTATATATATATATATATATATATTATATATATATATATAATATATATAATATATATGTTCACATAATATCTTATTCGGTGTAATGGTTAGCAAGCTGGATAGCAATCTATTGTTAGTGAGTTCTATTCTCACTGAGCACCCTAAACTTCTCACCTTGTACCATAACTAAGGTTAGTATATAGTGATTACATCAATGTTCACATTTCTATTTCGTCAGTGTCTTCATTCCCATTACGCCAAGGTCTTCAGGTGAACCTGGGAGTAATGGGAATCTCATCTCTAGGTTAAATAAAATCCTATTTATGGGTCAAAAAAACCTGTTCGATCCTTAACTAAGGATTGTTATTAGTATGAAATAAAATTAGTGTTACATAGCAACTCATGAAACCATTTAAC
>OY757928.1:81187934-81250434 GCA_963585895.1 Sepioteuthis lessoniana
TCATGAAACCATTTAACTGTGTGCAAATAATAGATATCAATACTTCAGACTACTTAACTGTGTGCAAACAAATGAGCTCTGGCTCGTTTAAAAATAATGTTACCTAAAATGTTCTCGTTTGCAATTAATATGTATATAATAAATGTATTACGAGGATTTGGCTTTCGATAACCTATAAATGTTGATCTGCCGTAAAACATACCAACCAGCAAATAATTTTTTTCTTTACCTTTTTCATATTGTCCATGTTGACACAAACACATTCACACATCTATGCGGACACAGACACCAAGAGTAGATGTTTGTGAGTCTCAGTTGCGTTTGTCGGCTATCAGACGAAGTGGTGGTTTGACGCAGACAAGACTATCAACTTGTACAGCCAAGTTTTCGATTAATGAAGCATGTAGATTCACACAATTATAACACACACACACACACACACACACACACACACACACACATACACACACACACACACACACACATAACCTGCTACTCTAATATATTATCCCCTACCTCACTCTGTCTCCCTGCCCCCCATCTCTCTGTGTGCGTCTGTAGGAACATTTATATCTCAGTGGTGTGACTCTTGGTCCTCGTTTTAGATTTCCGCTTTCCCTGAGGCGAGGCAATTGTCAGTTTCGTGATAGCGTGTAAATAAATTAGAACAAACAAACAAATAAACAAACAAAACAGAAAGAAAAACAAAAAAATAAATAAATAAATACAGTGTTTATTTATTAGATCAGTTAATCAAAATTCATTATCAAAAAATTGACGGACTCACATGGACACTGTTTTTATTCTTTTTTGTCAGTACGTGTCTTTTTGTATGATAACTCATATATATAAAACGTATTCTCCGTTAAGAATTTATAATGATGGGGATGAGCGCGATCTTTGCTAAACACTAATTATTATGAAATTTCAAACAGGACAGAAAAGTGTTTTATGTTCTAAAAGCTTTTTAATGTTATTACACAAATGATTTTATTTTGATCCAACGAATCTGCATGCTTAAAAATATTTGTTCATAAAACGATATATATAAATCATTGATAATACCTTGTAAAAATTATGAACCTCCTTGTTCCTACAGCTTTTGATTAAATGGTACCACTACAAGGATCGTTTTGGTATTGAATAACCCACGAAAGTTGAGTTACCACCAAAGAAACCAAATAAAAAAACCCATCTACATAATATATATATATATATATATATATATATATATATATATACGTATATGTTAATTCTTTTGAATTGTTGTATTGATCTTATAATATTCGGCGGGAATTGGTTGATAAAAACTTCCAGTTTTCGCCGAATATCATCAAATCAATTCGGAAAGATTAACAAAAAAATATGTAGACAAAAAATGTCTATTATGTTCAATCAAATATTTATCAATGAAGAAATGCTGCCAAAATATACTTACTTTAAACTCCATGATTCTGCAGCTCATATATATATATATATATATATATATACAAAATGTTTTTTAATTCTTAATTTCGTTAATGTTTCAGTAAATATTAAAATTATAATCGATATAAACATCTAATCAAAATATAAATTGATATCAATTTAATAGATAGATAGATGACTGGCATTAATAAATCATTATTATTTTAATGGGTTGCATCTATTTTGAGACACTTAGTATCACATTTTATGTTTGGTTCTATATAAAACGTTATATATATATATATATATATATATATATATATATGTTTTACATGAAAAATTAAATATACGCTTTATAACACCGTTATATATATATATATATAGTTGTAGATGAATTTAAAAAAAAAATTCTTATTACTGCACAAATTCCTCTGAAATTTGCGTGTGGTACCTAGATCCGATAGGTATTTGTATACATATTCGATTTTATAACAACTTTCCACCAGAAAAATGTTATTAACAAAATTTTGTCTTTTAGGGCGAATATAATCATAAGACAGTTTTGAAAAATTGCTAATCTGGTTTACTTCAGAATGCTAAAGGAAGAATAAGTGCATGCGCAGAATATAAAAAGACTCTTATCATGATTTTTAAGCCACATGAATCCTATTTAAACATTTCATAATTGAATACTGTTTCTGCTAAATGCCTCGGAACTCTCCCCTTAATGAAAATTAAAAAAGGGCAAATTTCTGCCAACAAACTGGAAGGAAAATCTATAAGTTTTGTAGGGGAAGTGACCTGTATTTAGTATTTAAGTTCCCCATAATTTTATGTTAATTAAGTTTATATAAGTTTTGCTTAGAAAAAGGTAGTAAATGAAGGAAGCCAATGAGTGAAGGATATGAAACGGCGTGTACAAAAGGAACATTCAAAACAAGGCAACGAACAAAACAAATTTATATACTATAATAAAACAGACATTGATACATAAAAAATAGTCGTATGTGTATGAGTGTGTGTAACTAACAAAACTAAACTACAAAAAGGTTAATGACAGAAACGTCCTATTAAGTTGGATTACATATTTAAAATGTCTATTTATTTTTGTGGTTCGAAACAGTCGGTTTCTCTGAGACTGGAAAAAGTCTCATAAGTCGATGTATATTGACGAAATGAATGTCTGTGAGGCTTATCCAATTTTTTCTGCTTTTCACTCCTGTTGATGAATAAGAAGAATGTCACACTGAAGAGAGAGCGTGTATCCGCTGCGAAGAATTTGTGTAAAAAGAGAAAGAGTGTTTGAAGACGACGTATTTATAGAAAATTCGTGTCTTGGAAGTGGCTCCAAACGCAGGACGAAATCTACGCGCGGACGTAGTTTTACGCAGGTCACATGGTTCTCCTGGCCAATGGTTTCCCGAGACTGAATATGTGAGCGTCCGCCATCTTTGTGGGAACAAGTGGCATACCGCCCAAAGTAAATTATAGGAGTGTAAAGTCCTATAAAAGAAAAAAGTAACATGGACAAAGGAGAAATGAGAAATCGTGGTGTTTTCTGATGAGAAAAAGTTTAATTTATATAGACCTGACAGCTCCCAGTTGTATTGGCTTGATTTAAGAAAGGAGAAGCAGCTGTTTTCAAAAGGACTATTTGGAGGAGGATCTGTTATGGTTTGGAGAGCGTCTTCTGCATCTGGAAAGGCTGATTTAGTGGTGATGGAAGGGAAACAAAACTCTGCTTGATATGTTGAAAAAAGTATTTTCCCAGTTATGAATCATGTAAACATCAATAATACCATTTTTTAAACAGGACAACGCAACTTCTAAGCTCACGAAAGACGGGTTTAAAACAAAAAATATTGAAGTTTTGGACTGGACCAATAAGTTTCCAGATTTAAATCCAATAGAAAATTTGCAGGAAATTTTGTCTTGAAGAGTATATAAAAATAATTGTCAATTTGAAAATAGAGAATCTTTAAAATCTTGCATTAAACAGTATTGGAATGAAATTCCATCTGAAACTCTCAGAAAAATTATTGATTCAATCCAAAACAATTGTGTTGATGTATTACAATTGAAAGGGAATAAATTCAAATATTGAATTTTGTACAATTTTGCTGTTAAATACAAATTTTCCAAACTGTTTATTTCCACCCTCGAAAAAGTATTTTTCTTACCTTTTATTTTTGGTCGAAAGTTGTTATAAAATCGAATATATATACTAATACCCATCGGATCTAGGGACCACTCATAAATTTTCAGAGGAATTTGGGTTGTAATAAGACAATTTTTTATAATTTAATTGGGTGTCTTATACTTATTTTTACCACTATATATATATATATATATATAATTATGATTAAAATTTTACGCTTCAAGATATACAGTGCTCATCTGAAGATCGCTAACGTGAAACTATGTGTTGCAATTTTTCATCCCCTTTTTATTCTATTTGATGATTGAAAATATTATATATATATATATATATATTTGTGTGTGTGACATTAAAAGTTATATGTAAATGGTCAAAATTTGCAAAAGAGTTCTTGACTCTACTACAGCAGACCAAGCATAAAACACAAAAAACTATCTAATTGATTTGACATTTTTCTGTGTTATATATATATATATATATATGTATATATAATCTAAAGCTGGAGAGATTCCCAAGGGTATTAAACCGAAAGTGAATGTAATAGCTCCAGTTGATTTCGAACTAACATACAACTATATCGTAGTCCAGCTCGTTAACCACAATTCCAGGTGGACTCCCCCTATATACATGGGTATCATACAAGAGGGCACCCCTCCCACACACACATGCACACGCAGATACACAAACGTCACTATATATATCCCAGAAAATAAGGGTATGAAATAGCGTGATTTTTTATTAAAGAAATTCTCTCAAAATGCTTTAGAGAATATAGAAATTTCCAGTTAATTTTGCAAATCAATGATAATTTTCAGTTATTCATCAACATTCTCGAAATAACCAATTGTAATTCTTCAGTATTTCCTAAATAGAAGCATCAGTACCAGCTGGAACCTAAAGTGGTCACAGCTCGTCAAGTATCTGATTAAATATAACAGAAAAATTATTTGCGTATACTGATGAAACTGACTTTTCCAGCAGTTCAGCAAGTACAGTGTAACCCTGATATAAGAGAGTTGTCGGGACGGAATAATAAGTATCTTATATCCGGATTTCTCTTATAACCGGGTTTGATCTATTTTGTTTAGGTAACACAGGCTCTAATTTGAGACCAGAAAAAATCTCTCTTCTATCCAGGTCTCTTATATCCGGGTTACACTCAGTCACGCTCCGAAAGGCGGAATATTTTTGGTTAAATTCTGTGTTGTTAGTTTTCCGATTTTAAAAAAGGAAACCTAATAGAAAACAAACATTTCTTATTGAAGGATTATCAACAACTTATCAGTCCTAGACAAGGCGAGTATTCAATTAATTGTACACTCGTTGACCCCCAAAAGACATGTTTCTTTCGAAAAAAAAAAAGAAGATAAAAAAGAATGAAAATCTATTTGGCGTCGAGAGTATTTCCCGACCCCCAAATTATTGCTTATGAACGTCATGTGTTGTCAACCTTCAACTTTCTGGTGCCACTCGGCTGTCGTCCAAGTGCCTGGTGAAAAATGGCCATAAAAAAGGCATATCATTTTTTATTAATTTCACTTTTTACAATCCCTCCTAATCCAATAAGGATCAATTTAATTGGATCAAGTCATATGTTAGATTGAGCAGTGTTATACGAAATTCGAAAGAATAAAATGTAAAATTCTCGCAGCAGATTTGTTTCGAGTTCTTTGCAGTATTTATTCAGCCTCCCAACGGGTAGGATTTGACACAAGGTCATTTTAATGTGGAGATTCATCCACCAATTGTGCAGCCGTCAAAAAATGCTTGATCCCGTCAGCACTCCCCTATTGAGGTGCCTCAGGCGCCATGTAATGAATTCAGTCCTGAAAAGCAGGTATTGCCTAGAGTGAATATCTACTTGGTGACCAGGAGAGTCTAACGAAACGCTCTATATCGCCCAAACAGGGTGCGCTTGTAAAGATGGGATATTCCGGTCATCTGAAGCCGGAAGGCCGCAAGAGAGGGCGACTACCTGGCTCATTAATTGGTTACCTGGTTTGGTCATGGAGCCGCCATTCATGTAGCCTTTTGTGGACAAGAATAAACAGACGGAACCCATCCCTATTCAGCTCAACAACGAGTTTGAATTGAGTTTTTCCTTCTCTTAGACCGGTTGCCATACCAAGGTTAAATAGTACAGTCAGCAGGGCCTGTAGAAGACAACGACTGAATTTCTGAAGAGGGGTAAGACCCCAACAACTAGTGTCCTCGATATGAAATTAAACAGTATGATGGTTCGGTTCGGTTTCTTTGTTTAATGGCATATCAACTATCGTGGGTTATTTAATGTCAAAGCCATCCTTCTAGAAGAACAGCAGTGATGCTATTTAACCCATAGCTTGGAGGATAAGGAGGTTCATGCCTTTCCCAAGGGTATTTGTCGGAAAGTTAACGTAATAGCGCGACTGGAGTACGAACTCACTTACTATGATTCCGCAGTTCAACGCTTTACCATTACACTACGAGGACACCCCCACAATATAATGGTGAGTTTTGTGGAATGCGGAGTACTCCTTCATTGCCATTTCTCCCAGGTCCACTCTGACCCGGAGTGGCAGCACCTGATAGAGTCCTATCTATGGGTTAAATAGAACTAAATGGTGGTTGGCGTTTACTGATTTTATGCATTTAAACTGCGTATTTATGCTGATCTGAATTGTTTAAAATAGAACTGTTTTGACATTAAAACTGCGTACTAATGCTACACTGAATTGATCGAAATAGAACTGTTTTGACATCTAAACTGTGTACTTATGTTAAACTGAATTATCTAGAATAAAACTGTTTTGACATTAATTCTGAGTATTGCCCAGTCGGCTGGGGCTGTAGAATACACCGACTGCACCTCTGCCGAGGGGTAACCCCACCTTATGCGTGTCCTAGATATGACACTAAACAGTCTGATGGTGAGGTCCCAGTAATGCTGGGCCTTGGGGAATACGGAGCACCCCTTCATTGCCATTTCTCCCAGGTCCACCCGGGCCCGGCGTGGTAGCACCTGATAGGGCCCTATCTATGGGTTAAATAAAACTAACAGCATACTTATGCAAAACTGAATTGTTTGATTAAACTGAATAGCTTGAAATAGAAATGTTTTTGACAATTAAACCGTACTTATATTTAAACTGCGTGCTTATGCTAAACTAAATTACTTAAAATAGAACTGTTTTTGACATTGAAACTGTATTTACACTAAATTGAATTGTTAACATAGAACTGTTTTGAATATTAACTCTATGTAAACAAAATCTGTACTTATACTAAATTGAATTAGTTGAATTAAAACTGCTTGACTAAACGGAATAGCTAGAAATAGAAACGTTTTTCACAATTAAACTGTACTTACATCTAAACTGCGTATTCATGCTAAACTGAATTGTTCGAAATTGAACTGTTTTTGACATTGAAACTGTACTTTCACTAAACTGAATTGTTATATATAACTGCTTGCATAGTTTGAAATGGAAAAGTTTTTGACAATTAAACTGTGTACTCATGCTAAACTGAATTGTTTTAAATAGAACTGATCATTTACATAAAAATGGATTTGGCGTTAAATAACCTACAAAGGTTGATATGACATAAAACCCAACAAACCAAACCAATCATAAGTTGTTTACTTATGACCGATGGTCGATGTGTAATTTTTGGACTAAAATATGACTGTTCAAAAATTAAAATGATGTTGACAACTGAAACTTTTTTTATAGGAAGGTGAACGTAAGTATTACATTTCTTTCGTTGCTTTTTGTGCATAAGTTGGCGACTTTAGTCAAGGATGACTCGAAGGCTCCCTTTTCAATAGCCTCTAAACCAAGGTGAAGGGGCGAATGCTTTTCCATTCCCTGGATTGCTCCACTTTACCCTTGATCCGTACCTTATAATGCTGAGTGTTAGGCAAGTCGGCATCAAGTACCTTTGTTTGTGTCTTTGGTGTGACTCGACCTGGGATTGAACCCCGGTCTCTTGGACAATTGACGAACACTCAACTCATTAGGCGCGAAGAAAATAAAGAGAAAAAGTCTTTACCGCGGTAATTCTGCACAAGCAACTCCTTACTATTTGCCGTCCGCGTTCGAGAAACAGTATCCGCAGAGATCTATGAAATAAGTTACGAAGCCCTTTACCTCAATGTGGCACAAAGCCGAATAAATAGGGCAGCTAATGACACTCGAACTCACTCGTGAAGGTTATCTCGTCTAGCTTGTTAACCATTACACCACCCGAGGTGCCCTTTAAATTGAATTCATTGTCAATTAAATTGAAGTAATTTACTAAGCTTTTTGGTTAGATGTGGCCATATGAATGGGGCACCCAATGAGACTCGAACTCACTCGTGAAGGTTATCTAGTCTAGCTTGTTAACCATTACACCACCCGAGGTGCCCTTTAAATTGAATTCATTGTCAATTAATTTGAAGTAATTTACTAAGCTTTTTGCTTAGATGTGGCATGCCATATGAATGGGTCACCCAATGAGACTCAAACTCACTCGTGTAGGTTTGCTAGTCTAGCTTGTTAACCATTACACCACCCGAGGAGCTCCGATCGGATCTATATAAGTCGTTGTTGGTTGGCCAATTCTAGTAAGTCTCATGAGTGGGAGTCTCAAGATTTAATTTAGTTTCTTTGTCTTAATTGCATATGAACTTTTGTGGGTTATTTAATGTCAAAGAATGGGTGTCGTCGAGACAGAATAAATAATGTGAGAAAGAAAGAAAGATGGTGGATCTCTTGACCTAACCAGTAGCCCTTCTCCATCGACCTACATTTTTTACAGTCGCTTTGCAGTTTATTGGGTGTGTAGACCTTGTGCAGGGATGATCATCTTTCAAATTTGACACTGGCACCTGGGTCAGGTGAGATCGTCACACGGTTTGATCTTCGTCGTTTTATCCACCCGATTTCTCTTCATTTGCTGCATATAGTCTCAATTTCACTGAACCTTGTTCTCAACTGAGTAGATTTTAACAAACGTTCAGGGCAGATGATTTGCCTTCTTTTAACAAATTACAATTTCCCTTCCTTGTTCTTCTTTTCGTGGTTACTAACCGCAAAGTCATCCAATGCCAACTTGTCGCTCGTCGTGTAAAATACTCAGCCGGTTCAGATAAGGAAATGAACAAACAAACACACTCATACACATACATATATACAAACGCAAACACATACACACTTATACGCACACATACACACCCACGTACACATACACATAAACATACGCATACACACTCACAGACACAGACACATGCGCACACATCCACATGCACAGGCACACACACATACATACACACACGTATACACACATACTCATATACGAATACACACACACACATACTCACATGCACTCGCATACATACACACACACAGACATACACGCATACACACTCACACACACACATACACACACACTTACACGCATACACATCACATACACACACACACACGCACGCACACATACACACACATGCACATACACACACGCACATACACACATACGCACAGACACACACACTCACACGCATACGCAACACATACACACACACACACACACGGGCGTGCGTGTGTGCGTGTGCATACACACACAACGGCTTTGTCTTGTCTTCTCTATTCACTGACGACATTCTGTTTAAACAAACGTCATCATCAAGTCGCATTCCTAGCACAGATTTCCCTGACCCACTCTCGCCACCCATATCTATCGTCCATCGCTCCCGGTAGGTCTTCTAGGCAACATCCTCTATCGGCACAGAGCTGTTGTATATAGGTTCTAGCTGGTTGTCATGCCTTTTCTTGTCGATGTGACGGGGTTCACGGGAGTATATCGCTCAAGAGTTCGTCCTTACTTCTCAATCAGTGTCCCGTATATCTGGTTTGTCTAACTTTGATAGTTTTCGTGATGGCTGGTAGGTGGCCGTACAGCTGGTATTTTTAACAAAAAAAAAACAAAACAAAACAAAACAACAACGTCCCCCCCCAGAAAATAAAGAAACAACAAACAACAACAAAGAAAACTGACCTTATATACTGGAGTATATCATCTTTTAAACAACCCTAACCTTTTTACCACAAAAAGTTTTCTCATCATATATTACTGCATCCTGTGTCCGCACAGAGTTATGTAAATTGTTATTGGTTGGCTAAGACAGGTATGTCCATATGTGGTAGTCCATGGATTTAGTTTAGTTCTTTTTTTAATAGGATATCAACTTTCATGAGTTATTCAATGCCAAAGCCATCCTTCTAGAAGAACAGCAGTGATATTATTTAATCTATAGCTGGGGGACAAGAGGGTCTATGCCTTACACAAGGATATTAGTACGAACGTGAATGTACTAGCATGATAGTAGTCAGAACACGGTTACTTCGTAGTCCAGCATTTTAACCCTTACACCATCGGGTATCACCCCAATCCATGGGAGATTGCTGCTTATAAGTTACTCAGTCTAGAAGACCTGTCAGAAGTGATAGTCGATAGAGATGGAGATGCTTTATTCTCAAAGAGCATTTTTGCTCGAATAAAAATTGCTATGATGTGCCGTTTTTGCTATGTTACTATGGCATAAACATAGATATGAGGATTTTATCAATATATATATATATATATATATTATTGTTTATATATATACGAAACGAATCGCGAATCTGTTAGGTTTACGTTGTAACTGCGTTCCAAGATGATACCAATGCTTCTATTTAGGAAGGAGTGAAGGACTTTAATCAGTATTTCATATGTGACAACATTGTATTGATGATTAGGATGGTTAAGGTATGACATTCAGCGCGAATGCAGACCCCACAAATTGTCATTCGGTAGCAAATTAGATTGGAAATTCCTTTATTCCTTCAAAAGCATTTTAAATGTATTACTTGGATAAAAATATCGGTATGACATGCCTTTTTTCTGTGTTGCTGTTATATATATAGATATATCTTTGTTTAGATTGTGATATCTCCGTTCGTTGACCTCAGAAGGTCAATGTCACAAGTGATCAAATTGGGGCTATCTCTATAGAGTTGGCTTAAAATATGTAACTGAGTGTATCTCCCGCTGAAGGTAAGACTGTCCTATTAGAAAGTGGTGTCTTTGGTATCACGCTAAGCTGTATCTGACCGTAGGGCTGCTGTTCTGAACATCTGGAAAGTGTGAAGTATCCTTTCATTGTCATTACTTCCAGGTCCACTCTAGCCCTGAGTGGTAGTACCTGTTAAGGTCCCAGCTATGGTTCGAATAGATCTGTAAAAAACTTTCATATTCAATAGGACAGTGTATAGAAAAAATTTAAAAAAAACCTCTTAAGGAACTACAGAAAAAATATCAATATGAACGTACAATGAATGCGATTCCCTGATCTAGATTCGTTAACATGTCTTTAAAGTTATAACGAAGAAGGTAGTTAAGTTACCTCCTCGTTATACTAAAAGGAAAAATTTAATGAGTCGAACAAAGATATTAAAAGATTTCAATTAGGTACTTTAATAACGGCTGGAGTTGGAAGGAAGCCTTTGTGCTGAAAGTCATAGTGTAAAGAAAAACGGTTAAAAAGGAATGAGCAGGCATTTGGCGTTCAGCCAGTAGTTCGAGGTCCAGTCGCTTTTGGATAGAAGAGTAAAGGTCTCTAAAATAGATAAGCAGAATAGAAGTAGCTGAATGTCTGAGCGTATTTACGCGTCGCTGTAATCATAGTAAAAGTCATGTAGCTGATTTAGAACAGGAATGAAATATTCAGTTATAAGTTAATGGTCCTATGCTGTAGGAGAGAGGAATGAAGCTCTCCTAAAAGGTTGAACAGGAATGAAGTAGCTGAGTGTCTGAGCGTGATTTCGCTTCGCTGTAGACATAGCAAAGGTTAGAAGTGACATAAAAGTGTTCCTGTAAGTTGCGGAATAAATACATCTAATTTATATTCAACTGGGAGCCTTTGGTCTTGGAGGGTAGACGCAAAGGGTATAAATTAGATGGCTTTTCTCATGGTGTAATGGTTCTGCTGCTATGAAGAGAGAGGACAGAAAGTACGTCCGTCCGGATCGAAGGAAGAGAGAGAGTTTGGCGGGCTTTCACTGCCCTTGAATTGCCCGCGAAGGTCGTCCGAGCAGAATGGGACCAATCACCCTCATTGGGTGAAAATATGCGACAACCATAACGGTCAAATTAATTTACGCGCCAAACAAAGATATGTGGGTTTTAATAAGGTTTTTGAAGGTCAGAGGCTAAGGGCAAGGCTGTGTTGCCGTAAGATATCTGATTCCATATTTTGGTTATATTATTTTACCCTACGTTGACTGGCCGACGCAATGCCTTGTCCAAAGAAAGTCCAAAAGAAATATACAAAAACAAAAAGAAGATAGAAACAGATAAGAGACGAAAACATTTCTTCCATACTTTCCTTTATTCACTTGGTGAATGGACTAACCAACGCTACATCCCAAGACACAGCGTGGTGCCCAAAACACCAGACAGCAAAATGATGTTGTTGGTTCGACGTACACTCCCTGACAAGACTCGGTTCACAGAAAACCTGAGTATTTATCTCTCTCCACCGGCTCCAAATTCGCCACTCCAAAATCCTTCTAATTTTGGCGCTACCGCTTCCTATTGGCTACTTTACTTTTTATTATTTTTCTTTTGTTCTGATTTTTAACCGGATGGATGCGTGGAGCCTTATGCGTGACGACGCGTTTATACATTTTGTATGTGGCAGCCGACGAGTTAACATCCGGTTGGGATTTTTATTGCTAATTCCTAAATCCCCACAGATATGAAGTTCTTTCTGCTACAAGTCTGTCCATGACATCTGACTTAGTTCTGCCTTAAAATTCAGGGAAAAAAATAATCGTTAATATTCAGGGAACATTATTTACAGAACATTATCTAAATTTAAGTTAAAAACAGCTTCTTTTTTTTTAACAACAGCAATGTGGATCAAACTTTCTCGTAAATGTTTACCTCCCAACTACAATCTTGTATAAAGGAAGTCCCTGTAGTGTAGTGGTTAACGTGCTTGACTGCGGCATTACAGTAAGCGAGTTCAAACTCCAGTCTCGCTATTACATTCACTTTCGGACAAATTCCCTTAGGAAAGGCATGAAACTTCTTATCCTTCCAATTATGGGTGGAATAATTTCACTACTTTTCTTCCATAAGATTTCTTGGTTTGGTTTCTTTGTTTAATGGCATATCAACTTTTGTAGGTTATCCAATGCCAATGCCAATGCCATTCTCCAAGAAGAACAGTAGTGGTACAATTTAACCCATAGCTTGGAGGATAAGGGGGTTCATACTTTTTCCAAGAGTATTTGCCCAAAAGTGAACATAATAGCGCGACTGGAGTACGAACTCGCTTACTACGATTCTGCAGTCCATCGCTTTAACCATTACAACACGAGGACACCCCCTTTTCTTCCATAAGGAAATCGTTGAAATTAAATAACCCACAAAGGTTGATATGCCATTAAATAAAGAAGCCAAGCCAAACCAAACTAATTTTGTCAAATGTAGATCTCTTTATCAAATGCATGCATAAGTAAACGAATTCGAATACTAGTTTTGCAATTACGAGCTATTTAGCATGATCGGATGCCACCATGCATAAGTATGGCTCAAGGCCTTTTTAACGTGGCAGCTAGGCGCCGGGCCGTAGCCCAGACACGCCCGGCGACACCAAAAATGCCTAGGTGTACTATTACGGCTGTTCTTCTACAAGGATGGCTTTGACATTGAATTACCCCCGAAAATTGATATGTCATTAAACCAAGAAACCAAATTAACAATTACAACATATAAATGTAGCAAATTGATATTAATCTTAAAATCTTTTTTTTAATGTATAGAAGCCATTTCGTGGCAGGCACATGCAAAAAGGGACATCGGGCACCATGGTACTCGCGGGCACAGGCCTGGAGACCTCTGCTCTACGGCGTAGACATAAGTACTTATTTATGTTTGAAAGAGAGAAATGACTAAAAAAAAAATGAAACTCGCGCCTCTTTCATGTTGAATTTCAATGAAACCGAGCTGAGGCCAGCGTTCTCTTCCAGTCGATCAAACAGTACTTCCGGTCTCCATTACCAAATCCATTGAGCAAATCTGATATCAAGTGACCACTTGAGCGGCCAGCGTGTCACATATCAGCTAAGCCAGAAAGGGTGTCAGTGGTCGGCGCTAACATGTCACAATTACTGAGTATTCTTATTTGGTTTCACGATGACCTCCTTCTCTCTTCGCAGCGATGTTTTTATTAAACGCGCAGCAAGAAAGGCCGTTAAGAGTCGTTAAAAAACACCGGGGAACAGAGATCTGGTTAGATTCATAAAGTCTACCAAGTTTATGCCGATGAAAATTTTACTGCGGTAATTATCGTGACTAATCTGAAAAAAAAACCCATTAAGGCTTGGTTTGGTTTCTTTGTTTAATGGCATATTAACCTTCGTGGGTTATTTAATGCCAAAGATACCCTTCTAATAAAACAGCAGTGATATTATTCAACGCATAGCTGGGAGGATCAGGGTGTTCATACATTTCCCAAAGTGTATTAGTCTGAAAGTGAACGTAATAGCACGGCTGGAGTACGAACTCGCTTACTACGAGTCCGCAGTCCATCGCTTTAACCATTACACCACGAGGACACCCCCAGGGAAATATTGTGGACAGGTGGACTCCGTTTGGAGGCGGATAAAAATGTCTGTTTAATTATATGTACATACTCCCCTCTCGGCGAGTAGAGCACTCTGGCAAAGGAATTAACGGCAGACACCCGCGTAATGCAAATCTCTTCTAACGAAATGAGCATTATATGTGTATAAAAAGGAAGTTTCGTATCTCGGGTGCTACTTTTTGGTGGGAACTGTGAATTTTAAATGTGACATTTTAAAGGTCTTAAAATTTCTGACATTTTGATCTTTAATTAAAAGAGCAGTTTTGTAAACGGGGCTTTGAATACGCCAATTAGATCACTTGTAAGGCGTAAGAGCCTCCCCAAAATCTGTATCCTGGGTCAAACACTAAGCTGCATCTGATAGGCTCCAGTTCTGTAGATCTAGGGTAATGTGGTGTATACCTTAATTGCTATTAAAAAGTCCACTCCAATTCAGTATATTAGGGTCTCGTCTATGGGTCAAGGAGATCTATTTGAGATAACGTTCCAAATGATTCTGAATTAAATTAATACGTTTGCACTTAAAATTTTGATATTACGATTAGGTATAAAGTATTTACCTGCTTATAACCATTGTAAAGTTTAGAAAACTACAATTGTTCGTATTGAAAAAGACTGTGTGCAAAAAAAGTACTGAAAAAGTGGAAACGGGAACGTACAATGAAAAGATTCCTTAACTTTGAGACAAATTAAATTTAGTTTCTAGATGTGCATTATTTTAAACCCTAGTCAGGTTGAAATGCCATTAAAATCAATCAATTTAAAGATACAAGGGTCGTTCAAAATGTTTTAAACATTATCCAAAAGAAGTCGGAAAATACAGTTTTCACGATTTATCATTGAGACCAATGCACTAAGTTGCAAGTCTGTGAGTTTGAACAGCAAATCACCGGGTTCTATGTCTAACGTGCTTCCTCGTAAATAAAGCCAGTGGGAAAACATTGGTTCCGCAATATTTAAACTTTTAAAACCAAGTAACATTGGCCCAACCGTTGCTCAAAACTTGGAATATTTTACCCCAATTTTCAGTTCATCGATTAATATCCGATTTATAAATGCAAATTATTAAACTTACTCCGTGTGGATGGGGATATTATTATTGTTATTATTATTATTATTATTGTTGGGTTTTTGGTTTAAGGTTTAAGTTGGTTTTGTTGGTATTACTTTGGTTGCGTTGGTATTTCGTTGGTAGCGTTGGTATTTCGTTGGTTGTTATCCCCTCGCTAAATGTTGATGGAAAATAAAGGTGGTGGAGAAGAACGAAGACGTCATTAGGTTTTTGTATCAAGGTTTTAATGGCAGCATGAAGTAAAGGGGTTTACGCTGGTATGCTGCGAGGTCTCGTAGTAAGGAAAGAATGTAGGAAGTTGTTAGAGTGTATCATCTAATTTGTTTTTAACTAGGATCCCTTGGTCTAGAAGAATAGACCCAAGGGGTCCATAAACTAGATGGCTCTCCTCATAGTGTATGATGTTGCTACTGCTATTCAGGAGCAGACGAATAGACGTCCGTTCCCATTGAGGATTTCTGAGAGAGAGAGAGAGAGAGAGAGAGAGAGAGAGAGAGAGAGAGAGAGAGAGAGAGAGAGAGAGTTTCGCGGGCTTTCTTCAATTTTTGGTGCTGCTATGAAATATGGTTGGGGATGAATAGGACAGGTCATCCTGACTGGGTGAAAATGTTCGGCGACTCTAACGGTCAAATTAAATTACGTGCCAAACAAAAATATAAGTTTCTTTCTGCTACATATACCCCCTGAAAATATTTTATTCACCCCCAGAGGTAGATATAGGCCATTTTTAGAGGTTCTGATCTAAGGAATGATCTAGAATATTTTTAAAGAAAATGTGTTCCTATAGAATGGGAAAAAACAAAATATAAGTTTCTTTTTGCTACATATACCCCCTGAAAATATTTTATTCACTCCCAGAGGTAGATATAGGCCATTTTTAGAGGTTCTGATCTAAGGAATGACCTAGAATATTCTTAAAGGAAATGTGTTCCAATAGAACGGGGAAAAAGTCTTTTGCTTTGTTGATCTAAAAAAGAAGATATTAAAGAAAATGTTTTGATGAAATAATTTTCATATCTATTAAAGATTCAATCAATACAGAAATACAAACATAGCTTAGATAAAAGAAAAAATGAAAGAAAAATCAATGATTATTATTTTATATGATATGATTCCTGTTTTTTCTACAGTTTTGAGTTTTTAAGAAATTTACGGTTAATTTTTCTTTATTGTCTTTTTTTTTTTTTAAAAAATAAAATGAAAACGAAATAGGTTAATAGTTGTTTTATTTCTGCGTGATGATTTGCATTTACATAAAGCGAAAAGGTCACACCGCTTTTCGTGTTTTTTCCGTTAAGTGACGTGCATAAGGCTACAGATTTTAATTAATTAAGAGACAGGTAGGGGTAATATAGTGCTTGTTTTTCGAAGGTGATTCTTTAAACGTCCAATACATTTATCAACCGTTATGTTAGTGTATAGAGGTTTGATGTCAAGACTAGCTAAAGATTCGTTTTTCATATCAATTAAGGAGAGAGC
Source organism: Sepioteuthis lessoniana (assembly GCA_963585895.1). Taxonomy (NCBI): domain Eukaryota; kingdom Metazoa; phylum Mollusca; class Cephalopoda; order Myopsida; family Loliginidae; genus Sepioteuthis; species Sepioteuthis lessoniana. The sequence goes on from OY757928.1 coordinate 81,204,708, forward strand.
CAGACTTATTGATATGTGCTTCGCTGATGGTACCTAATAATGGGGATAATATTTTAGTTAAAAGTTATGCAATGTTATGGTGGGGGGGCAGACCCTATACTATTCTTAAGGGAATATCAGGTTTACGAGTTTTAGGAAGACCGTAAATTTTATGGGTGGTGGGTGGGTAATTAATTAACGAAAACCAAGATTTGTCCTTTGAGATTAATTTCTTATAAGACTTATTAAAATCATTCATATTTTAAAAAATAGTTTGTGGGGAGATCTGTTTATAAATATTATTATTATTATTATTATTATTATTATTATAGTTTTTCACATCAGCGTAAGCTGATGGTCTTTCACTGGAGATTGAGTGACAGCAAGTCACCTCAAGTCTCCAGGACTCTTCTCAGTATTCTGGCCATTTTCGATAATGCTGTTGTTTGGGTGGTCTCCATTCGGCCGCTAACTTCCAAATCTTCCAGGCCCTTTAGTAATCCTTTTGTTACCGTGCCAAAAACACCAATCACAATTGTTATAATTGTCACCTTCATGTTCCATAGTTTTTTCAATTCTCTAGCAAGGTTGAGGTACTTATCTCTCTTTTCACATTCTTTCAGTTTTATTCTGTGGTCAGCCGGGACAGCAAAGCCGACAATTTTCCAGATTTTCTTTTTTTTTTTTTTGTTGTTGATTATTATAAGGTCTGGTCTTCTGGCCGAGATTTGGTGATTCGTTTGTATATTAAAGTCCCATAGGAGTTTGTGTGTGTCATTTTCTAGGACAGCTTCTGGGTTGTGCATATACCATTTGTTGGCATGGTCAAATTTCAATTTCTTGCACATTTCCCAGTGGATCACCTTGCCTACCCAGTCGTGTCTAGCCTTGAACTCCTTCTGTGCCAATTTGCTGCATTCGCTTATTATGTGATTCATTATGTTTCATCTCTGTCACCGCATTGCTTACATTTGCTATTTTGTTGCGTCTTATCTATCCTCGCTTTGATATGATTGGTTCTTATGGCGCTGTTTTGTGCTGCCATTAGGAGAGATTCTGTTTTTCTCAGCTATCAAACCACTTGATAAGTGTACTGAACGTTTAATCACATTCGAAAAACAAATGCGACATTACCGTTACCCATCGCTGGATTAATTAAAATCTGTATTTTATTCACGTCACATTGTTATTTTCAGCACAACATCACTTGTTATGAACAGAAATTCATTTAAATGCAAATCGTTTCATTTCATAAACTATAATTCAGTCTAATCCCTAAATAAAGTTATTCAAAAGGATGAAAAATAAATAAATTTTAACTGTTTAATTGAAACTTAATCATATCCTACCTGTGCATCGTGAAATATCAATTTCTCCCAAGAAGAGAAAAGCATTTTTTAAAAAATTAGCTATTATTAAAAAAAAAAGACACTCAGAATTCGCTAAACAACACGAATTATCATCATCATCCTGTCGCGCCGCCAGCATGGATCTCTTTGAACCTCTCTCGCAACCCGTCTTTATCGTCCATTGCTCCCGGTAAGTCTTCAAGGCTACATCTTGTATCGGCACAAAGCTGTTGTATATAGATTCTAATTGGCCGTCCTGCCTTTGCTCGTCCATGTGAAGGGGTCCACAGGAGTATGTCGCTTATGAGTTCATCCTTACTTTTCCAGTAGTGTCCTGAATGTCTGGTTCATCTAGCCTGGATAGTTTTCGTGGTGGGTGGTAGGTGGCCGTACCGCTGCTACTTTGTGGGGTGCTGGATCCAGGACTTGTTCAATACAGCTCGCATCATTCTTGTGTAATTACTCTCCATACGTTTTGTTAGCGTCCATGCAGTGCATCCATATAGCAGTATCCATACGACCCCTGCTTGGAAAAAAACTGCGTTTTATTTTATCAGTCAGGTCTGACTTCCATATGACCGATAGCCAATCGATAGCTGTCCATGCCCTTGCTAATCACGTGTTGATGTCAGTCTCGGTAGATAAGACACTGCTTTCTAGGTAGGTGAACTTGTCCACTAGTTTCAGAGAACTACTATTTAGTGTGGAGATGTCGCCTCTTTGATTAAAGCACATGTATTTCATCTTGTCTGCGTTGACATGGAGACCTATGCCAGGAGCTGCTCGTTTCAGACTATGTAGCAAGGGTATACTCGCACAAACGCCGATGACATAGCGCTTCTGAGTTCTTTAACCTTGTTATGGCAACCAGACGAGGAGAAGGAAAATTCGGAATTCAAACCTGTTGAATATATATATAATATATATATTATTTGTAAACGGATAGTTTGTAGGTATCATATTCAAACTCGCCAGAGCTCATTGGTTCACATACAGTAAAATTGATTCAATATATTTATCACTAACAATTCTATTCAATACTATCCGTTCATTTGCACACAGTTGAATGGTTTCAAGCATTGCTATGTAATACCAATAATTCAATTTTTGTACACAGTTAAACGGTTTCAAGCATTCTTATCTAACACAATTCTATTTACCAATAATCATTTGTTTACTCACACTTAAATAACTTTAAGTATTGCTATCTAACACCAATAGTTTTATTTGCACACAGTGAAGTTGTTTCAAGCATCGCTATCTAACACTAACAATTAAACCCAGGATCAGTCTTTGTTTACTCCCTGTTAAATGCTTAAACAGTCCTACTTAATCCATAGATGGGACTCTAACAGGTACTACCACTCCGGGTCCGAGTTGACCTGGGGGTAATGGCATTAAAGAGATACTCCATATTTCCAAGAGCTCCAGAACTGGATCATCATCATCATCAGATAGTCTGGTGCTGTCTCCAAGGTACTTGTTGGCGATGGGCGGTCTTACTTCTCCGCAGAGATACAGTTTGTATATTCTAAAGCCCCAACCGGCTAGGTTTGTGGTGGTAGATCAGATATGCTACCAACGAACCGAAAATGATACTCTACAAGACATTTAGCCTTCTTTTTGAAGCTGATGCTTATTGAACCGTTTAAGATTACTTAGACGTACTGATTTAACGGCGAGACCGTTTCATTGAAAATAACTGGTAATGCGTTTCTTCTTTAGTCTACCACCGGTGTGTGAACTTTAGTACGTTCATTTCTTAAGCAGAATAAAAAGGGAAACAATACGGCATGTCCTATCGGGACATTTGTTCCAATTGGAAATCCCGTACCAGGTGACCCTTTAATATGACGGAGAGGAGGTTAGCAGTAACTGATTGGGAATGTTAAGGAATTGAACATGTTTTTTTTTTCTTCTTTTTTCAAATTCAAATCGGTTTCGCACGCAATTTTCGCATTAGTATTTCGATACTATTAGTCTATTTAAGCGTCAAGGTAAGTCATTTGCATAGAGACTTCTAAAGGTCTGAGACATTCGCTGTCATGGTCAGTCAGTCGTCCGAAAAGAGAGGCACTCCGGTGGAAAATGACTGAATAAACAAATAAAATTAGGCATATACATGTATGTGCGTGCGTGCGCGCATGTGTGTGTAATGTAATCGTGGAGTAATGGTTAAAGCGATGGATTGCAGAATCGTAGTTAGTGAGTTCGAACTCCAGTCACGCTATTACGTTCACTTTCGGACAAATACCCCTGGGAAAGATATGAACGCCCTTATCCTCCCAGATAATCCGAGTTTTTCACACCAGTGTTAGCTGTTGGTCTTTCAAATGGAGCCAAAGTGACAGCAAGTTTCCTCAAGTTTCCAGGATTCTTCTCAGTATTCTGATCGATCTCAAAAATGCTGTAACTTGGACAGTCTCCACCCGTCCCGTTATTTCCAAGTCCTCTAGTCCTTGTACCAATCCTTTGGTGACTGTACCAAGAGCACCAATTACAATTGATATAACCGTCACTTTCGTGTTCCACTGTTTTTTCAATTCCCTAGCAAGGCCGAGGTTATTATTATTATTATTATTATCTCTTAATTAACAGGCAATTATTTTTGTGAGCGTCTGTTTCGGATGCAGTGTTCGTCTTTTGTTTATGGAGTTTGATAATTTTTATCATTTAGAGTAGTCGGATTGCTGTCTTCATCCTAATTGTTATATTCACAACGTTTCCGCCGATGAATCCATCGGCCTTTTTTAGGTGTTTATTGTCAAACAAGGGAGCCGACACGGAACCTCGAACCGAACCCTTTATGCAATTCACGGATGTACATTGTTCTAATTCCATTAACCATAACCATAAGTGTTAACCTATCGTAAGTATTCCTATATATATATATATATATATATATATGCGTGTGTGTGTGTGTGTGTGTGTGTAGGTGCCTGTGATGTAATGGTTCTCTTCCTAGGAAATGGACACACTGAAACGAGTTCAAATCCAAGACGAGGCTTATAACAATTTACATAGCTCTAAGACCATGTAGAAAGATACGAATCCAATTATCCCCCTTCCAGCAATTGGTAAATAGTGGGACAGACTGAATTCTTTAACCTTGTAATGGCAACCGGTCTTGGAGAAGGAAAACGACGAATTCAAACCTGTTGAGTTCCGCTTAAAAATTGACCTTGTGTCACTTTCTTCTCGTGCGGTAAGGTTTGGGAATATTCATTCACACACACACACACACGCACACAGTCGAGCTGATTGCACAGAGATCCCTAACTCTTTCTCTCATCATCCGCCCTTATCATCCATCGTTTTTAGCTGCATCCAGGGCCCGCAAAGAATTGATGTATATAAGTCATTGCTGGTTGGTCAACATGCGAAGGAGTCCATAAAAGGATGTCTCTTATGAAGTCGTCCTTACTTCAGCAATAGTGCTTCGTATATTTTGTTCGTTTTACTTGGATGGTTTGTGATGTGGCTGTTCAGCCGCTGTTTTGTGACGTGTTGCTTCCGGGATTTTTTTTTTAATCGCGCGTAACAATTTTGTGTAATTCCTATTTTACTTTTTCTTCGTGCGTTTCGTTAGTGTTAAGGTGGTGCATTCATACGGTAGTATTGACATAGCTTAGAAGAATCCCCGTTTTATTTTATCAAACGCATCAGATTTCGTATGATCGATAATCTACCAATAGCAGTCCACGGTTTCGCTATGAGGATGTAACATTGTTCCTTCCTGACTTGTCAACGGATACCAGTGTCTGAGAGTCTCTCTCTCTCTCTCTCTCTCTCTCTCTCTCTCTCACACACACACACACACACACACACATATATATATATATATATATATATATATATATATATATATATATATGTTTACGAGGATCATTAAATAAGTTTCCAGACTTTTTTCGTATGGGCACTTTTATTGATAGTAGACACACAAAACTATGGTTCCCTTCGAAGTAATCTCCTCCGACTGCAATGCACTTGTTGTACCGTTCCAACAACTTCTCGAAGGCCCCATGGAAGTCCTCTTGTGTAAGCGAGTCAATGACCTTCGTCATAGCCTCTTTCATCTCCTCAGTTGTCTCATAACCACAGCCTGTTGCTTAGAGAATAACCAAAAGTCACAAGGAGCAAGGTCTCGACTGTAGGGAGGCTGAGGAATTGTCTTGATGCCCATCTTGGTCAAATAGTCTGTGACAACGATGGAGTTGTGGACTGGTGCATTGTCCTGGTGTAAATGCTACTGAGCCGATTTGAAGAGTGCTGGCCAATTCCGACGTAATCTCTTCCTAAACTCCCTTAAAACGTTAACATAGTAGCCCTAACCCTAACCGTTTGGCCAATCACCTGTGGTGTATTGACTTCCTTACTCCTCCCACACCTCTCAACCATCCCTCACAAACTCCGTACCTTCCTTGAATCTCTTATGCCACTCAAAAACTGATGCTCGAGTCATGCAAGATGCTCCAAAAGCTGTTTGAAGCATTCCATACATTTCTGTGGCATTTTTTCCAAGTTTAAAACATAATTTTATTGCATATCGTTCTTCTAAAGTGTCCTCACGTCCAGATTGCATTTTTGAAATTCACCAGCTATGACAATCAGGCTTTAGTAGGATGTATTCCAATTGCTGCTGTAGCTGTTAATTTGAACCTGAAATCATAAAAATTGGTCAGTCATCTCATAAGATGTATAGCAATAACATAGTGAATTTTCAAGAGTCTACAACAATTTTAGATGCCTGTACAAAAAGTTTGGTAATTGTGTGTGTGTGTGTGTGTGTGTGTGTGTGTGTGTGTGTGTGTGAATATGGAAAAATGAAAAAGCAAGCTATTCAGATAATCAGTTTATTCATAAGTGAACACACATACACACACACACACACACACACACACACACACACACACACACATATATATATATATATGTATACAGCAATAGGTATAGATTATAGTATAGATAAAAAATGAGGATTTTAGAAGCATAAAAATCTGTGCTAGAATATTCATCATAGCCACCTTGACTTTTTATGACTATCCTCTAAGAGAGGATTTCTTTTAAATCAGATTCTCTTGATGTCTGTATCTCACTTGCTTCTTGGATATTTCTAATTATATATATATATATATATATATATATAGTTACAACACCCAACATAGTGTTTTAACATCCCACGTGACTCCATGTTTACAACGTCCCCCTAAAAAAACAAAAAAATAAACATACAACTCCGTGTTCATATCTAAAAATAGGGCGCTGATGATGAAGTTTTTACTTCGAAATTAATTAGACCCGAATAATTATTTTGCCTTGCAAAAGCCCTCTAAACAAATACAATACAATTAAATAAAATAATTTGTGCAATGCTTCAAGAAAATTATAATATATATATATATATATATATATATATATATATATATATACATTCACCAACTCTACCTCTTGATTGTCACAGAAAAAGTTGAGTGTCACTTTAATTTCCGTCTTTTCTTCTTACGACCATCCCACTTTTTTGTTACCCTACGTCCTCTCTCTCACTCTCTCTCTCTCTCTCTCTCTCTCTCTATATATATATATATATATATATATATATATATTCTATTACATTTTTATACTTATTCTATGATTCTGAGGGTGTGAAAAAAAGCCCTGATGATACATTTTGCTAATAAAGAATATTGAAAAAAAATGATATATAATATCTGGGAAAAAAATTCCATAAAAATAGAGAAAAGACTAAAAACGTTTATACTGTTTATATATATGTAAATATATATATATATATATATATATATATATATATATATATATATATGTATATATATATATATATATATATATATATGTAAATAAAATGTAGATTTGGTCCAATCCCGCTTCAGTCGGGATCGTCCTGATGAGCTGGTTAGGGGAAACCTTGGTAGATTTATTCCGACTCGGTAGGGATATATATATATATATATATATATATATATATATATATATATATATATATATATATATCCTTTAATTAAAAATAATCACAACCTTATCAAACTAATCTTCACTAAAAAAGCCAAAAAGACTACTCTAACCAATATTAGCCTCCTGAAGACGACTCTAAAGTTTGAAACAGGTTGAGAGCATAGTTGTATGAAATAAAATCTAAAGTAACAAATTCACGAGCAGACCTCTTTATATATATATATATATATATATATAGTAACTGGAAGAAAACTCAACAACAGTTAAATTGTCATTATAAATTTATTTCCGCCAAGAATATAATCTTCTTCACTTCAGATGACATACACATGAAAAGACGAAGATTATATTCTTCGCCAAAATAAAATTTATAATGACAATTGTACCATGGTTGAGTTGTCTTACAGTTAAATTATATACGCTCCGTATGTGAGTTTTATTTATATAAACCTGAAAAAGAAGATATAACAATAGTTATACATCGAACACTTCCATAGATTCATATGAAGTCCCTCATATATTCTATACAAGAAAAATAATCCACACCCAGTGTCTTCGGGTGCCAACTGGATATTACCTATATATATATATATTGCCTTCCACTGACAGACTGCTTCGTTCTATTAGAACTCTTCAGTGTAGCTAGATTCCCGAAACTGGAATCGAAACCTTGTTGATTGAAACGCCAATTTAAGATTCTACCACTCAGCCACGAGGAAACGAGTGGAAGTGAGGGAAATTTAAACGCTTGTGTATCACATTTGTTTTGCTTACATATATCCACTTAACGGCTACCGAAAGCTCAATTCATTTGAAGAGCCTTTCTTTACGCTCGTGGCAACCATTACTTCCCCCGCTAGAGAGCTCAACCCTACAGGGGTAGGGGGCATGTATATATATATATATATATATATATATATATATATATTATGATATCAACATACGACTAGCGAAGACTTGGACAACTATCGGTCATATGGAAGTCAGACCTATCAGATAAAATAAAGCCCAGTTTTTTCCAAGCAGCAGTCGTGTCAATAATGCTGTATGGATGCACCTCCTTGACGCTAACTAAGCGTATAGAGAGAAAGCTTGACGACGATTGTACAAAAATTGCTGCCAGCTGTATTGAACATTCCGGGAGCAGAATCCCACAAAGCAGCAGCTGTATGGACACCGACCACCCATCTCGAAAACCGTCCAAATTAGACGAGCATGACATGCAGAACACTATTGGAAAAGTAAGGGCGAGCTCATAAGCGATTTACTCCTGTGGACCCCCTCACACAGACAAACAAGGATAGGGGGACCAGATAGAACCTATCTATAACAGTTATGTATTGACACAGTATGTAGCATAGAAGTGATGAATGATAGGGACCAATGGCGGGAGAGGGTCAGGAAAATCCGTGCTAGCGGCACGCTATGATGATGATGTGATATATACATATATAGTGGAATTAACAAATTGTTTAAAAGTGCTCAATTACTGGCCAGTAAAGCACTATAAAATCTAGAATAATCGAATGTTTATTCTCCTTTTCTTGACAAGCTTATTACTACCAGTTTCATGTACTTTAAAAAATTACAATTATCAGATAAGACTGGCCTTGCATATATAAATGTTATATGATAATTGTAATATATTTAAGTATATCAAGTACTCAAAATGAGACTCCCAAAAAGGGGTGAGTAAATATTCATTGTTTGGGTTATATATATATATATCCTTTAATTAAAAATAATCACAACCCTATCAAACTAATCTTCACTATAAAAGCCAAAAAGACTGCTCTCACCAATATTAGTCTCCTGAAGACGACTCTAAAGTTTGAAACACGTGGAGAGCATAGTTGTATAAAATAACATCTAAAGTAACAAATTCACAAGTAGACCTCTTTATATATATATATATATATATAATGTAACTGGAAGAAAACTCAACAACGGTTAAATTGTCATAAATTTATTTCCGCCAAGAATATAATCTTCTTTACGTCAGATGACATACACGAGAAAAAAAAAGTGTGTATATATATATATATATATATATATATATAGTATTCTTTGGTCCAGTTAAACCGGAGTTGGGAGTAATTCCATCAGGACAAGAAATTATTCATGAATGAATATTTAAATTTTCCTGGTAAAGAGCTCAATGTATCTTCGTTGTTTTTCTTAAGGAATATATATATATATACGTATATTGTCATCCACAGACAGGCTGTTTCGTTGTATCACAACTCTTCAGCGTGGCTAGATACGCAGGACGCTTCAAGCTGGGATCGAAATACGCCTAACTCTACGCTAGACATGGTATCTAACCGCTCCGCAATTTCGGTGACATACGTCAGCAGAGGAATTGTAATACATATATATTAGCTTTCGTTTATATATATTTTGCGCTATCGGATACCAGAGTGCTCATTTCGTTAGAAGAGATTTGCATTACGCGGGTGTCTGCCGTTAATTCCTTTGCCAGAGTGCTCTACTCGCCGAGAGGGGAGTATGTACATATAATTAAACAGACATTTTTATCCGCCTCCAAACGGAGTCCACCTGTCCACAATATTTCCCTGGGGGTGTCTTCGTGGTGTAATGGTTAAAGCGAGGGACAGCGGAATCGTAGTAAGCGAGTTCGTACTCCAGTCGCGCTATTACGTTCACTTTCGGGCAAATACCCTTGGGAAAGGTATGAACCCCCTTATCGTCCCAGCTATGGGTTAAATAGTACTGTTACTCGGGGGGAATGGCTTTTGCATTAAATAGCTTGCAAAGGTTGATATGCTATAAAATAAAAAAAACCAAACCAAACAATAATTCCTCTTTTTCTTTACGCTTTCCCTTGCTTTCTTTCTTCTAATCTCTTCCTTCCTTCTTCTAATCTCTTCTTTCTTTCTTTCTCCACAAACCGACTTTTTATAGTCGCTATGTTTCTCCTTAACTTGTTGAAAAATCTACGTTTCATGACGTAATCTTTCTCGAATACTTTTCGAACATTTTTCTGTATTGGTTTGAACTGCTATTTTGAATTCATTATTCCCATCCTGAAGATGACCTAAACCACTTTCTGCCTTTCATATCTTAAATATCTTGTCGAAACGCGTCGGTGGACCTAAATTAATATTTCGCAACACATTTTTTCTCGTCCATTTATTTCTATTTTTCTTTTCGTTTTCTTCTTTTTACAACATATCTGATTAAACCTCACGTATATATGTTGGTTTCCTTTATTTTCCTCAAAGAAAAAAAACCCCATCAGCATTTTGTCAGTAGCAGCACAAGGAATCAGCAACACCAAGTGCAAGAGGATGCCAATCATGAGTCTGAGACAGTAGAATTTTCCAAATACAAATGAAAGAAAACTAATTGAATAAAAAATAGTATTTGATATGAAATCATAGTCTTCACAATAACGGAAAAGCTATGTGGATGAAGTGACGTTGCACAAGAATTTCTGGGCCACATTTACTTTCAGTTTTAGAATATTCCTAACCAGTTTAACAAACTTCCTTCTCGCCCCTCTTGAAATTTTAGAACCCTTCCTTTATCCTCACCAAGGAGTAGTAGCCAAAGTCTTACAACAATGAATTTTCAAACTTGACTTTATACATGGCATAATCTACTAAAGTATAAGTTACTTCTGGAGTGTCAAAACTGTTTTATTTTACCTGAAATAGTAAGAATTTTTTATTCCTAAATATTCCGTTTTATTTAAACGACATATCTCTCTGATTAAACCTCATACCTTACTTATATATATATATATATATATATATACTGAGACAGAATACATTGGAGGTGGTCACTGAGCAAATCAAACTGTACAAACGTACATATATACGAGGATCATTTAATAAGTTTCCAGACTTTTTTCGTATGGGCACTTTTATTGATAGTAGACACATGAAACTCTAGTCCCCTTCGGAGTAATCTCCTCCGGCTGCAATGCACTTGTTGTATCGTTCTACAACTTCTAGAAGGCCACATGGAAGTCCTCTTGTGTGAGCATATTTATGACCTTTGTCACGGCCTCTTTCATCTCCTCAGTTGTCTCATAACAACAGCCTCTGAGCTTAGGGAATAACCAAAAGTCACAGGGACCAAGGTCTGGACTATAGGGAGGGTGACGAACTGTCTTGATGCCCATATTGGTTAAATAGTCTGTGACAAGGGTGGAGTTATGAACTGGTGCATTGTCGTGGTGGAAACGCCACTGAGCCGATTTGAAGAGTGCTGGCCTCTTCCGACGGAATCTCTTGCTGAACTCCCTTAAAACCTCAACATAGTAAACCTAACCCTAACCCTTTGGCCAATCAACTCTGGTGTATTGACTTCCTTACTCCTCTCACGCCTCTCATCATCTCTCACAGACTCCCTACCTTCCTTGAATCTCTTATGCCACTCAAAAACTGATGCTCGAGTCATCCAAGATGATCGAAAAGCAGTCGGAAGCATTCCATACGCTTCTGTGGTATTTTTTCCAAGTTTAGAACACAATTTTATTGCATATCGTTCTCCTAAAGTGTCAGATTGCATTTTTGAAATTCACCAGCTATGACAATCAGGCTTCAGTAGGGTGTATTCCAATTACTGCTGTAGCTGTTCATTTAAACCTGAAATCATAAAAATTGGTCAGTCATCTCATAAGATGTATAGCAATAACCTACTGAATTTTCAAGGGAATGTACAAAAAATGCCTGTACAAAAAAGTCTTGAAACTTATTGAATGCACCACGTACATACACACGTATGGAAACTGTGTGATTTTGATTTTTAACCAATTTCTCAGACCACGTGACTCACTCCTGCCTTCTCTCAAATTATCATATATATATATATATATATATATATATTTTTTTTTACCTCGACTCATTACAGGAAGCATAGTTTTTACTTTGATGGAATGTTCTTGATCCAATTGAATTATAATTTCGACATCAATGAACTAAAGAGTTTAGTCAGGTGACGGGGAAGGGGAGACAGACATTAAAGGTTGTTGGGAGATGCGAACACACCGGTCTTTTTACGACGTGACCGGCAACGAATCCACACACATGCGCGCACACATACATACACACACACACAATAATGGAGACACACACACACACACACATACAAAATATCGCACACACACACACATGCACATATAATATCGCATACACACACATAACACCGCACACACACATACACACACACACAGACAATATCGCATGAATGCAAATACAAACATACACATTATCACGCACACACACGCACACACACATACATATACACACACACCCTTAATATCGCGTTAAAATCCCACCATATCGCGCATTCATTTACACACACACACACACAAAATATCGCACATACATACAATATCGCGCACATACATATACATTATCGCATTCACACACACACACAATCACTTACGCAATATCGCACGCAGACACACGCATATAACATCGGTCACACACACACACACACACATGTAATATTACACACAGAGACAATATCGCATGCATGCAAATACACACATACACAATATCACGCACACACACATACATACACACATACGTAATATCACACTCACATTCCCCCATATTGCGCACACATTTACACACACACAATATCTCACACACACACACACACACACACACACACACACACCTTTACGCAATATTGCACGCACACACAAACACACAATATCGCACACACAAACACAATACCGCACTCACACACAATATCACGTACACACGCATACACACACAATATCACACACACATACATCATCGCACACACACACACACACACACACAATATCGCACAATCAAACATTTTCTTTGATTTTCTTTTTGTGAGTGTTCTCTGTCATCTCAGGTACACCTTCCCCATGCCGATATGAGTCGTCAAGTGTACAATTTCTAAAGTTATAAAAAAAAGAATATTTTATTGAGTAAGTTAATTTTTTATAATCTCAGTTTTTTCTCTACCATAACCGGTTTTTTTTAACGTTTTTTAAAAATATACAATTAAAATATTTGTTTGTTTGTTTTTGGTTTTATGGCATATCAACCATCTTGGGTCATTTAATGCCAAATCCTTTATATATATATATATCAAATATGATTTCACATAATTTCAAACAATTCAGTTAAGCATCAGTACAGTTTTTTGTTTACACAAAGTTAAGCGTAAAAATAGTTCTATTTCAAACAATTCAGTTTAGCATGTCAAAGTAAATGGTTTCAAGTATTGCTATCTATCACTAACAATTCTATTAAACATCAGTCATTTGTTTACACACAGTTAAAAGTAAAAACAGTTCTATTTCAACTATTTCAAACAACTCAGTTTAGTATAAATATACAGTTTAAATGTCAAACTATTCTTTTTAACCCATAGATAGGACCCTATTAGGTGCTTCCATTCCGGGTCAGAGTGGATCTGTGAGTGATAGCATTACTGGAGCCCTACAATCACATTGTTTAGTGTTACATCCAGGACACTCATGGGGGAGTCTTGCCCTTCGATAGAGAAAGAGAATTCTACAGCCCCAGCCGATTAGGCAAGAAATATTTGTGCTTTTGATTTTGAAGTGAAAGTATATTTTACCCGTCTCTGGGGAAAAACATAGTCAGGGGCGAATTTCGGAAAAATATTTGTCACAAAAACAGTTTTTCTGTGAGTCATATTGTTGTGGCCTAGTTAGGGTCCAGAAATAAAGACACGAGGCAGTGATTGGGTTAAACAAATATATTAACAAAGAACAGTAGTACAAACATATACAAATGAGAGGGTTTCTCGTGAGACTTGTTCGGTCCGACTGTCCGGGCTGTCCACTGGAATTTTGACTTCTACCGAAGAGCATCATCAAGTTAGATTGACAGAACAAAGTCTCTGTCTGTCTGTCTCCTTGCTATCTATCATCCTGCTCCTGACAGGTCTTCTAGGTTGCATCCAGTGTCCACACAGAGCTGATATGAATCTTTACTGGTCGGCCAACATTTGCACATCCATGTGGAGGAGTCCATAAGAGAACGTCGATAATAAGTTTGAATTGCTTTTGGATCAGTCTTGTTATTCTTCGTTGAATGTTTATTGAGATGGAAGACAGGTGCTTGTACAACTGCTGTTTTGTGGGGTTCTGCTTCCAGGATTTGTTCAAGACATCATAAAGCATTGTTGTGTAGTTCCCGTTTAGCCTTTTCTCTATGCGTTTTGTAAATGTCCATATGATGCATCCATGTAGTAGTTTCGACACGGCTACAGCTTGGAAAAATATCGTTTTATTCAATCGGATAGATCAGATTTCTATACGAGAATATACTGACTGCTTCTCTCCAGAGGGATAAGACCCCCCCACCAATGAGTGTCCTGAATATGACATTAAACAATTTGATAGTGGGGTTCCAGTAAGGCGGGAGTTTGGGGGAATGCGGAGTACCCCTTTATTGCCATCGCTTCCAGGTCCACTCTGACCCGGAGTGGTAGTAGCTGATAAGGGTCCTCTCTATGGGTTAAATAGAACTAAACCATGCTTCCTTCACAATACTGATGTTTGCATTTAAACTGCGTATTTATGCTAAACTGAATTGTTTAAATTAGAACTGCTTTGACATTTAGACTGCATACTTATGCTAAACTGAACTGCTTGAAATAGAACTGTTTTGACATTTAAGCTGTGTACTTATGCTAAATTGAATTATTTGAAATAAAACTGTTTTGACATTTAACTCTGTGTGTTGCCCAGTCGGTTGAGGCTGTAGAATACACCAACTGCACCTCTACAGAGGGGTAAGTTCCCCCCCATGAGAATCCTGGATATGACATTAAACAATATGATGGTAAGGTTCAAGTAATGCTGGGGCTTTGGAGAATGCAGAGTATCCCTTCATTGCCATTGCTCACAGGTTCACTCTGACCCGACGTGGTAGCACCTGATAGGGCCCTATCTAAGGGTTAAAAAGAACAAACGGCCTACTTATGCTAAACTGAATTGTTTGACTAAACTGAATAGCTTGAAATAGAAATATTTTTGACAATTAGACTCTATTTACATTTAAACTGCGTGTTTATGCGAAACAGAATTGTTTGAAATTAAACTGTTTTTGACATTGAAACTGTACTTACACTAAACTGAATTGTTATATATAGAACTGTTTTGACATTTTACAGTGTAAACAAAATCTGTACTTACGCTAAACTGAATTAGCTGTATTAGAACTGTTTGAATAAACTGAACAGTTTGAAAAAGAAATATTTTTGACAATTAAATTGTGTACTCATGCTAAACTGAATTGTTTGAAATAGAACTGACTATTTACATAAAAATGGATTTGGCGTTAAATAACCTACAAAGTTTGATATGCCAAAAAATCCAACCAACCAACCAACCTACAAAGTTTGATATGCCATAAAACACAACCAACCAACCAACCAACCAACCTACAAAGTTTGATATGCCATAAAACCCAACCAACCAACTAACCTACAAAGTTTGATATGCCATAAAACACAACCAACCAACCAACCAACCAACCAACCTACAAAGTTTGATATGCCATAAAACCCAACCAACCAACCTACAATGGTTGACATGACATAAAACCCAACCAACCAACCAAACTACAATGGTTGATATGACATAAAATCCAACCAACCAACCAACCTACAATGGTTGATATGCCATAAAACCCAACCAACCACCAACCTACAAAGTTTGATATGCCAAAAAACCCAACCAACCAACCAACCAACCTACAAAGTTTGATATGCCATAAAATCCAACCAACCAACCAACCTACAAAGTTTGATATGCCATAAAACCCAACCAACCAACTTACAAAGTTTGATATGCCATAAGACCCAGCCAACCAACCAACCTATAAAGTTTGATATGCCATAAAACCCAACCAACCAACCTGCAATGGTTGATATGCCATAAAACCCAACCAACCAACCAACCAACCTACAATGGTTGATATGCCATAAAACCAATCCCAACCAAACCTTTAAACAATTCAACTACAAATATGCATACCCATATAACTGTTTACAAACAAATGGCTGATTTTAAATTGTTACTGTTACATAGAAATACTTGAAACCATACTTTTGAAATAAATGATGTCAGGCTCTACTAAAAATGTTATTGCCAAAATATTAACAAATCATATGTATTTAATATATATGTCTAAACGGGATTTGGCATTGAATAACCTACAATGGTTGATATGACACAAAACAATTTAATTACAAATCATTAACTATGTGCAAACAAATGACTGGTTTTTAATTGTTACTGTTACATAGCCGTACTTGAAACCATTTAACCGTTTGAAATAAATGAAGTCAGGCTCTACTAAAAATGTTACCGGCAAAATATTTTGTATTAAATAACCTACAATCGTTGATATGACAAAATCAAACCAAACCAACGAAAAATTCACTTACAAATCATATGTAGGACCATTTAACTATGTGCAAACAAATGGCTTATGTTAAATTGAATTGTTAGTGTTATATAGCAATACTTGAAACTATTTAATTGTATGCAAACATGAGCTCTAGCTTGTTTAAAAGGTTATTTACAAAGTATTCGTGTTCAAATGATAGATTTCATATATGTATAAACAGGGTTTGGCATCAAATAACCTACAAAGGTTGATACGCCATAAAACAGGGTTTGGCATCAAATAACCTACAAAGGTTGATACGCCATAAAACAGGGTTTGGCATCAAATAACCTACAAAGGTTGATACGCCATAAAACTCAACCAACCAAGCAACCATTTAACTATGTGCGAACAGATGATTAATAGGTTTGTTTTCTTTGTTTAATGGCATATCAACCTTTTTAAGTTATATAATGCCAAAGTTATTCTCCTAGAAGAACAGTAGTGGTACTTTTTAACCCATAGCTGGGAGGATAGGGGGGTTCATACCTTTCCCAAAGGTATTTGCCAGAAAGTGAACGTAATAGCGCGACTGGAGTACGAACTCGCGTACTACGATTCCGCAGTCCATCGCTTTAACCATTACACCATGAGGACACCCCCTAGATGATTAATAGTAAATAGAATTATTTGTATTAGATAACAATACTTGAAACCATTTAACTGTATGTAAACATATCAGCTAAGGTTTGTTTTAAAATGTTACCTACAAACTATTTGTTTACAAATCATATATTTAGTAAATATATCAACAGGATTTGGCATCAAATTACCTACAAGAGATGAAACCCAACCAACCAAACTTTTAATAACTTTTTCGGATCGATTTCTTCGGGAAAGAATTAGGATGTCGGACTCCAAAGCGGAGAGGTGTGATTTTACTTGATCTTTCGACAAGGCAATGGAAAGCCGCGGCTGATGGCTGAAAAAGCTGGATGTGGCCTCAAAGACATAATTTCCCAATACCTTACTTAGTCTAAATGCCCGTAAATGTTAGATTTATATTATAATATTAAATAAAAAAAAAGAAAGATTATCTTTTCTATTGGCGAGGTTTAGAATATGCTGACTATCCTCTAAAGAGGAGTAGGACACCTTCCTCAAAGAGGTGTCCAGAGTATGACTCTAAACTGATACCAGGGCTTCAGATCTGAAAATCTGGAGACAGTTGAATACCCCTTCATTGTCTTTTCACGTCCACCCTGACTCAGACTTGCAGTAACTGGCAAAGATTCGCAAAAAATGTAAATGTACAATGAACACGATTTCCTCGCCTCTTAGCATAAAGTAACCCTTGACAATTTGACGTTCGTTTAAATAAATCATAATCATAACCATCTTCTAAAGAATGTCTTGATCTTTTCAGTCGTACACATTCTGAAATATGACAATTTGAATTGAATTTTGGTAGAAAGACTTTTATCACATACACACAAGAGACTCATCAGTTTCTTAGTCAGAATAAGGGTGTCCTCGTGGTGTAATGGTTAAAGCGACGGACTACGGAATCTCAGTAAGCGAGTTCGAACTGTAGTCGCGCTATTACGTTCACTTTCGGACAAATACCATTGGGAAAGGTATGAACACCCTTATCCTCCCAGCTATGGGCTAAATCGTACAACTACTGTTTTTCTAGAAGGATGTCTTTGACATTAAATAACCTATAAAGGTTGATATGCCATTAAACAGAGGAACCAAACCAAACCAAACCTTATTCAGAGCTGAATACCCCCACACATACACAGAATATTATACAAGCACTGCAACATATTCATGCACTCATACAAGCGTACACCAATCATAGGCGTATGACCGTGTGTACGCGAGCCTACTCAACTGCACACGATTGAAACGAAGCCTAGAAAAAAAAAAAAAAAAAAGAACAATACGTCACCCAATTATGAAACGACTTGCGATGCAGAAATCTAACTTGCGTCTGTTGGCTCACCCACCCCCACATTTTGTACGTGTTTTCTCTATCACTTTCTCAAACTTTCTTTTCTCTCACTCTCTCTTCTTTTTCCGATTCCTATTTCTCTCTTTCTCTGTTTTTTTCCCCTACACATACTGTCCACTCATTAACTGAAGCCTTACAATGAAGTCCGGCACTAGAAATGTCGGCCTCCATTGACGTCGTTGGCCATTCAATGACGTAAGTCACTGATTGACCAATGAAAACCTTGCACCTTTTTTTATGAGCGCGCAATTAGTGGTAAAAAACTCTTGACACGATTTGAAAGAACGTTCCAAAAGGGTAAACAAATTTTGCGCCAAATTTAGTTCTTAACTGTTAACTTATATATTTATTCAGTGTCTTATTTTTGTCTGACCGCGAGTCCAATGGAAGTAGTGGGTTGTTACCGTAGTAAGGATCAGATTTCACGTTATGGATCGTTATCAAACATACAAAATGCAAAACAGTTGTTAGAATTACATCAATCATTTCTTCCCCGTCGACGGGGCTTTGAATGAGTTGACTGTATCCCCTTAAGAGGGGTAACCCCTCCCCCCAAAAAAGAGGCATTCTGGATGGGACACTAAACTGCATTTTGTTTGTTTGAGTTATTTGTTTTAATGGCATGTCAACCTTCATGGGTAATTTAATGTCAAAACCATCCTTGTTGAAGAACAGCAGTGATACTATTTAAGCCATAGCAGGGGTGGAAAAGGGGTTCAGTACCTTTCCTAAGGGTATTTACCCGAAAGTGAAAGTAATAACGTGACTGGAGTTCGAACTCGCTTACTACGAGGTCGCAGTTCTAGACTTTAGCCATAACGTCCTAGGGACGACCCTCGGTAGATTTAAAGATTTTAGAGTACACCCCTAAATTGCAATTACTCCCAGGTTCACTCTGATCTGGAGTGGTAGTAGGGTCACATCTCTGGGTCTAAAAGATCTTTTAAAAAATTAATAGCATCCGATGTGCATAAAATAACAACAGCAACAAAAACAAAACAAGAGAAAGCAACAACAAAAAACAATCCCCTAAACAATAAACTTATAAAAAACAAGTACACAAAAATGTAAGAATGAATGCAATTCCCTGACCTTTACAGCCCAGTCACCTGGAGGGCTGTAGAATACACTGACTGCATCTCTCCAAAGGGGTAAAACCCCCACCAAAGAGTGTCCTGTATATGACACTAAACAATCTGATTGTGAAGTTCCGGTAATAGTGGAACTTTAGGGAATGAGGAGTAACCCTTCAATGCCATTATTCCCAGGTCCACTCTGTACCTGGAGTGGTTTCACCGCATAGGGCTCTATGTATGGGTAAAATAAAACTGCTTAACATTTAAACCGATAGCAAACAAATGACTTATGCTAAATTGAAGTGTTTGAAATAGAACTGTTTGAAATTTAACTCTGTGTAAACAAATGTCTGATTCGTAAGTGATATATAATAATACTTGGACCATTTAACTTTGTTTACTAATACTAAATTGAATTGTTAGAAATAGACCTGTTTGATCAGTTATCTGTGCGTAAACAAATGACTGGTGTTCAATTAAATTGTTCGTGATCTATAACAAAAATTAAAACCATTTAACTCTGTGCAAAAAATGTCGTTGTTTAAAAAAATATTGATATAAAAAATATGCTTCCAAATCATATATATTTGGTACATAAAGAGGATTTAGCATTAAATCACCTACAATGGTTGATATGCCATAAAACCCAACCAAACCAAATCCTATATATTTGATATATATGCATAAAGCGGTCTTGTCGATACTGCTATATGGATGCACTATATAAACGCTAACTAAACGAATGGAGAAAAGGCTTGACGGCAACTACACAAGTATGCTGCGAGCAAAAGTGAACAAGTCCTGGAGGCAACACCTCACAAAGCAGCAGCTGTACGGCCACCTACCACCCATCACGAAAACTATCAAAGTTAGACATGCGGGACACTGCAGGAGAAGTAGGGACGACCTCATAAGGGATGTACTCCTGTGGACCCCTTCACATGGACGAGCAAAGGGCCGAACGACCAGCTAGACCCTACATATAGCAGCCGATATGGGACGTAACCCTGAAGACCAACCGGAAGCAATGGACGATAGGGAGGGTTGGCGAGAGAGGGTCAGGGATATCCGTGCTGATGGCGCGACGTGATGATGATAAAGAGGATTTGATATTAAAAAACTAACAATGTTTGATATGCCATAAAACATAACCAATCCAACCAATCCTGACCGCTAAGCATAGAAAAACCCTAGACGAGTTGACATGCCGTTAAACGATTATTAAAAATTCCCACCAGCTATGGGTTAAATAGTACCATTGTTGTTCTTCTATAAGGATGGCTTTGGTTTTAGATACCGGCTCATTGGCATAGTGGTGAGAGTGCTCGCCAGTGGTCCTGGAGACTGCGTTTCAATCCCAGGTCGAGTCATACCAAAGACTTAAAAATGGTACTTGATGCCTCCTTGCTTAACACTCAGTATTATAAGGTATGGATCAAGGGTAAAGTGGAACAATCCAGGGAAAGAAATAGCGCCCTTCCCTACTCCTTGGTGTAGTAGCTAAAAGGGAGCTTTCGGGTCGCTCGCAACCACAGTCGCCAACTTTACTTACAAGGCTGGCTTTGAGAATTAATTTTTATTTATTGCGGACTTTTTGTCCTCATCTTGGTAGTTTTGTGTTGTTTCTTCTTTCACTACGTTTCGGCCAAATTTCACCTCTGGCCTTCTTCAGGTGATTTACCGCGACCTCGGATAGGAATGCAGTGTGTTGTAACCGTATTCCCAGTAATTAGTTGTTGTCTATCGCACCACCTTTTTGACCAAGTAAACCTCTGGCCGGCTTGGGTAGGATTTGAAACCGCTATCTTCTGACAATGCTCACCTGGAACCGTAGAGACTCAACGCCGCTATCCGCTGCGCCAGGGGCCCGAAAGTCCGCAATAAATAAAAATTAATTCTCAGATTAAGAAGCCTCATCTCAAAATGATTCCAATTAAAGACAAGTCCAAGGCTGGCTTTGGCATTAGATAACCCATGAAGGTTAGTATGCTATTCAACTAAAAAACCAAACCAAAATTCATGAAAGGATTTCTTACTGTTAAACTTCACATTTTTCGAATAGTCAGACATTTTTATTTTGAAACCGTTTATGTATTAATGTAAAAAGGTTTTATAAACCTGAAAAAATATTTTGGTGGTGGTGGGGATATTTTATTTACAACAATATACTGTCTGCAGTATATTTTATGAAAATAAATAAGTAAAATTTTCAAAAATTAACAATATATAAGTTTGAGCATATAATTTGTTGTACGATTCAGGACAAATTTTCTGTATATCCCGTTTTTGCTTTATTCAGTTTTGAGTCCATTTGTCGATATTTGTCGCTGCCTCCCACCAGACACGACTTGACACCAGGTCAAAAGCCCGAAGACCGATTAAAGTGGGGATAAAGAGAGGGGGAGGTCGGGAACGAGTCGAGACTCGAACCCTGCTTGTCTATACTGCTCATCGGCTCACTTAGTGCAATGTGAGCCTGATGAGGTAAGCAGTTTCACGAACCCAAATGTGGGTCCGGGCACGTATGCCAGATATTTGTCGCTGCCTCCCACCAGACACGACTTGACACAAGGTCAAAAGCCCGTAGGCAGATTAAAGTGGGGATAAAGGGGAGGGGAGGTCGGGAACGAGCCGGGACTCGAACCCTGCTGGTCTATGCTGCTGATCAGCTCACTTAGTGCAATGTGAGCCTGATGAGGCAAGCAGTTTCATGAACCCAAATGTGGGTCCGGATATTTGTCGCTGCCTCCCACACAAGACACGACTTGACACAAGGTCAAAAGCTCGAAGGCCGATTAAAGTGGGGATAAAGGGAGGGGGAGGCTGGGAACGAGCCGAGACTCGAACCCTGCTTGTCTATGCACCTCATCGGCTTACTTAGTGCAATGTGAGCCTGATGAGGTAAGCAGTTTCACGAACCCAAATGTGGGTCCGGGCACGTATGCCAGTTTACGGCTTAAACTAAACGCGAGGTCTAGTGCCATACATGGGTGACAAAGGAGACAGAAGTGCAGCTCGCCCACCCGAGGGTGAGTCCACTTGTCTTTATTAGACAGAAATCAACTGGTTTTTAAACAAAAAAAAAAAAAAAAAAAAAAAAGAAACTTGCACGAATATACGTAAGTGGTGTACTTATTTTTGAATATTATTGATATTTCTGGTTACAGCATTTTAATACTATAGATATTGGTAATAGATAAAACTTAAGGATTTTATTGGGTACCCAATTCATACAGCACTGTGCCATATCTTAGCAAAAAAAGCTTAGTTAATTACTAAAACCTAATCATATCCATTTTCGATTGTATAATGTTCCGCCAAAAATTGAATAAAAGTTTTGAAAAAAAGAAAAAAAAAAAGCGAAGAAAAAAGGATGTATAAATTTGATTGCCTTTTTCTACGTCTCCGGCTTATGGAAAAAAAATTAAGCGATTAAAATTTTGGGTAACTTAACTTTAAAAGATATACAAAATTTAAAATTTCACCAGAGTATATTTCTTTCTTCATTGAATCAAAAGTAAATAAAGGAAGTTGGTTATTGACTTATATATATATATATATATATATAAGTTGGTTGGTTGGTGTGTTGGGTTTTATGGCTTATCAACCTTTGTAGGTTATTTAATGCCAAATCCATTTTTATGTAAATAATCAGTTCTATTTAAAACAATTCAGTTTAGCGTGATCACACAGTTTAATTGTCAAAAACATCTCTATTTCGAATTATTCAGTTTAACATAAGTTTAAATGTAAGTACGGTTTAATTATCGAAAACATCTTCATTTCAAGCTCTTCAGTTCAGTCAAACAATTCAGTTTAGCATAAGTATGCCGTTAGTTCTATTTAACCCATAGATAGGACCCTATCAGGTGCTACCACGCCGGGCCAGAGTGGACCTGGGAGCGATGGCAATAAAGGGGGTACTCCGCATTCCCCAAAGCTCCAGCATTGTTGGAACCTCACCATCAGATTGTTTAGTGTCATATCCAGGACACTCATTGGGGGGTGGTCATACCCCTCTGTAGAGAAGCAGTTGTTGTATTCTACAACCCCAGCCGGCTGGGCAAATATATATAAATAAATAAGTCATGGAAATTCTGAAAGATTTAATAATCAATTGATTTTTTATTGTTTTTGAAAATTGGGATGTTATTTTGCAAATTTTCCACTTCTACTTGGTGATATATATATATATATATATATATATATATATATATATATATATATATATATATATATTCTTTTTTTTTCCTTATTCAGTCACTCTGACGACACGGATTTCCTTCACTCTTACTTCCGCTCTCTCCATTCATTTCTATCATCCATGGCAACCAACAGGTCTTCCAAGTAACACCCCGTCTCCGTACAGTGGTGACGTAAATAATTTCTTGGTGATTGGCCGTCACTGGCTTGAACATGTGTAGGGTTCAAGAGAAGAAGAATTATGATATATATATATATATATATTTATATATGTGTGTGTGTGTGTGTGTGTGTGTGTAAGAGACTGAAAAATAAGTCACCATTGTTAAATTCTTGTAATTTATTTTTTAACTATAATTCTTATCAGGAATGAATTTTTTGTCATCTGAAATAAGGACTTACATTTATTATACATATATATGTAGTAGTTTGTGTATATAACATTATGTTTGTATTTTAAGTATATATATATATATATATATATATATATATATATATATATATACTAATCTAATATCTACCAGCATTCACGGTTACCAGAAACAATGCTGTCAGTTGGTCAAAAGAAAACTAAAACCCTCCGTAAATGCTGCAATGCTACAAATACAAGAGTGCTCAACACGAGTGGAGCCAATTATAAAATTAACTTAAATCGCGAGTCGGAAATCTCCTACTAAAGTTTCACCTTAACGGCTCATCAGGAAGTCTCATACCGACCCCATATATATATATATATACTTACAACATAAAATAATATGATATACACCTAGTGCTGCATATATATATATATATATATATATATATATAGAGTACTAGGTATACATAGTATTAATATCATGTATATATATCATATTGTGTATATATATCATATTGTATATATATATACTTACAACATAAAATAATATGATGTACACCTAGTGCTGGATATATATATATATATTTGTAGTTGTCTGGATGTATTATTATTATTATTACTATTATTGATATTATGTTATATTTATATTAACAATTCCCAGTGGGTCAACTTCCCCACTTTGTCATGTCTAGTCTTATACTTTCTTTACGCTTTACAGGTTCTTTACATCAGTGGGTATTTCACTGGAGTTTAAGTGACAGCAGATCTTTTCCGGTTTCTTGGACTCTTCTGAATAGTCTGGCCTATCTCAGCAATGCTGTCATATGAATGGTCTCGTCCTTCGATTTCCAACTCTTTCTGTTCTCTTTCAAGACTATTTGGACAATTCGAAGCCCACCAATTACAATTACTGCCATTTTTCTTCTTGTTCTTCTTGTTCTTCTTGTTCTTGTTCTTCTTCTTCTTCTTCTTCTTCTTCTTCTTCTTCTTCTTCTTCTTCTTCTTCTTCTTCTTCTTCTTCTTCTTATTATTATTATTATTATTATTATTATTATTACAAGCTCTATGATTGATGTTGAGCATTTCTTATTTATAGATATACCAAACTCTATCAATTTATTTATCTATCTATTTATCTCTCAATATACACACACACACACACACACACACACACACACACACACACACACACACACACACACACATATATATATATATATATATATTGAGCTTTCAAGTTTCCAGATAAGTGTCTTGGTTTTTAGGTTGGAATTGGTGGATGAATTTATCAAAATGGTCCCCAGTGCTTTTGGATCGTTCATAGGCCATCATCAGGAGTTGCTTGCATGTATCATCATCATCATCATATCGCGCTGGTAGCACGGATATCCCTGACCCTCTCTCGCCACTCCTCCCTATCTTTCATCGCCCTAGGTAGGTCTTCAGGAAACTCCTAATTTGAGGCGCTTAAGTTCCAAGTGCTTCTTTCTTTTCTTTTTTAAAGAAGAAATTTCCACCAAAGGTGAAAAACGGATTTTCGCCGGAAAATTTTGTACATAACCAATAAAATAATAATTTTTAAATAACATTTCTTTATAAGATCCCCAATCTTTTTTTACTGTGATATGTCTTCCTCAGTTTCAAATTAAAATCGTGCTTCGCAAAACGTCTGACCAAATATTATTTGTTCGCTCGCTGTTGATAGCTAAGAAAAACCAAAACAAAAAAAGAAAAAGGACTTAAACATCATGGTAATAGTGCTTCGCAAAACGTCTGACCAAATATTATCTGTTCACTCGCTGATAATAGCTAAGAAAAACAAAAACCAAAAAAAAAAAGAAAAAAAAAAAAAAGAAAACGGACCTAAACATCGTGGTATACAAACTTTAAATGTTTTCTGAAAGTTTAAAATTAAATTTAAAATAGATTAAGCTAAAGTTTTAAATTTTAAAGTTTAATTTTAGAAATTAAATTTATATTATATATTCTGCAATTAGTTTTAGGCTTTTGACGAAGAGAGATTTGTATCACCTTACAAAATTAAAGTTCCTTGGTATTTTGTGTAGTTCTGGAACCTGTGGAAGAAAAAATAAATTTTTTTTAGCGGGAAACTCATTCTCACTTTACTAAATATACCCAAGCGCTAAATAAAAAAAAAAATGAAAAGAAAAAAAGGGAAGAAATCTGTATTTAGAGGGAGGGAAAACCCTAAAGCTAATAATTTTTCTTTGGTTGGTCTAATTTCTGTAAGTTTGGTGTCGTTTTGTAGGTTTATAATAGTTCTCTCCCGAAACCTCATTATAATTTTAAAAAAAAGGGTCAATAAGGATTTCCTTAAAGGCAGAAATATCAAATCAATTCGTATTAATTTCAAGAGGAACTCACTCATAAAATATTATTTACAGCCCCATTGATTGGTATTTTCCCTTTAGTCTTAGGTCCTGATAAACAATAAAATCATGTTACTAGCAACTATTTTAGTTGGATTTCATCAAACGCAGCAATTTAAAAACCTCCCCTGCTTGGTGCAAAAAAAAATCTTTATTTGAAGCTAGGGAAAAATCTCAAACCGATAACTTCTGTTTGGATCGACCACTTTACTAAATTTGATAACTGTAGGATAAATTTTATCAAGGGTAATAAATTAAATTATTCATGATGTCATCAGATACGTAGACGAAAAACTACAAGGATCAAGAAAAAGTCGCAATGCAAGAAAAAGTCACAATTTCAAATACCAGGAAATTAAATTTTTAAAAATCTTCAAGGTAAATGCTTTGTTTGTTTTTTTTTTTTGTCTTTTTTTGCATATCATATTCGTGGGTCATTTGAAGCTAAAGCCATCTTTGTTGAAACTTTTGTTTGTTTAAAGGTATATAAACCTTCTTGGGTTATTTAATCCACGTAGAAGGACAGTAGCGGAATTATTTAACCCATAGTTGGGTTTGGTTTGGTGTGATTAGGTTTTATGGCATATCAACCATAGTAGGTTATTTAATGCCAAATCCTCTTTATACATATATATTAAATATATAGGATTTGGTTTGGTTGGGTTTTATGGAATATCAACCATTATGGGTTATGTAATGCTAAATTCTCTTTAGACATATAAGTAAGTAAAGTTGGCGACCATAGACGTGGGTGACCCGAAGGCTCCATTTTCGATAGCTACTACACCAAGGTGTAGAGGTGGGTGCTACTCCTTCCCTGGATTGCTCCACTTTACCCTTATAATGCTAAGTTTTAAGCAAAGAGTCATCAAGTTCCATTTTTTAAGTCTTTGGTATGACTCGACCTGAGATTGAACCCAGGTCTTCCGGACCATTGCCGAACGCTCTAACCGCGAGGACAATGTCCGGTACATATATGTTGTACATATATCATTTGATTTGGTTAGATTTTATGGCATATCAACCATTGCAGGTTATTTAATAACAAATCCTCTTATACATATATATCAAATATATATGATTTGGTTGGATTAGGTTTTATGGCATATCAACCATTGTAGGATATTTAATGCCAAATCCTTTTTATACATATGTATTAAATATACAGGATTTGGTTTGATTAGATTTTATGGAATATCAACCATTGTAGGTTATTTAATGCCAAATCCTTTTTATACATATATATTAAATATATAGGATTTGGTTTGATTAGATTTTATGGAATATCAACCATTGTAGGTTATTTAATGCCAACTCATAAAAGATATACTCTTATGGACCCCCACACATGGCCGTGCAAAAGTAGGACGACCAGCACGAACATACATTCAGCAGCTATGTGAGGATACGGGATGTTGTCCTGAAGACCTGCCTAGGGCGATGAACGATAGGGAGGAGTGGCGAGAGAGGGTCAGGGATATCCGTGCTACCAGCCCGACATGATGATGATGATGAAATATATAGGATTTGGTTTGTTTGGGTTTTATGGCATATCAATCATTGTTGGTTATTTAATGACAAATTCTCCTTATACATATATATTAAATATACATAATTTCTAAACACATTTTGTAGATAACATCTTTAAACGATTCTGGGTGATTTGTCTTCACATAGTTAAATGGTTTCACTTATTTCTATCTAATACGAACAGTTCTATTTACTATTAATCATTTGTTTGCACACAGTTTAATGTTTTTAAGTATTGTTATACGTCACTAACTATTCAATTAAACATTAGTCATTTGTTTGCACACAGTTAAATGATCAAAGAGTTCTATTTCAAACAATTCAGTTTAGCACAAGCGCACAGTTTAAATGCCAAACAGTTGTATTTGACTCAAAGATGGGACCCTATCAGGTGCTACCACTCCTGACCCGAGGGTGTCCTCGTGGTGTAATGGTTAAAGCGATGAACTGCGGAATCGTAGTACGCGAGTTCGTACTCCAGTCGCGCTATTACGTTCACTTTCGGGAAAGTTATGAACCCCCTTATTCTCCCTCCAGCTATGGGTAAATAGTAGGACGGACTAGGTTCTTCAGCCTTGGTGAGGCAACTAGTCTAGGAGAAGGAAAACTCTGAATTCAAACCTGTTAAACTCCGCTTAAAACTTGACCTTGTGTCATATCCTGCCCGAGCGGAGGGGTTGGTAAATAGTACCACTCCTGACCTGAGTAGACCTGGGAGCCGTGGCAATGAAGGGATACTCCGCTTTCTCAAAAGCTCCAGCAATACTCTAGCCTCATCATTCGATTGTTTATTGTCATATTAAGGACTCTCGTTGGGGTGAAGTCTTACTCCTTTGCAGAGATGCATTCGGTATATTCAGCCGCAGCCGACCGGACCAGTGAGTATTTAGATACTCGCGAAGTAATCACTATTTTCAAACACGCAAAGCGAGTATACATTAATTGCTCTTCGGGTACCTCGATGGTTATAATGGTTCATGATACTTCAGGCCTTGTGTCAAACTTAGTAAATCTTAGTACACGACAACACTTATTGGTCTTTCATTTACTGCTCAAAATCCTTCAGTCAGAGCCACTTGTCTTGCTTGATGACGTCATGCATAAAAAAGCCAACTTGTTGGCAAACACGTCCCTACCTGACACCACAACCACACCCTCATTTTTTTTTTGCGCATGGCTCACAAGCCACCCACGCGTTCATATCACCGCCGATCACGTGGATTTCACTGGAGCTACATACTGTTGTAGGTGGGATTGTCTCATACGCATTTGCCAGAGGTGAGGCAGGTCTTGAAGAGGGATTGGGTCTTCAGTGATCATTGGATTCTTTAATTTGTCATTCAACAACTTCCGGAATTGAATGTGTCAAGGACTGTTCATGGGTCGATGTTTTGTAATTTCATTGTGAGAAGACGTTAAAGAATCAGTTGATATTATTTTTTATTATATTTACGGTTATGTGAACGACTTTTGATTGAGGGAATATATTGCCTAATGAGTAGACTGTTCGCCAATAGTCCGGAAGACCAGGGTTCAATCCCAAGTCGAGTCATACCAAAAACTTTAAAAATGGTACTTGAAGCCGCCTTGCTCAACACTCAGCAATAATCAAGAGTAAAGTGGAGCAATCCAGGGAATGGGGTTGTGCCCTCCCCTACAACTCGGTGTGGGAGCAATTGAAAAGGGAGCCTTTGGGTCACCCTCGACTAAGGTCGCTAGCTTACTTGCTTACTTATTTCTGTCATTCCTACCCACCCCTATTTTGTTTTAGTTTTATTTCTGGCAAACTGTAGGCGTTTAAGTACTACTGTCTAGTTGCACCATTTAAAGTCGGAGAAAAAACTAGATGGGAATGACATAAAATGCTGCGTGCTGCAGCAAACCGTCAATGATGATCTTTGCTTCGAGTTGTATTTTCTTTCACTTTAGGTATGTTGGGTTGACAAAAATGGCCCAGTGTACTGTTGTAGTTTCTCTGTAACTAATTCCCTTTAATCGATTGAGATTTACGGTACTGTCGACTTAGGGGGACTGAATTTGGGGGCGACGGATTCACATTCCTTTAAAGTTTGTAAAGCTGCGTTTATAGCAGAATTATGGCCCTGGAGGCAACACCCCCACAAAGCAGCAGCTGTAAGGCCACCGACAACCCATCACAAAAACTATCCAAGTTAGACGAAACAGACATGCAGGACACTGCTGGAGAAGTAGGGACGAGCTCATTAGTCATGTACTCCTATGAACCCCTTCACATGGCCGAGCAAAAGCAGGGCGACCAGCTCGAACCTACATACAGCAGCTCAGTGAGGATACGGGGTGCAGCCCTGAGGACTTGCTGGATGCGATGAACGATAGGGAGAGAGGGCGAGAGAGGGTCAGGGATATCCGTGCTGATGGCACGACAAGATGATGATGATGGCAACCCTGAAATACAGAAATTCCTCAGCAGATTTAACTTGATCGAAAATCTTATTCTCTTCTTTTTTGTGCCTTCTCAGGGGTGTTTCTTTCATATATATAAAGAGAGAAGGAAAGATGGCCATATGAGTATACTATTCGCCAATTTTCCGGGAGACCAGGGTTCAATCCCAGGTCGAGTCATACTAAAGACTCAAAAAATGGTACTTGATACCACCTTGCTTAACACTTAGCATTATAATGTAAGGGTCAAGGGTAAAATGGACCAATCCTGGGAATGGAGTAACGTTCACTCCGACACCTCGTTGTAGTAGCTATTGAAAAAGGAACCTTCGAGTCACCCTCGACTAAGGTCGCCAACTTTATATATATATATATATATATGTTGATAGATTGATACATAGATGCGGTCTCTCACATATGTGACTGGACATTGAGTACTCATATTGTCATGTGTATAGAAACAAAGATTGACATACTTTTATAGTCATCATCCTCATCATCGTATAGCAGTGACAGCTCGGATTTCGCTGATTCTCTCTCTCCATCCGTCCCTACCATTCATCGTTCCCGTGTCCGCACAGAGCTGATGTTAATAAGTTCTTGCAGGCTAACCAACCTTAGCACGGCTATGTGTTGGGGCCCATCGAAGAAAATTACTTATGAGTTCGTCTTTGTTCCCCCTGTTGTGTACCGCATGTCTTGTTCGTCCAACTTGGATCATTTTTTGAAATGGGAGGTAAATGGCCGTACAGATGCTGTTTTGTAGGCTGTTGATTCCAGGATTTGTTCAAAATAGCTCGTTGCATTCTTGAATAGTTTCCATCCAGCTTTTTTATCCGTGTGTTCCATCAGCATCCATGTGGTGCATCCCTACAGTAGTATTGACGCAGCTACAGCTCGGAAAAATCCGTTTTATTTTAATCGAATAGATCAGTTATGAGTATGTAATAAAGAATGTGTCTTTATTGATTTGATGACAACCGTTAGTTCATATCTTTATATATATATATATATGTGTGTGTGTGTGTGTGTGTGTGTGTGTGTGAGTGTGTGTGTGTGTGTGGACGATAGCAGAAATCTGGCGAAGTTTTTGTTTGTCCACTGCGTGTATTTAATCCCACATATTACCACTAAGTGAACTGAATTAAATTAATTAGTTTTCATCGAATATTATGTTTCTTCAACGACCACGTTATTTTTAGAAGATTTTTTCATTATAGGACATAAAGTTTTCTTTTAATAGAAATCAGTCGTATCGCAAAAAAAAAAAAAAACGACAGTAAAAATAGTTTCAAAGCAGCAAAGGTAATTTTGATATTTTATAACAACTTCAAAGTTATTTCCTCGCAGTTAAACTCCAAATTAAAACTTCACAGTTTCAAACCTTTAAATTAATTCTATACTTTTTGAAATTTTAAATTATTGTCATTTCTTGTAAAACTTGAAACTGTTGCTCTACGTTTTAAAATTGTTAAAGAAAAAAATCTGTGGACATTTGTATTTTCAATCACAACAGAAAACCGATCCTTTAAGACCTG
This sequence comes from Sepioteuthis lessoniana, assembly GCA_963585895.1. Classification (NCBI taxonomy): domain Eukaryota; kingdom Metazoa; phylum Mollusca; class Cephalopoda; order Myopsida; family Loliginidae; genus Sepioteuthis; species Sepioteuthis lessoniana. Next base: position 81,236,922 of record OY757928.1, read on the forward strand.
GGGACGAACTGAGTCGTTGACCAATCAGGCAGTGACCAAAGGCCCAAGTTGGTTTGTTTTATTTGTTTAACGGCATGTCAATTCCTTATAGGTTATCTTATGCCGAAATTTGATTCAGTTAATGATGTTTACATAAGATCATGAAATTTTCATGTTCCATTGAATTTATTTTCAAATTACACTTTTAAAAAAATTGTTTCTTTTCCTTTATTGGCGCATAGTTATAAAATATCAAGTATTCCTATCAAATACAAATAACTTATACACTAATAACTATTCCTATTTAACAATAATAAGCATTTGCTTTCATACAGTCATATGGTCTCCCAACGAGTGTCCTGAAATGACACTAAACAATCTGATGGTGAAGCTCCAGTAATGCTAGAACTTTGACAAGTACCCCTTCATTGCCATCACTCCCAGGTCCACTCTGGCCCGGAGTGGAGCATCTGATAGGGTCCTATCTTTTGGGTATCACCCACCTTTCTCCACACAATGAACTAGTCCATCTGCTATATATAGCAGGGCAGACCAGAAGGTGAAGAGCCGCTTCTTATAACGGAAGCCAATACTATCGTTGGACTATATCTTTATTCTGTATTTACTAATCCTATGTTCTTGTCTACTAATAGTCTCTCTATTATATATACTTTTTCCTGAGAATATATCTCTATTTCCCCACGTATCATGGTTTGTCCTTTATTTAATATTGCAAGTGTTCACTAACCATAACGCAACACTATCTATGGATCAAATTGACCGAAACTGTGTAATTACAGTTGAATTGTTTGAAAAAAAAACTGTTTTTACATTTAACTGTGTGTAAACAAAAACTGTGTACTAATGCTAAACTGAATTATTTGAAATAGAACTGTTTTTACACTTAACTGTGTGTAAACAAAAACTGTGTACTAATTCTAAACTTAATTGTTTGAAAGAGAACTGTTTGATCATTTAACTGTGTGTAAACCAATGACTGATGCTTAATAAAATTGTTTGTGATAGATAGCAATACTTGGAACCATTTAAGTGAATTGTTTGAAATAGAACTATTTTAATATTTAATTATGTATAAACAAAAACTGTATTTAAATAAATGACTCTGTGTGAACAAAAGACTGTACTTATGCTAAACTGAATTGTTTAAAATAGAACTATTTTTGTATGCTAAACTGAATTATTTGAAATTAAGTGAAACCATTTAACTGTGTGCAAAAAAATCGAGCTCAGGCTCGTTGAAAAATGTTACTTTTGAAATACAAAAAACTGTACTTGTTTGAAATCGACCTGTTTTTGACATTTGAACCGTGAACTTATGCTAGACTGAATTGCTTCAAATAGAACTGTTTTTGATATTCACACTGTGTGCTTATGCTAAACTGAATTGTTTGAAATAGAACTGTTTATATGCATGAAAATAGATTTGATATCAAATAACCTACGGTCACAAACACTCCCGTTCAAAATCAATATTGGAGGATATAGAAATAAGAGGACGAGTGAAGACCATCCGAACCACAACGTTGTTGAGATCGGCTAGAATACTAAGAAGAGTCCTGGTGACTTAAGGAGGACTTGTGGTCATTTAAACTGCAGTGGAAGACTGTAAGCTGGTGTGGAAAACTCTCAAAAGAGTGAAATAATAATAATAATAATAATAAACCTTATCAAAAGAATAAATACTTAGGCTGTGACCCTCGTAAGATAATTAGCACAGAAAGAGTACAAGACTAGACATGCCTGGGTGAGCAAGGTGATCCACTGGGAAATGTGCAAGAAATTTAAATTTGACTATACCAACAATTGGTATATACACAACCCAACACCTGTCCTGGAAAATGAGACGCATAAACTCCTATGGGACTTTGATATACACACAGATCACCTAATCTCGACCAGAAGACCAGACCTTATAATAATCAACAAAAAAGAAAGAGAATTTGCTAAATTGTCGACTTTGCTGTCCCAGCTGACCACAGAATAAAACTGAAAGAATGTGAAAAGAAAGATAAGTACCACGACCTTGCTAGAGAATTGAAGAAACTATGAAACATGAAAGTGCCGATTGCACCAATTGTTATTGGTGCTTTTGGCACTGTGACTGAAGGATTATTAAAGGGACTTGAGGATTTGAAAGTTGTCAGACGAGTGGAGACCATCCAAACAACAGCATTATTGAAGACGGCCAGAATACCGAGAAGAGTCCTGGAGACTCGAGGAGACTTGCTGTCACTCAACCTCCAGTGAAAAACCATCAGCTAACGCTGATGCGAAGAACTCTAAAAGAGTAAATAATAATAATGAAAAGAATATCTTAGAACTAAAAAATTACTAGACAAAAAACTCTCTAGCCGAAACATTACCAAAGGAATAAATACCTGGGCTGTACCACTCGTTAGGTATCCGGGACCCTTTCTGAAGTGGATCAGAGATGAACTTAAACAAATGGACCAAAAAACAAGAAAACTTATGACCATGCATAAGGCATTGCAGAGACGACGTTGATAGACTATATGTATCAAGAAAAGAGGGAGGAAGAGGACTTGCCAGCATTGAAGACAGCGTTGACGCATCGATACAACAACTCGAAGACTATATACAAAAACACGATGGAGGACTGATTACAGCCATCAGAAACGATACTGATAACATGATGGACAACAGAATGCCGATAACTAGGAAACAAAAATAGGAAGGAAAACAACTCTATGGGCGTTTTGAATGAGTGATAAACAACATCTCCCACGACAAAAACTGGACGTGGCTAAGAAAAGGAAACTTAGAGAGAAATAGAATCTCTCCTAATAGCAGCACAAAACAACGCCATAAGAACCAATCATATCCAAGCGAGAATAGATAAGACGCAACAAAATAGCAAATGTAGGCTATGCGGTCACAAAGATGAAACGATCAATTACATTATAAGCGAATGCAGCAAATTAGTGCAGAAAGAATATAAGATTAGACACGACTGGGTGGGCAAGATGATCCACTGAGAGATGTGCAAGAAATTGAAATTTTAACATACGAACAAATGGTATATGCACCTGTCCTAGAAAATGACACACATAAACTCCTATGGGACTTTGACATACACACGGATCACCTAATATCGGCCAGAAGACGAGACCTAATAATAATCAACAAAAAAAAAAAAAAAAGAGAACTTGCTAAATTGTCGACTTTGCTGTTCCGGCTGACCACAGAATAAAACAGAAAGAATATGAAAAGAAGGATAAATACCTCGACCTTGCTAGAGAATTGAAAAAACTGTGGAACATGAAAGTGACAATTATACTAATTGTGATTGGTGCTTTGGTACAGTCACTAAAGGATTATTAAAGGGACTGGAGGACATGGAAGTTGGCGGACGAGTGGAGACCATCCAAACGACAAAATTATTGAAGACGGCCAGAATACTGAGAAGAGTCCTGGAGACTTGAGGAGACTTGTTGTCACTCAAACTCCAGTGAAAGACCATCAGCTGAAACTGATGTGAAAAACTCTAATGAGTAAATAATAATAATAACAACTGGAAACGCTAATACACACTGTGAGAATATACAATCAGAACATAGGGATGGAATTTGTCATAGAAAAATGACCCATACTAATAATGAAAAGTGGAAAACGACACATGACGGAAGGAATGGAACTACCAAATCAAGACAAAATTAGAATGCACTGAGAAAAGGAATTTTGCAAGAACTTTGGAATATTGGAAGCTGACATCATCAAACAATTGGAGATGAAAGAAAAAAATTTAAAAAGCGTATCCCAGGAGAATGAGAAAGATACTCGAAACAAAACTGTATAACAACAACCTTATAAAAGGGATAAATACCTGTGCTTTCCCCCCTCCCGTAAGATACTCGGACTAGTGGACTAGAGAAAAACTTTTAAAAAATGGACCAGAGAACAAGAAAACTTATAATGATGTATAAGGTCTTATATCTCACAGATGACGTTGACAGACTATATGCGTAAAGGAAAGAAGGAGGAAGAGGACTTGCCAGCATTGAAGACAGTATTGAATCATCGATACAACGACTCGAAGATTATATAGAAAAGCATGGAGGAAGACTGATTACAGCCACTCGAAACAATAGTTATATAAAGACACTCGTTGGGGGAGTTTTATCTCTCTGCAGAGATGTCGGTGTTTTCTGCAGCCCCGGCCGACTGGGCCAAATTTTTATGATGGTAATTTCATTGGAATGGTAATAGTAGTGAAACTTTTTTTTTTTTTGTTACTTGTGTTTTATGGCATATCAACCCTCGTGGGTTATTAAATGCCAAATCTTGTTTATATACTTACAGTAGCGTCCAAAACTAAGGGGCAAAATTTTAAAACCTAATATTTGTTAGAAATAACAACTGTGAAAAGCTGAATTTTTGGCAACTGGTAGTCTTTATCATCCATAATTACATACTAAAATTTGAATCATTTGCAAAGGATAGAAAAAGAATTATAACAATTATTCATTTATTTTCAAATTTTGAACGTCCAAAAGTAAGGGACAAAATTGAGAAAAACAATGTAAACAGCCAAAAAAAAAAACAAAAAAAAAAAAAAAAAACCAATAAAAATACATGTATAATCAATATTTAGTAAATGAGCTCTTGCTCTCACTGACAGCTGCACATCTTCGACTACAAGAGCGAATCAGTTCTTGACAATCCTCCATACTAATTTTAGACCATTCTTCTTGAAGCTTCACCCACAAATCCTCCGTGTTAGTGGGATTTCTTTCCATAACTTTCACTCCTTAGGTCTTCCAAAGATTTTCTATTGGATTTAAGTCAGGACTTTGCAGTGGCCAATCCATAATTTCGAAATCTTGCTCGCTAAGGTAACTCATTACCACCTTTGCCTTGTGACATGGGGCATTATCTTGCATAAAGGTAGCCCTATCGAAACCCGAATTCTGTATGATTGGCACAACATGATCTTAAACAATGTTTTTATAGATCTGCGCGTTTACACGAGTTTGTAACCGGACAAGAGGCGTTGTACCTTGGCTAGAAAACATACCAAATACCATGACGCTTCCGCCCCCAAACTTGACAGTTTTCTTAGTACACTTTGCCCTTAATCTTTCACCAATACGTCTCTTTACATTGTTTTTTCTATCATTTCCAAACAAATTAAACTTGCTTTCATCACTGAAAAATACTTTTGCCCAATTTTCATATGTCCAAATTACATACATGTTTGCAAACTCTAATCTCTTCTTCTTATTCTTCGAACTAATAAGTGGTTTCTTCCTTGGGGTTCGATTAAATAGCCCTATTTCTTGCAGTCGTCTAGAAACAGTCTGTCTATTCATAACCCTTTTAATTTCTGTGCGAGACCTAAAACGGTTCTTTAATGACATACGCTGCATTATTCGATCTTCTCTTGCCGAAGTTTTGCGGGGTCTACCGGTTTTAAAAGCACTAACTATTTTGCCAGTATCATTGTAGGATTTACCAACCCTGCCTACAACACTCTTGGAACGTTTCACTTTCTCTGAAATCTCTCTAATGGTGTGCTTTTCCTTGTGTAGATTCACGATAGCTTGTCTCACAGAGTAATCAAGTTTTTGGCGTTTCGCCATGGTGCCGGCTGATGCAACGTTTACAAATGACTAAGTAAGACTTAGAGGAAATAAAAAGATTTGAATATAGCATACTGTTTACATTGTTTTTCTCAGTTTTGTCCCTTACTTTTGGACGATCCTATTTTGAAAATAAATAAATAATTGTTATAATTCTTTTTCTATCCTTTGCAAATGATTCAAATTTTAGTATGTTATTATGGATTATAACGACTACCAGTTGTCAAAATTTCAGCTTTTCACAGTTATTATTTCTAACAAATATTAGGTTTTAAAATTTTGTCCCTTAGTTTTGGACGCTACTTTATATACATATACAAAATATACATGATTTGTAAATTTTGTAGGTAAACTAATTTTTAAATGAATTAGAGTTCATTTGTTTGCACACAGTTAAATAGTGTTAAGTATTACTATCTGACACTAATAGTTTTATTTGCACACAGTTAAATACTTTCAGATACTGCTATTTAACTTCAGTAATTCTATTCAACATTATTCATTTGTTCGCACGAAGGTAAATGATTCCAAGTATTGCTATACAATAAATTAATTCATTTTAACATCAGTCATTTGTTTGCACACGATAAAATGGTTTCAAGTATAGAAAATGATTAAATATTTCTGTTCGACCCATAGATGGGACCCTAACAGATACTACCTCTCCGGATTTGAGTGGGCCTGAGAGTAATCATATTTACCGACCCCTCCACTCGGGCAGGATATGACACAAGGTCGATTTTTAAGCGGAGTTTTACAGGTTTGGATTCAGAGTTTTCCTTCTCCTAGACTAGTTACCTTACCAAGGGTGTAGAACCTAGTCTGCCCTACTATTTACCCATAGCTGGAGGGAGAATAATTGGATTCATACCTTTCCCAAGGGTATTAGTGCTATGTGAAAGGCAATTAGCCTGGTCCAGGATTTGAACTCGTGTCGTCGTGTCCATATCCTACGACGATAACCATTACACCACAGACACCTCCATCTCCGCCTGAGAGTAATGGTAATAAAGGGGTACCCAACACTCCCCAAAGCTCCAACACGGGTGTGTCACTGATAGTTTAGTGTCATATCCAGGGCACTTGTTGGCTGGGTGGAGTGGACTTACTCTTCCATAGTGATGCAGTTGGCATATTCTTCAGCCAGAATCATATTTGAATAGGAAATGAAATTTGAGATCCCCTGATTTCGCCCCCATCGTATTTTCTCCCACGCAATCACCTCGCAAAGCAACCACACAAAAAATAATTTTGCCGTTTTAATGGTCACGTGGCATCACGACCATTAGAACGATTTCTAGCCAATCATGTTCCAATTAGGGACTCCCTAGTCAACTTTCATGGGCACCCGATTGGACGTATCTTTATGAACAGCGGAAGTGATCACCGCTGGTTGAGTGGTTAAGGGACTAAGTGGGGTGTTCTACCTGCGGCGTCATTACGACGCCAGGGGAACTCCCCTTGCATACGGGACCCATTCTGATGCTTAAGGTATGGGGGACGCTAAGTATACTCCAATCACTCGAATCCCTGCTGAGTCAAAGAAGTTGTCACTGTGCAAGAATGGTTTACTGTTTATATTTATAACAATCAAGACAGCTGCCTCGAAGGCAGACGATATTAAATTCACATTCACAAGGCACAAGGAAGAAAAAACATTAGCAGATCGAAGCAATAAAAGTTATGTATCAGGTGAAACGCTGATGGAGTCACGTGATCGCCATATGTTTCACTCATGCGAACTTCAACGGGGTCATAGTTTGGTATTATTTTACGCTGAAAATTAATTGCTGTTTGGTTTGGTTTGGTTGTATGGCATATCAACCATTGTAGGTTATTTAATGCCAAATCCTATTTATTCATACACAAGAATGTTGCGAGCAATATTGAACAAGTCCTAGCGGCAACACCCCACAAGGCACCAACTATACGGCCACCTGCCTCCCATCACGAAAACTATCCAAGTTAGACGAACCAGACATGCAGGACCCTGCTGGAGAAGCAGGGACGAGCTCATAAGTGATGTACTCCTATGGAGTTCGAACCGAAGTTCGAACCCCAGCTTGATCATAGTCCACTTAGTGCAATGTGGGCCTGATGTGCCTAGCTGGACATGGACCCAAATATGATGCCTGATTATAGTTTAACCTAGACAGCGAGGTTCAGTGCTATACAAAGGTTTCAAAGGGGTTCAGTGATGTAGTTCGTCCACACGAATGTGGCGCAGCCGAAGCCGGGGCCTTTCGACCTCAAGTCTACCATTGAGCATTGACCGTCCATCACGGATGCCAGAGAGGAAGCAGAAAAGCACAGTGGCTGATATTTGTCACGGCCTCCTACCAGGTAGGACTTGGCACAAGGTCAATGACACGAAGGTCGATTATTGGGGAGATTAGGAGAGGGGAAGATTGGAACCAAGCCGAGGCTGGAACTCAGCTGGACGATGCTGGTCATCGGCCCACTTAAGGCCTGATGAGCCAAACATGGTCCAGGCACGAATGCCTAATTATAGCTTAAACTAGACAGCGAGGTCCAGTGCTATAAAAGGGTGTGAAAGATATCAATGCTGTAGCTCGCTAACTCGAAAGTGGCCCAGCTGAAGCCGAGGGTTTTTTGGCTTCAAGTCTGCTGGGCATGGACTGCTTTATGTTGCAGCTCACCCACCCGAATGTAGCCAAGCCGAATCCGGCGGCCTTTCGGCCTCAAGTCTGCCAAAGCACGACCGCTTAAAGTTAGGAGAGAAAAGTCGAGAAGGGTTGGAGCCGAGTTGAAGCTCGAGCGGTGCTGGTTTTTGCCGGTCCTCTTTTTTAGTACAATGTGGGCCTGATGAACCTAGTTGGACTTGGACCCCAATCTAGGGTCCAGGTACAGATGCCTGATTGTAGCTTAAACTGGACAGCCAGGTGCAGTGCTATACAAAGGTGCAGTTTGCCCACCCGAAGGTGGCCCAGCCGAAGCCAGGGCCCTTTCAGCCAAAAGTCAACCATTGAACATGGACAGTCCGGCACGGATGCAGACAGTCCGTTGAAAAGCCTCAGCGCGAAGCACAGAAGCTAATCGAGTTCCCTCGCTTGGTGAAAATCTCTCCGCGTGTAGATTGGGTGAGTATTTATGAAGGAGGAAGAGTTCATTATCGTGTTACCAAGACAATTAAACACAAAGGTTGTTATTAATTTGAAACCAAATCAGAGATGAAAAAGTAGAAATGGTCAATTCCTCCTAGTTGTTATTATGTCAGTATGACTAAATGGTTACCCAACTTGGACACTAAAAAAAAACCTTTGGAGAAAAAGCAAGACGATAAGTGCACAAGAATGCTGCGTGTTATTTTGGTCAGATTCTAGACGCAGCGCCCCACAAAACAGCAGTTGAACAACTACTTAGCTTCAATCTCATAAACTCTCTAAGAAAGGCGAGCATCATGCTGGGCGCAGCTGGCGAAGTGATTATTAACTCATAAGTGACGTTCTCTAATGGACTCCAACACATAGACACAACAGTTTTGACCGACTAGCAAAAACTTACATAAATCAGATCTATGCCGATACTGGATGCCGTCTAAAGAACCTACCAAGTGTAATTGTAGTATTTAGACCTCCGACCAGTCAAAATAGGAAATGGACCTGTGTAAATAACAGGTGCATCCGGTCGAGGAATATCAGGATATTATAACCTTGACCGTAGACGGGTTGAATAAGTGCGAAATTGTGACGCTCGCAGGAAGAAGGGTGAACGTCAAATTATTATATAACCCGGGTGAAGACAGGAAGTCAGATCAGTTAGAGAAAGGACGCGGTAGAGAAAGCCAGCACCCAGCAGAGTGGACCCTCAGGCCCCCGATTGAGCAGTTAGAGAAAAGATGAGTAGGAGATAAGTGCGGTAGAGAAAACCAGCACCCAGAGAGGCTGGGCCCCCAGGCCTCTGGTAGAGCAGCCTAGGAGAACAGGAAAGAAACGCTGTTGTGGCCATAAGAGTGGGGGTAAATATGTTGCCGTTCTGTTCGATCTCCAACTCCCTCTCACACACAACCCTTTCAATAAAGTGAGAGGTATATTTTTCTAAAAAACAGTGTCGCTCGTCTTTATTGTATCGTCGTTATGATTCTGCATGCAGATGTATATGTATAATGTGGCGATACTACATGATGGCTGATGGGGAATATGGCGAAAAAGAAAGAGTGAGAGTCAAATGAATCCGTTCTATAATAATGATAATGATGATGATGCTGAAGATCATCATCATCATTATCATCATGTGCATTATGGTGACAATTTAGTCTCCTACGTAAAAGAGAGTTATCTTTCCTTTAACTCTACCAACCCGTCTATGGTTTTTTTTATACAGTTATGTACCATCTTAACCAGACATTTGCATAAAAATCTTGTTTAATGACCATTTTTTGTTTTTGGTTTTCCTCATTTTACCTCCTGTCCAAGTACATGTATTTTTGACGTGTTTTCCAAGCAGCAGTCTTGTCAGTACTGCTATATGGATGCACTCCATGGTCGTTGATTTAGCGCATGGAGAAAAAGCTTGACGGCAAGTGCACAAGAATGCTACGAGCTATACTGAACAAATCCCGAAGGCAACATCCCACAAAACAGCAGTTATACGGCCACCTACCACCAATCACGAAAACCATTCAAATTAGACGAGCAAGACATGCGGGACACTGCAGGAAAAGTAAGGACGAAATCATATGTGATGTGCTCCAGTGGATCCCCTCATATTGACGTGCAAGGGTTGGACAACCAACTAGAACCTATATACAACAGTTCTGTATTGATACTGGAAGTAGCATTGAAGACCTGCGGGGGGCGATGAACGATAGAGACAAGTGGCGAGAGAGTGTCAGGGAAATCCGTACTAATCGAATGACATAATATATATATATATATATATATATATATATATATATTCTGTCTGTGTGTATGTGCAACCACCGAGCTATGTATGTAAACTGATGACTACATACACTCGGACAAACATATTTTCAACGGCATTTAAAATATGTGAGAATATATTTTTCCCATACGTAGATATGCTTTTAAGCTAGTCGGGTTGTACATATGTGTGTGTGTATGTGTGTGTGTGTATGTGTGCATATAGTTAGGATTAGTTTAAAGTTGGTTTAAATCTATATTTGAAGTTTTTTCTCTTTTATTTGAACTAATGAGTATTCATTGGTTTGGTGTATTGGCATCGTTTTAAAAATTCCTTTGCTGCATTCATAAATGTGTTTTGTTTCAGAATTTCTTGTAATCTAATCTTGATTTTATGTAAAGGGTTTCGATTGTTCAGTGCTTGTGTTCATCCTATATCGATTTCGTTGCAGTTTGCACATTTAATTATTTAAACATTTTAAAATTACAGCTTGAATTTCTATTATACATATATGTATTTGATCAAAGTCTCTCTCACACTATATATATATATATATATATATATAGAGAGAGAGAGACTTCGATCAAATCTATATTGATAGGTTATGGATCATATGGTGGTTTGATCTATCTGATAAAATAAAACGGATTTTTTCAAGTTGTCGCTGTGTCAGTACTACTGTATGGATGCACCACATTGACGCTTGGAGAAAAAGCTAGATGGGAACTACACAAGAAGGCAATGTGCTGTTTTGAACAAACCCTGGGAGCAGCATCCCTCAAAACAGCAGCTGTTCATCCACTTACCTCCAATATCAAAAACCATCAAAGTAAGACAAACAAGACATGCGGGACACTGCTTGAGAAGTAAGGACGAACTCATAAGAAACATACTATAGACCCGATATATGGACGTGCAAGTGTTGGCTTAGCAGCAAGAACTTATTAACATCAGCTCTGTGCGGAAACTGGATGTAGTTTGGAAGACCTGCGCCAGGAGCGATGGATGATAGGGAAGGATAGAGAGAGAGGGGGGGGAAGGAAATCCGTGACATCAGCGTGATATGATGATGATACTGTATTATAAATAAAGAGGTCTCAATATCAGTGATAGAACGTATATATATTAGGACAGCGAAGACATAGAATCGATGGTGCTTGGTGGTTGTTACTTTCTTATTTCAGCGATCATCGGAACAAACTGACAGCTACTAAGCGCCGTTGACTGTGAGTGTGTGTGTGTGTGAGAGAGAGAGAGAGAGAGAGAGAGATCGGTTCAGTTTGGTTTGGTTTTATGGCATATCAACCATTGTAGGTTATTTAATGCCAAATCCTGTTTATACATATAAATTAAATATATATGATTTGGTTTGGTTGGGTTTTATGGCATATCAACCACTGTAGGTTATTTAATGCTAAATCCTGTTTATACATATAAATTAAATATATATATATGATTTGTAGATACATTTTGTAGATATTATTCTTAAACAAGCAAGTGCTCTTTCTTGTACTTTGTTAAATAGTTTCAAGTATTGCGATGAAACAGTCATTTGTTTGCACATATAAGTAAAGTTGGCAACCTAAGTCGAGGGTGACCCGAAGGCTTCTTTATCAATAGCTACCACACCGAGGTGTAGGAGAGGTTGCTACTATATTCCTTAGATTGCTCCACTTTACCCTTGATCCATACCCCATAATGCTGAGTGTTAAGCAAAGTGGCATCAAGTACCATTTTTTGAGTCTTTGGTATGACTCGACCAGTGATAAAACTCCGGTCCCCCAGACCATTGGCGAAAACTCTAACCATTATGCCAATTTTGTGGGTAATTTCACTAATTTGTTTGCACATAAGTATTGCTATAGTATTAACCTGGGCGCGATGGTAATGAAGGGGTACTCCGCATTTCCCAAAGCTCCAGCATTTCTGGAGGTTCACCATCAGATTGATTAAGGTCATTTCGGGACACTCGTTAGTGGGGGGGGGGGGTCTAACTCTTCTGCAGAGATGCAGTCGGTGCATTCTGCAACCTCGGTCGACTGAGCTGAAGAGAGAGAGAGAGAGAGAGAGAGAGAGAAAGAGAAGAGAGAGAAGAGAGAATAATTTTTGAATTATCGACTTTTACGGGGTGGATGGGAATGTTATAAATTAAAATAAACAAAAGTACAAAAAACTCTATTTAAATAAGTTTTTTTTTATTAGTTAAACTTATCAGTTGAATTCATCCTATGTTAGAACCTAATTTCTTTTCGCTCTTCTTCTTCTTCTTCTTCTTCTTCTTCTTCTTCTTCTTATTATTATTATTATTATTATTATTATTATTTCACTCTCAGCAAGATTTTCACTGGTGGTTCTACACTGAAGTCTGTGTTAGGAGATTTTATGTCACCATAATTCTTCAAAGTTTTCTCGATGATTTTAAGATTGCTGTGGTCTGCAATGTCTCGATTCATCCCCTGATTTCCAGTTCTCAAAGTTTCTTTGCCAGGTTTTGAGGGGCTGTTCCGAGTGCACCCACTGCAATTAGTATCACAGTCACTCCTTTGCGGACACCCCGGAGCCTGTTTTAATCGGCCTTCGGGCTTTTGACCTTGTGTCAAGTCGTGTCTGGTGGGAGGCAACGACAAATATCCACCCTCATGTTCCACAGCTTTTACACCCCTTTGGCAAGATCCAAGTATCTGTGCATATTTTTTTTTCTTCTTTTTTTTTTTTTTTGCTCTGTGGTCCACTGAAACAGAAAAGTCGAATAGATAAATTTATTTTCTTCTTAATTATAATTAGGCCTGGTGTTCTGACTGGGATTCGCTGTTTCGTTTTCAACTTAAAGTACCAGAGAATTTCCTCCGTCTCATTTTCTAGGACAGATTCTGCTTTGTGCATATACCATTTGTCAGAATGTGCAAATTTTAGTCCCTTCAATTTAGTCCCTTTCCAACCCAATCATATTTTACTCCTCGCGAATTTTTTTGACTTAGAATTTAATCATAGCTGGAGGGGGTAGAGATAGATGAATCAACAACAAAATT
>OY757928.1:81255434-81395434 GCA_963585895.1 Sepioteuthis lessoniana
ACAAGAAAATCATTCAAGAGCCGAACATTTAAATTTTCCTGGTAGAGAGCTCAATGTAATTTATTACAGAGCGGTTTTTTCTTAAAGGTATATATATATATATATATATATATATATGTGTGTGTGTGTGTGTGTGTGTGTGTGTGTGTTTGATTAAATAATGAAGACACATTTTGCCTATATAATTTTATTAAGATCCTTTCAATTTTTCTGATAAGTGTCTTGATTTCAGGTTGGAATTAGTGGATGAATTTACCAAAATTTTCCCTTTCGGACCTTTCATAAGCCATTATCAGGGGTTGCTTGCATGTATAAAGAGAGTTTTTTTTTTTTAGAGTTTTTTGAAAGAGTACTTTTAGGTCTTTTATAACATTACAAAATTACATCCACTAATTCCAACCTGAAACCAAGACACTTATCAGGAAACTTAAGGGTTCTTAATAAAATTATGTAGACAAAATATGTCTTTATTATTTAATCAAACATTCTTAAATGAAAGACTGCAAGTCAACAACAACAACACACACACACATATGTGTGTGTCTGTGTATGTGTGTGTGTGTGTGTGTGTGTGAGAGAGAGAGAGAGAGAGAGAGAGAAGACCCATTCACTTATTGATTTCCATTTAACAGCGGTGATTGATAATATCGGTGCTTCTATTGAGGAAGGAAGGCAAGGTTCTAATATATATATATATATATATATATATACGGTTTAACTGTAGTTGACTTTTCTTCCAGTTACATTATATATATATATATATATATATATATATATATATATATATATATATATATATGTATATGTATATATATACATATATATATATTCCATTACACAACTTGTACACCTATATTGATTGGTTGATTGATTTGAACGGCATGTCAACTCATGTAGGCTTATTTTAGGTCCAGAGTTTAGGAAATGATGTTCATCGTACATTTAAAATCAAATTTTTCTCAGGAATTTTTCTTCAGTTTTAAAATTTTATCTAAAAAAATCCATTTATTTCTTTTTACACACGCTTCTCTCAAATATAAATTTTCCTAAACAATCCTATTTGATCCATTCAATAAGAGTGGACCTGGGATTAATGGCAATGAAGGCGTACTCCACACTTCCCAAATCTCTAGACCTGAAGTGAAACTGGTCATCAGATGCCTTTTAGTGTCTTACCCTGGACTTCCTTTTTTGTGGGTGCGGAAAGGGAGCTTACTCCTCTTCAGAGGATATAATCAACATATGCTCCACCGACAAAATGTAATAGATTTAAAGTATCGACGTACTTCTAATGGTCTATTGGTTACTGTCGTAAAAATGAAATCGGTGACTCGAGCTCAAATCCTAGACAAGGCTGTTTGCATTTCATCGAGCGCTAATATCCTCGAGAAACGTATGAATCCAACTATTCTCCCTTCAGCTCTCGATAAATGGTGGGGGCTACTTTGGTATGGCAACCGGTCAAAGAGAAGAAAAATTCTCAATTCAAACCTGTTAAACTCTGCTTAAAAATTAACCTTGCGTCGAATCCTGCTCGAGCAACCGGACATTGGCATGATGGTTAGAGTGTTCGCCCGGGAGACCTGGGTTCAATCCCAGGTCGAGTCATACCAAAGACTTTAAAAATGGTACTTGATATCACCTTGCTTAACACTCAGCATTATATGATAGGATCAAGGGTAAAGTGGAGAGATCCATGGAAAGGAGTAGCGCCCTCCCCTACAACTTGGTCTAGTAGCTATCGAAAAGGGAGCCTTCGGGTCACCCTCGACTATGGTTGCCAACTTTACTATATATATATATATATAGAGAGAGAGAGAGAGAGAGAGAGTGGTAAAACCAACAGAGTCAGACCAATCTATCCAAGTTTCACCTCCTGGATTATCAGGAAACATCTGACCAAGGAAGTTTGGGTCAAACGACATATATATATATATATATATATATATATATATATCAAAATCAGATAGATAAGATTAGAGACTCGGTGGAAGATAGACAATCTAGAACTGCCTGGCAAACAATAAACGAAGTGAGCAGAAGAAAGAACACAGCCAAAGCAAAACTGAAAGCAGCAAACCAACAAAAAAGAATAAAACTGTGGAAACAGCACTTCGAAAACTTACTTGGAAACCCACCAAAAATAACGCCTGAACCAATCACCAGAATAATTAGCAAACAATTAGACATTAAACTTGGACCGTTCACACAAGAAGAACTCGACTCGGTTCTCAGAAAAATTAAAAATAGGAAAGCTGCAGGACTGGACGAAATTCCCCCGGAAGTATGGAAGACCAGACAATTCGACGACATACTGCTCCGACACTGCAACGCAGTATACAATCAAAATCCGATAGATAGATGGACGAAGGGATGCATACTCCCCTTCCCTAAAAAGGGGGACCTCGGATTAGCCAAAAACTACCGAGGCATAACACTTACATCCATAGCTGCCAAAATCTACAATGCCCTACTACGAAACCGAATAGAACCCAAAATCGACAACATACTTAGAAAAAACCAAAATGGCTTCCGAAGAAATAGATCCACGACCTCACAAATATTAACCATCCGCAGAATCCTTGAAGGTGTACGGGCAAAGAACCTACAAGCGACATTAATATTTGTCGACTTTACCAAGGCTTTCGACTCCATTCACAGAGGAAAGATGGAACAAATCCTACTAGCGTACGGCATACCTAAAGAAACCGTAGCGGCAATAACGATTCTCTATAGAAACACTAAAGTAAAAGTACGATCACCAGATGGAGACACAGAATACTTCGACATAGTAGCAGGAGTACTACAAGGAGACACGCTGGCTCCGTATCTCTTTATCATTTGTCTAGACTACGTACTTAGAACATCGATTGACAAAATCAAAGAGAATGGCTTCGAACTGACGAAGAAAAGAAGCAGAAGATACCCCGCAATAACAATTACCGACGCCGACTACGCCGATGACATAGCGATACTGGCAAATACACCTGACCAAGCCGAAACACTTCTGCATAGTTTGGAACGAGCAGCAGCAAGCATAGGCCTCCATGTTAATGCACACAAAACGGAATATATGTGCTATAACCAAACGGGGGACATCTCCACTCTAGAAGGAACCCCTCTTAAACTAGTAGACAAATTCACGTACCTAGGAAGCAGCGTCGAATCAACCGAAAAGGACATCGAAACGAGGTTAACGAAAGCATGGACAGCTATCAATAGGCTATCGACTATATGGAAATCAGACCTAACCGATAAAATG
Organism: Sepioteuthis lessoniana; assembly: GCA_963585895.1. Taxonomy (NCBI): domain Eukaryota; kingdom Metazoa; phylum Mollusca; class Cephalopoda; order Myopsida; family Loliginidae; genus Sepioteuthis; species Sepioteuthis lessoniana. The sequence goes on from OY757928.1 coordinate 81,258,697, forward strand.
AAACGCAGTTTCTTCCAGGCGGCGGTCACATCGATACTGCTATATGGATGCACTACATGGACGCTAACAAAACGGCTGGAGAAGAAACTAGATGGCAATTACACAAGAATGCTGCGTGCAATCCTCAACAAGTCCTGGCAGCAACACCCCACAAGACACCAACTGTACGGCCACCTGCCCCCTATCACGAAAACTATTCAAGTTAGGCGAACAAGACATGCAGGACATTGCTGGAGAAGCAGAGATGAACTCATAAGAGATGTACTCTTATGGATCCCCACACACGGCCGCGCAAAAGCAGGACGACCAGCACGAACGTACATTCAGCAGCTATGTGAGGATACAGGTTGTTGTCCTGAAGACCTGCCTAGGGCGATGAACGATAGGGAGGAGTGGCGAGAGAGGGTCAGGGATATGCGTGCTGCCAGCACGATATGATGATGATGATGATATATATATATATAAGAACTATAAAATATCTTATTTGGGTACAAAGAAAAACAAAATTAAATTGAATTGGCATAAAACTTCGTAAAACAATCAAAACCCAAAGAGTATAAGGTATTTGTCGTTTCTATTTTTATCAAAATTTCCCCCCATATATTAGTTTATATAGGAGATGCCCGTGGTGTAATGGTTATCGTCGTAGGAAATGGACACGGTGACACGAGTTCAGATCCTCGACGAGACTGATTGTTTTCACATAGCACTAGTACCCTTGGAAAGGTATGAATCCAATTATTCTCCCTCCAGCTATGGGTTAATAATAGGGCAGACTTTGTTCTTCTTCCTTGGTGAGGCAACTAGTCTAGGGGAAGGAAAACTCTGAATTCAAACCTGTTAAACTCTGCATAAAAATTGACCTTGTGTCATATCCTGCCCGAGCGGAGGGGTTGGGTAAATATATATATGCAAATTGCATCATCTGTTTTTTTTCACACTATCAGAATACGTTCCCACATGGGGATTGAGCACTCTGGCGAAGGAATTTATGGCTGCCACTCGAATAATGCAAAGCTCTTCGAACGAACTGAGCACTCTGGTATCCGGTAAGGTATAAATGTAAAGAAACGAAAGCTATTACTTAATGCCTTATAATTCCCGAGCTGATGTGGTTTGCTTGTTGGCCGAATGGTCTGATTCTAAGTCTAACGTAAAGTTGGGCGGGTTTCGATCCCAGCTTCCATCGTCCTCTATGTCTTGCCACACTGAAGAGTTGTGATACAACGAAACAGTCTGTCTGGGAATGACCATATATATTCGATCCATGCACTAATTGGGTTTTTATTAAACAGCGCTGATTGATAATATTAGAGCTTCTTATTGAGGAAGAAGGGCCAGCTTTTAATTAGCATTTCCAATTTATCTCTGTGATAACTAGAATTTGATGAAAATTGTACGTTCTGCTCGAACGGATTTATCGTTTACGGATAATTGATTTGGTTTGTTTGTTTGTTTGGTTTTATGGCATATCAACATTTGTAGGTTATTTAACGCCAAATCCATTTTTATGTAAATAATCTGTTCTATTGAAAACAGTTCAGTTTAGCATGAGTACACAGTTTGTCAAAAACATTTCTATTTCAAACTATTTAAGCAGTTATATGTAATAATTCAGTTAAGTGTAAATACAGTTTTAATGTCGAAAAACAGTTCTATTTGAAATAATTCAGTTAAGCATAAGCACGCAGTTTAAGTGTAAATACGGTTTAATTGTCAAAAACGTTTCTATTTCAAGCTATTCAGTTTACTCAATTCATTTTAGCATAAGTATGCTGTTAGTTCTATTTAACCATAGATAGGGCCCTACCAGGTGCTACCACTCCGGGGCCAGAGTGGACCTCGGAGAGATGGTAATGAAGGGGTACTATTTACAACCCCTCCGCTCGGGCAGGATATGACACAAGGTCAATTTTTAAGCGGAGTTTAACAGGTTTGAATTCAGAGTTTTCCTTCTCCTAGACTAGTTGCCTCACCAAGGCTGAAGAACCTAGTCCGTCCTACTATTTACCCATAGCTGGAGGGAGAATAAGGGGGTTCATACCTTTCCCAAGGGTATTTGCCCGAAAGTGAACGTAATAGTGTGACTGGAGTACGAACTCGCGTACTACGATTCCGCAGTTCATCGCTTTAACCATTACACCACGAGGACACCCAATGGTAATGAAGGGGTACTCCACATTCCCCAAAGCTCCAGCATTACTGGAACCTCACCATCAGATTGTTTAGTGTCATAACCAGGACACTCGTTATGGGGGAGTCATACCCCTCTGCAGAGGTGCAGTCAGTGTATTCTACTGGCCCTGCTGACTGGGCAAACGGATAATTGAGTTACTGGTGTTACGGATTCGTGGTTGGTAATATTTTTCTTTCACACCTGAATACTTGATTTATTTATTTTTTTATTTATTTCTTTTGCTGATCACGTCAGCGAAAATGAAAGGAAGGAAGAAAGGAAGGAAGGGGAGACAAAGAGACAAGAGAAGCTACTAAGGCTCAACCTTATTACTATAGAAGTTCTCAACTAAGTCTTGAAGGGGAAGACCTCCAAGAGCAATAAAATAGTTGCCTCCTAGCCGAGGTCTAAGTTTCCTTTCGGTGTCAGGAAGCCTCTTTACTTTTTTCGAACATGCTCAGGTGGTTCTACCATCCAAAGACCTCCTGGAAGCTTGTTATTTTTTTTCTATTTATTTTATTTTGTATTTTTTTTTTAAATCTTGTTTTATTACATGATTTTTTAAATCACTTTTATTTATTATTCATCGTTTGTTTGTTTGTTTGTTTGTTATCAACATCAAACTTTGTAAAACATTGTTTGAAATAGTTCAAAATGGAAGAAGTCGAATGGATTTTTTTTGACAATTGTCTGTCAATCTTCTGACTGCTATCAAAATTTGGACGTCCGGTGTATACGAGCAGAATTACGTATGCTTGTATATTTACGTCAATATATGTGTCATCGTCTGTGTGTGCATATGTGTGTGTGTGTGTGTGCGTATGCGTGTGTGTCTGTACCGTGTACCCCTCTGAATATGAGTTTCAACTTACTGAAGATTAAACTAAAAATGGATTACAGTAACTGATCATATATAGAGGTCAGTCCGTGCATAAGTCCCTCTTCCCTACATAAAGGAGTGTATCAAGAGGACTCCAAGCACATAGAGAACGTAGGTCAACAACGGCATCATTCTTCAGGGTATTGATATTTCATGTTCCCTTAGTATCTATCTATCTATCTATCTATCTGCATACAAACACACGCACACACAACACACATATATACACATATGCAAAACTAAAAGCAAATTAAAACTATATATTTGCTTTCGTATCTGCCTTGATAAAACTTAATTACGAAAGCTTTTAAAATTAAAAAAATTTTCAGATTCGGTTTTGGAGTAATTATATATATATATATATATATATATATTATATATATATATATATATATATATATATATATATATATATATATATATATTTAATTACCCCAAAACCGAATTTGTAAATGAATTGAAAGCCGAACTTTAAATGGATTGAAAGCCGACAATGTTTTGAAATGCGTTTAGTTATTTTTTTTTTAATATTCCATTTCACTTGATAATATTCTATTTCTCTTGATAGCGTTCTGTTTTAGATTCGTTCGATGTCATTAGTGTCTCAGTTTAATCCAACCATACATTTACGTAATTTTTGCAATGTTATACAAAACCTAAAAACTTAAAAGAAAAAAACAAACTTTACTCTCGTAAACAAGCCTTGATGTGGCTTATGAAGGTCCGAAGGCGCTTAGGACAATTTCGGTAAATTTATCTCCTTACTTCAACCTAAAACCAAAACACTTGTCAAGAAACTTGAAAGGATCCTAAGAAAATTATAGAAACAAAATGTGTCTTTATTATTCAATCCAACATGTTTTTGGCCAGTCGCCTGGCGCAGTAGACTATACCAACTGCATCTCTGCAGAAGGAGTTAGCCTCCCCTCCAACGAGTGTCCTGGATATTACACTAAATAAGTGAGGTTCTAGTGATGCTGGAGTTTTGGGGAATGCGGAGCACCCCTTCATTTCCATCGTTCCCATGTCCACTCTGGCCCGGAGTGGTAGCACCTGACAGGGTCCTATCTATGGATCAAATAGAACTAAACTGCGTACTTATACTAAACTGAATTACTTGAAATAGAACTGTTTTTACATTTAGATTGTAAACAGAATTAGAACTGTTTTGGCATGTAAACTGCCTACTTATGCTAAACTGAATTGTTTGAAATAGAACTGTTTTTGATATTTTACTGTGTATGGAAAAAACTATACATATACTAAACGGAATTGTTTGAAATAGAACTGATTATTTGTATAAAAATGGATTTGGCATTAATAACCTACAAAGGTTGATATGCCATAAAATCAAAACAACCAACCAATCAAATACGCTTAAATGAAGGACTGCCGCCCAACTATATATATATATATATATATATATATATATATATATATTACAGGAGTATATGGTTGTCACTATCTCACTTGGTAGGTTGTTTGTGACTGACCGAATGTGGACGCAGATAGGCATCCATGATAATATTTTATATAAATATATATATATATTTGTGCGTGAATAAGCAAAAATAATTCTTATCTTACGTTCCTTGATTTATTCTATAACAATTAGTTTCATATGTTTTTGGTTTTTTAAATAAGGTTTCTAAAAATTCCATATGCAGCCAAAATCTTGTTTGAAAATAAAGATTCATCTCTTCCAACAAAAAATCGTCCGAGGATTGTGGTGTTGTTTTTGTTTTGTTTTGTTTTTATTGTTTTTTTGTTTTTTTTTTTTTATTTCGCTTTGCATGAACCTACATTAAAGTAATTGTAACATAATGAACAAAGAAAGATGAGATGACAATTTTCGTTTTATACTGCTCTACTTGCCGGCATCTGAGCACTTTATTTCATCCTATCCTTTTAGACCATTACACCGGTATACCGGTAGTCTTTTATTCCTTCCTCTCTCAGACACAAATAACGTAATAGCATAGAACTCGGTAATCGGCAGGTTTTAGTTTTACTGAGACGTTTTCTCTTACTTTTTGTTTTGAAAAAGTCGGAACAAAATTAAGATTGGGAGATTAATTTTTATGACATGTCAACCCGTCTCAAACGATGAGGTTAGGGGGCTCTTAACCGGGTCTAATGAGTTGAGTGTTCGTCAATTGTCCGGGAGACCGGGATTCAATCCCAGGTCGAGTCATATCAAAGACTCAAAAAATGGTACTTGATGCCACCTTGCTTAACACTCAGCATTATAAGATAAAGATCAAGGGTAAAGTGGAGCAATCCAGAAAATGGAGTAGCGCCCCCCACACCTCAGTGTCGTAGCTATTGAAAAGGGAGCCTTCGGATCATCCTCGACGTTGGTCAACTTACTTTATCCCCATGCTGTGGGGAAGGGGGGGAAACAGTCGACTTCCTCTAAAAAGTCTCCGAATCATGTTTGTTTAAATAGCTCTTGAGAACACTTCTCCAAAGCCTAAATTGTTTGTGGTAGAATATAAACACAAAGAAATTGAGGTGTGTTATGTTTTTCAGAGAGGTGATAGTAACATGTTCAGTTACACGAGAATAAATATTATTTAAGGTAGACCCTACGATAAACGTATCGAAATGCATGTGCTAGTAGATAGATAGCAAAGAGGCTTGTTCACGTATACTGAAGCAAGAAATTTTTTTCTTCATCACATTCCATCAGATATTATTTAGACATTTGTACCTTTTAATAATGATAGTAGGATTCCGACATATTGCACATTCATATATATATATATGTATGAAGGTAGCAGGAAAAAATATAATCCAAATAGGTGAATATATCATGATGTGAAGTCAACGTTAACGTTTCGGTTATAATAACCATCGTCAGGACTTGGATATAAAATAGTTCACAATATCGATGGGTGATTGTTGAGATGACAGGAGCAAATGAGAAATATACAACGAAAAGATAGATAAACATGCACATAGCGTTCAAAATTCAAAAGTCATCAGAACGTGTTTGGCACGTGGAAAAATATTAGAAAATGTAGGATTTTTCAAAGAAACGAGACAAAACCTCCCGTTTATTGAGAAATACGCAACAAATAAGTTTTCATATGTATAGATCATTAGGAATCATCCATGTTAAATGTTATGTAAGAATGTATTTTCTCATATTTTTCCACGTGCCAAACACGTTCTGATGACTTTTGAATTTTGAACGCTATGTGCATGTTTATCTATCTTTTCGTTGTATATTTCTCATTTGCTCCTGTCATCTCAACAATCACCCATCGATATTGTGAACTATTTTATATCCAAGTCCTGACGATGGTTATTATAACCGAAACGTTAACGTCGACTTCACATCATGATATATTCACCTATTTGGATTATATTTTTTCCTGCTACCTTCATACTGTCGGATTTTATCCATATTTACTTTCATATATATGTATATAATAACAGTGTTGGTTGTCACTAAATCACTTTGAGGGTATGTATCGAACCAAGTGCAATATAATATGGATAGTGCTCAATATCTACGATAGACCTATCATATAATAATAATAATAAATAAATATATATTAGATATATATATTGAATTCATGGAATATAGACTGCGACCCCTTGGTTTCATGGAGTTATTATTATTATTATTATTATTATACCCTAGCCCAATTCCATCCCCGAAATATTACACCAACATATTACATCAGAATACATTGGCCCAGCGGTTAGAGTGTTCGCCAATGGCCCGGGAGACCTGGGTTCAATCCCAGGTCGAGTCATACCAAAGACTTTAAAAATGGAACTTGATACCACCTTGCTTAACACTCAGCATTATAAGGTACGGTTCAAGGGTAAAGTGGAGCAATCCTGGGAATGGAGTAGCGCCCTCCCCTACACTTTGGTGTAGTAGCTATCGAAAAGGGAGCCTTCGGGTCACCCTCGACTATGGTCGCTAACTTTACTTTACTACATCATCATCATCATGATGTTGTGCTGGTAGCACGGATATCCCTGACCCTCTCTCGCCACTTTTCCCTATCGTTCATCGCCTCTGGCAGGTCTTCTGGACAACATCCCGTATCCTCACATAGTTGCTAAATGTATGTTCGTGCTGGTCGTCCTGCTTTTGCACGGCCATGTGTGGGGGTCCACCCGAGTACATCACTTATGAGTTCGTCCCTGCTTCTCCAGTAGTGTCCTGCATGTCTGGTTCGTCTAACTTGAATAGTTTTCGTGATAGGAGGTAGGTGGCCGTACAGTTGGTGTCTTGTGGGGTGTTGCCGCCAGGACTTGTTCAAGATTGCTCGCAGCATTCTTGTGTAATTGCCGTCTAGCTTCTTCTCCAGCCGTTTTGTTAGAGTCCATGTAGTGCATCCATATAGCAGTATCGATGCGACCGCTGCCTGGAAGAAACTCACAATACAATATATACCCTTACTCATACCCATTGTGATATACGCTTACAAATTGGATCTTTATTCATTCCCTTCGACATGCAGTGATGATCTTTTGTTCCATAGCTATAGTCACCTACACATACAGAAATAAAATAACGTACCGAAATATTGATATACAACTACGAATTCGCTTACACAACGTGCTGCGTTTGTAGCTCGGCTTAAATTCATAAAAACACGCATTCATACATGACTATAACACATACACGCATACGCACACGCCCACATACACTCACACACTTACAACCACACATAAACAGTCATACGAAATCCCAACGGTTTTTGTCTGTATTGTTCGTATTTTTTCGGTTTTCGATTCATTTCATTTTCTTAATTGCCTGATGATACAAAAGATACCTCGCTTGCTGCTTGATGTACTCAGGTTACAGACTTACATTATTACATTAACATCCTTCTCCCACAAAATATTTACTTCAGTGTATACAAAGGAATATTGAAAAGCAAAGTAATCCAAGTAGAAGCATTTAATATGAAAGAAAGTCGACGTTTTAACGTTTCGGTTTTAATAAACCATCATCAAGACTTAGAAAAGATATTATAAAGCGTCGTTAGATCATAAATGGATGTTTAATGAAATACAAAACAAAGGAGGAGATTATTTATACACAGAAAGGGGGATAGCGTTAACCGTAAGATCAATAAGTCAGCGTTCATATTTCAACTTATATATATATATATATATATATATATATTGGCACCATTTCTTCATTAATACAAATTTCGTTGAACATAATAGATATTTTTTGTCTACATATTTTTTGTTGATCCTTTCATATTACCGCATTGATTTTATAATATTCGGCGGGAATTGGTTAATATGTTTTCCATAATTATTTATTTCCCAAATACTTTCTGCCCGACTTTGGGCCATCATCAGGGGAGGATCTATTACAAAAGTGATGTTACATTACTACTTTGTAAGAAGAACGTCTGCTCCATTCTGTTAGATAGTCATCTACATCATCATTCAGCATCACAACGACACAATATCAAAGACAGATGTATGAAGGAAAACGCAGGAAGAAACGACACAAGAATATTTCTTTAACATGTATTCGTCGCTGCCTCCCACCAGACACGACTTGACACAAGGTCAAAAGCCCGAAGGCCAATTAAAGTGGGGATAAAGGGGATGGGAAGGTCGGGAACGAGCCGAGACTCGAACCCTGCTTGTCTGTGCTGCACATCGGCTCACTTAGTGCAATGTGAGCCTGATGTGGCAAGCAGTTTCACGAACCCAAATGTGGGTCCGGGCACGTATGCCAGTTAACGGCTTAAACTAGACGCTTGGTCTAGTGCCGTGCATGGGGGACAAAGGAGACAAAAATGCAGCTCGCCCACCCGAAGGTAACCTAGTCGAAACTAGGTGCCTAATTAAAGGCCCCAAGTCTGCCATTGTTCCTTTTCCAGGGCCACGCTCCGGACCGAAGTCCAGAACAGGCCCCGGGACCTCTCACTTTATTGCAACAGTTCGAAAGGGTTGTTCAAAGGTTTGCATGTGAGAGGGTGCTGGAGACCGAACATAAACTTCATATTTTGACCCCACTGTTATGACCGTCACGTTGTGTCTTTCTTGTTCTCCTGTTGTTCAACCGGAGGCCTAGGGCTCACTATATCGGGGGTTTCCGAGAGCCCCTTCTGTCGGGTGTGGCCTTCCCTACCACATCTGGTCTCTAGCTGTCTGGAAGTCTGCTGGCAACTGCTTTAGCACCCAACTCAACTCAATTATATAATAATTCAACGCCCACACGATCGCCCACTGGATCTTTGAAATCGAATGTTTAATCGTCGTCAAGCAGAAATAACTGTCATGCAGTTCAGAGGTTACTCTCTTCCGGTGCATCACTGTAGTGGCACCGTGGGACCTTCACCTTGTCCCATATTATAAGCCTTAATCCGCCCACGCGATCTCTTTCGATTACTGGCCATTGGAATGTGTCACTTCCTTCCGGTGCATCACCTTGGAATAGCATTTTTGGGCCGGGTCGAAGGTCAAAATATAACACATTCCAGTGTGTAGCATTTACTTGTAAAATTGTTTCTCTAAATAGTGTCAGTAGCTAAAGACATCTAAGTACATTTGCAAATATATATATAAAAGTTGAAATGTCAGCCGGGTTTCGATCCCAGCTTCGAGAATCTCGCGTGTCTGGCCACACTTAAGAGTTATGATTCAACGAAACAGTCTGTCAATGTTTGACAGTATATGCTCCCCGACCCCCGGGGGGATAGAGCTCTCAAGAGAGGGAAATTAACGGTTGACACTTGCGTTAAGCAAAGCTCTTCGAATGAATTGAGCTCTTGGTAGCCGTTAAGCGTATATATGTAAACAAAACAAATGTGATGCATAAGCGTTTAAAATTCCTTCTCCTACGCTAGTCACCGTTCTTCTGTGCAGTAGAATCTACGGCGGGCATATGAGTCAGCACAGTTTCGAGCCCAGCTTCGAGAATCTTGTTTGTCTAGCCACACTGAAGAGTTGTGATACAATGAATCATTCTGTGGATGTTATATATATATATATATATATATATATATATATATATATATATATATATATATTATCTTTAAAATATCCTGTCAGTGTCCAAGGACAGTATGTGTGGATTATTCTTTACATAGAATATATGAGGGTAATCATATAAATCTATGAGAGTGCTAAATGTATGGCTATTGTTAGTTCCCTATTTATTCGATGGGGTATAACAAAATTCATATTCAGAGCATATATAGTACAATTTGATGGAGACTCAAACTCGGTTAAGTCGTCATAATAAATTTATTTCGGCGGAGAATATTGCTATACTCTCCGTCTCGTCAGATGACTATTTACATGTTTCTCTCTAGACTCGGAGTAGCAAATGTGGAGTTACAGTTCGTGCTCAGAAGGTAAAATAAAGGAATTAAAAAATTGAAAAATAAAAATAAAAATTAGAAAAAAAAAAAACAATAAAAATAAAAATAGAAATAATTTTTATTGTTTATTTATTTTTTTTATTTCTATTTTCTAATTTTTTTTTTTCAATTTTTTTTATTTCTAAATTTTTTTTTCTAATTATTTTATTTTTTAATTTTTAAATTCTTTTACTTCGAACGAATTGAGCACTCTGGTATCCGGTAATGTATAAAATGTAAACAAACGAACGCTACTACTTAATACATTAATTCCCTAGCTGACGTGGTACGCTTGTTGGCCGAGTTGGCCGATACTAAGTCTAACGTAAAGTTGGGCGGGTTTCGATCCCAGCTTTAAGAGTCCTACATGTCTCGCCACGCTGAAGAGTTGTGATACAACGAAACAACCTGTCCGTGCATGACATTATATATATATATATATATATATATGTATATATATATATAATATGCAATTAGAAAGATAACTCAAACCTGGCTAAATTGTCATTATAAATTTATTTCAGCAAAGAATATCATTATACTCCTCGTCTCATCTGATGACTCCACAGGTTTAATTTGAGGTTGAAAAACAGCAAATATGGATTACAGTCAATATCTTTGTGTGGGAAAAATAGGGAGGAAAAATTTTATAAATTTAAATTCTCAGTAAAGTAAAAGGGGTTAAAACAATAAAGTATTAGACAAATTAAGAAACCAGAAAAAGGGTGTTCCTGTAAATTAACCCATCCTAATTTGAACATATGCTAGATTTTTTGTAGTAGGTGGAATTTTATGAATAATGTAAGCTTACAAACTAAACGATTATCCTCATATAGTTTTCCGTTTACTTCTTATACATATGTTAATTTCCTCCGCTAATAGGGTCTTAGACATTCTCCTAAAAAAAACACCTTTCGGCAGCCACCAGGTGCCTTTAATTAAGCCAAAAAATGTTCAAAGTGAATTAACTACTCCAAGAATTAAAAACCCTAATTTTGAATTAAGATCTAAATTTTTAAGAATCTCCTTCTTTACATAAATCTCCCAGTCATATGATACAAGAAACAACTGAAATAAATGTTGTTATTTCCAATAAAAATCGTCCAGCATCAATATCCCAGCTATTGTCTATTGTAGGAACCTCGGTGGGCAGAGAGAGAGAAAGAGAGAGAGAGAGACGAGTAAATGGTTTGTTAACGTATACATCTATTTAGAAAAATGTCCCTTATATTCACATTGGTAATAGACGTATTAGTATAATACCTATCCCGTAACAGTAGCTACATGTAGTGTATTTCAAAAATATCCAAATATGACTACTTCATGGGACAGTGGAATTTCTACATTCATCGATGAATTATCAATTTTTAAAGCTAATTTCGAGTATACATGAATAATGAAATACGCGAATAAACAAATATTTCTTGTATAAGTATGGAATTGTCTATTCTTACTCAACTATCAGTAAGTAACGAATTATTATTTACCCAAACGCCTTTCGCTTTATTTCTTTCGAGTAAGAAATCTACATTTTTTTCTTTCAAGAACGCATTTCATTTCAATTCATTTAATTTTTCTCGTAAAAAGCAGTCACACATATATATTAAGGCATAAATGAATTTTCTCTCTCACATCTTGATAAACGCTTACAAAAAATTTTACACGGACAAAATATGTCCCTTTATTTTATGTTAACAATTACTGCTATACTTCATTGCCCGAATCTTAACTCTATCAAAATATTTACGCTCTGACTAATATTATCTTTGCTTACAAGAAAAGATTTTATACTTTTGTTTTTCAGCACACTTTTCACTCAATTCAAAGAAATAAAAATGATAAATTTGTTGGTTGGATTTTAATTTTTTTTATTCATTCATTTAAACATTTATCTGTTATATATATATATATATGTGTGTGTGTGTGTGTATGTGTGTGTACGCTCCCCCATAGAGGTTGAGCAATCTGGCGAAGCAATTTACGGCCGTTGCTCGCATAATGCAAAGCTCTTCGAACGAATTGAGCTCTCTAGTATCCGGTAAGGTATAAAATGTAAACAAACGAACAGTACTACTTAATACCTTAATTCCCTAGCTGACGTGGTACGCTTGTTGGCCGAGTGGTCTGATACTAAGTCTAACGTAAAGTTGGGCGGGTTTCGATCCCAGCTTCAAGCGTCCTACGTGTTTAGCCACATTGAAGAGTTGTGATACAACGAAACAGTCTCTCTATGGATGACAATATATATATATATAATGCAATTAAAAGGAAACTCAAACCTGGTTTTTCTATAATCTGATTCAGTTCCTTTTTATCGATCACGATCTCTGTCCCATAGAATTTGTAACATTTCGTCTCTGAAATATATATTCAAACGTCACAACTATTACAGAAACAAGGGAATATCTAAGAAAAAGACATCCAATTAGGAACAAGCCCATAACAAGGGGCACCTGGAGAGAATCGAACTCGCTAACATCACTTTGTTAGCGTAGGTGGCTAACCGTTACACGATGCCCCAAACACATATTTGTGTAAGTTCACGCCACCGAAACACACTTATTTAGTGATAAATGCACCCCCACCGAATCTCTACGCAACCCCACGCCTCTTCACGCACCCCCACACCTCTCCATACGCAAACATTCTCAATGTTTCTGCATTTATTTTGTTTGGGGTGCATTTATCAACCTACTTTTTATAAATATAACCCATAGCTAACAAGCGAACACTTACATCAATACTCTCGTCACTATCCGTTATTTAAGCACACACACATACATACATTCATACATACATACATACATATATACACGCTCGTCCCTTCTTAGATGAGCACTTGATGACCCACTGTACTTCCGGTGCCCTCTCTATTCATTGCTCCTAAAAACGACCGTGGCGGGACCTAATCTCCTTCTTAAATCGCCTTCTCATAAGACCGCCCCCAACCGACTTCCATAATTGTCGACATAATACTTTGCTGTTTGTTTCTCTACCACTGTTTGTCCTCTGCATAAATACTTGAAAAACGAACCGAACGGACTTTGTCATATACCCTGGACTCGCAACGATACACTCCGAGGTTGCAAAACGATTTTCGCTTCCTCATACGAAAGACACTTACGAAATAACCAGATATTCCCAAGTAAAATTTATTTTGTGTTAATGGCATATCAACTTTCGTTGGTTATTCAATGACAAAGCTATTCTTGTAAAAGAACTTCAGTAGTACTATTTCAGAAGGGGTATAAATCAGAAAGTGAATGTAATGGCGCAACTGGAATTCGAACTCGCTTTTTACAATTTCGAAGTCCAACACGTAAGCCACGACTCCAACATGTAAAGGAATCAGTAAAGAAGAGAATTGAAATAAAGATCTTTCTCCATACACCAGTGGTTCCCAAACTTACTAAAATTAAGCATAAAAAATCTAAAAAAATCTTTTATTCAATACGTTCTGACTTTTTAGAATTTGTAACCGCTAAATTTAACATTTATTCAATTTTTATCCGGTTCGTATTGACTAAAAAATACATATATATATATGCAATTTACTTCCAAGCAGTAGCTATGTTCATACTACTGTATGGATTCACCATATGGACGCTAACAAGACTTAGTGAGAAAAAAGCTAGATGGGAACAATACAAGAATGCTACGAGCTATTTTGAACAAATCCTGGAAGCAGCACCCCACAAAACAATAGATGTACGGCCGTTCACATCTAATCTCAAAAACTATCCTAGTAAGATGAACAAGATGTGTGGGACACTGCTGGAGAAGCAAGGATGAATTCATTAGTGACGTTCTTCTATAGACCTCTACACGGCCACTTACCTCCCATCTCACAAACCATCCGAGTAAGACAAACAAGACATTACTGTAGTGGCGTAAAACGGAAGTGTTTGTAATATATTAATTAGTTTAGATTATCTCATTAACCAAGTGGGTAGAGTGTTCGCCAATGGTCCAGTAGACTTCGGTTCAATCCCAGGTCGCGTCGTACTAAACACTTTAAAACACTCAGCATTATAAGGTACGTATCAAGGGTAAAGTGGAGCAATACAGGAAAAGGAATAACGCCCTCCTCCACACCTCGGTGTAGTAGCAATTGAAAAGAGAGCTTTCTCGTCGCCCTCGACTAAGATCGCCAACTACTTTTATAGATATAACTTACATTCGGTCGTAGCGCCCTGAATGGTGATCCACATTGCAGGATAAAAAATTAATATTTACTTCTTGTGTACAATACGCATATGAGCAACTATATAGTACTAAATAAGGATCAAAGTCATTAGCAATGGCCTTTGAGATAAGCGTGTCATATCAAACACTGAGAATCATTTTATGGTGAAGTCATTCTTGAAGAACAGTAGTGATATTATCAAACCCATCTCTGTGGGAATAAGGGTGTTTCGGAAGTGACCCTAATAGCCTGACTGGAGTTCGAACTCCCTTACTTCAAGCACATCCCAGTCGGCTGAGGCTCTAGAATACACCGATTGCAAATCTTTTGAGGAGTAAGACTCCACTACGAGTGTCCTAGATATGACACAAAACCATCTGATGGTAAGGCAGATTTGGGGAATATGAAGTACTCCTTCATTGCCATCACTCCCGGGTCCACTCTGGCCCAGAGTGGTAGCACTTGATAGGGTCCTATCTATGGGTCAAATAGAACAAACTGTGTGAAAACAAATCATTGATGTTACATTGTGACAGTTATATATCAATACTTGAAACAATTTAACCATGCGCAAAAAAAAGAGCTCAGACTGGATAGTACAATGAAAGAAAAATGCCCACAGGGTGTCTGTAGCGGGGAGGGAGAATATATCACCCATCATACTTGCTCATACGCTAACGATCTGGATATGTACCCGGCTACAACGTGTGATTACGGCAGAAAATTCAACAGCTTGCGAGGATCACGAATCCACAAGGCGCGCTGGTGAAAACAACGTAATTCTCCTGCCGGAGAATGTAAATCGAATGATGGGCCTATGAATCACGTTTACCCCCACAGTATTCACGAGCCCATTGCTGACCATCAGCGTCCTGGAGACATTCCTTACAAGCCAAGAATTTAGTGGCCCAAGAGTAATCAGATAGCTACCTGGACAAACTTAGACCAGGAGCTTTCTTTTTACTCACCACCCATCTTGAGGGCCTCATTGATCAACAAATAACATCTTTCAGCAGAATTATATATGACGTTTGTCTCGAGTGCTTTTGTGCAGTAACGCATATAAAAGATAAAACTGAAAGAAAACGAATCGAATAAATGACGGATATAGAAAGGATTTCAAAATGAATGATATGTACACGGAACCACCTTTCTCGTGTGATTACGCAAAATCAAGAAACGGTTGCTATGACATCAACGACCGTAAGTAAACGCGTTTTTAGTTCACAAACTGCACTAAAATGAAGATGAACGAACGTCCAATGTAATGTCTGCTTTTAGTTGATCTGGTGTATATATAGATATATATGAGGACAGAGTATCCTGATGAGGACAGAGTATCGCACGTGCTTTCACACGTTGTATGATGAAAAAAAAAGAAAAAAAATGTATAAAGAGTATTTTGCTTTAAATAACTTACTATGGTTGAAATGCCATAAAACCTAACTAGATCAAACCAAACCAAACGAAACCAGGCGTACACTTTAGCTATTATGCTACGGGAACTCTCCCTGTTGCTCTACAGCCAGTACCCGGGTTACAAAACTTAGTCTAAGACAGAGCTTCTCAAAGTGGTCAATATAGACCCCTGGTTTGTTGGTTGGGTTTTATGGCATCTCAACCCTTACTGATTATTAAATGCCAAATCCTCTTTATATAGGGTGAAACGATAAAATTGTCGCCCTAGAAAAGACGACATGATTCCATTTCCGTTTAATGAAAACCGGTTTTCTTTTTTGTTGCAGACCATCTACTAGTTGGCCAATTGAGTACAAATCCCAAGAACGATAGGAGCCTTCTATCATGTCTGAAAGTGACACAATGTTCAACGAGCGAGATCAGAGATGTGCCACTGTACAACACATGCTCTCTACCGATCCAAGTTATGACAACATGACCATTGCCAGTACCATCAAAATGCAAATCCGGACGGTTCAACGCTTGAGGGCACAGCTCAATGCAGCGGATGACCCTTTGGAGGTGGTTTCAAGTGAGGGCCACATCATGCCACCTCGCATCTTCGAATTCGGCTTGAAAGTCAACACCAAAGTGTACCTGGATGTGCTGAAGAGTGTGGTGATCCCCAGGTGCAATCAGGTGGCCGGTGGCTGGCCCTGGGTGTGGCAGCAGGACTCGGCGCTGGCCCACAAGTCCGAAGAGACCCAGGCTTGGCTTCAGAAGGCGTGCTACGACTTTGTAGCCTTCTCTCACTGCCCCCTCCTCCCCCGACCTGAACCCGCTGGACTACTTCGTTTGGTCATACGTCGAGAACATCACTAACATGACCTCCCACAACACCAAAACCAGCCTGATCGCCCCCATCCGCCGAGTATTCGCCGAGCTCCCACCGGAGGCATGCTTCCGGTTCCGTATCCGTATCTAGGCGGTGATTGAGGCTGAAGGCGACTGCATTGAATAGATGTCAGCTCTACTACATAATCAAGTTAGCTGAATTGATTTTTTCAATAAAAGTTTTAAAATAAAGCTGTTGTGTTGTTTTCTTTAGGACGACAATTTTATCGTTCCACCCTGTACATGTACTTATATCAAATATATTTGTAAACGAATTGTTTGACGGTGACATTTTAAACAAGTCAGAGTTCATTTGTTTGCACAAAGTTAAATAGTTTCAAGTATTCCTATCTTACAGTAATAATTCTTTTTGATATTAATCCCTTGTCTGCACACAGTTATATGGTTTTAAGTATTGCTATCTAACGCTAATAATTCCATTTAAAATTAATCATTTGTTTGCTCACAGTTAAATGGTTCAATAGTTCTATTTGACCTATATATGGGACCCAAATAGGTACGACCACTCCATATCAGAATGAACCTGGGAGTAATAGCAATGAAAGAGTACAGCGCATTCCTTAAAGCTCTGGGACTGGAGGCTCACCATCAATTGAGTGTTATACCCAGGACACTAGTTCTATTTGACTCAAACTGGGTTTGAGTGGACATGGCAGTAATGGCCATGATGGAATATTCCTATCTTTGGAGGTGCCCGTGGTGTAATTGTTATCGTCGTAGGAAATGGACACAGCGACACGAGTTCAAATCCTGGACGAGGCTGATTGCATTGCACATAGCACTAATACCCTTGGGAAAGGTATGAATCCAATTATTCTCCCTCCAGCTATGGGTAACTATGAGGACAGACTGGGTTCTTCAGCCTTGGTGAGGCAACTAGTCTAGGAGAAGGAAAACTCTGAGTTCAAACCTGTTAAACTCCGCTTAAAAATTGATCTTGTGTCATATCCTGCCCAAGCGGAGGGGTTGGTAAATGGGATGATGGAATATTCCACACTTCCCAGGTCTCCAGGAATAAAGCTTCAAAATCGCAGTGTTTATAGTTATAACCAGGACCCTTCTCGAGCGCGGGTCTTACATCCAGCTTATTCTACGGCTTCAGCAATCTCAATTATAAACTTCTGAATGTGAATACAATTTTGGCAATGGAATAAAATCTCAGGCGGTTCATAGGGCTTAAACTTACCGGTTAACATAAATAAATTCCTTTATAACGGAACAAAAATCGTTGGATCATGTTCGTTAGTTTCCTAATCTTGAACCCCCCAGCAAAATGACTGATTGAGTTTGATGACCGTTTGTGAGTTGTGTCGTTCACATACAAACCCTTGAAGAATTAAAAATCATTTAAATGAACGAACGATCAGACTGGCCCAAAAGATTTGGTCGGCAGGTGGTTTATTTGGGTTTTATGGCATATCAATCTTTGTAGGTTATTTAATGCCAAATGCATTTTTATTCAAATATTCAGTTCTATCTTAAACTATTCATGTTTAGCATGAGTACAGTTTAATTGTCAAAAACATTTCTATTTCAAGCTATTCAGTTTAGTCAAACTGTTCTAATTCAAACAATTCAGTTTAGTATAAGTATAGATTTTGTTTACACCCAGTTAAGTGTCAAAACAGTTCAATTTCAAACAATTCTGTTTAGCATATGTACGCAGTTTAAATGTAAGAACACAGTTTAATTGTCAAAAACATTTCTATTTCAAGTTATTCAGTTTAGTCAAACAGTTCTAATTTAAACAATTCAGTTTAGTATAAATATAAATTTTGTTTAGACACAGTTAAATGTCAAAACAGTACTATTCCTAACAATTCAGTTTAGCATAATTACGCAGTTTAGTTCTGTCAGGTACTACCACTTTGGGCCTGAGTGGACCTAGGAGCGATGGCCATGAAGAGGTGTTCCACATTCCCCAAAGCTCCAGCATTACTGGAACGTCACCATCGGATTGTTTAGTGTCATATCAGGACATTCGTTGGAGTGGGGTCTTAGCCCTCTGCAGAGGTGCAGTCGGTGTATTCTACAGCCCCAGCCGACTGGGCAAAAAAAAAAAAAAAAAGATTTGGATCATTATCAACGATGAATAGAATCCTTTTTACGAAGGAAAATATTTAAAAACAATTTATATTACAAACGAATTGGTTAATGAAGATTCAGAATTTTAAAATATCCCTTATCACAATAGATTATATGATGCATTTAGAAAAAATAAACGATTATTTAGTTTATTGTTTAATGGCATATCAACTTTCTTGGGTTATCTAATAACAAATCCATTCTTCTAGAAGAACAGTAGTGGTACTATTTAACCGATCGCTGGGAGGATAAGGGGGTTTATACCTTTCCCAAGGGTATTTGTCCGAAAATGAACGTAGTAGCGCGACTGGAGTTCGAACTCGATTATAACGATTCCGTAGTCCAGCACGTTAACCATTACCCCATGAGAACACCCCTAGCTCGACTACTTAGTAAGAAGAATAGAAATATAGACTTAAAAAGGAAAGAAAAATAATGAAAAAGTAGAATTAAAATACAATGTCTGAAATTTTGATTCTTATCCATGGTAACATATTTTAAAAGAATAAAATTCAAATTAACCGTATAATTTCATCTGTGGCGGGAAGTTAAATTTTCTACATTTTCTTGCTTTGAAAATAAATGTTACGTCTGCACTAATTCTAAAGAAGACATGAAAATTCTACGACCTTGTAAAAAATTGAAGAACGAGATTACTTCGTGAGGGAGGATAGAAGAATATCTCACTTGGCTACGGAGAGGAGATGTAAAAAAATATCTCCCTTGTAATATAGATAATATCATGTTTAGAATTTTTGAAACTTTGCTTATTCTTGTGCATAAACCTCAGATTACCGTCACCTTATTTTAGGGTTGAGGTATCTGTTTTGAGGGCGGAACAAAGAATTAAATGGCTTTATTTATCATCAGGACCTTCTTATTATCAGGAACTTATATCTGGGGATGGTGGGTATTGTTTAATTTAAATGAACTAAATCATCGGTCAGCTCTCTCTCTCTCTCTCTCTCTCTCTCTCTCTCTCTCTCTTTCTCTCTATCTCTCACACACATACACACAAAATAAATTACAAATTCCTGACAGCGTTGCAGTTAGCCTATGAGGTTTGAAAATTCAGGCGTTTTTTTTTTTAAGAAGAGAGAGGCTGACAATTAGACATTTCTCGTGGATTGTTTAAAATTTAAAAGATTGTTTCTTATATCGACAAGACTTTTCAATTTGGGGAAATCAAAACTCTCTGACTGTCCAGATTGATGGTCGGATACACCGTCTTTCGCTCTAACATCCAATATCCTGGTCGTCCACCCTCTCTGACGGTCGAATACAGACTGCCCGTCAAACACTCTCAGCTTTCTTTCTCCTGCTGAATGAAGTAGAAAAAAATTTACCTTATATAATTTTAATTTCCTCTGGGTTCAAAGATTTCTAACTTGATTCTTCCTTTCTTTTTTTTTTTTAATTTAAAATTTTTTTCATTACGGACTTTTTTTAGCTATGCATCTCTTTGGTTTGTTTATCAATATCTGGTTTATCTGTTCCTATTTATTGCTAAAGATTAATGAGTTTTGAAGACATCTCCTCCTCTTCCTCCTCCCCTCACCTTCCTCCTCCTCTTCCTCCTCCTCTTCTCTCCCCTCCCCCTCCCCTTCACCTTCTCCAAAAAAGACATCCAGTGACGAGATGAAGCTAGATAACAATGATTACGGAAGCCGTATGTTTTATTGTTACGAACCTGGGGGCCGAATCTTTCTTTTTTCAATTTCATTTAGGTTTTTACGTACTTTAAATTCAGCTATTTCATTCGGAATTGCAGGATTGCTTCTGTCTTAAATATTCCGGTCTTATAAAGAGATTTTTTCCTGCCATTTTCTTTCACCTTCAAGAATGCCAATCTGTATCGGAAATTTTAATGATATTAATCATTAAACTTATTAAAATTTCCGATGCTACCCGCCACTTTTTTAAGTAACGAATGAAAACTACATTTGAGGGGGATATTTTAACCCAAAAGATGAAAATTACTGCTAAAAATACAATTTTTTCTCAGTGAAATCCTTAAAATGAATATAAATGTGTTATGCGACTTTTTCATACCAGGATTAGCTTGTGGTCTTTCACTTGATTCCAAGTGATTGCAAGTCTCTTCCGGTCTGCAGGACTTTTCTCTCAATGTGCTTGGTTTCCTTCCACAGCAAAGAAACAAAATGGAGTAAATTTATGAATATCAAACAGGAGACTTTAGGGCTTCATTTTTTTATGTCACCTTAATTTTCAGGTTTACTAAATTATATTACTGATAAAGTTTATCAGTTAATTTGGCGATTAATGTGAAAAATTCAGTACTTCTATTTAAAATTTTTTCACCCAAGAATACATTTTTCCTATTAAAAAGTTTATTTCAAGTCGCTGACATAAATTACTCAGCCTACATGAAAATTGATGGGTTTCTACAACCCTTATTAACTAATCTTTGGGATAAGCCAGGATCGTAAATTTTCCAAAAAATAAGCAATTTATTGTACAGCAAAAATAGTTGTTAACCATAAAAAAAACTAAGGTCATTTTCAAAATCAACATCATCAAATTAGCTTAAAAACGGGTTTTGTTTCTTGTCACCAAAAATTGTGTTGACCGGTGTTATTATCTTTGCTACCCCTTGCGAGCTTTTCACACCTGCGTTAACTGGTGGTCTTTCACTGGAGTCTATGAGGTAACAGTTCTCCTCAAGTCTCTAGGACTCTCCTCAGTATTCTGGCCGGTCTAAGCAATGCTTTACTCTGAATGGCCTCTGATTTCTCTGTCTTCCAGTCCGTCTACCAAGCTTTTGGACATAGTTCGGAACGCATAAGTTACATCTGGTATCACCGTCATCTTAATATTTCATAGTTTATTATTATTATTATTATTATTATTATTATTATTATTATTATTATTATTATTTACTCCTCTAAGTAAAGTTGGCGACCGTGTTAGAGGGTGACCAAAAGGCTCCCTTTTCAATAGCTGCTACACTGAGGTGTATGGGAGGGCGCTACTCCTTTCCCTGGATTGCTCCACTTTACCGTTGATACGTACCTTATAATGCTGAGCGTTAAGCAAAGAGGTATCAAGTAACATTTTTAAAGTCTTTGGTATGATGCGACCTGGGATTGAACCCCAGTCTCCTGGACCATTGGCGAACACTCTTTAATGATTGGGTTTCTTTGATTAATGGCATATCAATATTTGTGAGTAATTTAATGCCAAAGGCTTCCTCGGAGAAGAACAGGAGTAGTCCTTTTAACTCACAGCTGGTTAGAGATAAGGAGGGTCACACTTTTCTCAAGTAAATCAATTCTAAAGCGAAGATGACTTGAGTTCAAACTGGCTTACCGCGATGTCGCACTTCACTATGTGAGCTATTACGCCAGCATTGAATGGTTATATACCATATTTACCCAACCCCTCCGCTCGGGCAGGATATGACACAAGGTCAATTTTTAAGCGGAGTTTAACAGGTTTGAATTCAGAGTATTCTTTCTCCTAGACTAGTCGCCTCACCAAGGCTGAAGAACCTAGTCTGCCCTACTATTTACCCATAGCTGGAGGGAGAATAATTGGATTCATACCTTTCCCAAGGGTATTAATGCTATGTGAAATGCAATGAGTCTCGTCCAGGATTTGAACTCGTGTCGCCGTGTCCATTTCCTACAACGATAACCATTACACCACGAGCACCTTTTTTATATGCAGTTGTTAGTGTTGGTGACCGTAGTCGAGAGCGACCAGAAAGCTCCCTTTTCAATATCTACTACACCGAAGTGTAGGTGGGGGGCGTTACTCCTTTCCCAGGATTGCTCCACTTTACCCTTGATATGTACCTTATAATACTGAGTATTAAGCAAGGAGATATCATTTTTAAGGTCTTTGGTATGACGCGACCTGCGATTAAACCCAGGTCTCCTGGACCACTATCGAACACTCTACCCACTTGGTCAATGAGCCGGTTTATACTGTAAGAAATCATAATAATCATATTGGACACGATCGTAGTGTCCACGTTATAAAAGCAAAGTACAAATCGGATTACAGATTACGTTAATGTCAAAGTTAGACCATTTTAACGCTTCTAAGCTATATATATATATATTTTAGAATAGATTTAAGTGGAGCAGATATCATAAACTCTAAAAAAAAGACCAATCCTTCAAGAAAATCGTGTTTTTTTTTTGTTTTGTTTTCTGTTGTCAACTACTAACCGATTTTTCTATTTCTTCCTTTTGTCCCAGTGTTCTTTGAGGTGACCTGACAAAAAAATTCTTTTTTGAAGTCATGATGTATTCTCTACTTACAAGTAACCTCCAATTTTGTACGTACCACAGAACATATATATATATATATATATATATATATATATATATTCTGTGGTATGTACAAAATACATCTCAAGAGTCTATCAATAAAGCCGAAATAAATTTGAATATACTTATTGATTTTCTTGTTTCTCAACGATATTTTGCTTTACAGAATCTTATTTATATATGTCTACATATATTTTAATTTTTACATTGAGCTCTCAATTCGGATGATTCCGTTTAAGTATATTTATAGAATCTATTGACACACACACACACACATATATATATATATATATAGTCATCCACAGACAGATTTGTTTCGTTCTATCAGAACTCATCAGTGTGGCTAGACATATTAGCTTCCCGTAGCTAGGATCGAAACCCGGTTGACTCAACGCCAATCCAAGCTTCTACCCCTCACGAGTAAATAGTAGCATCGAAGTAAATCTAAATGGTTATGAATCACAATTACTATTGTTTACATACATCCGCTTAACGGTTACCGAGATCTCAATTCCTATATGAAGAGACTTGCAATAAACGCTAATGGCAACACGATTACTTCATTCGCTTAGAGAAGTCAACCCTACGGGGGTAGGGGAGTATATATATATATATATATATATTGTAATCCACAGATAGACTTTTTCGATGTATCACAACTCGTCAGTGTAGCTAGACAAGTAGAACTCTTGAAGCTGGGATCAAAACCTTCCCAACTTTATGTTAGATTCAGTATCATACCGCTCAGCCAAAAAGCGAACCACGTCAGCTCGGGAATTATAAGGCATTATGGAGTAGCGTTCGTTTGTTTACGTTTTTGCCTTGCCAAACACTAGAGAGTTTATAATTAATTGCAAATAAATAAATAAATAAGTAAATTGGCGTACTCTATGTTTTGTCACCACCACCCCTCAAAAAAACAAAGACAATTTTAAAATGTTTACTAAAGTCGGCTTATTATTAGATTAATTTAATCATTTATGCGTCAACAACTAGTAGACCTCGGTAGAAATATCGCATCTACTGAAAGCGATGTTAACAATTCCGATGAGTAAAGCGTTCTCTGAAAAATGAAAAAAAGCAGCAGTACGGCCCCTTACCTACTATCTCACAAACCATCGTTGTAAGACGAGCAGCCCTATGCAGGACACTGCTGGTGAAAGAAGGACAAGCTCATTAGAAATGATCTACATTGGACTCGCACACACGGGCACACCAGTGTTTGTCGACGAGTAAAAACTACATCCATCTATTCTGAACGGACACAGGATGCTATCTAAAGGACTTACTTAGAGCAATAGCCAATAGAGAGAGAGAAAGAGAGAGAGAGAGAGAGAGAGAGAGAGAGAGAGAGAGAGAGAGAGAGAGTGTGTGTGTGTGTGTGTGTGTGAAGGGAATCTCTGCAGTCAAGTTGATGATAATGATGATCAAGTTGTAACTTTAATAATACGCATTCCACTAACCACAATCTCGCTACCGTATGCAAGTTTGTCGTGTAATGGTAACACACCATTGTCGTGTAATAGTAACACACACACACACACACACACACACACACACACATATGTATATATGTTTATAAATCATCCAAAGAATACGAATTGGGAATGATTCTATTTAAGAATATATAAGAGGATTCTTATAAATCTCCAGGAGTGCTCAATATATGATAATTAATATGTAAATTTCTTACTGAGCAAATTTTCATATAACTGAAAAAACTCAACGAACCATCGTTTACCTATTATAAACTTATTTCAGCTGTCGGTTTCAACTTCTTCAGATTGCCATCTCACAATGGAGAGAAAACATTTTCACAGGACTCTTATTAGTTTAATATATATATATATATATATATATATATATATATATATATATTCGGTAGCTGATATACTTATATGTGAATATATACAAAAAATATTCCTTCGATCTCGCTGAGATTATGATAACTCAGGGTTAAGATATCCGTCTACCGTAAAATTAACCGGGTTTCGATTCCAGGATGAAGCGTCTCTTACCACGCTGAATTGTTGTGATGGAATTAAACAGTGTGCTTGTAGATGAATATATATATGTGTGTATATATATATATATATATATATATAATTCATAGAATTTAGACTGCGACCTCTGGGTTTCATGGAGTTTTTTGCAAAGCAACAATCATCAAGCAGTTAAGAAAACGAAATGAATCGAAAATCGAAAAAATACAGTCAAAAACCGTTGGGATTTTGTATGATTCTTTACGTGTGGTTGTAAGTGTGTGTGTGTGTGTGTGTGTGCGTATGCGTGTATGGGTTATTGTTGCGTATTAATGTGTGTTTGTATGAGTTTAAGTGAATTTACAAACGTAGCGCGTTGTATAAGCGTTTATACAAGGCGCTGCGTTTGTAAATTCACTTAAATACAAACATACATTAATACGCAACTATAACCCATACACGCATACGCGCGCGCACACACACACACACACACACGTAAAAAATCACGCTAAATCACCACGGTATTTTTTCAATTTTCGATTCATTTCGTTTTCTTAACTGCCTGATGATTGTTGTTTTGCAAAAATCTCTACTTCGGCACAAACCCTCAAAATGATCTAGTGACAACCAACACCCTTATAATATATATATATATATATATATATATATATATATATATACCAACCCCTCTGCTCGGGCAGGATATGACACAAGGTCAATTTTTAAGCGGAGTTTAACAGGTTTGAATTCAGAGTTTTCCTTCTCCTAGACTAGTTGCCTCACCATGGCTGAAGAACCTATTCTGACCTACTATTTACCCATAGCTGGAGGGAGAATAATTGGATTCATACCTTTCCCAAGGATATTAGTACTACGCGAAATGCAATCAGTCTTGTCCAGGATTTGAACTCGTGTCGCCGTGTCCATTTCCTACGACGATAACCATTACACCATATATATCAATCCTTTCGAATGAGCAGGAAGCGATTCAAGGTCAATTTTTCAGCAGAGTTTAACAGGTTTTGATACAGTTTTCCTTCTCTTAGATTTGTTACCATATCTAGGTTATTACTCCCAATAACTGGAGGAAGGAATAACTAGATTCACACCTTTCCCAAGGTTATTAGCGCTATAATAAATGCAAAGAGTCGTCCAGGAATTGAACTCGTAACACCATGTTCACTTTCTGTGACATTAACCAGTACACCACGAATGCCATTACATCTAATGGTAATATAAGTATAAAACCATATCATTAAGATATAGATTATGATTATTGTTTATGATAAATGGTCCAGTACTTGTTGCAGCTGTGTGTGTAATAATAGTAATTGCTTTTGTTATCAGTCAAATAGTTACAAAGTTATGAATCGAAATAAAATAGCCATTGTTATTATTGACATTTATCTCAGATTTATTAAAGAAAGGAACATTCGTAGTCATCACTCTGGTATCAGGTCATCAACAGAAAGTGAAATTTACAAGAAAGAAACTTACAGCGCACTGTTTGATTAGCTAGACTCAATAAAGGAATTTACACAATTTTATTATATTCATGGAATAAATACACAGCTATATTTTTATTATCAAATTATTTGGCCGATAGTATCTCGTAAAATAGTTGCATAGTCTTGTTTGATGAGCGAAGCGTGACGCCTTGTCTACCATAGAAATTTTGCCTATCTGATCACATAAGCAGAAAACCTAGTTGTTTTTTCCCCTCGTTAAAGACTCGTTAGGAAGAGACGAAGAAAGGACCCTGTTCCAACGCACAATTATTTTTGAGCAGAGACTGGGCATATAATTTTCGCCGCTCAACACGTGGGCTCACTTAGAGCGTGACAAGGCGTCTCAATCTGCCGTGACGATTTTGAGTCACCATCCATCGCTGTCCGCCCTGACCGTACATCTCTCAATCTAAATCTAATCCTTTAAACTCCCACAAAATGCTCTCAACGAAAAATCATATTTTCATTAATGTTCCATTTTTCTTCTTTCGTTAGACTCAACGTCAGTGCCAATGTCCTTTATAAATATTTGATTGCTTTGACCCGGTAACATGAACAAGTGCGATGAAAGAAAATTTCTTTCTTTCATGCCTATGGCCATTAATTTCTCTGCTTATTTCCAGATAGCACATATTTTGAAAACTCTTCACTTTTGACGGACAATAAAAAAAAACCAAAAATAATAACAAACAAAATCAAAGCATTAGAATATTAATATAATGACTCAAACTTAACTCTTTCAATCCAAGTAGTTTGGTTTTATGGCATATCAACCATTGTAGGTTATTCAATGCCAAATCCTCTTTATAGACATATATTGAAATATGTGATTTGCTTTGGTTGTGTTTTATGGCATATCACCCATTCTAGGTTATTTAATACCAAATCCTGTTTATACATATATATCAAATATATATAATTTGGTTTCGTTGGGCATAATATCAACCTTTATAGGTTATATAATGCCAAAGCCTCTTTATACATATATATTAAATATATAGGATTTGGTTTGGTTGGGTTATATGGCATATAAAAAATTGTAGGTTATTTAGACAATATATATATATATATATATATATATATATATGTATATATATATATATTTGGTTTGGTTGGGTTTTATGTATATCAACCATTGTTGGATATTTAATGCCAAATCCTCTTTATACATATATATTAGATATATATGATTTGGTTGAGTTGGGTTGGGTTGGATTTTTTGGCATATCAAACATTGTTGGTTATTTAATGCCAAATCCTCTTCATACATATATATCAAACATGTTTTGTTGATAATATTCTTAACCAAGCCCGAGCTAATTTTTTGGCACATAGTTAAATTCTTTTACATTTTGCAATCTAACATTTATAATTCTATTCAATATTAATCATTTGTTTGCACACAGTTAAATAGTTCCAAGTTTTGCTTTGTATCACTTACAATTCAATTAAACACCCGTCATTTGTGTACACACAGTTAAGTGATAGGACTCTATCAGGTGCTACCACTCCAGGACAGAGTGTACCTGTGAGTGATGGCAACGAAGGCGTACTTAGCATTTTCCAAACCTCCAGCATTACTCGAGCCTCACCCTCAGATTGTTTAGTGTCATATCAGGACACTCATTGGAAGTGGCCTTACCCCTCTGCAGAGATGCAGTCGGTGTATTAACCTCAACCGACTGAGTAGTCAATCAAAGTGACCGGTATTTGTAAGGTTACCTAGAAATACATATGCGCAGGACGCCCGAATTTAAGCCACGGAATCTCCATTTCTATCTAGCAACAATTTAGCTAATCAAACATATGTTGAATAGTCTTTTATGGATTCATCAACGAGATAATCAAACATGATTTATGAAATTCAATTAACGAAATGAAACACAGTTCTTTATAAAAATATATCTCCCTCATTTTATTCTCGAAAGGGGCACACAGTTTGTTGTAAGTTTGAGAGATAGATGGAGAGACATATACTCAGAGAGGAGACTTCTTCTTGCCCCATATCTTCTTCCTGGAGCAAGAGGGTGCAAACATTTGCATCCCCTTGCAAGCCGTATCGTCAGAGACGTCTGAGATGCTTCTGATCAGCTGCGTATCCCTGGTTCGACTCACGATTCTGACTGGACTGACTCTCTAAATCTGACCACGTGGTTCTCATATCACGTGGTCTCTTTCCGGTTACACACCTGCTCGACCAGCCTACCCCGATTCACTGCCATCCCTCTGTTTACTAAGCACAACGTGACAGCTTGTCAAAGCACACGGGGTCACCAGGAACGAGCTCAAAATCCATGTCAACAGTCATTATATAACACATACCTTTTCATTTTAGTCATTGCTCAGGGAATTCGTCCAGTGTGCTGCCACTTAGAAGTGAATGCAAACAACCTCGTCAATAAATTGAACTGAGGTTGCCGTCACTATTTTCTACAACGGTAAGCATTACACCACAAGCACGTTCATTATATCATGTCACTAAAAAAATGACAAAGTCTGTTATACAAAACTTTAACACCAAAATGTAACTGCCGACTAGAATGGAAAATATTAGGTAAAAATATCTGTCTATATTTCTGAGATGAGGTATTATACACATTATCTACATTTTTCGGTCGTTGTATGCTCTAGCCTTCTTCAGGTGATTGGAATGTCGAATTTAACCCTTTATTTCGCTTACCGAGGCACGCTGTTCAAATTCCACGAGCCATGTTTAATGGATGTTAGTTATCAGTTATCTCCTGTTAATTTCACCTCTGAATGTTCTCCACTGCCTTCACTGGGTATTGAACTCTCACTCCTTTGGGTATGTCACTGGATCTTACCAACGCCTTTACCCACTGTACCATGTGAAAACCACTATGAAAATCTAATCTCTCTGAAAAAACAAAATTGTGGCTGTACGGCTACTTACCTCTCATCATACAAAGAAGTAAGTTGAGCAAGACATGTTGGACATTGCTGATGAAGAAAGGGAGAACTCATAAACAACGTTCTGTTACAGACTCCTACACAAGACCGTGCCACTGCTGGTCGACCAGTTGGTTGTTTGGTTGGTTGGTTGGATTTTATGGCATATTAACCTTTGTAGGTTATTTAACGCCAAATCCATTTTATGCAAATAATCAGTTCTATTTCTAACAGTTCAGTTTAGCATGAGTACACTGTTTCATTGTCAAAAACGTTTCTATTTCAATCTATTCAGTTTATTCAAACAGTTCTTATTCAGCTAATTCGGTTTAGTATAAGTACATATTTTGTTTTTACACAGTTAAATAAGTATGCAGTCTAGTTCTATTTAATAGGGCCCTATCACGTGCTACCATTTCGGGCCAGTGTGGACCTGGGAGCAATGGCAATGAAAGGATACTCCACATTCCCCAAAGTCCCAGCATCACTGGAACCTCACCATCAGATTGTTTTGTGTCATATCCAGGACACTCATTCGGGGAGGGGGTCTTACCCCTCTGCAGAAGTGTAGTCAGTATATATATATATTTATATACGTAGTGCATTCAATAAGTCTCCAGACTTTTTTTCTACAGGCAATTAGAATTGGTGTAGACTCTTGAAATGTATGTTATTGCTATACATCTTAGGAGATGACTGGCCAATTTTTATTATTTCAGGTTCAAATGAACAGCTACAACAGGAATTGGAATACATCCTACTAAACCCTGATAGTCACAGCTGGTGAATTTCAAAGTGCAATCTGGACGTGAGGACACTTTAGAAGAACGATATGCAATAAAATTGTGTTTTAAACTTGGAAAAAATGCCACAGAAACATATGGAATGCCTCAGACTGCTTTTCGATCATCTTGCATGAATCAAGCATCAGGTTTTGAGTAGTATAAGAGATTTAAGGAAGGCAGGGAGTCTGTGAGGGATGTTGAGAGGTATGGGAGGAGTAAGGAAGTCAGAACACCAGAGTTGATTGGCCAAAGGTTAGGGTTACTATGTTGAGTTGATTGGCCAAAGGTTAGGGTTACTATGTTGAGGTTTTAAGGGAGTTCAGGGAGAGATTCTTTGGGAAGAGGCCAGCACTCTTCAAATCGGGCCAGTGGCATTTCCACCAGGACAATGCACCAGTCTACAACTTCATCCTTGTCACAGACTATTTGACCAAGATGGGTATCAAGACAGTTCCTCACTGTCCCTATAGTCCAGACCTTGCTCCCTGTGACTTTTGGGTATTCCCTAAGCTCAAAGGCTGTCGTTATGAGACAATTGAGGAGATGAAAGAGGCTGTGACGAAGGTGATTGACACTCTTACACAAGAGGACTTCCATGGGGCCTTCAAGAAGTTGTTGGAACGGTACAACAAGTGCGTTGCAGCCGGAGGAGATTACTTCGAAGGGGACTAGAGTTTCATGTGTGTACTATCAATAAAAGTGCCAATTCGAAAAAGTCTGGAAACTTATTTAATGATCCTCGTGTATATATATATATATATATATATAAGATTTCGCAGATTTAGCATGCAATCATTTTATAGCGGTGAGTGAAGCATGAACCGAAATATGCGTGGTCATTACAAAAAATGGTTGGACCCATTGGTTTTCCCTTTTTCCACACACCAAGTGGTAAACACAGCCCGGGTAAATCAGTATTGTCTTGATATTTAACTGACCTCCCACTAAGCCAATATCTGACACAAATTCATTTTATCAAGGGAGCAAACCACAATTCATGACTCGTGTAGTTATTTAAGGAAATGTTTTGTCCCTTCGGCATTTCCCATATCGGGGCACCTTAGGCGCCAAGCTATGAACTAAGCCCTACGGAGAACGAATTATTTGGGTTGGGACGCGCCCTTTGGGATCAGCCGATTTAAATCAACAACACCCACCCTGTGCGAACGCCAGGCAGGCCTACGTACTGAGGTAGGGTATTCTCTATTTATAGAAGTAATTTTCTAAGCTTTTTGCATCGATGTGACACAAGGCCGTATGAATGGGGCATCCAGTGAGGATCGAACTCACTCGTGAAGGTTTGCTCATCGAGCTTGCTAATCTTGCGTTCGTTATTTGTATAGCAATTTACAAAGCTCTTTGCTTCGATGTGGCACAAGGCCCAATGAGACTCGAACTCACTCGTGTAGGTTTGCTAGTTTAGCTTGCTAACCGTTACACCACCAGAGGCGCCCGTTCGTTATTTGGATATTGTAATTTACAAAGCTCTTTGCTTCGATGTGGCACAAGGCCGAATGAATGGGACACCCAATGAGACTCGAACTCACTCGTCTAAGTTTGCTAGTCTACCTTGCTAACTGTTACACCACCAGAGGCGCCCGTTCGTTATTTGGATATTGTAATTTACAAAGCTCTTTGCTTCTATGTGGCACAAGGCCGAATGAATGGGGCGCCCAATGAGACTCGAACTCACTCGTGTAGGTTTGCTCAGTCTAGTTTGCTAACCGTTACACCACCAGAGGCGCCCGTTCGTTATTTGGATATTGTAATTTACAAAGCTCTTTGCTTCGATGTGGCACAAGGCCGAATGAATGGGGCGCCCAATGAGACTCGAACTCACTCGTGTAGGTTTGCTCAGTCTAGTTTGCTAACCGTTACACCACCAGAGGCGCCCGTTCGTTATTTGGATATTGTAATTTACAAAGCTCTTTGCTTCGATGTGGCACAAGGCCGAATGAATGGGGCGCCCAATGAGACTCGAACTCTCTCGTGTAGGTTTGCTAGTCTAGTTTGTTACCCGTTACACCACCAGAGGTGCCCAGTAATTTACAAAGCGCTTTGCTTTGATGTGGCACAGGGCCGAATGAATGGGGCGCCCAATGAGACTCGAACTCACTCGTGTAGGTTTGCTAGACTATCTTGCTAACCGTTACACCACCAGTTATCGCTGTAGTAAATAGAAATCAGCGTCCCGAGTTCAAATCTTGGAGGAAGCTGATAGTATTTCACGTCACGCTAATGCTTCTTACAAATGTACGCCTTTATTTCTTCTGTCGCTGCGATGGTAGGTTGAGATTTTTTCGCCTTGGCAAGATAGCTTGTTTTGGACGAGGAAAGCTCTAAATTAAAACCGGCTGTAAATTTTAAAATTTGACCTTTTGTTACACCCTGCTCGAGGAGGAGGTGTTGGGGAAATAAATACAAAGATATTGACACTCACGATACAGAGTTTTGTAGGGAAAGACTTGAAATTTGTTACTTCTACTTAGAGTTGATTCCTCAGTGTAAATCTAACGCTCCCTAAGTTCATTGTTCATCTTCATTACAGAAATCATGACACATGATTTTGTTTTGGTTACTTAGACTTTAAAATCATTGAAGTTTGTAAGGAAATATTTTCCAACGTTTCCGTAAGATTTTCCAAATTGTATGGTGTAAAATTTCTCACTTCTGAGTTTCTCTCTCCTTGCGAACTAACACAAAAATGCTGTAATTGTTTTTTTATACGGTTGGTTGGTTGGTTGGTTGGTTGGGTTTTATGTCATATCAACCATTATAGGTTATTTAGTTTGGTTTGGTTGTTTGGGCTTTATGGCATATCAACATTTGAAGGTTATTTAATGCCAGATCTATTTTTATACAAAGAAACAGTTCTATTTCAAACAATTCAGTTTAGCCTACAAAAACAGTTTCATTTCAAACAATTCACTTTAATATAAGTTAAAATGTAAGTACACTGTTTGATTTCAAGTTTT
The DNA here is from genome assembly GCA_963585895.1 of Sepioteuthis lessoniana. Taxonomy (NCBI): domain Eukaryota; kingdom Metazoa; phylum Mollusca; class Cephalopoda; order Myopsida; family Loliginidae; genus Sepioteuthis; species Sepioteuthis lessoniana. The sequence continues at coordinate 81,292,156 of OY757928.1, forward strand.
TCTGTTTTGTTAAACAATTCTAGTCCAAACCATTCAGTTTAGCATACGTACGCAGTTTACTTCTATTTTACCCATAGATAGGGCTCTATCAGGTGCTACCACTTCAAGTTAGAGTGGACCTGGGAGTGAGGCAATGAAGGGATGCTCCGTATTCCCCAAAGCTCTAGCATTACTGGAACCTCGCTATCAGATAGTTTAGTGTCATATCCAGGAAACTCGTTGGCGGGGTCTTACCTCTCTGCAGAGAAGCAGTCGATGTATTCTGCTGTCCAAGCCGACTGGGAATGTAGTTTATTTAATGCTAAATCTTGTTACACACACACACACACACACACACACACACACACACACACAAATATATATATATTGATTAAATAATAAAGACACATTTTGTCTATATAATTTTTTAAGATCCTTTCAAGTTTCCTGATAAGTGTCTTGGTTTCAGGTTGGAATTGATGGATGAATTTACCAAAGTTGTCCCGAGCGCTTTCGGAACGTTCATAGGCCATCATCAGGGGTTGCCTGCATGTATAAAGAGTATTTTTTAAAAAAGAGTTTTGAAAGTTTTTAGATATTTATAACATAACAAAATTACGTAAACCCGGAGTTACATAAAACTGAGATGCTGATAATTTTAAAAAACAGAACGCTATTAACAGAAATAGAATATTATTTAGAAATACGGAATATCAAAAAAGAAAACAAAAAACTAAAGGTATTTCAAAACATTGTCACAAGTTTCAAAATTAATTCTATTGATTTTAGGGTTGTTTTTTTTTTGTTTTTATATGTAGTGTTTCTAGGATTTGTTGTCGTAGCTTATTAATTTTGTGTGGTATTATACAGGTGTCTTAGCAAGAATTTTTCGAAATTTGAATTTGGGAATGGAACAGGTTTTAAGATGTAAGGCTATGAAGCTAGAATCATTAAGGTGCACAGTAAGACGACTTGAAAGAGTTGTAGTGGTAAGACCAACATACGTATTATTTTCTTTGAATGAGAGACAGCTCCCCAACAACAACAACAACAACAACACACACACGCACACATATATATATATGTATATATATTACATCGTACACACACACAAACATATATGTATATATATTACATCGTACACACACACACACACACACATATATATATATACGTATATATATTACGTTGTACTGTCTGTGACCCTGGGTTTCATTCTTTACGCATTCAGCAGATGAACAACCATAAACCAACACCACACACACACACGCATATATATATATATATATATATATATATATATATATATATATAAAGACTGAGCTCTTTAATAATTATATGGCAACCAGTTTGGAGGGGTGGAAATCTGTGGATGCAAGTCTGTTGTACTCCGCTGAAAAATTGCCTTTGTGTGGCATCTTACTCATGGCGAAGGGTTTAGATAAATACACACTCGCACCTTTTGATAACTTCTGAGTTGTACGTTCGACCCTCTCTTCATGCCTTTACTTTTGAAATTGAGCCAAATAAAATATATGTACAGGGTATCTCAAAATAGATGCAACCCATTAATATGATAATGATTTATTTTTGAGACATGAGCAATGGTGGTCATTTGGAACATGTCCTGCAAAAAATGCATCCTTTGAGTAAGAGACACCAAATCGATGTCTTTAATTCTAAAAATATCAGCTTCCAGGACATGCAATCTTTTTTGAAGTTTCTCGTCTAAGAAATAAATCATTATCTTATAAATGGGTCACTGCTATTTTGCAACAGTTTTGAATGATTTTGTCTCCAAATAAGTAGTGACCCAAAATATTTCCCTATCTTGTCCAAGGCATTATGATCGTGGATTAATAGTTGTTATAATATCATCCTCATCATGTCGTGCCGCTAGCACGGATATCCCTGACCCCCTCTCGCCACTTCTCCCTATCGTTCATCGCCTCTGGCAGGTCTTCAGGGCTACATCCCGTATCCTCACATAGCTGCTGTATGTATGTTCGAGCTGGTCGTCCTGCTTTTGCTCGGCCATATGTGAGGGCCCATTGGAGTTCATCACTTAAGAGCTCGTCCTTGATTCTCCAGCAGTGTCCTGAATGTCTGGTTCGATTAACTTGGATAGTTTTCGTGACGGAAGGCAGGTGGCCGTATAGTTGGTACCTTGTGGGGTGTTGCCGCCAGGACTTGTTCAGTATTACTCTCAGCATTCTTGACTATTTTCAAATCTGAAACAAAAAAAGAACACAACATTTTTATTAGTAGAGGCTTTTTAAGAACATCTCGTTCAACTTCTAACTTACATTTTAACCGAGATGAGTCCCATTGGTGTACTGGCCTCCAGGCTCGACTGCGAGATCGTATCTTAAAATAGATGCAACCTATTAATATGATAATGATTTATTTTTGAGACATGAGCAGTGGCGGTCATTTGGAACATGTCCTGTAAAAAATGCATCCTTTGGGTAAGAGACACCAAATCAATGTCTTTTATTTTTAAAATATCAGCTTCCAGGACATGCAATCTTTTTTTCTGGCTTCTGGTCTAAGAAATAAATCATTATCATATAAATGGGTCACTGCTATTTTGCAACAGTTTTGAATGATTTTGTCTCCAAATAAGTAGTGAACCAAAATATTTCCCTCTCTTGTCCAAGGTATTGTGATCGAGCATTAATAGATGTTATAGTATACTATTTTCAAATCTGAAACAAAAAAAGAACACAACATTTTTATTAGTAGAGGCTTTTTAAGAACATCTCGTTCAACTTCTAACTTACACTTCAACCGAGCTGAGTCCCAGTGGTGTACTGGCCACCGGGCTCGACTGCGAGATCGTAGGAAAACGAGTTCGAACTCTCATCGCGCTATTACATTCACTTTCGTACTAATACCCTTGAGAAAGGCATGAACCATCTTATCTTATATCTCTCTCCTATCGGTTAAATTGTACTTCAGATGTTCTTCCACAAAAATAGCTTTGGCATTTAGTAAACAACTAACGTTTATATGCAATAAACCAAACCTTACTTTTTTACCGAAATTTTCAGATAAATAATGTCTATCATCGATTCAGCAAATGAAAATGGCTGCTTTCAGCATTACCATAAAAAAAGTACTGCATAATAATGCAGAGATAGCCCACTTCCTGAAACTGACCTTACATCAAGGCTGCAGTTCAGCATTTTAGCAATTATTCCACAAGGACTCCTCTAATTCAAATAATTGAATAAATGTGATGAAATCATTTTCGATATTGTTTGGATCAATTTATTTTCAAATACAGCTTTTTTTTTATGTGCCCAGCGTCTTTTTCTAAATCCGTACTATCAACCTAAAAAAATGACGCAACATTTATATATATTATCAGCATTATCATGTCGCGCTGCTGGCATGGATTTCCTTGATTCTCTCCCGCCATTCGTTTCTATCATCCACCGCTTCCGATAGGTCTTCAACCTCCTGTATCCGTACTGTTGTAGAGCTGTTGTAGACAACTTTATATATATATATATATATAGAGAGAGAGAGAGAGAGAGAGAGAGAGAGCACTTCACTTTGTGTAATGGCTAGCGATCCAGACCGGTGGATAACTGCTCTTGAGCTCAATTCACAGTGAGTGTTCGATATTTCTTGGCCTTGCGCTAAAGGTTACTACAGTGGTTCACAACCCCCGACCGCAGACTACAGGTATGCCTTAAGGCCCATGACCCTATACCCAACTTTTCTCTTTACTTTTTAAAATTCAATATAAACAAATACCATTACAACTGCGGATGGAACTCATTGATCTTCAGTGTTCAGAAGATTTGAAATCCAAGTTTCTAGCTTGCCACATCCTCGATTTCAATAAGAACTGCATGCAGTCCATGAAGACCATTTCCTAACCCATCACCCACACCCAGTACGCATGGGCCTTTTTTGACAGTACACATAATTGTTCCCCGAACTGAAGTAATTCAAGATGACACTGCATTGAAAACTGTCAAATCATCACCTATTAATTGTGCTCCTTCTGTCAACTTCGTTTGATCCTAATAATATATCTTTTGTGATTGTTTACAACTTCAAGCGACATTAATAAATTATCATCGTTAACTTGTAAATCTAATTGTTTTTTTTTTCTGTCCTTTTAAGAACGTAGACCCGGACCCACTTAAATTATGCTTCATGACTAAACCTATACTAAGCTTTGTGAATGACGGTAAAACATCGAATTTGAGCCAATTTTCGGAGAGTTATGGTTAACAAGCAGATATTGCAGATCAATTACTATTGAATGGTGATCCTTAGAAGGTATCCCATATTTGTTGGCAAATTTCAAATCTGTTTTTGCTTTTTTATGTTTGGTTTGGTTGGTTTGGTTTGGTTTGGTTTGGTTAATGGCATATCAACTCTTTGTAGGTTATTTAATGCCAAAGCCATTCTCCTAGAAGAACAGTAGTGGTACTATTTAACCCATAGCTGGGAGGATAAGAGGGTTCATACTCTTCCCGAGAGTATTTGCCCGAAAGTGAACGTAATAGCGCGACTGGAGTACGAACTCACGTACTACGATTCCGCAGTCCATCGCTTTAACCATTACACCACGAGGACACCCCCTCGGTTTGGTTTGGTTTGGTTTTATGGCACATGAACCATTGTAATCTACAATGGTTATTGCCAAATCCATTTTTATACATATAAACAGTTCTATTTTAAACAATTCAGTTTAGTATAAGTACACAGTTTATTTGTCAAAACATTTCTATTTCAAGCTATTCAGTTCAGCATAAGAACACAGTTTAATTCTATTTGATCCATAGATAGAACCCAATCAGATGCTACCACTCTGGGCCAGAGTGGACCTGGGAGCAATGGCAATAAATGGGAACTCCGCATTCCCCAAAGCTCCAGCATTACTGGAACCTCCCAATGAGATTGTTTTGTGCAATATCTAGGACTTTCGTTGGGGAAGTCTTACCCCTCTGCAGAGGTGCAGTCGGTGTATTCTACAGCCCACCCTGCACAGCCGACTAGGCAATTTATTTCATTTATTTTTATTTTATTTTTTGCCAAATATAATTGTTGGTTGGCAGACTGCATCTCTGTAGGGAAGTAAGAACTCCGCCATCCCAACGAGTGTCCTGGATAGGACACTAAACAATCTGATTGTGAAGCTCCAGTAATGCTGAAGCTTTGGGGAATGCGGAGTACCCCTTTATTGCCATCGCTCCCAGGTCCACACGATGGGTCAAGTAAAACTGTCTGACATTTAAACTGTACTTATACCAAACTGAATTGCTTGAAATAGAACTGTTTCACATTTAACTGAGTGTAAACAAAAACTGTACTTAAGCTTAAATGAATCAATAAATTTTGAAATGCAACTGTTTGATCATTTAACTTCCGGTAAACAAATGACTGATGTTTAATTGAATTGGTAGTGAATACTTGGAGCCATTTAACTTTGTTGACATGCTAAACTGAATTGTTTGAAATAGAACTGTTGATATTTAAACAGTTCTAAGACTAAATTGAATTGTTTGAAATTAAGTGAAACCATTTGAGGTAAGTAAAGTAAGCGACCTTAGTTTAGGGTGACCCGAAGGCTCCCTTTTCAATAGCAACTACACCGAGATGTAGGGGAGGGCGCTATTCCATTCCCTGGATTTCCCCCACTTTACTCTTGATCCATACTGTGTAATGCAGAGTGTTAAACATCGAGTATCATTTTTGAGTCTTTGATATGACTCAACCCGGGATTGAACCCTGGTCACCAGGACCATTGGTAAACTTTCTATACATTTGGCCAATGGCCCGGTTGAAACAATTTAACAGTGCGAACAAAACGTGCACAGGCTTGTTTAAAAATTTTATCTCCAAAATATGTTTAGAAATCATATAGTTAATATATGTATGAAAAGGATTTGAAATTAGATTACCAACAAGGGTTGATATGCCATGACATTTGATGTGCCCGTGGTGAAATGGTTATCGTCGTAGGAAATGGACACGGCGACACGAGTTCAAATCCTGGACGAGAGTGATTGCATTTCACATAGCACTAATACCCTTGGGAAAGGTATGAATCTAATTATTCTACCTCCAGCTATGGGTAAATAGTATGGCAGACTGGGTTCTTCAGCCTTGGTGAGGCAACTAGTTTAGGAAGAGGAAAACTGAATGCAAGCCTGTTAGACTCCACTTAAAAATTGACCTTGTATCATATCCTTCCCGAGCGGAAGGGTTGGTAAGTATGGATATGCCATAACACCAAATCAACCAAACAAACAGTTTGCAAATTAGAATAACTGACTCTTACAAGTGAATTCGTTTCTCACGAGGAGGTGAAGTCCCTTTGGCGTTGCAAAGGGAGTCCCCGTGGTGTAGTGGCTTACGTACTGGACTGCAGCCTCTAGTCGCAGTATTACGTTGACTTTTTGCTTTAAATAGTAACATTACTGTTCTTCTACAAGGATGGCTTTGGCATTAAATGATACAGGAAGGTTGATATGCCATTAAACAAAAATAGAAAGAAAGAAACCCGTTTCTCATTGGATGCTCCATACTTTTAACTTTGTATCAAACTAAGCAAAAGGTTTTCATTGAGTACTCAATTCTTCAGGTCTTGAACCAAACTAAGCTAAGCTTTTTTTTACTGATAAACGAATCCTGGCTAATGAATTTCATTCTCACTGAGTGCTGTATATTTCTGGCCTTCTACCAAGCAATACTAAGAATTCTCATCGGTTGCTCATATTTCTGACCTTTTACTTAAACTAAGCCATGGATTCTCACAGGGTCCCCATTCTTCTGACCTTGAGCCAACATGAGATAAGAATTATCACCGTCTGCTTTATCATATTTACCCAACCCCTCCGCTCGGGCAGGATATGACACAAGGTCAATTTTTTAAGCGGAGTTTAACAGGTTTGAATTCAGAGTTTTCCTTCTCCTAGACTAGTTGCCTCACCAAGGCTGAAGAACCTAGTCTGCCCTACTATTTACCCATAGTTGGAGGGAGAATAATTGGATTCATACCTTTCCCAAGGTTATTAGTGCTATGTGATTTGAACTCGTGTCGCCGTGTCCAATTCCTGCGACGATAACTATTACACCACGGGCACCGTCTGCTTTATACTTCTTGCCATGTGCAGAGCTAAGCTAAAGGTTTCCACTCGGGGTCTATTCTTCCAGATTGAACGAAATGAAGCTGATTCTCACTGGGTACACCATACTTCTTGATTTGAGTCAAATTGATTAAAGTAATCGCGCAGGGTACTCCATACTCCTGGCCTCGTGTCAAACTAAGCTAACTTTAGTTAATGTCAAGTAGATCACTGCTAGCAAGTTCGATTCTCACTAGGTGCATCATATTTCTAGTATTGTGTTAAATGAAACTCAGCTTAATAAATGTCTAAACAGGTTGAAATTTCAGCTGGAAAAAAAGAAGACAAGAAAATATGTACGGTAAATCAAGACAAAGAAAAATCATAGAACATTGTCATTCAATCCATGTGAAAGGAATTATCTTCTTTTCTAGTTCTCGCCTTGACCACATGTTCATTCTAGTTTCAGTAAATCTCATTCACTTCTCGTTCTGCTTCGCTCAATTCTCGTGAGAGATTCAGTCTGAAATATCACATTATTTGAAATTCAACTACTTGATTTATCCCACTAGGTGACCCGTACTTCCGTTGCAAACTCGTTCCTTCACCAAATGTACACTGTCACGCGATCATACATCATCGTGCAAATCACAGCTTTCTTCATAGATCGGCTTAAACATGGCGCGAAAACTTGCAGTCACTTAGGCTCTTCGATGTGAATTTTTTTTTTCTTCGATACAGTTTACTGGTAGCTCGTTTTCTTTCTTTCTTTCTTTCTTTCTTTCTTTCTTTCTTTCTTTCTTTCTTATTCCTTTATTTATATATTTATTGATGTCATTCAGTGCAAAAATATTGCTAAGATGGCCTAAAAACTTCTGACGCTAACACATCTGTTATCTTGACTGAGTTGGGGATTTACTGGCAGTATACACCGGAAAAATGACTGAGAGAAAATAGGTTCCGTGATTCCACAACTTTAAACCTCTTGACATGAAATTTCGCATCGTAGCTGTTATATGAATTAGGGCAATGACTATTTTCTATTTGTGCTAACACACACACACACACACACACACACACACACACACACACGCACATTAATATATATGAAGGTGGGCTGATAAGTTCGTAGACTTGAAAGTTCATATTATGACAACATATATGCTGTGTATGATTTTTGTTTCCTCATGCTATCCAAGCATTGCAACATCGATGGAAGAAGTGTGTAGACCACAAGGAGGACAGTGTTGAAAAATAAACCTCATTTGCTCACATTCCAAGTGAATAACTTAGCCTATGAACTTTTTCAATCGACCTCCTTATATATCATCATCATCATCATCATCATCAAGTCATACTGACAACGCAGAGCTTCCTGACTCTCTTTCTCTCTCTCTCTCTCTCTCTCTCTCTCTCTCTCTCTCTCTCTATCTATCCCTATCATACATCACTCTTAGCAGGTCTTCTAGACTGCATCTAGTGTCCACACAGAGCTGGTCGGACAGTACAGGTACGACTATGTGTAGGAATCCATAAAAGAATCTCACTTAAGTGTCTTTACTTCATTAGCAATGCCATTCATATCGTTCGTCTTACTTAGATGGCTTGTGAGATGGAAGGTAAGTGGCTTTACAGCGGCTGCTTTCCTAGAAAGATTCAAAACAGTACGTAGCATTCTTTTTTTTAATTCCCGTCTAGCCTTTTCCCCGTGCGTTTCGTTAGCATCCGTGTAGTGCATCCATACAGTAGTATTGACACAGCCATAGCTTGGAAGAAATCCCGTTTAATTTCATGATAGATTAGATTTCCATCTAATCGATAACCTGTCAATAGCAGTCCCACGTCTTCGCTAGGCGTATGTTGACATCACTTTCAGTAGATGAGACTCTGAATTCAAACCTGTTAAACTCCGCCTTGGGTCATGTCCTGGCCGAGCGGAGGGGTTAGTAAATATGAATACATATTTAATTAAACAATAAAGACATCTTTTGTCTACTCATTTTTATATTCATCCTTTTGAATCGCCGCATCAATTTTATGGTATTCGGCGGGAATTGGTTAATAAACTTCCCATAATTATTTGATTCCCTAACTCTTTCTGTCCGATCTTGGGTTATCATCAGGGGTATGTATATTGCAAAAGCGATATGACCTTTGCATATACATTACTACTTTCTAAGTATTGAGCGTTTATTATTTATACGAGGGGCATACGATATGTTTCCTGACTTTTATTGTAGGGGCACTTTTATTGATAGTACATACATGAAACTCTAGTCCCCTTCGAAGTAATCTCCTCCAGCTGCAATGCACTTGTTTTACCGTTCCAACAACTTCTGGAAGGTCCCATGGAAGTTCTCTTCTGTGAGCGTGTCAATGACCTTCGTCACAGCCTCTTTCATCTCCTCAATTGTCTCATAACGACAGCCTCTGAGCTTAGGGAATAAGCAAAAGTCACAGGGAGCAAGGTCTGGACTATAGGGAGGGTGAGGAACTGTCTTGATGCCCATCTTGGTCAAATAGTCTGTGACAAGGATGGAGTTGTTGACTGGTGCATTGTCCTAGTAGAAATGCCTATGACTCGATTTGAAGAGTGCTGGCCTCTTCCCAAAGAATCTCTTCCTAAACTCCCTTAAAACCTCTACATAGTAACCCTAACCCTAACCCTTTGGCCAATCAACTCTGGTCTATTGACTTCCTTAAACCTCCCACACCTCCCATCATCCCTCACAGATTCGCTGCCTTCCTTGAATCTCTTATGCCACTCAAAAACTGATTCTTGATTCATGCAAGATGCTCCAAAAGCAGTCTGAATCATTCCATACGTTTCTGTGGCATTTTTTCCAAGTTTAAAACAGAATCTTATTGAATATCATTCTTCTAAAGTATCAGATTGCATTTTTGAAATTCACCAGCTGTGACAATCAGGCTTTAGTAGGGTGTATTCCAATTCTTGCTATAGCTGTTCATTTGAAGCTGAAATCATAAAAATTGGTCAGTCATCTCATAAGATGTATCACAATAACATAGTGAATTTTCAAGAGTCTACAGCAATTTTAAATACCTGTAAAAAATAATCTGGAAACTTATTGAATGCACATCGTACTAAACTCAATGGAATCCATTTCGAATCCAGTACTAATGTACTTAAATATCTTTAGCTACTGCTGCTATTTATAGAACCAAATGAAAAAAAAAAAAAAAACAAACAACGCTACCACATCACACCAGTATAAATGATTAACGCTCAACACTTACAAAGTAGTAATGTACATACAAAGGTCACATTGCTTTTGCAATATACACACTCCTGATGATAGTATAAGATCGAGCAGAAAATACTAAGGAAACTGTAAATCGGGGATGGTTTATTAACCAATTCTTGTAAGCTATCATGAAATCAATGCAGCTACTAGAAAGGATAAACACAAAAAATATGTAGACAAAAAATATCTATATTGTTTATATATATATATGGTAGAAACTAAGGAAACTGTAAATCGGGGATGGTTTACTAACCAATTCTTGTAAGCTATCATGAAATGAATGCAGCCACTAGAAAGGATAAACACAAAAAATATGTAGACAAAAAATATCTATATTGTTTATATATATATGGTAGATTATATGAGAAGTACTTCATGGACGCTGACTAAATGTACGGAGAAAAAAATATGACAGCAATTACATAAAAATGCTGCAAGCAATATTAAACAAGTCCTGGAGGCAGCACCCCACAAAGCAACAGCTGTACGGCCACTTACCAACTATCACGAAAACTATCCAAGTTAGACGAACCAGAAATGCAGGACACTGCTCGAGAAGTAGGAACGAACTCATATGCGACATATTCCAGTGGACCCTTTCATATGGACGAGCAGCGGCAGGGCTACATGCTTGAACCTAAATACCACTGCTCTGTGCCGATACAGGATGTAGCCTTGAAGACCTACCGGGAGCAATGGACAAGAGAGAGGGGTGCGGGAGAGGGTCAGGCAGATCCGTGCTGGCGGCGCGATACAATGATGATGATGATTATGAGAAGTTTCATATAATTCTTCAGGAGTGTTCGAAGTATGGCAATTAAAATATAAGAATTTATCAATATATATATATATATATATATAACCCTCATAAAGAGCAAATGTATCCGTAGAATTAATTGAAATAAAAACCGTTGAGTTTTCTTTCAATTTATTTTAAGGATATATATATATATATATATTATAAAAGTGTTGGTCGTCAGTAAATTACTTTGTGGTTATGTGTCGAACCAAGTGCAATATGATATGGAGAGTGCTCAATATCTAGGATAGAGCTTTTATATAATAACAATGATAATAAATAAATGAATAGATAAATAAATAAAATATATTTAATCCATGGAAAAGAGAGAAAATAAATATTCTAAAATGAATAGGTCCTCAAAGAGATTTATATTTTTTCTAATTATTTATTTATAATTTAAAAAAAAAATTTCATTTCAACACACACACACACACACACACACACACACACACACACACACACACACACACACATATATATATATATATGTTGAAATGAATAAGTAGACCAAGAAATTTATTTATTTTTTCAAATTATTAATAATTAGAAAAAATATAAATCTTCTTTGTGGACCTATTTATTTTAGAATATTTATTTTTCTCTCTTTAGACCAACAAAAAAAAAGAAAAAATATATATAGAATAAATCAATAACTAAGTAACCCAAGCAGACAGAGAGATTTATTGAAAAACAAAGTCGACACTATTGCGTTTCGGTTCTAATGAACCATCATCAGGTTGGGCTTTATGGCATATCAACTTTTGGGCAGCAGTGGTCGCATCTGATTGGCTCCTATCGATGGATCAAATAGAACTAAACTGTGTACTTCTGCTAAACTGAATTGTTTGAAATAGAACTGTTTATTTATATAAAATGATTTGGCATTAAATAACCTATAAAGGTTGATATGTCATAAACCCAAACAAACAATATGTATAATTCAAAAATTTAAGTTTTGGTTTCAAATTTTTGTGAAAAACATTTCTTTGTAAAAAAACGAGTTGACTTTTTGGAGTTAGAAGTAGCAAAATTTAAACTAAATTTGTTCAGTTGTCTGAATTTTTTAGATGAAGCTTGATGATTTTTATCATTAAGGGTTTTCGGACTATTGTCTTCATCTTTATTGTTATTTCCACAACGTTTCGGTCGATATGTCCTTCGACGTTCTTCAGGACACATAGCATAACAGTTATAGGCGTTGTTTCCCTATGCTTCTAAGGAGATGGTTGCAGGTTCAGTCTTGACTATAGGCGAGAAACAATACAGGAATACTAAACACTTGTACCCAGTTATGGCTAACGGAATCAGAACAGGCGACCTCAGTGGATTCAGTAAAGAACGTAGTTCGAAGTTCCGTGTAGGTTCCCGCGTTTGATAAACACCTGAAGAAGGCCGGAGGATATATCGACCAAAACGTTGTGGAAATAACTATAAAGATGAAGACAATAATCCGAAAACCCTTAATGATAAAAATCATCATGCTTCATCTAAAAAATTCATCGACAAACACCTGAAGAAGGCCGGAGGATATATCGGGCGAAACGTTTTGGAAATAACAATAAAGATGAAGACAATAGTCCGAAAACCCTTAATAATAAATTTGTTAAATTTTTATTCGATCCGTATTGACTCGAAATAAGAATTTATACAGTTTATTCAACGTTTCCAAACGACAAATTTACATAGAATTTAGGACAAAAGCAAGGATACGTTCGCACGAAAATATAACAAAATTTTGGCGAAAATAAGCTCACTCGAGAAGAAACAAATTATAAACAAACACACATTCCAGTGGCTATTTGTCTGTAGCGGGATACAAAAGAAGAGTTTGTTATACATTAGTTTGGACCATAGATATGACTTACTTTCCGTCATGCCGTCCCAAATATAAAGACTATTTAGAAAAAAAAACCCAGGACTAAACAAAAAGTGTTTTTTGGAGCATAAAGCCCCAGAAACATACTTGTCAGAAAAAAAAAGTTCATCTTAAATTCTCGTGCTTGATACATCCCTCAGGTTTTAGGCTTAACAATTTGGGAAAAAGTGCGTATTACACACGAATAATTACGATATATATAATACTTAGATTCTTTGCCAATGGTTCGGTACACTGGGGTTCAATCCAAGGTTGTGTCATACCAAAGACTCAAAAATGGTACTTGATGCCTCTTTGCTTAACACTCAGCATTATAAGGTATCAGTCAAGGGTAAGTGGAGCAATCCAGAGAAAGGAGTAGGGCCCTCCCCTACAGCTCAATGTAGTAGCTATTGAAAAGGGAGCTTTCGGATGGCCCTCGACTACAATCGGCCAACTTATATATATATATATATATAATATAATGGCCAAGGCATTTCGTTTTATATATCTTGCCCGTGGGTTTAGTTAGACTGAGAACCTTTCGGCTCAGCACATGGGTTAGTTTGGTGCAAACTTGAGCACAGGTGTTGACACGCGCGCGGGTTGGATGTGTCGTTCACATATGTCAAAATAAAAATCCCAGATAGAAAATTGTGACTTGGGGATGTGAATGACGTCATGCACCGGAAGCGTGCGCGGAGGATTTGGGGGATTTTGAAAAAAGTCAGTTAGTTGAGTCTTGCGGTCCGAAGAAGAAGGGTGACTTTCGCTAGCTCGCAGTGGCCTTGTGGTGGGTGCCACACGTGATGAGGGGGAGCAGATGGAAAAGCCAGCACAGAAAGATTGTGCCTATCTCTCCTTATGTCGAAAAACCTTTTAACTCAAAGGTAATAAAGAGTTTCGTGCCTGAACTAAGAAGTCGTCAAGAGTTTTTCGTGTTTCGGGATTCCTATGTTCTATGTATATATGTTATGAACATTCCATGTTCATAACTCGCTATGTAACATAAGTGAGGCAACTTTTGTATATAACAACAACGTCCACACCTTCGTACTTCAAGTTGTGGATCTCACAGAACACCAGTTACGAAGTTTTTCCTCTTCAAGATGTCATGCGCAATATTCTGATTGACACAACTAACATTTTTGTGATCTTGTGTGATGTTTCCATACAAGAATTTGTCTCTCGTGTGCTGTTTGCTATTTCACATCAAGGATCACATTGTATATGTTACGAACATTCTATGTACGTTTCGCATATTCATGTTTGGCTATGTTATATATATATATATATATATATATATATATATATATATATATATATATATATATATATATATATATAGTCAGAGATAGTGAAATACAGCTTTTTGTTTTCATGTATATCAAGTAATACTACATTGTGAAAAATCTTATGACAAGAATGTCTCTAATAGGAAGAAGCGACTATAAAAAGAATCATATTTACTTTACTAAACACCTAAAAAGACCTCCATCGAACGATTCTCAATAATGAAGTCCTCTCCAACAAGCATGCGCGTACACACACACACATGCATATATATATATATATATATATATATGTGTGTGTATATTTTGGCAGCATTTCTTCATTAATACATATTTCGTTGAACATAATAGACATTTTTTGTCTACATATTTTTATGTTGATCCTTTCATATTGCCGTGTTGATTTTGTGATATTCGGCGGGAATTGGTTGATGTATCTTCCATAATTATTTATTTCCCAAGTACTTCTGTCCGACTTTGGGCCATCATCTGGGGAGGATCTATTACAAAACTGATATAAATGTACTTAATGTACTTGAATGTCTTTAGCTACTGACACTATTTATAGAAACAAATTTAAAAGTAAACGCTACACACTGCAACGGTACAGACGCTCTTCTTTTCACAAAGTAGTTATATACATACAAAAGTTACATCGCTTTCGTAATAGATTATCCCCTTCTCATAGAAAGGAAAGAAGCAAGGAAACGAAATGAAGTTGTTATAGAGTTGAGAAAGCATTTTTGCAGCTTAATGCCCGAGCGAAAAGATCATCGTTAGGTTAAGGCATTCTTGAATGTATTGAGGGAGATATGTTCGCAAAAGTCGTATTTGCTGTTTGAGGACAGAAACGATTGTTGTCACCGTGAGTTTGTGGTTCTGGTTGTTTCGGGGAGAAGCGTGAATGTCTCCAGAAAATGTTGTCCAAAGGTGAAGTAGCTAGGTGTCGGAGCAGAATTTTGCATCGCAGTCGACATAGCCAATTTTGGGATGACGTAAAGTTGTTCCTATGTGTGACGTATTGAATTCATCTAATTCATATTCAACTGGGAACCCTTGGTCAAAGAGAAATAGACGCAAGGGGTCCATAAATTAGACTGCTTCCCTCATGGTTGTGTGCTGCTGCTGCTGCTGCTGCTGCTATTGAAGAGCAGACAGTAAGACGTCTGTACTGAACGAAGGAGTTCTGAGAAAAGAAGGTGTTTGGCAGATTTCCCCAGTTTTTGCTGCCCGGAAAGATGATACGGATTGAATAGGATAAGTCATCCTGATTGGGTGAAATTATGCATCGACCCTAACAGTCGGATTAAATTACGCGCCAAACAAAAATGCGAAATTCTTTCTGCTACATCATTAAACAAAGAAATTAAACTGTTTACCTATACCTGTGGGGAGGGAGAACAGATGAAATAATACCTTTAACGAGAGAATTATTATACGGGGAAACGCAAAAAGCTTCGACCAGGGTTCGAACTTAAGTTGCTGCTTTTATTTTCATTGATAATAACTGTTACGCTAAGCCGTTACGATGTAAATCTCAAGTTTTTTTTATTGTGTTCGAATGGATGAATGTATAGGCCATTTAAAATGGTCATACGACACTTAACAGCAAACGTGACATTTGATCTGAAATTGTCTCGTCAAAAAGATGAACGGAGAAAATAACTAAGGATTCTAATGAGATATAACCACTCCGTTTGCCACGATTAAATGAGAAGCTTGAACTTATTCAGACCTGGTCTCTGATATTTGGAAAAGAAATTTCTTAATTGAGACATCTTATTCATTTTTTTATTAGATTCATTTAAAACATTGTAAATAGATTTTGATGAAGTCTGATACCTTTTTACCTTCATTTTACCTTTCATTTCGCTGCTTTTTTCCCAATCTCATCTTTTTATTTTTATTTTTTTTATTTAGTATCTCTTTCATTTACTCTCCATTAGCGTTACCTGGGTACAAGATGTCGGTAAGTTGTGGTTGGCTTTTGTATCGCTTCAGTGATGACGCCGCGATGACAGGAGTTGGGCTTACAATTAGGGGGATTTGGTTATTTGTGGAATCAACAATGACCGGCGGTCAAAAAAAGTGTGATAATTGGCCTCAATTTCTTATTCTTTGCCGAAAGGCGTTTTCTGTTGTCCGACTGAAAGACTCCCTGCAGAGAGAGAGAGAGAGAGAGAGAGAGAGAGAGAGAGAGATTGTGTGTGTGTGTGTGTGTGTGCATGCTTTGCTCTTTAATCTTTTTCACACCCGTTGGATTAAATATTAACTTAAAAAAAAGATGTTTTCTTGACTTGACCTATAAACAACAACAATAGAAGAAAATTGGGAGCCTCGCGTGGAGTAAAGCTGGCCAACCATTGTTAGTGATTTACATCCTCACTAGATGCTCCGTGGCAAAGTTCACTAAGCCTCGTAAATCAAAGCAAAAATTGGATGTGTTTTATGACATATCAATGTGTTTTATGACATATCATTTAATACCAAATACCATATATATATGTATATAGGATTTGATAACGAATAGTTTATTGGTAACATTTTAAACGAGCCAGACCTTATTTGTTTGCAGACAGTTAAATGGTTTCAAGTATTGCTATCTAACACAAAAAGTTTTATTTGCACACAGTTAATTTGTTTGCTTAGTTTAGGTTATTCAGTTTAATGGCATATCAAACCTTGATGGTTATTTAATGCCAAATCCTGTGCCATTGCTCCCTGGTCCACTCTGGCCTGGAATGGTAGCACCTGATAGGGCCCTATCGATGGGTTGAAAAGAACTAACGGCATGCTTATGCTAAACTGAATTGTTTGAATTAGAACTGTTTGACTAAACTAAATAGCTTGAAATAGAAATCTTTTTGACTATTAGACTGTATTTACATTTAAACAGCGTGCTTATGCTAAACTGAATTGTTTGAAATGGAAATGTTTTTGACATTGAAACTGTACTTACACTAAACTGATTTGTTTAATATAGAACTGTTTTGACATTTAACCGTGTGTAAACAAAATCTGTACTTATACTAAACTGAATTAGCTGAATTAGAACTGTTTGACTAAACTGAATAGCTTGAAACAGAAATGTTTTTGACAATTAAACTGTATTCTCATAATAAACTGAATGGTTTGAAATAGAACTATTTGCATAAAAATGAATTTGGCGTTAAATAACCTACAAAGGTTGATATGCTATAAAACCCACCCACTCAACTAACCAACCAACCTGATTATACACATATTTATGGGTTTTTTTAAGTGAATAGTTTGTAGGCAACATTTTTTAAATGGGGAAAGGCTCATCTATTTGCTCACATTTAAACGGTCTCAAGTATTGCCCTCTAACACTAATAGTTTTACTGGTACACAGTTTAATAGTTTCGAGTATTCCTATTTAACACTAGTAATTCTATTCAACAGTATTCATTTGTTTGCTCGCAGTTAAATGGTTCCAGGGATTGCTATATAAAAGTAATTATTCAATTTAACATTAGACATTTGTTTACACACGGTTTAATGGCTTCAAGTATAGAAAATAATTCTATCAATATCCCATTCATGAGTTTTTAACAGGTACGACAATTCCGGGTCAGTGTGGAGCTTGAAGTATTGGCAGTGAAGGAGTACTCCACATTCCCTAAAGCTCGAGAATTGAAGCCTCACCATCAGATACAAGTTAGTGTCATATCCAGGACACTTGTTGCGGGGAGAGTTTTACTCCTCTGCTGAGGTGCAGTCGGTATCTTCTATTGCCCCAACCAACTGGACAGTGACAGGAATAGATTATTTGATTGACTGAAACAGCATTTCGACCCGTATCGAGTTATTTTATGCCAAGAGGTTTGGAAATTTTTTTGATTGTCTGTTCATATTTAAATTTTTTGTTTAGGAGCTTTTAAAGTTTTTTTTCGAATACGAATTATTATTGGACTGTCCAATTTGACGCATAGATTTAACCCAAGCAGGTGAACTACCACTTCAAGTCAGAGGGGTTTGGTTTAGTTTGGTTTGGTTAAGTTTGGTTTGGTTTTATGGCATTATAACCATTGGATTTTATTTAATGCCAAATCCTTTTTATACATATATATCAAATATATGGCTGGCTGGTCGTTTGTGTTTTATGGCATATCAACCTTTGTTTGTTATTTAATGCCAAATCCATTTCATACAAATAATCAGTTCTATTTCAAACAATTCAGTTTAGCAATAGTACACAGTTTAGTTGTCAAAAACATGTCTAGTTCAAACTATTCGGTTTATTCAAACAGTTCTAATTCAAACAATTCAGTTTAGCATTAGTACACAGTTTAGTTGTCAAAAACATGTCTAGTTCAAACTATTCGGTTTATTCAAACAGTTCTAATTCAAACAATTCAGTTTAGCATTAGTACACAGTTTAGTTGTCAAAACATGTCCATTTTTAACTATTCGATTTATTCAAGCAGTTCTATTTCAAACAATTCAGTTGAGCATTTGTATAGATTTTGTTTACACACAGTCATACGTCAAAACAGTTCTCCATTAAACTGAGTTTAGTGTAAATACAGTTTCAATGTCAAAAACAGTTCCAACAATTCAGTTTAGCATAAGTCGGCTGTTTAAATGTGAGTACACAGTTTAATTGCCAAAAACATTTCTAATTTAAGCAATTCAGTTCAGTCAAACAGTTCTGATTCAAACAATTCAGTTTAGCATAAGTACGCAGTTTAGTTCTATTTAACCCATAGATAGACCCCTATCAGGTACCACCACTCTGGGCCAGAGTGGACCTGTGAGTGCTGGCAATGAAGGGGTGATCTACACTCTCCAAAGCTCCAGTATCACTGGAACCTCACCATCAGATTGCTTATTGTCATAAACAGGACACTCGTTTGGGGGTCTTACCTCTCTGTAGAGGTGCAGTCGGTGTATTCTACAACCCAAGCCGACCGAGCAATACACTGAGTTAAATGTAAAAGCTTTATTTCAGAATATTCATTTTAGCATAAGTACCCAGTTTAAATGTCAAAACAGTTCTATTTCAAACAATTTAGTTTAGCATAAATACGCAGTTTGAATGCAAAAAACAGTAAACTCAAGAAACCACTGTTTAATTCTATTTGATTCGTAGATATGACCTTTATCAGGTGCTAATACTCCTGGACAGAGTGGAACTGGGTGCGATGACAATAAAGGGGTTCTCTGCATCCCCCAAAGCCCCTGCATTACTGGAATCTCATCATCAGATTGTTTAGTGTCATATCCAAGACACTCGTTTTGAGAGCCTTGCAGTGGTGCAGTCGGTATATTCTACAGCCTCAGTCGATTGGGCAATTAAATGTATGATTTCTAAACACATTTTGTAAATAATAATTTTATATGAGCCTGAGCTCATTTTTTTTTTTTTGCACACAGTTAAATGGTTTCAGATATTGTCATTTAACATCAACGATTCAATTAAACATCAGTTATTTGTTTACACAGTTAAATAATCAAACTGTTCTGTTTAGATGTGTTTTATGACAATTCTCTTTTGCGTAAGTCATTTGTTGGCTGTCAGCTTAAAAGTCAAAGTAAACAATTTAAATGTCAAATCGTTCTATTTGACTCATAGATACGACCCTTTCAGGTGCCACCATTCCGGACCATAGTGGATCAGGGAGTGATGGCTATGAAGAGGTATGTGTCGTAATCCGCATTCTTCAGAGCTCCAGCATATCTTGAGCCTCACCATCAGATTGTTTAGAGTCATATCAGGACACTCTTTGGGAGGGTCTTACCCCTCTGCAGATATGCAGCTGGTGTCTTCTACAGCCCAAGCCACCTAGGCGGCCAGTTAAACGGTTTCAAGCATAGTAGATGATAGAATAGTTTAATTGGACTCTAACAGGCACTACCATTCCGGGCAGATTTCCGACTGGAGGGAATGAAGGAGTTCTCCGGACTCCTCAGGTCTTCAGAAGTTACTATGGAATGCAGTTTAGTGTCATATCCCTAGGTCACTCCTTTTAGTTCGGGAGGGTGTTGCCCATCTCAAGGAGAGATAGAGTTTTTATATTCTAAGCCTCACTGACAGCGTTAGTGTAGTATTTAAATGACACGATCTAAAAACATGTCCTTATTGTCAAAAAGAACTTTTACACGAATAGCGGTTACTATAATTGTTGTAGCCAGCCATAGGAATCGTATATATAGAGTTTCCAATGAGGACGGAAGATATTATAGTTGTAATAAAGACGAATACTAAACTTCTCTGCATTACCCTGAAGCTATACAGTCCATAAGTAGTTATATTTGCTCATTTGGGGAACCTCGTTGTAAGGAAGGGGTTCCTATAGCGTACTGGACAGCGACATCGTAGCGAGGGAATTTGAACTCCAGTCGCGCTATTATGTTCCTTTTCAGACAAATACCCTAGGGTATGAGGCCGATAATCCACCCCCATTTATGGGTTAAATAATATCACTGCTGTTCTTCTACAAAGACGGCTTTGACATTGAATCACTCGCAAAGGTTAACGCGCCATTAAAAAAAGAAAAAAAGGAGCCATTATTGCTTGGTTTATTTCAGCACGAAAGTCAAAGAAGGAACCCTAATTTGTATAGTAACTTTCAATGCTTTAATTGCCCTGTAAAATCTGGCCAGAGGGTATGGTAACTCTTTTCCGGCCACTGAACCCCGTATTCTAAAATAACTTGTTTTGCGGTATAGAATTTTGGAACACCTGCTCCCATATTAAAGAAACATAATTAACCCTTCTGTTCAGTGAAGAGTGTCAGTGAATATATTCATTTCTTAAGGTTCACTACTTTCCATTGACCAAAGGTATCCCAACCCACAATGGATGTTTACGAAGACCAGCGGGCAAAAAATTTAGATTCTAAGACATCATTTTCAGTTGTGAGCTTTTTTGTTGTTGTTGTTGTGAAATGCTTTTTATAATCCAATGAATTATTATTATAAAGGTTCTGATTATTGTCAGTGCTTAAAATTGTCTATTTAGGGCAGCAAGCTGCAAAACCCACCTTTGCTCAAGTAGAATGGCAAGGCCTGAAGATTATATTCATATTTTTTTCCTCGCAAATTAAACCTTAGGTTGGTTGGTTGGTTTTATGGCATATCAACCTGTGTTGGTTATTTAACGCCAAATCCATTTTATGTAAATAATCATTTACTTAAAATGGATTATAATCAGTTCTATTTCAAACTATTTAACACAGTTTAATGGTCAAAAACGTTTCTATTTCTAATTATTCAGTTTAGTTAAACAGTTCTAATGCAGCTAATTCAGTTTAGTGTAAGTACAGATTTTGTTTACACACAGTTAAAAGTCAAAACAGTTCTATATTAAACAATTCAGTTTAGTGTAAGTAGAGTTTCAATGTCAAAAACAGTTCCATTTGAAACAATTCAGTTTAGCCTAAGTATGCAGTTAGCTCTATTTAACCCATAGATAGGGCCCAATCAGGTGCTACCATTCCGTGCCTGAATGGAACTGGGAGCAATGACAATGAAGGGGTACTCAGTATTCCCCAAGGCACCAGCATTACTGGGACCTCACCATCAGTCTGTTTAGTGTCATTTGCAGGACACTCAATGGGGGGGGTCTTACCCCTCTGCAGAGGTGCAGTTCGTGTATTCTTGAGCCCCAACCGACTGGGTAGAATTGAGGGATATTTTATTTTATTTTATTTATCATTTGTTTTATCTAAAGTTATTTCCGTTTATTAACCAAATCATTATACATAAAATATAAAATAGTTACTTGGTTTTGATGATTAAAATTAAATTAACAATTATTTTATTTGATATACCCCAACCAATTTCAGATCTTTTTTTTTTTTGTCAGTAGTTTTAAAACATTTATAAGAAAATCGTATTAATTTTTATCTAAACTTGTCTTTGACATGACATCCCTTTTCCATGAAAGAAAAATAAGAAACAATTTACACTTCAAAAATACTTCAACTGTCCCATAATAGTTGTGACATTTGATCATATATTTCATACACTAAATGTAACAATCGTTATTGGATAGTGATTATAAGAGATAACAAGGAACAGAATAAAAAGAAAGAAAAACAAATAAAAAATCTTAAAACTTCAACTGTCCCATATTAGTTGTGACATTTGTTTATATATTTCATACACTAAATGTAACAATCATTTTCGGACATGAGTCACAATAGATAAAAAAAAAAAAAAGAAACGGAACAACAAAAAAAAAAAAACAAATTCAAAATATTTTGAATAATTTTCTTAAAGATAAATGAAGCTTGAGAAACAGTTGATATGTGGAACAGCATATACATTTTATGGTTCCGGGTCTTCACTTCTTGGTTGTGACGAGAACTTTACAGTACTCCTACAACCAAGTGCATGTAAATATTAGAAATATTATGAAGCTGAGGTAGTATCAAAGCAGGAATTGTTTTTTGTTTTTGTTTTGTTTTCCGGGGGGGGGGGGCTTTTTGTTCATGAGTTCCTTTTTATTTATTTATTTTGTTTTATTTTATTTTATTTTATTTGGTTTTTTATTCATTCTTTGTTTTTAGTTTTTCGTGTTAATCTGCTTTTGCTTTTTTTGCTGTTCTGTTTCTTTTTTTTTATCTATTGTCACAATTTTTTATCTATTGTCACAATTTTGCTGTTCTGTTTCTTTTTTTTTTATCTATTGTCACAATTTTTATCTATTGTCACAATTTTGCTGTTCTGTTTCTTTTTTTATCTATTGTCACAATTTTTATCTATTGTCACAATTTTGCTGTTCTGTTTCTTTTTTTTATCTATTGTCACAATTTTTATCTATTGTCACAATTTTGCTGTTCTGTTTCTTTTTTTTATCTATTGTCACAATTTTTATCTATTGTCACAATTTTGCTGTTCTGTTTCTTTTTTTTTTTATCTATTGTCACAATTTTTATCTATTGTCACAATTTTGCTGTTCTGTTTCTTTTTTTTTTTTATCTATTGTCACAATTTTTTATCTATTGTCACAATTTTCATATCCGAAAATGATTGTTACATTTAGTGTATGAAATATATAAAAAAATGTCACAACTAATATGGGACAGTTGAAGTTTTAAGATTTTTTATTTGTTTTAATTCTTTTAATACCCTGTCCGGTGGCAAAAGCTGCTTGGTAGCGCCAGGGGTGGCAGTACCGCCTTGAACTACCGAAACTGTGTCATCACCCCTGGTTGGCGGCTGATGAGTGCAGGGTATCGCACGTGCTTTCACACGTTGTATGATGAATATATATATATATATATATATATATATATATATATAAGAAGTTAAAATGAGAATAAGAGTCTATTCCCTAACAAATGAAACCGTTACACAACGTCTGTGTCGATATCACGTGAAAACCTCCAAGACACGGTGTTCCTATTTTTGCCTGATCCTCAAAGAAACACCTTGTCTAAAGTTATGCTGTTTCAATACGATGCTCTTTCTATTAGCTAATTGTTGGTTGAAGTACCAGCAGATTAGTTGCTAACGTGCTGTACTGCGACATCGTAATTCGCTAGTTCAAACCCCAGTGGGACTTATAACCTTGGAAAGGCATGAAACCACTTATCTCCCTAGCTAAAGGTACAATAGTATTGCTACCATATTTCTACAAGGATTGCTTTGGTATTAGATAACCTATGAAGGTTCGGTTTGGTTTCTTTGTTTAGTGACATATCAACTCTTTTTAGGTTATTTAATGCCAAAGCCATTCTCCTAGAAGAACAGTAGTGGTACTATTTAACCCATAGCTGGGAGGATAAGGGGGTTCATACCTTTCCCAAGGGTATTTGCCCGAAAGTGAACGTAATAGCGCGACTGGAGTACGAACTCGCGTACTACGATTCCGCAGTCCATCGCTTTAACCATTACACCACGAGGATACCCCCTATGAAGTTTGATATGCCATTAAAAACAAACAGAAACAAAACAAGATATCTTTGTAAGCGTGTTCGAATATCAATCGGTTTATTATATTTGCTTTCAGACTAATATCCAGTGAAAAGGCATGAACCGCCTTATCTCTCGAGCCATTGCTTAAATAGGACATCTACGGTTCTTCTACATGAATCAATCAGTTGGGGCTGCAGAATACACCGACTGCATCTCTGCAAAAATGTAAGACTCCTCCAACAAGCGTCCTGATATGACACTAAACAATCTGATGGTACTATTCCCCCCCCCCGCTCGGGCAGGATGTGACACAAGGTCAATTTTTTTAAGCGGAGTTTAACAGGTTTGAATTCAGATTTTTCCTTCTCCTAGACTGGTTGCCTAACCAAGGACTGAAGAACCTAATCTGTCCTACTATTTACCCATAGCTGGAGGGAGAATAATTGGATTCATACCTTCCCCAAGGGTATTAGTGCTATGTGAAATGCAATCAGTCTCGTCCAAGATTTGAACTCGTGTCGCGGTGTCCATTTCCTACGACGATAACGACTACACCACAGGCACCTCTGATGGTAAAGCTCCAGTAATGCTGGAGCTTTGGGAAATGCTGAGTACTCCTTCATTGTCATCGCTCCCAGTTTCATTCTGGACCAGTGTAGTAGCACCTGATAGGGTCCTATCTATCTGTCAAACAGAACTAAACTGTGTGCTTGTGCTAAACGGAATTGCTTGAAATTGAACTGTTTTATGCATAAAAACGGATTAAGCATATATATTGAAATGCCATAAAACCAAACCAAACTAAACCTGTTCTTTAACATAGATGGCTTCGGCATTAAATAAATTTTGTGGTCTTCAGATAAGACCGGCGGAAGAACAACTCAAACAACGGGTGTTGTATTAGCAGAAAAAGGAAGTCATATAAAGGAAGTACTAGCCGTTCTCGGCTTGTCAAATGTCTCGTAAGAAACGAGAAGTTGTCTTAGAGCGAGCTAAGCTCGGTGAATATGTTTAGGTTGGACAAGTCCATCTTTGGGGTATGGTAGGATATGTTCCCATAACAATAACCCACAAATGTTTATATGCCAAGAAACCAATAAACCAAACTAATTCGGGACACTCTTTGACGATTGTTATTTTCAGCTGGACTGGATTTAACTGAGTTCAGTACTTGTTCGATTTAATCCTCGTGTTAATTTGTCTTTTTTTACAACATTTTAAAACCACATTGCTATTTGATTGGTTGGTTGGTAGGGTTTTATGGTATATCAACCCTTGTTGGTTATTTAATGCCAAATCATGTTTATATATATATATATATATAACCCTCTGTAGAGATGCAGTCGGTGTATTCAAAAGCTCGATTAGGCTGATAGCGATTGGAAGACAGAGTTTTTAAAAAGTTACTGTATTTAATGCATGAACTTTTCTTTCTTTAGTCTAGTGGGTAGAGTGTTCGCCAAGTGTCCGGTAGGCCTGGGTTCAATCCCAGGTCAAGTCATACCAAAGACTTAAAAAAATTGTACTTAATACCTCCTTGCTTAACACTCAGCAGTATAAGATACGTATCAAGGGTAAAGTGGGACAATCTGGGAAAAATTAGCGCCCTCCCCTACACCTCGGTGTAGTAGCTATTGAAAAGGGAGCCTTCGGATCGCCCTCGACTAAGGTCGCTAACTTTACTTTTTATTACATTTTCTTACAAGGAAGACTTTATAAACATCAAATTAAAGAAATAGAATTATTGAATTTGCAGAACTGTGTTTTATTTCATCATTTGCACACTTTTTCGTCACACACGCACACACACACACGCATACACACAGGGTGTCTCAAAATAGATGCAACGCATTAATATGATAATGATTTATTACTGAGACAAGGATATTGGTGAGCATTTGGAACATGTCCAGTAAGAAATGCATCCTTTGAGCTAGAGAAATCAAATCAATGTTTTTTCAAATTGTTTTTATATCTGCTGCCAGGACATGCAATCATTTTTTTTTTAGTTTCTGCTCTCAGTAATCAATCATTATCATACTAATAAGTTGCATTCATTTTGAGACAGTATTCGATGATTTTGTCTCCAAGTAAGTACTAACCCAAAATATTTTTCCTCTCTGGTTCAAGGCATTGTGATCGAGGATTAATAGTTGTTATAGTCGTTCAAATCTGAAATAAAAAAAACACAACATTATTATTAGTTATTAAGAGTCACATGGGTCCCATGTATATTGAAACTCTCTCTCTCTCTCTCTCTCTCTCTCTCTCTCTCTCTCTCTCCCTATATATATATATATATATATAAATGGAAGTGCCCGCGGTGTTAATGGAGGTGCCTGTGGTGTAATGGTTATCGCCATAGGAAATGGACACGGCGACACGAGTTCAAATCCTGGATGAGACTGATTGCATTTCCCATTGCGCTAATATCCTTGGGAAAGGTATGAATCCAATTATTCTCCCTCCAGCTATGGGTAAATAGCTGGACAGACTAGGTTCTTCAGCCTTGGTGAGGCAACTAATATAGAAGGAAAACTCTGAATTCAAACTTGTTAAACTCCGCTTAAAAATTGACCTTGTGTCATATCCTACCCGAGCGGAGGGGTTGGTATATATATATATATATATATATATACATATCAGCAAGACCCTGATTTGAACAATGGAAACAAATATTCATCTTACATAACAAGAATTTATTTTCGAAATTAAAAAAAAAAAACCTTGTTAATGCACTTAATTCAAGAATGAATACATATCACAGCAACTGAATGTTACTCTTGAAATTTTGGGTGGCGCACTTAACACAACGGTTATATTAGGAGATTACTGGTACTTTAAGAGCTATTATCTTGCGGTCTTTTTCAACTTTGAAGTTTTTTAGTTTTATGATAAGCGCATCGGAAGTTAATCCTATCTTAAGTACAAGATCCCCAGGACGGATATATATATATACATATATACATATATATACTTAAATATCCAGCCAGCTTCCAAAGAGAGTGGGTGTGGATTATTCTTTACATAGAATATATGAGGAAAATCTCCATTTTTAGTCTTATTTTTATTTTAATTTAATTTTTTTTTTTTAATTTTATTTATTAAATTTTTTTTTTTTTAAATTCTTTTAATTTATCTTCTGAATACGAAATGTAACTCCACATTTGTTACTCGGAGAGTATAGTAATATTCTCCGCCGAAATAAATTTATTATGACGACTTAACCGAGTTTGAGTCTCCATCAAATTGTACTATATATATATATATATATATATATATATATATATATATATATATGTGTGTGTGTGTGTGTGTGTGTGTGTGTGTGTGCGTGTGTGTGTGTGTGTTATTCAATAAATAAGGATTAAAAAAACAAATAAAAATACATATTTTTTAAGAATTATTTTCCATGAATGTAATCTTTGCATTGTTTGTAATTGGTTTATAGTAAAAGTCATATTAATCTTGCAAAAACATTTGTTTTCATGTTATTCAAAATAGTGGTAAATCAAATGGAATGTTCCAGGCTTGAACAGAGTTCTGTCATCAAAATTTTGATTGCAGACATATGATATTTACAGAAGAATGTATGTGTACGAAGAAGTATATTTTTAGTCACAAAATATTTTTAAAATGGCTAAACACTTGTTTGCTAATACAATCTATGGAGGGGACAACATACTGACTCTCAGGTAAAAAAAAAAAGTTCCAGGTGCAGCAGTTAGTAAAGACGGTTAAGTTGACCATGGTCGAGAAGACGAAAGAACCTATCTGTTAATTTTCTTGAAAAAATACATCTGTAAATAATTGCCAATTTCAGTTATTCAGTGCCAAACCACTCTTGTAGAAAAACAATATTGTTACTATTTCATAACAGTTTCAATGTAAAAAAAACAGTTCTATTTCAAACAATTCAATTTAGCATAAGTACACAGTTTAGTTCTATTTGACCCATAGATAGGACCCTATCAAGTGCTGACACTCTGGGCCAGAGTGGACATGGGAGCGATGACAATGAAGGGTACTTCGTATTTTCCAAAGCTCCAATATTACTGGAACCTGGCCATCAGATTGTTTAGTGTCATATCCAGGACACTCGTTGGAGGCGGGGTCTTACCTTCCTGCATGTATGCTGTCGGTGTATTCTACAACCCCAGCCAACTGGGTAAACCTTCATTGGGAGGAGGTCTACAGAGAAAAATCGGCGCATACAGCACCAGCTGATAAGACTGGCAAATAGTCAAGGTACGAGGTGCATACGATATGTTTCCTGACTTTTATTGTAGGGGCACTTTTATTGATAGTACACACATGAAACTATAGTCCCCTTCGAAGTAATCTCCTCCAGCTGCAATGCACTTTTTGTACGGTTCTAACAACTTCTGGAAGGCCCCATGGAAGCCCTCTTGTGTGAACGTGTCAATCACCTTCGTCACGGCCTCTTTCATCTCCTCATCTCATAACGACAGCCTCTGAGCTTAGGGAATAACCAAAAGTCACAGGGAGCAAGGTCTCGACTATAGGGACGGTGGGGAACTGTCTTGATGCCCATATTGGTCAAAAAGTCTGTGACAAGGATGGAGTTGTAGACTGGTGCACTGTCCTGCTGGAAATGCCACTGACCCGATTTGAAGAGTGCTGGCCTCTTCCCAAAGAATCTCTTCCTGAACTCCCATAAAACCTCAACATAGTAACCCTAACCCTTTGGCCAATCAACTGTGGTGTATTGACTTCCTTACTCCTGCCACACCTATCATCATCCCTCACAGACTCCCTGCCTTCCTTGAATCTCTTATGCCACTCAAAAACTGATGCTCGATTCATGCAAGATGGTCGAAAAGAAGTCTGAAGTATTCCATACGTTTCTCTGGCATTATTCCAAGTTTAAAATAAAATTTTATTGCATATCGTTCTTCTAAAGTGCCCTGGCGTCCAGATGGCATTTTTGAAATTCACCAGTTGTGACAATCGGGCTTTAGTAGGGTGTATTCCAATTACTGCTGTAGCTGTTCATTTGAAGCTGAAATCATAAAAGTTGGTCTGTCATCTCATAAGATGTATAGCAATAACGTAGTGAATTTTCAAGAGTCTACGACAATTTTAAATGCCCATACGAAAAAAGTCTGGAAACTTATCGCATGCATCTTATATCTCTAACTTCAAGGCCAGATTTCAGTAATTTACTCATTGTGCCTCAGGTATATCTGTTATCTGCTTATCCACACTTACTGCAAACCAATCAGATCTTATGATCTAACCAGAATATAAAAAAACGAGTCTTGTTAGAGTAGACGCCTCATTAAATAGTGCCGATATAATGAGAAACGTTACAAGTGTTTATCTGTATTAACTTAATCCTACTCCCTATATTGTTGCAGTATGACACAAGGTCAGTTTAAAGTGGGGGCTAAGCATCAAGTAAGCATCCTGTGGTGAGTTTCCCAATATAACTAATGTTCCGTCGGCATCCCTTTCAAAAACGCCCTTGGTGCCGGACGATAAACACAATGCTTTTTAAACGAGGGAAGAGCTGTGAAAGAACCAATTTTTTGACATTATTTATATTCTTCGGACCATTGACCTCATCTTTGTCGCCATGTTTATCACAACGTTTCAGCCGTTGTACGCTCCGGCCTTCTTTCGGTCGTTGGAATTTCGAACTTAAACTTTTTTCGCTTACCGGGGTAGACTGTTCTAGTTCCACGAGCCATGTTTAATGGGTGTCAATTATCAGTTATCTCCTATGAATTTCCCCTCTGAAAGTTCTTCACTGCCTTCACCGGGTATCGAACTCACACTCTTTTGGGTATATCACTGGATCTAACCAACGCCTTTATTCACTTGAGGATACATGGCACAGTGGATAAATTTTTGGACAATATAAAAATGGTGACTTCCTTTAAGTGTGTAATATTAATGATAATTTTGGAATCTTTCTGTCAGAGAGGCTTACAATATGCTGACTGTTTCCTCTAGAGAGAGCTATGCCCACCCCCGCCAAATGAGGTGTCCTGCTTAGGACACTAAAATGTATCTGATGGGAAAGCTCTTATTCGGGAGTTCGTTAAGTGTGAAGTACGCTTTCATTGCCGTTATCTCCAAGTCTACTCTGACCCGGAGTGGCAATACCTGTTAAGGTCCCATCTGACCCGGAGTGGCAATAGTTGATAAGGTCCCATCTGACCCGGAGTGGCAATACCCGTTAAGGTCCCATCTGACCCAGAGTGGTAGTACCAGTTAGGGTCCCATCTTAGTCAAACGGCACTAAAAAAAAAAACGTACCAATGATGGTACAATGAACGCGATTCTCAAACTTCTGGGCATAAAATAACCCTAGTCGGTTTGACATGTCACTGATATCACTCACTCACTTAATCAATACTTTTGTTTGGGTTGAAGTCAACTTAATGAGAAAAACAAGGAGCAAGTCAAAATTAAATTCCATAAATTGTATATTCTCAGACCATAAACTATGAGTCGACTTATACACGAGAACGACTTATATATACTTCAACTTTTCAAATTAAGAATAAATAAACGAAGTGTTTCATTCAGTTTTACATTCAGTTTCATGCAGAATTAAAGCGACTTTGCTGCATATAAAAAATGTAATGTCGGCGGCCATAGTCGAGAGCGACCCGAAGGCTCCCTTTTCAATAGCTACTACACCGAGGTGTTGGGGAGAGCGCTTCTCCTTTCCCTGGATTGCTCCACTTTATCCTTGATATGTACCTTATAATGCTGAGTGTTAAGCAGGGAGGTATCAAGTACTATTTAAAAAGTTTTTGGTATGACTCGACTTGGGATTGAACCACGGTCTTCCGGACCATTGGTGAACACTCTACCGACTGGGCAACACAATCCGTGAACTCGTTGAGTTCCTGTTAGAACAGTAACCCATGATAATATTTACGTCTGAGGAATTTAGATGATTGAAAAAAGACGCTCAATGCGGACGAAGAGCTTCAAAAGTTGATATCATATTGAAAATTGGACTGGAAACATCTTTATTCCTACTGTGAGATTTTCAAGCAAATTATACGAATAAAAAAATTGATACATTTTACCATTTTTGCTAAGTTACACACACACACACACACACACATACACACACACATAAACATACACGCACTCATATATATATATATATATACACACACACACATATATATATATATTCTTAATATGTTTACTTGCACGAATATATATATATATATATATATATGTAAGTAAAGTTGGCGACCGTAGCCGAGGGTGACCAGAAGGCTTCCTTTTCAATATATATATATATATATATGTGTGTGTGTGTGTGTGTGTAGGGTGTTCGCCAATAGTCCGGCAGACCTGGCTTCAATTCCAGGTCGAGTCATATCAAAGACTTTGAAAAAGGTACTTGATACCTCCTTGCTTAACACTCAGCATTATAAGGTACGTATAAAGGGTAAAGTGGAGCAATCCAGGGAAAGTAGTAGCGCTCTCCCATACACCTCGGTGTAGTAGCTATTGAAAAGGGAGCCTTCTGGTCGCCCTTAACAACAGTCACCAACTTTACTTACTAATATATATGTATATATATATATATATATATATATATATATATATATATATATGTTTGTGTGTGTGTGTGTGTTTGTGTGTGTGTAAACATATTAAGATTTTTTTATATATTGACAAGTACAGTCCGAAAGTGAACATTATCATCTATTTTCAAGGAAACTACAGTAGACTAATTCGATCAGCTCATTCATACCTATCGAGCCGTTGAAAGATGGATTATGGAGACATTATTTTCCTGACAAGGAAATCTGATTTGGTGTCCACTGATCAGTTAGACTCAAGGCTAACAAGTTTATATATCCTTCTAAACAACTCAATACTTTTCAGAGCTCCCATCTATACGAAAGATAAGCTGATATTTTTTTAGTCAAAGGGAAATAACCAACAGTCGGTAAAAGGGTTTTACGTTAAGATCTCATCCTTAAGTTGTGATATTGACTGTGATAGCTACGTTAGCGGCAGTGTGACTGTGTCCCTTTAGATGGATGTACTTCAAATCAAACAGGCCGGAACTACTCAAAAAAAAGAAAGAAAAAAGAAAAGTAAAAAGAAAAAAAAAAAAAGAAGTCTGCCATCCCTTTTTTTATTTCATTAAATCTGGTCCCTACTACCCAAATCAAGACTAAGTTTCCTTTTTCACTATTTTTTTTTTTTTTTATACCAGACGTTTCTTTTTGGAAAACGCCCCTCTCGTCTTTTCGCTATCGTACACATCCTGTCCGTCTCCACAGGCTAAGTCCCAGAAAGCATCCTTTTCTTCTATCAGACTTTCTTCGCCGTCACCCTCCTTCATCTTATCTTCCCACCATCTCCCGCCACCAACTCTGGGCTCATTGCCTTTCCAGCTTTTGAGTCAATTACAGCTCACACAGAGCACGTGTGACGGACGTTGGTTTTTTCCGGCGGCATTTACCACGTGTTGATTTGCCATCACACTTACACACACACACACACACACACACACACACACACACACACACACATATATATATATAGTGTGTGTGTTTGTGTGTGTCTGTGTGAGTGAGTTTTTTTTTTGGTATATATATATACATTTATATATATAAAACATAGATGATTGAATAGATAAACAAAACGAAAAATGTAAATTCCGAAGTTGTTTAACGTTGTTTTGAGAGTGGACCTGGGAGTAATGGTAAATTATCCATAAGCCTCAGATCTTCAGAACCAAAGGGTTAGGAATCTTGTTCATTTTACGTTAACATTCTTGTGTTGTTGTTTAAGATATTTCTTATTTACTCATGGTTCAATCGAATGATTTTCAAATAGATTCATTTGATCCATAGACGGGTTGGTTGGTTGGTTGGTTGTGTTTTTTGGAATATCAACCTGTGTAGGCTATTTATGCCTAATCAATTTTTATACAAATAAATAGTTCTATTTCAAACTATTCTGTTTAGCCTGTGTACACAGTTTAATTGTCAAAAACATTTCTATTTCAAGTTATTCAGTTTAGTCAAGCAGTTCTAATTCAACCAATTCAGTTTAGTATAAGTATAGATTTTGTTTACATCCAGTTAAAGGTCAAAACACTTCCATTTCAAACAATTCAGTTTAGCATACAAAAACAACTCTATTTCAAGCA
This sequence comes from Sepioteuthis lessoniana, assembly GCA_963585895.1. Classification (NCBI taxonomy): domain Eukaryota; kingdom Metazoa; phylum Mollusca; class Cephalopoda; order Myopsida; family Loliginidae; genus Sepioteuthis; species Sepioteuthis lessoniana. Next base: position 81,325,498 of record OY757928.1, read on the forward strand.
GTTTAACATAGGTACGCAGTTTACACGTCAAAATAGTTCAATTTCAAGCAATTTAGTTTAGCATAAGCATCCAGTTTAGTTCTGTCTGACCCATAGATAGAACCCTATCAGGTACTATCACTCTGGGACAGAGTAGACCTGGGAGCGATGGCAATGAAGAGGTACTCCGCATTCCCCTAAGCTTCAGCATAACTGGAACCTTATTGTCGGATCGTTTAGTGTCATATCGAGGACACTCGTCGGAGGGGTCTTACCCCTCTGCAGAGAAGCAGTCGATGTATTCGACTGGGCAATGTGTTATACGTATTTTATTAATTTATATAACTATTCTATAATTCTGATGGTGTGTAAAAAACCCAGATGATACAATTAGCAAATAAAAAATATTTCACGAACTGATAAAAAAATTCCATAAAATGTCCCAAAACATAGTACTAATTTAAAGTAATCAACCAATAACGCATGCCTAGCCAAAAGAAAACCACTAACTGTATTCTTTAAGCTAAGCTTGAGAGTGAAAAAATTCCATAAAAAATAAATACGTGTTACTTGAAAATTATCAACCAATAACTTATGCCATGCCAAAAGAAAAACACCGACAGAATTCCTTAAGCAAAACGTAAGTGTGCTTAATACAATAAGTAAAGCAAAATATGAATGCCTGCAGAGCCAGAAGTAATCTACCTAGGTTTCACCTTATTAGATCATCATTCTGGTGTGAATTATCTCGATGATCAGGCTCCCGTGAAAGAAAACGAAGATGCAAAGCTCTTTGAATATGTGTATCCCAACGTGGTATCAATCATAGCAGCCCAACTCTCTCTCTCTCTTTTACACACACACACACACTGAGCCATCATGACATTTCGAATAAAGGAATTCATATTTTTATAAATAAATGTTCTGTCCCTTTATCACCGGTATACTATCGTGTACTATGAATATTCCTCTAAAGTCTGCTTTTAGATGATTTTTTAGATGCTGTAGAATACACTGATTGTATCTCTGTAGAGTGTCTCCAATAGAGTGTCCTGTTTATGATAATAAACAGTCTGATGATGAGATCCCAGTAATGCTGGGGCTTTGGGGAAAACGGAGCACCCCTTCATTGCCATTGCTCCCAGGTCCACTCTGGTCCGGAGTGGTAGCACCTGATGGGGCCCTATCAATGAGTTAAATAGAACTAACGATATACTTATGCTAAACAGAATTGTTTGATTAAACTGAATAGCTTGAAATAGAAATGTTTTTTGACAATTAAACCGTACTTACATTTAAACTGCGTGCTTATGCTAAACTGAATTATTTGAAACAGAACTATTTTTTGACATTGAAACTGTGTTTACACTAAACAGAATTGTTTAACATAGAACTGTTTACACTAAACAGAATTGTTTAACAAAGAACTGTTTTGACATTTAACTGTATGTAAACAAAATCTGTACTCATAGTAAAATGAATTAGCTGAATTAGAACTGCTTGACGAAACTAAATTGCTAGAAATAGAAATGTTTTTCACAATTAAACTATACTTACATTTAAACTGCGTCCTTATGCTAAACTGAATTGTTTGAAATTGAACTGTTTTGACATTGAAACTGTACTTACAGTAAACTGAATTGTTATATATAACTGTTTGAATAAACTGAATAGTTTGAAATAGAACTGATTATGTACATAAAAATGGATTTGGCGTTAAATAACCTACAAAGGTTGGTATACCATAAAACCCAACCAACAAACCAAGATGATTTTTTCTATATTTCTCCCCTAAATGTTTTTCATTTTTTTTTTTTGTGCTTTTATATGTGTGTGAAAAGTCTAATAAATGAATATTAAATTCTTTCCATCATAAGGCTATTCAGAGGTAAAAAAAAAAAATGAATCCCTGGTGAAATTCTGATCCATAAACATATACCCATTATAAGGTTTATTATATTTCTTGACAAATTTGTAATCTTCAATCTAAACATTCTCGAAACGGTCCATTTCGCCCACTGAGCTGTACAACTGCTGAAAATCTGATAGATTTTGAAAAACAACAAAAATAAAATTATGCCCTCATCACCGTTCAATTTGAACTTTTGATATGATAATGAGATATGAACATTCATGAAACGAACAGAACATTTTTTTCATGTGATCCTTGATGTGAAATAGCGAACAGTACATGAGAGACAAATTCTTGTATGGAAACATCACACAAGATCACAAAAACGTTAGTTGTATCAATCAGAATATTGCGCATGACATCTTGAAGAGGAAAAACTTCGTAACTGGTGTTCTGTGAGATCTACAACTTGAAGTGCGAAGGCGTGGACGTTGTTGTTATATACAAAAGTTGCCTCACTTATGTTACATAGCGAGATATGAACATGGAATGTTCATAACATATATACATAGAACATAGGAATCCCGAAACACGAAAAACTCTTGACGACTTCTTAGTTCAGGTACGAAACTTTTTATTACTTTTGAGTTAAAAGGTTTTTCGACATAAGGAGAGAGATACACCTGACTTTTCCATCTGCCTCAAACCACGTGCGCACCCGACGCAAGGCCTCGGCGAGCTCGCAAAAGTTAACCGTCTTCTTCCGAGGCAAAATTTCAACTCACTGACTTTTCTCAAATCCCACCAAATCCTCCGCGCACGCTTCCGGTGCATGACATTATTCACATCCCCAAGTCACAATTTTCTATCTGGGATTTTTATTTTGACATATCTGAATGACACATCCTACCCGCGCGCAAGTGAACACCTGCGCTCATGTTTGCACCTAACTAACCCATGCACTGAGCCGAAAGGTTCTCAGCCTAACTAAACCCAAAGGCAAGATATATAAAACGAAATACCTTGGCCATTATGTTACACTTAGCATCAAGGTTTTTGTCGTAGGAATTGGAATCAGTGAACTGAGTTCAATTCCTGGACAAAGCTGTTTGCTTTTCACTTTGCGCTAATACCTTTGCGAAAGGCATGAATCTAACTATTCTCCACCAGGGCAAGATAACAGGTCTAAGAGTATGAAAATTCTTAATTCAAACAGCTAAAAAATTGACCTTGTGTCATATTCTGTGCGTGGAGGAGAGGTTGGATACATACGTTTGTTTATTACACCTATATATACCAGACATTGTAGAAACTTGGATAAGTTGTTTGACAATTAACAAGATAAGTTGTTTGATATAGTAGAGAAAAGAAATTCCAGATCAACAAGGAATGTGCAGTTGGAAAGGAAATGATAAATCAGACACCTTTAAGGAATCGGCACATATGTTGGGCTTCAATGGCCTGCTGATTGGTTTGGTTTGGTTTCTTTGTTTAACGGCATATCGACCTTTGTAGGTTATTTAATTCCAAAGCCATTCCCCTAAAAGAACAGTAGTGGCACTATTTAACCCATAGCTGGGATGGCCTGCTGAGTAGACTAAGTATAGAGTTGAATACAATATGGGAACCGATAATTAAAAAGGCTAGATGAAAAAAATAATCTGAATATGAGCACAGGTAAAAAATTATGATAATAGTAGTAATCCTATTCAAGTAAGAACATTAAGTTCATAAGTTCAAAAAATTCACTCCGAGCTGTCCAGCAGTACACATAGCGTAACGGTTATAGTCGTTGGTTCCCTAAACTTTTAAGAAGATTGGAGGTTCAACCCTGACTGCAGGCGAGTAATAATACAGGAATACTTAATACTTATCCTATTTACCAACCCCTCCGCTCGGGCAGGATATGACACAATGTCAATTTTTAAGCGGAGTTTAACAGGTTTTAATTCAGAGTTTTCCTTCTCCTAGACTAGTTGCCTAACCAAGGCTGAAGAACCTAGTCTGTCCTACTATTTAATACTTATACCCGGTTATGGCTAACGGAATCAGAACAGGGGACCCCTGTGGATTCAATAAAGGACATAGTTCGAAGTTCCGTGAAGGTTCCCGAGTTCGACAATCACCTGAAAAAGGCCGGAGGACAAATCGGTCGAAACATTTGGAAATAACAATAAAGATGAAGACAATAGTCCGAAAACCCTTAATGATAAAAATCAACAAGTTTTATCTCAGAAATTTAGACAAATCAGATGTAGTAAAGTTGTTTCCCTTTAGTCGAGGGCGACCAGAAGGCTCCCTTTTCAATAGCTACTACACCGAGGTGTAGGGGAGGGCGCTACTCCTTTCCCTGGATTGCTCCACTTTACCCTCGATACGTACCTTATATTGCTGAGTATTAAGCAAGGAGGTATCAAGTACCATTTTTAAAGTCTTTGGTATGACACGACCTGGGATTGAAGCCAGGTCTCCCGGACCACTCTACCTACTATGCCAAAATCAGATGTACTACGATTAAAAACTGACCTTCCTTCAGATCTTGCCCATGGTGGAGGTAAATATGTTATAGAACGAACTGAATTCGTGTAATAGACAAGAATCTAATCAGAAATCGAAGGTAATTGATAGTAATTTGTGAAAAAGACATTTTTGCATTGGCAGACGATTATTTTAGCGTAAATGTTTTATTCTGTTGTAAAATAGTGAACCATTTGAAAAAAAGATTAATTAATTTTTGTTTTATTGTTCATTATTAGAGACCCCCTGATGCTGAGAGAAATAAAGAGGAAAAATGCGTCAAAATGTTTCTTTAGGTCGAGTAAATATGCCTACCAAATATGGCAAGTCTGCATAAACCTATTACCATCTATTGAGGTCAGATAAACAAATACTTCCTAATGAGTAATTTAGATTCAAAAGAGTTTAGTATAAGAATGTATTAAAAATACTTTTACTGTAAAAATGCTTTGGAAATAGTTTTGCTAAAAAATGCGGTGGAAATAGTTTTACTATAAAAATGTATTGGCAATGATTTTATTAAAAAAATGTATTGGCAATGATTTTACGATAAAAATGTATTGGCAATGATTTTACTATAAAAATGTATGAGCAATAATTTTACTATAAAAATGAAATGGCAATCGTTTTGTAATGGAAGTATATACATCTTTATTGTATATAAAAATGTATTGGCAATGATTTTACTATAAAAGGGTATTGGCAAGGATTTTACTATAAAAATGAAATGGCAATTGTTTTGTTATGGAAGTATATACATCAGTATTGTATATAAAAAGGTATTGGCAATGATTTTACTATAAAAATGTATTGGCAATGATTTTTCTATAAAAATGAAATGGCAATCGTTTTGTTATGGAAGTATATACATATGTATCGTATTTACAATAAAAATGTATAAGTAATGATTTTTCTATAAAGTATTTGAAATTTGGTAACTCTACATCAAACTCCTTAGTCATTGATAGCCGAGAAATGTTTGTCATCGATTTATAATTGATAAAGTGAAAAAAATGATTTTTATAGAATAGAAGTTTAATTTGAGGCTCTGTTTTTTTTGTTTTTTTTTTGTTTTTGTTTTTTTCAGAAACCCCCTTTCTTTTATTAGTAATTACAATGACGGCAACAGAAGCTGTAGCAATATTATAGTAAAGTTTTCATCACCATATTTGTACGCCACGTTTTAGTAGTCGGCGAAAGGGAAATACATTTTGCCCTAATGTTTATTTAAAACATCTAGTCTGTGTAGTGCATAGTATTGGCTCTTATTTATAGACGAGTGTATTTTGCTATCAGGTAATATGGCCAGTTGTGTATATATATTCGTGAGAAAGTGCGTGTGCGTCACTCATGTTTTTTTTTTAATGATTTTTAAGATGTGTGTTTATCTATTAAACCCTGTTTGGCGATCTATGTATATTTAACTGGCGGTGTATATTGTTTGTCGACTTTGTTTATATGTGTTTTGATGTGTTTATGATTTTCAAGCAGAGAGTATAACATATTATATGTGAGTTTGTATACACTTGCGCTGGTTTGTGTGGCTACTTAATAAACACTATACGGGTGTATTTATATTTGGCAGCCTGTATGTCTCCTTACAGCTTACATATGTGCAGGTGCGTGAGCCCCAAAAGAAAATATGAATTAAAGTCTACGAGAACCCTTATGGAGTTGTCAGAAGCGATCAGCACATTTTCAACATTAATATTAATATCCATGTGGGACTAGAGTAGTAAATAAGTAAGTAAGGTTGGCAATTGTAGTCGAGGGCGACCCGAAGGCTCCCTTTTTAATAGCTACTACACCGAGGTGGTAAGGGAGGGCGCTACTCCTTTCCCTGGATTGCTCCACTTTACTCTTGATACGTACCTCGTAATGCCGAGTGTTAAGCAAGGAGGTATCAAATACCATTTTTTAAGTCTTTGATATGACTCGACCAGGGATTTAACCCCGGTCTCCCGGGCGACTGGCGTACACCCTATCCTCTAGGCCAGAAATTACAATTAATATTTGTTTTTGTATTTAGATATGGAATTATGAATTGCCTCTGTGTGTATAATCAGGTGTATTTATATATATATATATATATATATATATATATATATATATATATGTATATACTTCCAATTACATCACGAATTATAGGTATGTATTAAACCAAATACTCCGGTGCTGGGTGTATATGGTACAAGTTCAATTTTTAAGCGGAGTAAAACTAATTTTAGTTAGTGCATCCATATAGCAGTATCGACACGATCGGTGCCTGGAAGAAACTGCGTTTCATTTTATCGCTGAGGTCTGACTTCAATTACGCTACAGGGATTTCCTTTTTTGAAAATGTTAAAACTTTCATTATTTTTGTGAAGGGTTTGATTTACAGTGTGAGAATAATAGAAAACTGGACCCTAAATTTGTGTCCTTCCGGTTTGGTCAACTGATTTTTTAACCTCATAAAGCAGAAATATTTAGCAGATCAAGGTGTAAATGATTAAATAAAACACTAATCTACAAATTAATAAATTCTTATTGAGTGAAAAGTTTGTTGAAAAACAGAAGTTACAAATCTTTCGTTGGATGAAAATGTAATATTAGTCAGAGTTCAAGAATTTTTAAGAGAGAAAATATAAATTCATGTATGAAATACAGCTGTTATGTGGATATATTTTGTGTGTGTAAAAGATCTTTGTGTGAGTTTGTCACTATTTAAGAGCGAAAATATATTTATACATTGAACATATGTATAATGAAACTTTCATCAGCAAACAAAGACTGTAATAGCAGTACAAATAGATCTGAGTGAACAATATTTTCGTAGAATTTGATATGATTAAGTGATGTTGAAATTATATTAATTATATGAAGGAACAGAAAGTTAAGTTTTTACTCAAAAGAAATAAAAACGGAAAGATTTTGAATTGGTTAAACAATTTATCAAACCTATCGAAGATGTATTTATTTTATCGTTATTTATAATATTGAGGTTGGCTCCAAATTAAATAAAAATGTTGCTGATTTTTCCCTGATTCTAATTGGTTAAAAGGTCTATTTTTAACAATCTCAGAGTGAAAAGATTTCTTCAATTGGTTTAGGTTTTGATCCTTCAAACTTTGCGCGGCAAATCAAATATTCTCGTCTGCGAAGTATTTCAAAGACATTTTAAAACTAGCGCGTAAACGCTGATTGGTCAATAAATGCAGAAATATAAATCAGAAAATTATAGCTTTTCGAAACTATCTTTCGCACAAAAATTAATCCTTGTTTTAGGGTAGAAATCAATCGATTTCTGGCATATATTGCTGGAAAATTTCAAACCAGAAATCAAGGTAATGAATTTTTGTCTTTTGTTTTTTTTTTTAATTTTTATTTTGATTAATTTAGATGAAGAAAATAAAACCAGAGTTATGCCTGCTTTAGTTGTATAAGTAATGGCTATTATGGAGGAGGTATTAACAGTTACCTCTCAATGACATTTATTAACTTATAAATACTCATAAAACATTATTTCGTGTTATGTCTGTGTTTGTTGCAATAATAACGACTGGGACAGATAAAATTTCGGTAAATTTACGTAGATCAAAATTCCGTTAATATACAGAAAACAGTATAAAAAAATAATCTCAGGATATATTTTGTCGGTTGAATTTTTTTGTCGTCATTAAGGCAATAAAAATTCAACAGACAAAATATATATAAGTATATATACAAAGAAATATAAAAAAATCTTTATGCATTCATTAATACATCATCATCATCAACATGTCGCACCACCAGCGCTGATCTCCCTGACCCTCTCTTGTCACCCTTCTCTATCGTCCATCGCCCCCAGTAGGTCTTCAAGGCTACATCCTGTATCGACGCAGAGCTGTTGTATGTAGGTTCTAACTGGTCGTCCTGCCTTTGCTCGTCCATGTGAAGGAGTCCACAGGAGTAAGTCACTTATGAGTTCGTCCCTTCTTCTCCAGCAGTGTCCCGCATGTCTGATTCGTCTAACTTGGATAGTTTTTGTGATGGGTGGTAAGTGGCTGTACAGCTGCTGCTTTGTTGGGTGCTGCCTCCAGGATTCGTTCAATATTGCTCGCAGCATTCTTGTGTAGTTGCCGTCAAGCTTTTTCTCCATACATTTAGTTAGCGTCTGTATAGTGCATCCATACAATAGTACCTATACGACTGCTGCTTGGAAAACACTGCGTTTCATTTTATCGGTCAGGTCTGACTTCCATATGACCGATGACCTGTGCACCCATAGCAAGGATATTAGATATCACGATACAGAGAGATCTTTGATATTTCTTTATGAATTTAAAGACGGTAAATCAGGAACATATTTGTTCTCAAATATTTATGTGTGTTCGCGTGTAGAACTGGCTGATCACTACTTCGTATGCATGAAAGAGAACTTTACTACACCCCAGGAAAAAATCTGGGATAAGCTCACTTAGAGGTTTATCACCTTGTTTTTTTTTTTTGTTTTTTTTTGTTTAGCAGTAAATAATCTAATAACAAATAAGTCAAAAAACACTTCTATTTTATAGCTAAACATTGTCATTCCACGAAATATACCTCAAGAAAGTCGATTCAAGAATTTGAATTAATGGTAGTTCTTTTAGGCATATATTTTGCAATATTTAATATTAAAGCAATATTCTTTATCAAAGTGGTTCCGATTTTCTTGAATAGCAATTTGGTTGTTAAAGCCTTCTCGCTGACCATTAAAAAATCCCACCTTAAATTTTCAATTGGATTTAGACCGGACTGTTCGCAGGGCAAGTCATTGATGCTATATGTCTTTCCTGAAGTCTTTAATCCTTTCCACTGTTTTAATTGACAGTTTTTTTTTCGTTTTTTTTTTCTTTGTAAGAGTCATATTTCCTTTTAATTAGACATGCCCGACTGCTCGTTGAGGTCTGCAAAAAGTGTTGTTTTTTGGGGTTTTTTTTATCTTAGTTGTAAACTGATTTTTATATCAAGTCTTCCGCAGGTATTTTTTTAGAAACGTAAATTATAAGATCGTTCCATATTTTTCCGTCGACATTTGCTCATTCTATATTTTCCTCTGTATGACGTGAAAAATATATCATTAATTTGTATAAATTAATCTAATTTCTTTAAGGTATTTTATAAAGCCAGAAAGTTAAACTATCAAACAAAAATGTTTTGTGTCTTGTCTGTTATTAGTTTATTTACTGCTCAATAATAATAAAAAGTAAATATTTTCTAAGAGTTTCAAGTTGTTTTGCGTATAAGATCAAATGCCTGACATTTTTTTTACTTTGTGTTAACAGCTATATTTGTATTGTAGCGTTTTTTTTTTGTATCCACATTTTGGGGGTTGAATTTTTATATCATGGAATTTTTTATCAACCCCTGTTGTTGAATATTATCAACCGATCCATTTAACGTTTGGCTGAATTGCAAACGTTACGATTTTATATCTGAGCGATTTATGGGACATGGCTTCAAGCAGATGTAGTTGAATTCATTTTTCTTCAACTGACATTTTCTCTTTTCCTAAACGTTCAAAGTCACAGAATCTGCGGACGTTTCAAAACCAATGCAGAAAGTTTAGAATAGCTTTCTTCTGTTCTTGTTTTAATACCATGGATTTAATTCGTTCTGCTATAATCAACCTGTTTTTGTGTCTAATATTCTTTAGTATAATCGTTTTCATTAGATAGAATTTTAATTCTTCCAGTTCTTTTAAAATAATTCATCAAGGAAATTTTCATGATTCATGAATTATTGATTTTCTTTTAGGCTACAGGCCTAAAAGAAATCAATAATTTTATTTTCACTTTCATATCTTTATCCCTTTTTTTATTTTTATTCTCTAGCGGACATTGGCCTAGGGGTTAGAGTGTTCGCCAATGGCCCGGGAGACCTGGGTTCAATCCCAGGTCGAGTCATACCAAAGACTCAAAAAATGGTACTTGATGCCTCCTTGCTTAGCACTCAGCATTATAAGGTACGGATCAAGGGTAAAGTAGAGCAATCCAGGAAAGGAGTAGCGCCCTCCTCTACACATTGGTGTAGTAGATATCGAAAAGGGAGCCTTCGGGTTACCCTCGACTATGGTCGCCAACTTTACTTTTTTTTTACTTATTTTAATTCTATGGTGTAGACAACTAAACAACTTGAATTCTATAATGTCTGGCAACCCAATCGGCTGGGGCCGTAGAATATACCGACAGTTCTCTACAGAGGGGGAAGACCCCTGCATCGAGAGTCCTAAATATGACACTAAACTGCATCTGATAGTGAGGCTAAAGTCCTGGACCTTTGGGGAATGGGGAGTACCTTTTCATTGCCAGGTCCACTCTGAAGCAGAGTTTGAGTACCTAATAGAGTCCAGCTATGGATTAAAAAGAACTTTAGTCATTTAACGGTCTGCAAGCAAATGACTGAATTGAATTGTTAGTGTTACATTGCAATGCTTGAAACCATTTAACTGTGTGCAAATAAAACTATAAGTGTAAGATAGGAATAATTGAAGCCATTTAACTGTGTACAAACAAATGATTAATATTAAATAAAATTATTGGTGTTAGATAGGAATACTTGAAACCATTTAACAAAGTAAAGGAATAGCAATCCTTATGTGCAAACAAATTAGTCTCTCATTTGAATTCAAATTTTATCCCACAACGGGTGGGAACACGTGCGATACCCTGCCCTCATCAGCCACCGAGCAGGGGTGGTGCCACTCTTTCGGTGGTTAAATTTAATAAGTTATATTGTCTTTCAACTTCCCCGTAGAAATATAAACACGCCTCTTTGCCCACGTATTTTCTGTTTATGGCTGGTTATCAGAACTTACATACTTCCGTTTTTTTCCCCGTAATTTGTTGATCTTATCTGCGAAGAGAAATATGTGTCACTCTACCACAGGCAATAAATTACATCCTCCTTTATTTTTCTCTTTCCTGTGAAACCACTTTGTTGATGTTACCTTGCGACCGCAAGATAACATCGACAAAGATAACATCAACAAAGATAACATCAACTCCGTCGCCAGCTAAGTCAGTATATCATACAAGTATTGCCATCATTTGCTCACAGTTAAATGGTTTTAAGTATTGCTATTAAACACTAAAAATTCTATTCAACACTATTCATTCGCACATTCGTTAATTTACTTCAAGCATTCCTATCTAACAGGAATACTTCTATTCAGTATTGATCATTTGCTTGCACACACTTAAATGCCTGGAAGTATTGCTATGTAACACCTGTAGTTTTATTTGCACACAGTCAGATGGACAAACAGTTCTATTTGACACATAGATGGGACCCTGACAGGTGCTACCACTCCACGTGAGAGTTGTCCTGTGAGTTATCGTAATAAAGGGATACTCCACATATCTGAATGCTCTAGAACTGGAGCCTCACCATTTGATGCTATTTAGTGTCACAACAGGACACTCAATGGGAGTGGTATCTTACTCCTCTTGCCGTACTTGAAACCATTTAATTGTGGGCAAACAAATGAGTTTTGGATCGTTGAAAAATGTTACTTTATACATATCTAAAATGATTTGGCATTATATAACCTACAAAGGTTGATATGCCATAAAACCCAACGATGTCTAGTTCATCTAGGTCAACAATTAGTATAGTGCCCGTGGTGTAATGGTTATCGTTGTAGGAAATGGACACGGCGACACGAGTTCAAATCCTGGACCAGGCTAATTGCATTTCACATAACACATATACCCTTGGGAAAGGTATGAATCCAATTATTCTCCCTCCAGCTATGGGCAAATAGTAGAGCAGACTAGGTTCTTCAGCCTTGGTGTGGCAACTGGTCTAGGAGAAGGAAAACTCTGAATTCAAACCTGTTAAACTTCGCTTAAAAATTGACCTTGTGTCATATCCTGCCCGAGCGGAGGGGTTGGTAAATATAATTAGTATATATTTACATTTTAAATTGTCGACCAAGATTATTGATAAACATAGTAGATAAAAATTAGTTAAGTATACATGATTAAAAAAACTGGAGTCGGGGTCATCTGTTTCGCCATGTTTGACGTCTAACCCGGCGTAGACTGGTCATCATCACCATCGTCATGTCGCACCATCAGCATGGATATCCCTGACCCTCTCTTGCCACCCTTCTCTATCGTCCATCGCTCCCGGTATGTCTTCAAGGCTACATCCTGTATCGGTACAGAGCTGTTGTATGTAGGTTCTAACTGGTCGTCCTGCCTTTGTTCGCCCATGTGAAGGGGTCCACAGGAGTACGTCACTTATGAGTTCGTTTCTATTTCTCCAGCAGTTACCCGCATGTCTGATTCGTCTTATTTCGATAGTTTTTTTGATAGGTGGTAAGTGGCCGTACAGCTGCTGCTTTGTTGGGTGCTGCCTTCAGGACTTGTTCAAATTTTGCTTAAACTAGTTTTACTATATGTGGTATTAACATTTAATTTTTGTACCGTCTTCAAAGTTTTTATTCATGATCTTTTTTGTTGTTGTTGATTGTCACTGTAAAATCGGAAGTTACCTTCTGAAAAAAATGCTGATGAACATGAGGGGTCTCTTTGCAACTCCTTGATCAGTGGAACCCCTAAACTTTTGACCTACCAACTTGACTCCACAAGAGAAGTAACGTCAGGAACGCTACAAAAAGCATTCCCGATCATATAATAAAAGGCAAATAAATAAGATTATTATTCGCACTTATTGGCCAAGGTTATAAAATGTGCCTCAATGGCCGATAGAGAGTCAGAAAAGATTGCGATGGACTATAAAGAAAAAGAAACATATGGAGAATAAAAGGCGAGGGTGGGAAAAAAAGGGTGGAGAACGAATAGAATTGTCTTTGGGGTAAGTATTCAGTTATTGAAGCCACGTGCCTCGTACACCTTCTTGGCAGTTAAGGGGAATTATTTATTTATTTATTTATTTATTTTACTTCTTTCCAGAACCTGTGAGAATGTTGACCTTACTGATGCTTCAGCTTGCTCCTGGACATCGGCAGCCACAAGAGAGAGAGAGAGAGAGAGAGAGAGAGAGAGAGAGAGAGGAAGGAGTTGAGAGAGATTATGTATATGAGAGAAATATAGAGAAAGAGAAAGAGAGAGTGAGTTTGTGCGTATGTGTGTGTGTGTATACGTCTGAAAGAGAGTGTGTCACTGTGTGTGTATGTCAGTGTCCGTGTGTGTGTGTATGTGCGTGTGTGTGTGTGAGAGAGAGAGAGAGAGAGATAGAGAGATAGATAGATAGATAGACAGACAGACAGAAATGTAGGTAGAGAGACATAGAGAATATGTATATATGCACGTGTGGTAGAGAGGAAAAGAGAGGGTGTGTGTGGGTGTGTCTTCATGACTGTGTACGTATTAAAGAGCGAGAGGGTGGGGTGGGGGTTAGAGTGTGCGTGTGTGTGCTTATGAATGAGTATATGTGAAAGAGACATGAGAGTGTTTGTGTGTATGTGTGTGTGTGTGAGATAGAGAGAGAGAGAGAGAGAGAGAGAGAGAGGACGTGTGTGTGTATTTTTGTGTGTGTGAAAGTGAGAGAGTGTGTTTGTGTGTGTGTGTGTGTGTGTGTGTGTGTGTGAGAGAGAGAGAGAGAGAGAGAGAGAGAGAGTCTATTCGGGGTATACTTGGAGGAGGACAGCGCTAATTTTTTTTCTGAACTATTCTACCGATGAAGATGTTGCCGGGTACGTACTCACAAAGCTGATAGAGGCAATTCTTCACCGGGGTACTCTCAGCAACACATTCGCACATACATGCAATAACAGATAACAAATTCCTCTATCAATCTATATGTCTCCCTCTCTCTCTCTCTCTCACTCACTCTCTCTTGTTCTCTCTCACTCTCTCTCTCTCTCTATATATATATATATATATATATATATGTGAATAAGTACAAATACCTGTGCGTGTTTATCCACCCCAGCAAACATGAAAACGGCCTACTTCATTCTAAACCTTTAACACCTATGATCAACGTGCTTTGTATATTATATGTATTGATAAATGGCATTTATCACATTCATAGGATAACTAATTCACATGGTGATTTTAAAAACCGGTTTTAATTAAAAAAATACCGTGTATAATTCCTTCGTTATTCTATTGTTTTATTTTCATATATTTATAAACAATATGATTGATTTTAATGGCATGTCAGCTTGTTTTGAGTTATTTTATACCTGGATGTTAGGGAATCGTGTTCATAACTTCATTTAGGTAGTAGTTTCTTAAGAGTTTTTGGCACACAGTCATATGATATCAATGGCCCAGTCGGCTTGGACTGCTTCTCTGCAGAAGGGTAAGACTTCCCTCAAAACGAGTGTTCTGGATATGACACTAAACTATCTGAGGCTTCAGTAATGCTGGAGCTTTGGGGAATGCGGAGTGCCCCTTTATTGCTATCACTCCCAGATCCACTCTGGCCCGGGGTGGTAGTACCTGATAGGATCCTACCTATGGGTCAAATAGAATTATCGAACATTTAAACTGCGTACTTATGCTAAACTGAATTGTTTGAAATAGAACTACTTGATCATTCAACTGTGTGCAAACAAATGATTAATAGTAAATATAATTATTCGTTTTGAATTGAAACAAATGAAGCCATTTAACTGTGTGAAAAAAAATGAGCTCAGGGTCTTTTAAAAATGTTATCTACAAAATGTGTTTAGAAATCATATATTTATATATGCATTAAAAGGATTTGGCATTAAATGACCTACAATGGTTGATATGCCATTAAACCTAACCAAGTCATATATATTTAATATATATGTATAAACAAGACTTGGTGTCAAATAACTTAAAATGGTTGATATGCTAAAAAACCTCAGCAAACCAAATTCTACGAATTTGATAGATATCTATTAACATGATTTGGTATTAAATAACCCATAATGGTTGATATGCCATAAACCCAAACCGAACTAACTCATATGATACCATGTATTCCTTTCTAAAACAAATAATTTGCCAAAATATCTTTTTTTCCTATGTATATGAGTTTCGCTGCTACTTCCGCTTCGGGTCAGAGTGGACGTGGGAGTAATGGCAATGAACGGAACCCCAGTACTTGAACTTCACCACTTAATACATTTTTGTGTCACATCCAGCACCCCCACTTTTGGGTAGGGGGTCTTACCTCTCTATAGGGGGTACAGCTAGTGTATTCTAAGCTCTAATCACAGGGCTCTGTATCATGAAACACACTGAGTTTTGTTGCCATTGGAAACAGGGATCAGAAGAACATCCTTTCACACACACACACAATGTTATATTCTCGGGAGGAAAATGTGGTTATGTAAGAAAAAAAAAAATACAATGAAAATAAGCAAAATGGACACTACTTTTTTTTGTTTTTTGTTTACAGAGGACATCATCATCATCAAGTCGTGCCGCCAGCACGGATATCCCTGACCCTCTCTCGCTACTTCTCCCTATCATTCATCGCTTTTGGCAGGTCTTCAGGGTTACATCCCGTATCCTCACATAACTGCTGTATGTATGTTCGAGCTGGTCGTCCTGCTTTTGCTTGGCCATAGGCGGGGTTCCATAGGAGTACATCACTGATGAGCTCGTCCTTGCTTCTCCAGCAATGCCCTGCGTGTCTGGTTCGTCTAACTTGGATAGTTTTCGTGATGGGAGGTAGGTGGCCGTATAGTTGGTGTCTTGTGGGGTGTTGACGCCAGGACTTGTTCAATATTGCTCTCAACATTCTTGTGTAATTGCCGTCTAGTTTCTTCTTCAGTCGTTTAGTATAGCGTCCAAGTGGTGCATCCATATAGTAGTATCGATACAACTGCTGCCTGGAAGAAACTGCGTTTCATTTTATCGGTCAGGTCTGATTTCCATATCATCGAGAGTCTATCGATAGCTGTCAATGCTTTCGTTAGTCGTGTGTCGATGTCTTTTTCGGTTGATGAGACGCTACTTCCTAGGTAGGTGAATTTGTCTACTAGTTTCAGAGAGGCTCCGTTACCAGCCGAAAATTAACTGCAGCCGCTGGATGCCTGATGATTAATCAGGAGTACCTCATGGTGGGTACGGTGTTGCTTCCTGGATTAGCTTTTTCTATATGTGTTTTGTTAGCGTGGTGCATCCATGCAGTAGTATTGACACAACGGCTGCTTGGAGGAGATCCTGTTTTATGTTATCGGATAAATCATATTTCCTATCGATAGCAGTCTACACCTTCAATAGGCATATGTTAACATAAAGCAATAACTCGCGAAACTACAGCTGTATGGCCCCTTATCTCCCATCTTAAAAAAGACGAAAAAGACTTGAGGAGCACTGCTGGAGAAGCAATGACAAACTCATAAGTGACGTTCTGCTATGGACCCCTACACAAGGACGTGCCAGTGTTGACCAATCAGTAAGATCAGCTCTGTGTGGACACAAGATATAGTTAATAAAATCTGCCTGGATCGATAGATGATAGGGATGGATGGAAAGAAAAACTCTGGGAAATCCGTGCTGTCAGCGTGATTTCTTGATGATGATGATGACTTCAGAACACTTGTGGACTCCTGACTGACTTGCCTCGACCCAGAAAGCAACTCCTGTCAAAAAAGAAGTGACATTGACCCTGATCCTCTACCTTAAAAATCTCAACGCTTCAAGGGAAATAACTGTGCCTTCGGCTTTTTGTTTGATTGACCTTCTTAACATACACACACACATACACACACACACACACACACACACACGAAATTGAATGCTCTTTTTCTACCGGCCCCATTTATGAAAATTTGAATAGACAAAAAAAAAATTAAAAGCGGGAAAGGAACTAACACCTTCTGATGTGAGTATAGGCCAATCGGCTGGAGCTGCACAACACACTAACTTTATCTCTGCAGAGATTACCTCAGAGGCAAGACTTCCCAAACGAGTGTCCTGTATATGACTCTAAATAATCTGATAGTGGCCCAGTCGGCTGGGGCTGCAGAATATACAAACTGTATCTCTGCAGAGAGGTAAGACTCCCCAAATAAGTGTCTTGTATATGACTCTAAATAATCTGATGGTGGTCAAGTCGGCTTGGGCTGCAGAATACATAAACTGTATCTCTGCAGAGATTACCTCAGAGGCAAGACTTCCCAAACGAGTGTCCTGTATATGACTTTAAACAATCTGATAGTGGCTGCAGAATATACTGACTGTATCTCTGCAGAGAGGTAATATTCCCCAAACGAGTGTCCTGAATATGTCACTAAACAATCTAATGGTGAGGCTTCAAGGATGCTAAAGTTTTGGGGAATACGGAGTACCCTTTCATGGCCGTCGCTCCCAGGTCGATTCTGGTCCGGAGTGGTAGCACCTGTTAGGGTCCTATCTATAGATCAAATAAAACTAAAGTGTATTTACGCTAAATGGGGTTGTTTTAAATTGACTGTTTTAAATTAACTGTTTTAACTGTGTATTTAAACTGCGTGCTCATGCTAAACTGAATTGTTTGAAATAGAACTGTTTTGACATTTAACTATGTCTAAACAAAAAACTATACTTATAGTAAGTAAAGTTGACGACCGTTGCCAAGGGCGACCAGAAGGCTCCTTTTTCAATAGCTACTACACCAAGATGTAGGGGAAGGCGCTACTCTTTTCCCAGGATTTCTCTACTTTACCCTTGATAGTACCTTATATCGCTGATTGTTAAGCAAGGCGGTATCAAGTACCATTTTTAAAGTCTTTGGTATGAAGTGACCTGGGATTGAACCGTGGTGTCCCGGACCATTGGCGAACACTCTACTCACCAGTGAGTAGAGTGTTCGCCAATGAGCCGTTATCAATATGACTTAATTCCGCTTTAAATAACCCGGAAAGGGTTGATACGCCGTAAAACATATCAACTAAACAACCAGGTGATGTGAGTAATTTTAAAAGATTTTTTTAGATCAAAAGTCTCCAAGTGTTTCATCGTTATTGGAATTCAATAATTTTTTGAAAGAATTAAAAAAGGTAAATAAATCGGAAGTAAATGTTTAAGACTCTGAAAACGATATATAAGTTCTGTATAAAAACTAGTTCGCATCATAAGTTTGGCACAAGGTTAAAAGTATGGCCAACTATTTAACAATGGTCTCCAATACTCCGAGTAAATTGCGTTTGTTGCTTTTTCCTCATTTTCTCTCGTTCTGTTCTCTCGATCACACATACACGCGATACTGACGATGTATGTCTATGTTAAGATACGAAGAAACACGCAACAAGTTCACAAAACTGAAGTTCTTAAACATTGTTATAGCAACCAAGTTTGGAGAAAGAAGATTACATAGTCAAACCAGCTGTACTCCGCTTTAAAAAATAACCTAGTGCTGTATCCTTCACATGAGAGGGTTTTTTCTTTTGGTTTCTTTTTTAATGGCATATCAACTTTTATTGGTCATTTAATACCAAAGGCATCCTTCTAGAAGAACAGTAATGGTACTATTTAACACAAAGTTGGGAGAATAAGGGGGTTCATGCCTTTCCTAATTCCTTTCAACAATTCCGCAGTCCATCGCTTTAACCATTATACCACAAGGACACCCCTTTTTCACACGACAGAGGGGTTAGTTAGATACATACTTGAGAGAGGGGGAGGGAAAGAGAAAGAGTGTATGTCAGAGAGGGCCCAGTGGTATGGTAGTTTCTCATCCTTATTACGACTGACGACTTCAGCATTTGGCTATGTTGGACGTAACCAACAAATACAGGTTAAAAAGGCAGAAATACAGCACAAACTCTTGTTCAATGGCTGGATGTAGTCACGTGCAACTTGGAGAATTCTAAAAGTGACATTTGGGACCAAAACAGCGAGGTGTTTTGGGATCGAGTGTCTGGGGAGACAACGATTTATTAAGTATAATTATTTCCTGTATCGACGAAGAAAATAATCCCATGTATTGTTTTTTCAGATAAGGGTACACACTTAGTCGATACTCTGGTTTTTGAGTCCTCCGTGCGACTTTTTATTCGTGGTTTATCACCCACACATTTTCCCTATTAGCTCACGAGTCTTCCAAATTTGCATCGAGTCACCATCATGCAACTCTCAAAGTTAATTCATTTCCAACACTTGGCCGCCTACGTCCTCTTCCGGTCGACAGCAGACGTTTGCTTGTATTTTATTTCCTATTCCACTTCATCGGAAGTAAGTGGAATACCCTCCTCAGGAAAGGCTTCAGAGACTGCGTAAAGGCCAACATCTCCCCAAAATGTTTAAACGAGCTGCACTGTCAAAAAATACACGTTTGTTCGTTTGTATTTTCTAGCATATCAACCATTGTAGGTTATTTAATGCCAAGACCATTTTTATACAAATAAACAGTTCTATTTAAGACAATTCAGTTTAGCATAATTACACAGTTTAATTGTCAAAAACATTTCTATTTCAAGCTATTCAGTTTAGTCTAACAATTCTAATTCAAACAATTTAGTTGAGTAATAGTATTGTTTTTGTTTAGACATGGTTAATTGTCAAAACAGTTCTATTTCGAACAATTCAGTTTAGCGTAGTACATTTTCAATGTCAAAACAGTTCTACTTCAAACAATTCAGTTTAGCATAAGTACGCAGTTTACATATCAAAGCAGTTATATTTCAACTCAATCAGTTTAGCATAAGTACGTAGTTTACTTCTATTTGACCCCAAAATAGGGCCCTATCAGGTGCTACCACTCCAGGCCAGAGTGGACCTGGGAGCGATGGCAATGAAGAGGTACTCCGCATTTCCTAAAGCTCCTGTATCACTGGAACTTCAACATCAGATTGTTTAGGTGTCAAATCTAGGATACTCTTTGCGGGGGGGTCTTATCCCTCTGCAGGGGTGCAGTCGAGGAATTCTACGGCCCCAGCCGACTGGGCAGAAAGAATGCACGTAATTGCTTTGAGAAAGGCAGTCACAAAAGCGAAAAGAAGAAAATAGAAGTGATGGTACCCATACAGCCTGGAAAGTCTCTTGTCTCTACCCCAAACGAGACTATCCTGTTAATGGGGCCAAGGATATGCCAACTGTACGCCAGTTAAAGGGTTAAGACCTCTCGCCGCAAAAAGGGTGTGTCCTGAGTATGATACTTAACTGCATTTAATGATGAGACTTCAGTTATGAAGCTTTGGGGAATGCAGATTACCCCTTCCATGACTCCCAGATCCACTCTGACCCAGAGTGTCAATACCTGGAAGGGTCATATCTATAGGTCAAGTGGATGTTCAAAATGATTAGTATTAGATAAGAATATTTGAATCTTTATCAACCCTACCGAAGTTATTTTAAGCTAAGAGGTTAGGGAATTGCGTACATTATATGTTTATATGTACTTTTTTGTGGTGCTTCTTAATCTTTTCTAGATATAGTGCATTTGGCTGAATTCAAATTATTTGTATGGAACTCTAAGAGGTAATACCACTCCAGGTCAGGTTGATCTGGGAGTAATGTCAATGAATGAATTCTCCACGCTCGTTATATTTCTTTTTTATAAATACTATAGTTAAATCTGTCCTGGATAAGACACCAAAGTATATTTGATGGGGAATGCTTAATTTCTGGAGCTCTAAGGAGTGTGGAGTACACATTCGCTGCCATTACTCCCCGGTACACTCTGACCCGTTGTGGTAGTATCTGTTAACCACCGATTAATGGGTCAAATAAATCTGTTTGAAAATAATTCGTATTTGTTTGGACTGTGGTCCAAAAAAAATACTTAAAGAATAATAAATCAAAAAGGCAAATAAGAACGTACAATGAACGCGATTACCAAAATTCTTGGCATAAAATAACCCTAGACGGGTTGACATGCCGTTAAGATCAATTAATCAATATAAGTTAAACTGATCCTTAAAGTATTTTATGGCGCAGATAGATAGAAGAAGAAGAAGAAGAAGAAGAAGAAGAAGAAGAAGAAGAAGAAGAAGAAGGTCTTTATTTAATGTGGAAAATAAAAAAAAACAAAAAAACAAAAAACAAAAAAGCAACAAAATTTAAGGGAAACAGAATCTTACCTTAAAAGGCATTATTCTGTCCACCCCCAAAACAGCCCTTCAAATGGATGACTACTTCAAGGTTTCATATTCCTTATTTCGGTGATTACCTATTTTATAAGCCCGAATGATTTCTGGTAAACGAACCAGGTTCGCTTTAACTTTGCTACGATTAATCTGTTGGGTTTTATAAAAATTCTTGTTGAAGAATTCTTTCTACGTTGATCATGACTTAGACTGCAGACCAATAACGGTTAAAAATCCTTTGTATTTCTCCTAGATACTCACGACCCCTTCTGAGACCTAACATTTAGCTCAATCTTAAGGACTTGTACTATACACCAGATACGAACTTAGTGATGGTTTGGTTTGGTTGGGTTTCATGGCACACCAACCATTGTAGGTTATTTAATACCAAACCCATTTTTATACATATAAACAGTTCTATTTCAAAGAATTTAGTTTAGCTAAGTATAGTTTTTTTGTTAACACACAGCAAAATGTCAAAACAGTTCTATTACAAACAATTCAGTTTAGCATTAATACACAGTTTAAATGTCAAAAATCGTTCTATTTCAAGCAATTCAGCTTTACATAAGTACACAGTTTAGTTCTGTTTGACCCATCGATAAAACACTATCAGGTGCAACGACTCCGGACATGGGAGCGATGGCAATGAAGGGGTACTCCACATTCTCCAAAGCTCCTGCATTACTGGAACCTCACCATCAGATTGTTTAGTGTCATATCCAGGACACTCGTTGGGGAGTCTTACCCCTCTGCAGAGATGCAGCTCCAGCCGACTAAAAAAAAAAGAGACCATGTTATTACAAATATTGTTTTACTTACTGTATACGAGAGATTGTCTTATTTTCTTATTATCAAAATTATAAGATTACAAATGGTTTCGAAAGGCTATCGGCATAAACCAACCAGCTTTGAGATTGTCGACCAAAACTGAATATAAAGAAAATATTCGTCTTTCCATTCCAATAACAATCATTGCCCTACAACTCTAAGGTAACTTTTCAATGTCATTTAAAATTTGGTTTCGTTGGTTGTGTTTTGTGACATATCAACCCTTATTGGTTATTTAATATCAAATCCTGTTTATACATTCAAAAGTTGGCGACTGCAATCGAGGGTAACCCGAAGGCTCCGTTTTCAATAGCTACTACACCCCGGTGTAGGGAAAAGCGCAACTCCATTCTCTGGATTGCTGCACTTTACCTTTGATACGTACCTTATAATGCTGAGTATTAAGGAAGGTGGCATCAAGTACCATTTTTTGAGTCTTTGGTATGACTCGACCTGGGACTGAACCCCGATTTCCCGGATCATTGGCGAACATAATATTTGCTAAGAAAGTTTGTAGGTAGCATTTTTAAACGAATCAGAGATCATTTTTCTGCCCATTGTTAAATGGTTTCAAGTATTCCTATCTAATGGTAATAGTTCTATTTGCTCACAGTTAAATGGTATATTCTTTTTCAACATTACTGTTTTTAAATGATTGTTTATACACAATTAAATGGTTTCAAGTATTCGTATCAAACACTTATAGTTTGCGTGTTTGTGAAGCTCCAGACTTGGAGTTTGGAAAATGTGGGGTACCCCTTCATTATCATTACTCTCGGGTCCACTCTTACTTGGTGTAGAGGTACCTGTTTGGGTACCATCTTAAGATCGATTCGAAGTAATTGATCATTTTACTGTATTTGAAACAGTTTCACTATGTGCAAACAAATAAACTCTGGTTCATTTATAAATAATGTTTCGAATTATATATATATATATATCATCATGTCGTGCCGTTAGCACGGATATCCCTGACCCTCTCTCGCCACTTCTCCCTATCGTTCATCGCCTCTGGCAGGTCTTCAGAGCTACATCCCGTATCCTCACATAGCTGCTGTATGTATGTTCGAGCTGGTCGTCCTGCTTTTGCCCAGCCATATGTGGGGGTCCCTAGGAGTACATCACTTATGAGCTCGTCCCTGCTTCTCCAGCAATGTCCTGCATGTCTGGTTCGTTTAACTTGGATAGTTTTCGTGATGGGAGGCAGGTGGCCGTATAGTAGGTGCCTTGTGGGGTGTTGCCACCAGGACTTGTTCAATATTGCTCGCAGCATTCTTGTGTAATTACCATCTAGCTTCTTCTCCAGCCGTTTAGTTAGCGTCCAAGTGGTGCATCCATACAGCAGTATCGA
Source organism: Sepioteuthis lessoniana (assembly GCA_963585895.1). Classification (NCBI taxonomy): domain Eukaryota; kingdom Metazoa; phylum Mollusca; class Cephalopoda; order Myopsida; family Loliginidae; genus Sepioteuthis; species Sepioteuthis lessoniana. The sequence continues at coordinate 81,348,994 of OY757928.1, forward strand.
TACGACCGCTGCCTGGAAGAAACTGCGTTTCATTTTATCGGTCAGGTATATATATATATATATATAGGATTCGGCATTGGATTACCTTTTAAGGGTCGATATGCTATAAAACACAACCACCTTATCTATTGATCAAATAATTGTTTAATCATTTACTATAATGGAAACAATTTAACTGTGTGCAAACAAATAATTAATATTCAATTGAATTATAAGTATTAGATATCAATACTTGGAGCCATTTGCCTGTATGCAAATAGAACTATTAGTTTTACATGAGAATACTTGAAACCATTTAACAGTGTGCAAACCAATGAACAATGTGAAATAAAATTATTAGTATTTGATAGGAATACTTAAAACTATCTGACTGTGTGCAAACAAATAAGCTCTGGCTCATATAAAACCTTATCTAAAAACTGCGTTTAAAACTCAGATTTATTAAGTATACATATAAGTTGGATTTGGCATTAAATAACCCAGAAAGGTTGATATGCCATGAAACACAACCAAACAAGCAACTATTTGAATTATTGTTAGGACCCTAACTGGTACTCGCAGAGTGGACCAGAGGGTAATAGCGATGAAAGCGTACCCTACAATTCTTGGTTGAGAGCCTCACCATCAGATGATTAAGTGTCATAAACAGGACATTCACTCGGGAGGTCTTACACCTCTGCAGAGATGCAGTTGGCGTATTTTACAGCCCCAGTAGATATGACTAGAAACCCCAAAAGGTATTTAAATCTAATTAAATCTTAAAAGAAGGGCTGCAATGTGCAATGGGAGTTAATGTTTACGCTTTGTCATTGCATTTGAAAAAGACCAAGCCTACAACAGACGCGCATGCGTGTAAACAGAACAAATTATGAACAAATTGTTTTGTAACGACTAGATATACAACAAAAACATAGTGTGCGTGTGTGTGATTACTTGGTGTGAATAACAGCGGTATATTCTTAGAATTAACTTTGCCTTGCTTAGTCTGGTACACAGACCTCAAATTATTTACAGTACTTACTCTGGCAAAGTGATCGCTCATGCATATACTAAACAAGCTAATCGCTGCTTAACTTGGTTGATCTCGCGGGAACTGGGGCCTAAAGCGTAACTTGACAATAAATCAATCGTTGTCTATTCTTACCACTAAAGGAACAGACAGATTTCCTCCGTGATTTCACCGCTGGTTGATGAAAAAGCCAAACTTCATTTCGTTATTTTACCGTTGACGTTTATCTATCAAGCGCAAGAAACACACTGATAGCAATTAAGGATGCACATCGACATTGCTAACGTTTTATTAAGCTTCTTTTCTTCATTTATGATGACTATTTTTTCCCTTCTTCTTCCGAAATTGTTTCTTTTGGTTTAATTTGGTTTTATGGCGCATCAACTGTAGTAGGTTATTTAATACCAAATCCTTTTTATAAATATATATTAAATGTATTATATTTACCCCCCCCAACTCAGGCAGGATATGACACTAGGTCAATTTTTAAGCGGTAAATGTTTAACAGGTTTGAATTCAGAGTTTTCCCTCTCCTAGACTAGTTGCCTCACCAAGGCTGAAGAACCCGATCTGCCCTACCCACATAGCTTGAGGGAGAATAATTGGATTATCTATTGATATTGTTCGAGCTGGTCGTCCTGCTTTTGCCCAGCTATATGTGGGGGTCCCTAGGAGTACATCACTTATGAGCTCGTCCCTGCTTCTCTAGCAATGTCCTGCATGTCTGGTTCGTCTAACTTGGATAGTTTTCGTGATGGGAGGCAGGTGGCCGTATAGTTGGTGCCTTGTGGGGTGTTGCCACCAAGACTTGTTCAATATTGCTCGCAGCATTCTTGTGTAATTACCGTCTAGCTTCTTCTCCAGCCGTTTAGTATAGCGTCCAAGTGGTGCATCCGTACAGCAGTATCGATACGACCGCTGCCTGGAAGAAACTGCGTTTCATTTTATCGGTCAGGTATATATGTATATATATATAGGATTCGGCATTGGATTACCTTTTAAGGGTCGATATGCTATAAAACACAACCACCTTATCTATTGATCAAATAATTGTTTGGATTCATAATTGGATTCATACCTTTCCTGAGGGTATTAGTGCTATGTGAAATGCAATCATTCTCGTCCAGGATTTGAACTCGTGTCGCCGTGTCCATTTCTAACGATGATAACCATTACACCACAGGCACCTCCACATGGCAATACTTGAAAATATTTTACTGTGTGCAAACAAATGATTAATAGTAAATAGATTGATATTAAATATGTGATTTCTAAACACATTTTGTAGATAATATTTTTAAACGAACCTGAGCTCATTTTTTTTGCATACAGTTAAATTATTTCATTTATATCTATCTATAACGAATAATTCTATTTACTATTAATCATTTGTTTGCACACAGTAAAATATTTTCAAGTATTGCCATTTGTCTCTAAAAATTCGATTAAACACCCGTCATTTCTTTACACACAGTCAAACAATCAAACAGTTCCATTTCAAACTATTCAGTTTAGCACAAGTCAAAGTTAAATGGTCCCAACTATTGCTATGTATCATTAAAATTTCAATTAAAGATCAGTAATTTGTTTACACACACTTAAATGATCAAATAGTTCTATTTCTAGCAATTCAATTTAGCATTTTGCACGAATTTTAAAGGTCAAAGTACATAGGTTAAATGCCTTAACAGTTCTATTTAACCCATGGACAGGACCCTATCAGGTGCTACTACATTGGGGTAGAGTGGAACTGGGAGCGATGGCAATGAAAGGGTACTCCGTATTCCCCAAAGCTACTGCATTGCTGGAGCCTCTATCATTGTTTAATATATTTAGGACACAATTTGAGGGGGATATCTTACCCCTCTGCAGAGATGCAGACAGTGTGTTCTATAGCCCTAGCCGACTCGGCCAGATGGTTTACTGTTATATCGGGACACTTGTTGGGGAGGGGGAAGTTTATCCCACTGCCAAGATGCAATTGGAGTATTCTACAGCCCCAGCTAACAGGGCCAGATGGTCTAGTGACGTACCAGGACACTCTTTGTGACGGAAGGTCTTACCCCTTCTGCAGAGATGCAATTGGTGTATTCTACAGCCCCAGGGGACTGGACTGTATGAGACTCATTGAGGAGTCTTACCCCTCTGCAGAGATGCAGTTGGTGTATTCTACAGCCCCAGCTGACAGGGCCAGATAGTTTAGTGTCGTACCAGGACACTCTTTGTGACGGAAGGTCTTACCCCTTCTGCATAGATGCAGTTGGTGTATTCTACAGCACCAGCTGACAGGGCCAGATGGTTTAGTGTCGTACCAGGACACTCTTTGTGACGGAAGGTCTTACCCCTCTGCAGAGATGCAGTTGGCGTATTCTAAAGCCCCAGTCGACTGGGGCACCCGAAATTGTGAAACCGTTTTCTGACTATTAACAAAAAAAGAATACAGTTATCATTTTTTCTGGTTTGATGGGAAGCAGGATACAATGGAATCTTCCGGAGTTTTTTTCCTTACTTTAAATGAACCGAGCAATCGAGTTAACAAGAATTCTTCATGCTTATAATCACCTTAATGGAAGTTAACGTTACAATTATTTCTACATTTTCTCTTTGCTTGAAAAGTTTCTTGTTTGCTTAAATATCTTTTCCGATGAATTATCATTTATTTGAATCAAAAAAAGAAGAAAAAAAAATATAAAAAGGTCAATAAAGAAATCTAAAATGAATCCACGATTTATTAATAATTATAAAATAATTGCTGTATTTACCAACCCCTCCGTTAGGGCAGGGTATGAGACAAGATCAATTTTTGAGCGGAGGATTCAGTTTTCCTTCACCTAGACTAGTTGCATAAGCAAGGCTGAAGAACCGTCTGCCCTACTATTTACCCATAGCTGGAGGAAGAATAATCAAATTGATACTTTTCCCAAGGATATTAGTGCTATATGAAATGCAATCAGTCTCGTCCAGGATTCGAACTCGTGTCGCCGTGTCCATTTCCTACGACGATAACCATTACACCACGGGCACCTCCATAAGAAAGTGCTTATCTAGTGAAAAATAACTCAATACATGCTTGATGTCAGGCGCTAGTGACGTAACGGTTAGCATCATAGTAAATAGGCTCGAGTGATCCGAGTTCAAATCCTGAATGAGGCTGTGGGACGATTTCTTTTAGAGTTGTGGTTAATGCGCTGGAGAGTGACAATGTAGTATACGAGTTCGAGCTCCAGTTGGGCAAAGACGTTCACTTTCAGAGTAATACACTTAAGATAGGTATAAAAGTAAGTAAAGTTGGCGACTATAGTCGAGGGTGACCAGAAGGCTCCCTTTTCAATACCTACTACAACAAGCTGTAGGGAAGGGCGCTACTCCTTTCCCTGGATCGCTCCACTTTACCCTTGATACGTACCTTATAATGTTGAGTGTTAAGCAAGGATGTATCAAGTACCGTTTTTATAGTCTTTGGTATGACGCGACCTGGGATTGAACCCCGGTCTCTTGGACCATTGGCGAATACTTTACCCACTTGGCCAATGAGCCGGTTAATACGCTTATTCCCCCGACTATGGATCAAATAGTATCGTTACTGTTCTTCTACAAGGCTTTGAATAAGAAGGTTGATACGCCATTAAACTAATGTTGTATACTCATATGCAGATTCCTGCAGAACACAACGACACAATGAAGACGCAATGAGGACGAGCGACACAGTTCTTAGAAAAATATACCTCTCACTTTATTGAAAGGGTTGTGTGTGTGAGAGGGAGTTGTCTCTAACTCATCTGTTCTCCAACTGACTGACTTCCTGTCTTCACCGAGTTATATAATAGTTCAATCGCCCATTCAGTATCGCTGGAATGGCATGTTTCATTGTCATCAAGCGGAAATAACTGTCATGCAGTTCACAGGTCACTCTCTTCCGGTGAATCAGTCTATGACTGTAGCATGGGATTTTACCTTGTTCCATATTGTCAGCCAAGCCCACCAACGCGATTTCTTCCCATAACTGCCATCGGAATGTGTCACTTCCTTCCGGTGCATCACTTTGGAATGGCATGTTTGGCCGGGTCGGGGGTCAATATACAACACTAAGAATCAAGATAAACGAGTTTGTTAGTATTTTCCGTTGCAGTCATACCATTGGTAAAGTTATAAATAACGTTATTTCTCCTCCAGCTTAAGGAAAATAGTTGAGCATTCTGGGCTTTTAAACCTCGGCATAGCACTCTGCTTTAGGAGAAAAAAAATCTTAAATCAAACCAGTTAAACTCTCCTTAAAGGGACATTTTGTCACATCCTGCTCGTGTGGAGGTATTGGCCAATATATTTGATGAACTATGGAAATGATTGGATTCAACCCAGACCGGGAGATGGATGGACTCCGACAAACTATCCCTGCCAAAGACAAAACCAGGTTACGGATTAGACATAAATTTTAGATTGTTGATGTGGTTCTAGAATTTGAAACTATACTGAAAGTACGTTCTCCGGATGGAGACACAGACTACTTCGACATAGTAGCAGGAGTACTGCATGGTGACACACTAGCGCTATACCTTTTTATCATCTGTCTAGACTAGGTGATTAGAACATCGATTGATAAAATCAAAGAAAACAGCTTCGAGCTGACAAAGAAAAGAAGGAGAAGGTACCCCGCAAAAACAATTACCGACGCCGACTACGCCGATGACATAGCGCTTCTGGCAAACCCAGCTACATAGTCTGGAACGAGCCACCATGTTAATGCACACGAAACGGAATACACGTGCGACATTTACAAGCGACATTTACACACTAGGTGGTAGCTCTATGAAACTTGTAGACAAGTTCACCTACCTAGAAAGCAGTGTCTCACCAACCGAGGCACACATAGATACGCGGCTAACAAAGGTATGGACAGCTATCGATAAGCTATCGGTCATATGGAAATCAGACCTGACCGATAAAATGAAACGCAGTTTCTTCCAAGCAGCGGTCGTGTCGATACTGCTATATGGATGCACTACTTGGACGCTAACAAAACGGCTGGAGAAGAAGCTAGACGGCAATTACACAAGAATGCTGGAGAATGCTGAATTAAAATTTATCCATTATAATCGTTTCTCTTATTAAAATAATTCAAATAAAATATTTTTGCATTCAGAAAAAAAGATTGAAGTCGAAACGCGTTGGGAAATAAACAAACCATTAAATATATATCTTTCTTCCGTTTTACATTTTCTACGAATATTCTGTCGGATTCAACTCATTTCTTCTCTCTCTCACATGCATCGTATATACCTCATATATATATATATATATATATATATATCAGTGGCGACTCTAGCCTATTTTTGCTACTCGTGCCCCCCGTCCTCTGTCAACTTCAGTTCTCAACCCGTGGTCCGTGGACCCAAAGTAAGTCATCATAGTTGCTTTTGCGTGATTCTCCATTGTATAGCACAGATTGACAAACCTACCTTGCACGGTGTTTTTTTTGTAAACAATCAAGATACTATATAATTTGTAGTTTTGTTAATACAGTAGATAAGATAATTTTTTTTCCTTTCAAAAGTATAGAAGAAAAGAGATGTTCATTACTATGACGAGAAAAATATGTTTATTAGAATAAAGAAATTGATGACAAAGATTATTTGTTGAAAATGTATTCAAATAAATAAATTTTAGTTACAGAATGTAATATATGCAACATTCATTAAAGAAATAGAGATCTGTTAGTGAAACGAATTAAAACATGCCGTTTAACCAACATTTACCATAGCGATGATGATGACGTCGGCGACGGCTATAATCTGCTACCCCCCTCTCTCTTTCTCTCTCTCTCTCTCTCGGTCCCTCTCCCTCTTCCCAAGACAGCTGTCAGCAGTCACATTGTGCTAATTTTTTTGAGCACGGTATTTTGAGTTGCTCTTGCTATTGGCTACAGCCAAAAGCGGATTTCTCTAACATTACTGTTATTATAAGGGTCTTGTGCTTGGCACGGATTACGCGTGTTCAACATTATAGCCGATTTTATGGGATGTTCAATGGATCTGACGGTGGCCGGACAAAGACCATCCGTTCAAAACAGCATCGTTGTTTTATTCCCAGATATATTTATGAACTTTTGGCAACTTAGTTATCGAAACTTGAATAGATACGTAATTTAATTGAGATCAGACTAAGTATGTGTGCTTGAAATTAATGGATGATTTTTAATCCATTTTGAATAACATTGACCGAGTTATTGGTCGTGCCGGGCACGAGTAGCACTAGTCCTATCTCCGCCCCTGATATATATATATATATATATATATATATATATATATATATATATATATATATAAGACGGTTTTTTTTTCAATTAGATTCTTATTTTAGAATACGTTACTTAACAAGACCCCAAATATTATTTTTTGAAAAACTGGAATTTCGATGGAATCCACTTTGCGAAAAATTACCCTAAAGGCAGAGTTTTGTTTTTTTATAGCACGGCCAGTCGTTGGATTCATACGAATTGTAATATAATTGCGGAGGAATTTCGTTTTGTATATCTTACCTTTCGGTTTAGTTAGGATGAGAACCTTTCGGCTCAGTGCATGGGTTAGTTAGGTGCAAACATGAGCGCAGGTGATCACGCGCCCGCGGGGAGGATGCGTCATTCACTGATGTCAAAATAAAACCCCAGATAGAATTAGGACCAGTGGGTGTGAATGACGTCATGCACCGGTAGCGTGGGCTGAGGATTTTTGGGATTTGAGAAAAGTAAGTGAGTTGAGTTTTTGTCTCCGAACGAGAGAGTCGAGATTCAGAACTGGGCGAGGCCAGACGAATTTGTGCGCTATGGGCGCCAAGCGTCGGTTCGGTTGAGAGCTGACGATGTAAAAGCAGTCAGCATAGAAATATTGTGTGTCTCTCTCTCTTCACGTCGAATAACCTTTAACTCAAAGGTAATAAAGTTTCGTACGTGAACCAATTTTGTCAATGTCGTGTATTTCGGATTCCCTATGTCTATTTCACATATCCGTATCATGAGTATGTTACAGAATGAGTAACTTGTGTAAGTGAGCGACAAATCAAATCATTACTGGATAGTTAATGCGCGCGTGTATCCTTGTATGGGTCGACATTTACACATTTAAAGCATTTCTTGTTTTTTCTTTATGGTTAAAACCGTAAAGCAAAGTACACGTATCCACAAATCGCGATAGTCATTACAAACAGACCCAAGTACACATACGTGCAATGCACACATACGTACAACACATGAACGTATGTATAAATCAGCAAACAGGCATGACCACCCCCAAAACTCCCTGTGTACACACATCCTTCTTGTAACTCCACATTTGCTACTCTGCGACGAGAGAGAAGCATGTAAATAGTCATCTGACGAGACGGAGAATATAGTAATATTCTCCGCCGAAATAAATTTATTATGACGACTTAACCGAGTTTGAGTCTCCATCAAATTGTACTATATATATATATATATATATATATATATATATATATATATATATAAGAAAAGTATGTTTGGTTGATTCATTGATCATTGATTCATTGATCAATTGATTGATTCATTGATCATTGATCAAACGGCCAATTTTTCTTGTCATAAACAACCAACATTTTCATGTCATACAAATTTTCCAAAGTTTTTATATATTTTTACACTTTTTATACACCTATCGTTAACTTAACACCACTAACATAACCCCTCATAGCCCTGATGATGGTTCAGCAGAACCGAAACGCTATAGTGTCGACTTTGTTTCTCATTGATTCTCTCCGACTTGGATTACCTTATTAGCAATTTTTCTTTACAAACTGTCAGATTACAATCCATTATTCTCTTCCATATATATATATATATATACGTTATTCTATGGATATGTATACATAGATTTACCCGTGTTGGCCGAACAGCAACAAATTAATTACAGTGTGAACACAGGATATACTTTGGAAGACCGACCGGGAGCGATCGATGATACGGTTTGTAATATTTTAATGTTTGCATACACATTGTATGTTTATACATATTTACCCAACCCCTCCACTCGGCTAGGAAATGACACTAGGTCAATTTTTAGGCGGAATTTAATTGGTTTGAATTCAGAGTTGTCTTTCTCCTAGACTAGTTGCCTCACAAAGGGTGAAGAACCCAGTCTGTCCTACTGTTTACCCATCGCTGGAGGGAGAATAATTGGATTCATACCTTTCCCAAGGGTATTAGTGCTATGATAAATGCAATCAGTCCCGTCCAGGATTTGAACTCGTGTCGCCGTGTCCATTTCTAACGACGATAACCATTACACCACGCGCACCTCCACATGGCAATACTTGAAAATATTTTACTGTGTGCAAACAAATGATTAATAGTAAATAGATTGATATTAAATATGTGATTTCTAAACACATTTTGTAGATAACATTTTTAAACGAACCGTGTCTATTTCCTATTACGATAACCATTACACCACGAGCACCAACACATTGTATGTTTATACCTATGTATATACATCTATTTAGAGAGAAAAGGAAAAAAGTTTTTGGAATTAGTGAGATGAGTTCAAATCTCGGACGAAGCTCTTCGCGTTTTATTTCGCGCAAATAACCGAAGGAAAGGGATGTATCCATTCCGTCTCTACCCCTCACTCAGCTGTGGGTTCTTTGGTTTAGGCAACCAGTCTCGAAGACGCAAAACACTTTGTGTTCAAGCCACTTAAATATTTAATACTCCACTTAAATATTAACCTTTTGCCACATCCTGCTCGTAGCGGACAGACGGTATAAAAGCATCCATATATGCATCCATATATCTACGTGTGTGTAAATATATGTAAAGGGGAAAATAGAGGAATATATTTCGTTCAGTTTGGTTTGGAAGAATTTCTTTATTTAATGGCATATCAACCTTTGCGGGTTATTTAATGACAAAACCATCCTTCTTGAATAACAGTGATACTATTTGACTTATAAGTGTGGAGATAAGAGCGTTTTTACTTTTCCCTAGGCTATTAATCCGAAAAGGAACATAATTGTGCGAGTGGAATTCGTGCTCGCTTACTCCCATGCAGAGGACTATGTATATGGGGAAATATTTGCATGCTTCTTCTCCGTATAGACACGTTTGTTTGTGTTTATATCCCATTTGCGACATACAGTCATGTGCACCTGAATATGCTCAAAATACCTTTCAAGATATTAGTAATCTAATATATATATATATATATATACACGTGATTTATTCAATAAGTTTCCAGACTTTTTGTACAGGTATATAAACTTGGCTCAGACTCTTGAAAATTCAGTATTTTATTGCTATATATCTTATGAGATGACTGACCAATTTTTATGATTTCAGCCTCAAATGAACAGCTACAGCAGCAATTGGAATACACCCTACTAAAGCCTGATGGTCACAGCTGGTGAATTTCAAAAATGCAATCTGGACTTTAGAAGAACGATATGCAATAAAATTCTGTTTTAAACTTGGAAAAAATGCCACAGAAACCTATCGAATGCCTCAGACTGCTTTTGGACCTTCTTGCATGAATCGAGCATCAGTTTTTGAGTGGCATAAGAGATTCTAGGAAGGCAGGGAGTCTGTGATGGATGATGAAAGATCTGGGAGGAATAAGGAAGTCAATAGACCAGAGTTGATTGGCCAGAGGGTTAGGGTTAGGGTTACTATGTAAAGGTTTTAAGGGAGTTCAGGAAGAGATTCCTAGGGAAGAGGCAAGCTCTCTTCAAATCGGGTCAGTGGCATTTCCAACAGGACAATGCACCAGTCTACAACTCGTCCTTGTTAAAGACTATTAGACCAACATGGGTATTAAGACAGTTCCTCACCCTCCCTATAGTCCAGACCTTGCCCCCTGTGACTTTTGCTTATTCTCGTTATGAGACAATTGGGGAGATGAAAGAGGCTGTGACGAAGGTCATTGACACGCTCACACAAGAGGACTTCCATGGGGCCTTCCAAAAGTTGTTGGAATGGTACAAGTGCATTGCAGCCAGAGGAGATTACTTCGAAGGGGACTAGAGTTTCATGTGTGTACTATCAATAAAAGTGTCCATATGAAAAAAGTCTGGAAACTTATTTAATGATCCTCGTATATATGCATATCGCATCTCGGAAATAATTCCAAGTATACTCAGGTCAACATGCCTAAAATATGTACACATATGCATACATATACACAGGAATTAGCGCTCACGCAAGAATTTCATTCTCTCATATATACATAAATTTGCATATATATGAACACTTCGTGTATATATATATACTTGGGTCGTTCAATATATATATATATATATATATACATAATGCTTGCATAGATGTATTTTATAGTCATATAACGTGTATGTACGTAAATATTACATGCATAAACATATATATATATATATATATATATAAACTTGCATGTATGTACATGAATACATATGACTATATATATATATATATATAGCTGTTCTTGTTTGATGATTTATCTTACAGATAAGGAGGGGTGGAAGATTGGATTTGTTGATTTGATCGTAAGGGGAGTTGACGGGGCGTGCAGCGTCATGCTGGCAACAGGACCCACCAGGGGGCGCGTGTGTATATGGCGGAGGGAGAAAACAGAAAGTGTTTTTGGCGCGAAACATTTGGAAGCCATAAGACAAAAGCTGAAACAATAAAGGAGACCAATTAAGTCGACAAGCAAGATTTCGGCTCTGTGTTTCGGGCCTCCAAATGACAGACGGCTGTGGCAAGACGAGCCGTTACAATCAAAATAATTGCTTCATTTACTTAGGGAATCGTGTTGAAGATCTCCACGGGACCTTTTTTATACCTAACGGTGATAATAAACACTGGTTTAAAGCTGAAAAGACGAACGCCTTTGCGCAGTCGATTAGCGGTTTAAACAGTCTCACTTTGATTGTTGCTTAGTCAAATATATCGGAAAGCCATGAGAATAATTGCAAAATCTCGCTAATACTTGTCTATATTTAATTGTTACGCACATAAAATTTACGACGTAACGATTGTTGGATAGATTAGAAGAGAAGAAGAAAAAAGACGAGAAGATAAAAAAAAAAAATAGGCCGCCCAGTCGTCTGTGGTTGTAGAATACCCAGACTGCATCTCTGCAGAGGGGTAAGAGCTTCCCCTAATGAGTGTCCTGTATTCGATTGTGAGAATGCGAAGTACCCCTTCATTGCCGTTGCACCCAGGTTAACTTTTACCAGGAGTGGTAGTATCTGTTAAGGTCCCATTAAAGTCAACATTCAACTGTGTGCATACAAATGACGGATGTTGAATTTAATTATTAGTGTTAAATATCAATACTCCAAATCATTTAACTGTGTGCAAACAAATAATTAGATATAATTATTAGTGTTCGTTGGCCTAATGAGTAGAGTGTTTTTAATGGTCCGGGAGACGAGAGTTCAATCCCAGGTCGAGTCATACCAAAGACTCAAAAAATGGTACCTGATGCCACCTTGCTTAATACTCAGTATCATAAGGTAAAGATCAAGGGTAAATTGGAGCAATCAAGGGAACGGTGTAGCGCCCTCCCCTACACCTTGATGTAGTAGCTATCGAAAAGGGAGCCTTCGGGTCAATTTCGACTAAGGTCGCCAACTTTACTTATTGGTTTCAGATAGCCATACTTGAAGCTATCTAACTGTGTGCAAACAAATGATCTCTGGCTTGTTTAAGGTGTTACCTATAAACTATCCGTTTACAAATCCTCTGTATTTGATATATATATAAACGGCATTTGGCATTAAATAACCTAAAAACGTTGGTATGCCATTAAACCAACCAACAAAAATGGAACATGACTACGAAAGATAAGCAAGGGTGTGCTGAAAAGTTCATATCTGCTGTTGCTGATTTTTTCACTAATGAGATCCAAGTAATGCAACAATGTGTCCACCTTGCTGGGGGTGTCGTTGTGGTGTAATGGTTAAAGCACTGGACTGCAGAATTGTAGTGAGAATGTTCGAACTCCAGTCGCGCGTTTACGTTCACTTTCGGGCAAATATCCTTGGGAAAGATAACCCTTATACTCTCAGGTGTGGGTTTAATAGCATCACTGCTGTTCTTCTAGACGGCTGATTTTGGCATTAAATAACCCACGAAGGTTGATATGCCATTAAACAAAGAAACCAAATCGAACCTTGCACTACATAACCAAGCCAGTATCCAAGTGACTTAGTGTTGTTTATCAAGCACCCCATTATGCTGTAATATGGCACAAGGCCGTTCTAATGTGAGGAGCTGGGTATAAGTCGAAGCTCAAGTGCCTGCCGAACGGAAACATTTTTGGCCTCGTCGACATTTCTCAACGGGGGTAGCTTTGGCCCCAAACAATAAACTTGGTCCCACCGAAGTGTCATAAAGCGTAGGAAGACGGTCCCCTGAGACCCTAATGCTGGGCTTCCTCAGAACACAGAGTATCTATTAACCCCTTCGCACGAGCAGATGTAACACAAAACCAATTTCTAAGAGGAGTTTAACAGGTCTGAATTCAGAATTTTCTTTCTTCTAGCCATGGCTGAATAACCAGTCTTTCCTACTATTTAATCTTAGTTAGAGGGAGAATAACAGTATTTATACCTTTTCGAAATGTATTTGTGCTATGAGAAACGCAATCAGCCGCAAGATTTGAACTCGTGTCGCCGTTTCCATTTCCCAAAACCATTGCACCACAGGCACCTTCAGTGCATATTCATCCGTGCCTTCCACCAGACAGGATTTGACAAAAGATCTTTTTTGCGGGGGTTAGCAGGGGGAGGTCACGTACGAGTCTCGGCTCATGCGTTTCTGGTCAATGGTATCATAGGATCCAAACGTTCAATGTGAACTTTGCTAGCATAATCAATGAACTTTTCAACCAGCTTGCCCAGTCGGCTGGGGTTGTAGAATACACCGATTGCACCTCTGCACAGGGGTAAGACCCCCCCAACGAGTGTCCTGTATGTGACACTAAATAATCTGATGGTGAGGTTCCAGCAGTGCTGGAGCTTTGGGGAATGCAGAGTACCCCTTTATTGCCATTGCTCCCAGGTCTACTCTGGCCCGGAGTGGTAGCACCTGATAGGGCCCTATCTATGGGTTAAATAGAACTAACAGCATACTTATGCTAAAATGAATTCTTTGAGTAAACTGAATAGCTTGAAATAGAAATGTTTTTGACAATTATACCGTACTTACATTTAAACTGCGTGCTTATGCTTAACTGAATTATTTCAAATAGAACTGTTTTTCGACATTAAAACTGTATTTACACTTAGCTGAATTGTTACATATAACTGCTTGAATAGTTTGAAATGGAAATGTTTTTGACAATTAAACTGTCTACTTATGCTAAACCGAATTGTTTTAAATAGAACAGATTATTCACATAAAAATGGATTTGGCGTTAAATAACCTACAAAGATTGATATGCCATAAAACCCAACAAACCAACCAACCATTTTCAACCAGCCGTCCGTGTGATTATCATTAATAACTTCCGGATTCCAGCTGCTCCGTGGTGATTGGAATCCATCCTCCTTAAAATGGACCCTTCCAAGATATGACTACAGTTTGGGAGATCCGGGTTATATGGAATACCTCTTCATTACCATTAAACCCAGATCCACTTAGCCCAGTCGGCTGGGGCTCTAGAATACACCGACTGCATCTCTGCACAGGGGTAAGACCTCTCGCCAACGAGTGTTCAATTATGACACTAAATAATCTGATAGTGGAGGTCCAGTAATACTGGAGCTTTGGGGAATGCAGAGTACTCCTTCATTGTCATTGTTTCTAGCTCCAACTCTTGCCCGGAGTGGTAGCACCTGATAGGGTCCTATCTATGGATCTAATTTGACATTTAAACTGAGTGCAAATTAATGACTTATCTGAAATTGAATTGCTAGAAATAGAACTGTTTAATCAATTAAATAAATGAATGATGTTTAACTGAATAGTAAGTAAGTAAAGTTGGCGACCGTAGTCGAGGGCAACCAGAAGGCTCCCTTTTCAATAGCTACAACACCAAGGTGTAGGGGAGAGCGCTACTCTTTTCCCTGGATTGCTCCACTTTACCCTTGATATGTACCTTATATTGCTGAGTGTTAAGCAAGGAGGTATCAAGTATCATTTTTAAAGTCTTTGGTATGACGCGACCTGAGATTGAAGCCAGGTCTCCCGGACCATTGGTGAACACTCTACTCACTGTGTGCAAAAGAATGAACTTGAACTCATTTAGATTGTTTTACCCGAAAAAATGGTTACTGAATGAGAAATAACGAAAACGGAGGTTGGAAATTAAATGGAAATTCTTAAAACATTAAACAATGCAATATTTGCCAGCGGCGTGAAGACGGTATCCGCTGCTACTGGTGACTACTTAGCAAATTACGCTATTAGTCACGCGCCCCACCGAATGGGCGAGTGTGGCACAAGGCCTTTTTAAGGTGGGTCCAGACGCATGGCCTTTGCTCAGACACGCCCGGCGGCTCCAAAAATGCTTTGAGCCCTATCGGCATTCCCATTAATAGGGGTACCACAGGCGTCACTTAGAGGAGAGTAGAGGATGGGGACGGCTCTTCTGAGGCTCGAGGAGGGTCGGCCATGTGCCATGAAAACTGGGCTTCACCATCACTCATGTATGGTCGCCTCCACCGAGTAACCAACGTCCTCAAAGACAGCCAGCAAATTACACACCCAAATTACACATCCAACGTGTTTATGAGGATTGGGATATACCTATTGATGTTCACTGATAGGGTATATAACACAAATCTTATATATTTAATTTATATGCATAAAGAGGATTTGGCATTAAATAACTAAGACTCACTTGTATTTTATCATAGAAAGTAATTGGAACTTTGACCAATCATCTGTCAATCACTCCTACGTAAACGTAAGCTAGATTCTGTAGGTTGTTATGGAAAACCATGGCATAACAAAGTGTCGATTCGAAGTGGGTGCAATGAAAATGCGCCAAAAATTTAAGATGAAAGAATATCATTATCAGGATTATCATCTCCTGCTGCAAGCAAAGATTTCCCTGACCTCCTCTCGCCATTCCTCTCTATCATCCATCACTTCTGGCAGGTCTTTTAGTCTACATCCTGTATCCATACAAAACTGTTGTAGATAACTTCTGGCCGGTCATCCAACCTTTGCTCGTCCGTGTGAAGGGGTCCATAGGAGAACGTCGCTTATAAGTTCGTCCTTACTTCTCTAGCAGTGTCCCGCTTTATTTGTCCGTCTTGACGGTTTTCCAGATGCGTGGTAGGTGGCCGTGCAGCTGTTGTTTGGTGGGATGTTGCCTCCAGGATTTGTTCAATATCACGCGTAGCATTCTTGTGGAATTACCATCAAGCCTTTTCTCCATAAGCTTAGTTAGTGTCCTTTTGGTACATCCATATAGTAATATTGACACGACAACACTGAAATAAGGGCAATGAAAGGGTACTCCACACTCCGCTGAGTTCTAGAACTGGAGCCTCACCACCGGATATGGTTTAGAACACTGTTTCAGTTGTAGACACTCTATGCAGACACACAGACACACAAACACACACAGACACACAAACACACACAGATACACAAACACACACACATATATTTTCCCAACCTCTTCGCACGAGCAGGATGCAACACAAGGTCAATTTTTCCGTGGAGTTTAACTTGTTTGGATTCGGAGTTTTCCTTCTCCTTGAGCAGTTGCCATACCACAGTTAAAGAGCCTAGTCTAACCTACTAATTACCCATAACTGGAAAAAGAATAATCTGATATATATATATATTTACCAAAGATTTTAACTTTACCTAGAATGCAAACAGCCTCTCCCAGATTCTGAACTAGAGTCGTCGTGTCCATTTCCTACGACAATAACCGTTGCACTACAAACACTTCCATTTTACACACACACACACACACACACACACACACACACACACACACACACAGAGTTATATATATATATATATATATATATAGATAGATAGATATGTTTAATTAAATAATAAAGATACATTTCGTCTATGTAATTTTATTAAGATCCTTTCAATTTTCCTGATTAAATGTCTTGGCTTCAGGTTGGAAGTGGTGGATAAATTTACCAAAATAGCGTTATCCAACTCTGCGTTTACGTAATTTTGTTATGTTATAAAAACCTAAAAAACTTAAAAAAAAAAAACTATTTAAAAAAAACACTCTTTATACATGCAAGGAAGCCCTGAAGATGGCCAATGAAAGGTCCGAAAGCACTCGGGACAATTTTGGTAAATTTATCCACCAATTCCAGCCTGAAACCAAGACACTTAACCAGGAAAATTGAAAGGATTTTAATAAAATCATATAGACAAAATTATCTAATCAAACATGTTTAAATAAAAAATTGCTGCCCAACTACACACACACACATAGATAGATAGATAGATAGATAGATATTTGATAACAAGATAATCCAAACCATGTAACCAAAATCTTTTTCTACATTGTTCGATTTTACTCCATTATTTACTGCTATTATCCTAATGAGTAGAGTGTTTGCCAATGGTCCGGGAGACCGGGGTTCAATTCTAGGACGAGTCATACCGCACTCACAAAGTGGTACTTGATACCGCCTTGCTTAACTCTCAGCATTATAAGGTAAGGATCAAGAGTAAAGTGGAGAAATCCAGGGAATGGAGTAGCGCCCTCCCTTACACCTCAGTATGGTAGCTATTGGAAAAGGAGCCGTTGGATCACCCTCAACTAAGGTTGCCAACCTTTTTTTTATTTACTTCCATATATACATATGTATGGTCTTCGTATAGTCTTGAAAAGCAAAAATTGCGAATGAAATATTTGTATTAGATTGGAATACTTGAAACCATATAGCGATGTAGAAATTATTTACGTTACATGAGTATTCTTTCAAACAAATGATTAAAGTGCGTTCACCGAATGAAACACAGAATACTTCGACATTGTTGCAGGAGTACTACAAGGGGATACGCTAGCCCCATACCTTTTTATCATCTGCCTAGACTACGTGCTTAGAATATCGATCGATAAAATCAGAAAAAAACGGCTTCGAGCTGACAAAGAAAAGTAGCAGAAGGTACCCCGCAAAAACAATTACCGACGCCGACTACGCCGATGACATAGCAATACTGGCAAATACACCCAACCAAGCCGAAACACTACTGCATAGCTTGGAACGAGCCGCAGCAGGCATCGGCCTCCATGTCAATGCACACAAAACTGAATATATGTGCTTTAATCAAGCTGGTGACATTTCCACACTAGACGGAACCTCTCCGAAACTGGTAGAGAAATTCACATACCTAGGAAGCAGTGTCTCATCAACCGAAAAATACATCGACACGCGGCTAACGAAGGCATGGACAGCTATCGATAGGCTATCGATCATATGGAAATCAAATCTGACCGATAAAATGAAACACAGTTTCTTCCAGGCAGCGGTCGTGTCGATACTGCTGTATGGATGCACCACTTGGACGCTAACAAAACGACTGGAGAAGAGGCTAGACGGCAATTACACAAGAATGTAGCGAGCAATACTGAAGAAGTCCTGGCGGCAACACCCCATAAAACACCAACTATACGGCCACCAACCTCCCATCACGAAAACTATCCAAGTTAGACGAACCAGACACACAGGACACTGCTGGAGAAGCAGGGACGTGCTCATAAGTGATGTACTCCAACGAACCCCCACATATCGCCAAGCAAAAGCAGGACAACCAGCTAGAACATACATACAGTAGCTATGTGAGGATACGGGATGTAGCCCTGAAGACCTGCCAAAATCGATGAACGATAGGGAAAAGTGGCGAGAGAGGGTCAGGGATATCCGTGCTAGCGGCACGACATGATGATGATGATAATGATTGACTATTATTGATTATTATTATCAAGGACAATTAAGAAATTACTGTAATAGAACTGTGAAAATAAAACTACGATTAAAATCAAACTTTTGCAAATGAATAACATTTCGGCATTAGATAATCCATAAGAAGTTGTGATGCCATTAAACAAATGGAGGCTGGTTAGCGTAATGGTTATTTGCATGTAAAAAGGCTGCGTTTTGTTTCGCGTATATGCCCGTGAAAAGGGCCTCAATCCATTTCTTTTCTCTCTAGAAATGGATAAATTCAAGTCAGTAGTTTTCTGCTCGAAAAAACTGACCTTATGTCACACCCTACTCGTGGAGGAGGGGGTTGTATAAATACATACATTTAGTTTTAACAAGTCCGCGACCTGATTTGGCGCTGACAACCTTTGTAACAACCAAATTAGTCGAGGTCAATTAAGGTCAACCGGAAAGAAATTTCATATTGATAACGGAAGTTAAGTATCGTACGAGACCGAACGGAACTGGCCGATGAAATACGGTCGAATGAAATCGTTGTCGGACTGCCATAATTCAGATGATGGCTCACAGATAGTCAAAGGCTAGAGGGTTAGGTCATGGCTTCGTATCACAGTGTTTCATTCAAGGAAGCATCAACTAATCTGTGAGTGATAAACTTAAAAGGCGTCAAGCGTTGAAGAAAGAAAGAAAGAAAGTAGGAAAGAAAGAAAGAAAGAAAGTAGGAAAGAAAGAAAGAAAGAAAGAAAGAAAGAAAGAAAGAAAGAAAGAAGCAACGTAAACAATCGTGATCGCCAGTGGCGAAGTGAAAGCGTCAAGCGAACTAAACAGCTGGTTGGGGCAGGGGTAGACAATCGGAGACAGATGTCGGGCAAAAAAAAAAAAAAAAGGAAAAAAAGAAAAAAAAAACAGCGTATCAAAAGGTATGATACGAAGCGTGACGTCATATCGGAAGTTGAGATCCAAGTTGTTAAGTGGACGCCATTGATCAACTGTTTCAGCTGGAAGACATTGGAAACGGTAGAACTCAAGAAAGCGTTGCATTTATTTCCTCAATGGACGCCATTGTCGCCTTTTAAAATCCATTTTCACGTATCCACACACAGAAATCCAAATTTCCAAAAGGTTTTACGATCATTTTCTACTTTATAAGAAAGCACTAGCTTATTTTCTTTCTAATATATATATAAATATATATATATATATATGAGTCAGCTGAAAAGTTCAACGGCTGACAAAGATGTTATCATGAAATACGACCCAATAGGTTTTATTTAAAATATATACTTTGAATGTCGATAGATCTTATAAAAGAAAATGGCTTTACGCTAGAAAACGCAAGAAGCAGACGATATCCTACAGAAACTATAACAGATGCAGTCTATGCAGATGATCCAGCGCTTTTTACAAATACACCTGCCCTAACCGAATCCCTACGACATAGTCTAGAGTAAACAACAGGAGGGAATTAAAGCAGAGTTCATGTATTTTAAACGAGAAAAACTCACCGCTACTCGAAGTGGCGAGTCTCTAGAATTAATAGACAAGTTCACGTACCTTGGCAGCAATATCTCATCTACTGAAAGTGATGTCAGCATACGCTTAGTGAAGGCATGGACTGCTATTGATAGGTTATCAATCA
This sequence comes from Sepioteuthis lessoniana, assembly GCA_963585895.1. Taxonomy (NCBI): domain Eukaryota; kingdom Metazoa; phylum Mollusca; class Cephalopoda; order Myopsida; family Loliginidae; genus Sepioteuthis; species Sepioteuthis lessoniana. Next base: position 81,369,510 of record OY757928.1, read on the forward strand.
TCTCGAAGTCTGATATATCCGATAAAATAAAAAGAGAGTTTTTCCAAGCTGTGACTGTGTCATTATTACTGTATGGATGCACCACACGGATGATAGTAAAACGCATGGAGAAAAAGCAAGATGGGAACTATACAAGAATGCTACGTGCTGTTTTAAACAAATTCTGGAAGCAAGACCCTACGGTCACTTACAACCCCATCTTAAAAATCATCTAAGTCAGACAAACAATCCATGCAGGGTACTGCTGGAAAAGCTAGGACAGACTCCTCTGATGTCCTCATATGAACCTGTACACATGGACGTGTTAGTGTTGGTCATCTGGTAAGAACTTAACAACAACAGCCCTGCGCGGACACAGGATGCACTATAGAAGACCTGCCGAGAGCGAAAGATGATAGGGTCGGATGGTGAGAAAGAAAGCGGCTCAAGGAAATCCGTGCTGTCAGTGCGATTTGATGATATATATATATATATATGTGTGTGTGTGTGTGTGTGTGTGTGTGTGTGTGTGACCCCCCCTCAAAGAGGAAATCTAATTACTTTGTGCAGAAGGAACTTTCTTGTATGTTGCAACCGTTTCTGTTTCCAATAAGCATTTAGCAGGTCTTTATCAAATCTTTTGTCTTTCTGTAGAGCACAGTAACAAACACGTGACCCGCAAATTATTTTTCTATGGCACGAAGAACAATTTTTGTGGCTTATATTTTCCTAAAACTTGCTAATTTGCCTATCACTCCTAACGATCTTTCTCTTCAGAGGAAAACAAAACGTACTTCGATATTCGAATCGCTTTCATTTTAAGTTAATACCCCGGAAAAGTTGAAATAATCCAATTTTATATCCATTTTAAAAAAAAACATGAGATTATATTGTGGCAGATGGTAACTTAGATTAAATCAGCTCAAACCAGAACATGAGATTTTTTTTGTTTCATATCGGAAGAAAGGATTAGTCAACTCATATTGGCATGGAGAAGGTGTACCTGAGATGACAGACAAGATATCAGAAGAGAAATTTATAGAAAATCTTTGAAAGCAGATTTTTAAATAAAAAGTGATTGTATCTTTTAGTTCTTTAAACATGATAAAACTTTGAATTTTACTTTTGTTTTCTCTTTTAAAAAAATATTTATTGTAGAAATTATTGCCAATTACCTATAAAATACCATACAAGTGAGAAAGAAAAATGAAATTTACCAAAAGTTAAAATTGGAATTTAGGAAAATTTTAAACGGAAAACGTGTCCCCCTTTGAGAATTAATTTTTATTTATTGCGGACTTTTTTCCCTCATCTTGGTAGTTTTTGTGTTGTTTCTTCTTTCACTACGTTTCGGCCAAATTTCACCTCTGGCCTTCTTCAGGTGATTTACCGCGACCTCGGATAGGAATGCTGAGTCTTGTAACCGTATCCCCAGTGATCACTGCCTTCCATAGTTGTTGTCTATCGCACCACGTTTTTGACCAAGCAAACCTCTGGCCGGCTTGGGTAGGATTTGAAACCGCTATCTTCTGACAATACTCACATGGAACCGCAGAGACTCAACGCCTCTATCCGCTGCGCCACGGGCCCCGAAGGGCGATGAAGGAGTTTTTGGTCTTATAAATCCTTATCTGTTCTTCCAGAGTCGGGTCCGTACCGAATTTTTGTAATTGTCTTTAATTGGAATCATTTTGAGATGAGGTTTCTTAATCTGATGAGGAAAAAAAGTCCACAATAAATAAAAAATTAATTGTCAGATTAAGAAACCTCATCTCAAAATGATTCCAATTAAAGACAACTGTCCCCCTTTATTTTGTACTCACTTTTTTGTACTCAACGTTTTTCATGATTTTAAAGTTTTGAAGATGGTTAATAAAATCGAAACGTTTAACGTTGACTTTCATAATAAATACATCAAATTTGAATAATTTTGTTTTTCTACCTTCTTTGTATCTCACTTACCTTCATTTTGAAGAAAAAAAAACAAAAACAAAAACAGACACTCAGATGCATTGCAGATTGGCATTACAACCCGTGGAAATCACGTCTCTTCTCATCCCACTTTTGGTCTGCAGTGACCCTCCCTCCAGAATCTAATGGCCTTTTGGAATCTTCAAGCTGGAGATCCCTGCTATAGAGTTTAGAAAAAGAACCTTCTTCCAATTATTAATAGATATATTAGGACGAAAACATATTAGCCAGTAAAAGACATATGATGTCGAAGTAAATTGTTTGGAAGTAACATTATTTTTTAAACGAGCCAGAGCTCATTTTTTTCTCACACAGTTAACTTGTTTCAAGTATTTTTATCCAACACTAATAATTCTATTCAATATTATTCATTTTTTTTGCTCATATTCAAATGGTTTCAAGAATGATTTCCAACGCTAATAATATTTAATATTATCCATTTTGTGTGACCCAGTCGGCTGGGGCTGCAGAATATACCGACTGCATCTCCGCAGCTGGTTAAGACCCCTCCAACAAGTGTCCTGGATATGACACTAAACAATCTGATGGTAAGGTTCCAATAATGCTAGAGCTTTGGGGAATGCGGAGTACCTCTTCACTGCCATCGCTCTGCCATCACTCCCAGGTTTACTCAGGCCTAGAGTGGTAGCACCTGATAGGGTCCTATTTATGAATCATATAGAACTAAACTGTGCACTTATGCTAAACTGAATTATTTGAAATAAAACGGTTTTCGTATGCTGAACTAAATTTTTTTAAGTAGAACTGTTTTTGACATTGAAACTGTGCATTTATGCTAAATTGAATTGTTTGAAATAGAACTGTTTTGACATTTAACTGTGTATAAACAAAAAACTTATACTAAACTGAATAGTTTGAAGCTTATTAAAATGACTTAGTTCTGTTTTAAATGACCCGAAAAAAGTTGATACGTCGGAAAACCAACCAACCAACCAACCAACCATTTTTTTGCTCACAATTAAATGGTTTCAAGTATTGTTATTTAACAATAATAATTTTATTTAATCATTAATCATGTGTTTTTGAATTCCGCACGCGCCATTACGTTCGCTTTTAGTCTAATACTCTACAGAAAGGCATGAACTCCCAATTGCCCTAGGTATGGGTTAAATTGTATCACTGCTAAAAGATGGTTTGGGCATTAAATAAATCACAAAGGTTGATATGACATTAAAACGAAAGAAAAAAAGTAACAATTTTTTTTTTTGCACACAGTGAAAAGATTTCAAGTATAGAAAATGATTTAATTGTTATATTTGACCCATAGATAGGACCCTAAAATGAAAAAAAGAAAAAGAAAAAAGAAAAAGAAAACTAATTAATAAAAGCCTACTAGACGACCCGTAAACTCGTTGGGTTCTGTTAGAACAGCGGTCCATGATGAGTGTGCTACTTATATTCAAGAAGGAATAAAAGATTCTAATCGGCATTTTGATCTCTGTTATTGAGAGAATTTGTATGTAAAACTGATGCTAAGCGAACAGTGAAATTCTATTATATCGAGAATTTGTACGTAAAACTGATGCTAAGCGAACAGTGAAATTTTATTATATCAAGAAATTGTACGTAAAACTGACGCTAAGTGAACAAGGAAATTATATTATATCGAGAATTTGTACATAAAACTGATGCTAAGCGAACAATGAAATTCTATTATATAGAGAATTTGTACGTAAAACTGATGCTAAGCGAACAATGAAATTCTCTTATATAGAGAATTTGTACATAAAACTGATGCTAAGCGAACAATGAAATTCTATTATATCGAGAATTTGTACATAAAACTGATGCTAAGCGAACAATGAAATTCTATAATATTGAGAATTTATACGTAAATCGATTGGAAATTAAACTGGAAATACAAAGAACACGAACTAACAAAATTTTAATTTACTTGCAAACTTGACAGAAAGAGATTTATTCACTGAAATCATTTCGGTTCTAATGAACCATCATCAGGACTATAAGAGATGATATTAGTGATGTCAATTCAGCGATGGATGCGTAAAAAGTGCAAAAAACAAGGGAAAATATGTATAACAAGGAAAAAGTCGATAACGGCCAACTTTTTCTTGTTATAAACAGCCAACTTTTTTCTTGTTATACACATTTTCCCAAGGTTTTTATATATTTTTTATATTTGACACTCTTTACATGTTTCAGCATGTTGTATATTGGCCTTCGACCGAGCCGTCAATCAAGAGATTCACCTATGTAAATCAGTAGAAGAACAGCGAGGTAGGTGCATCCGGTCGAGGATGTCGGAATATCACCTTGACCTGTGGACGTGGTTGAATTCGGTGCAGATACGTACGCCCACATGAAGCAGGTGTACGTCAAACAATTATATAACCAGGTTCCACAGACGGCTTGGGTTAGTCAGTTCGAGGCAGGTGAGTTCGAGTTCCAGTTGCAGTTGGAGATAGGATGCCCGCAGAGTGAGAACCAGCTCCAGACAGAGGGTTTGGGCCCTCAGCGACCCACGGTTGAGCAGCCCAGCCAAGATGAGGAAGGAGTGCTGCTATGGTCGCGAGAAGAACTTTAGGTCAATATGTAGCAGTGTGTCCCCGTCTCCAACTCACCTCTCACACATAACCAACATCAACCCTTTCGCAACCCTTTCGAGAATAAAGTGTGAGAGGTATATTTTTATAAAGAAGTCTGTTCGTTCTTTCATTGAGGTCGTCATTATGTTTCTGCTTACATCTGCATGTATATGAGTATACAACAAGTAGAACCGAAACCCAATAGTGTCGACTTTGTTTCTCAATAAATCTCTCTTTCTACTTGGATTACCTTGTTATCAATTTTTCTTTACAAATTGTCGGATTACAATCCGTTATTTTCTTCCATAATATATATATATATATATATACATATATATAGGGAGAGAGAGAGAGAGAGAGAGAGAGAGAGAGAGAGAGAGAGAGAGAGAGAAGAGAAATAATTTTCAAATATCTCAAATTATGTACAATTTGAAATATTTGAAGATTATTTTTCTTGCTTTATATATATATATATATATATATATAACGGCTTTTTGTGTTAAATTTTCATCATAATCTTACACAAACACACACACACACACACACACACACACACACACATATATATATATGTATGTATATTTAGGCAGCATTTCTTCGTTAATGCAGATATTCATTAAACATAATAGACATCTTATGTCTACATATTTTCTTCTGGATCCGTTCGAATTCCCGTATTACTTTTATCGTAGTCGGAGGGAATTGATTTATGTATTGTCCATAGTTGTATGTATACCTAGTACTTTCTGCCCGACTTTGGGCCATCATCAGGGGAGAATCTATTACAAAAGTGATGTAAGTCCCCTGATGATGGCCCAAAGATCCAGAAGAAAATATGTAGACATAAAATGTCTATTATGTTTAATGAAATTTGCATATATATATATATATATATATATATATATATAAGCTTATGATGAAAATTATGCACTAAAAGCCGTTTTTAGCGGTAAAATTGAGAGCAATATAAATATTTTTAACATAAAATAGAATAAAACCGGATAAAGACTTATGACAGTGAGTTATATATATATATATATATATAGTCATCTACAGACAGACGGCTTGGTTGTATTACCACTCTTCAGTGTGACTCGATACACGAAATTCTTGAAGCGGAGATGGAAACCCGATTGACTTATAGGCCAATCTTAGATTGCACCGCACAGCTACGAGGAAATCTAACGTAAGCGAGGGGATATTAAACGCATATATATCACTTTTTGTTTTGTTTACTTATATCAACTTAACTACTACTGAGTGTTCAATTCACATGGAGAGCAGCATTACGCGAGTGGCAAGTGTTGATTCTTCCGTTAGAGAGCACAACCCCGTCAGTTGAGGGCGACCCGAAGGTTCTCTTTTCAATAGCTACTATATCGAGATGAAGGGAAAGGCGCAACTCCTAGCTTCACTTACCCTTGATCCGTACCTTATAATTCACATAGCACTAATAGCCTTGGGAAAGGTATGAATCCAATAATTCTCCCTCCAGCTATGGACTAGGTTCCTCAGCCTTGGTGAGGGTACTAGTCTAGGAGAAGGAAAACTCTGAATTCAAACCTGTTAAACTCCGCTTAAAAAATTGACTTTGTGTCATATCCTGCCCGAGCGGAGGGGTTAGGTAAATATAAATATGATAATGCTGAGTGTTAAACAAGGAGGCGTCAAGTATCAATTTTTTGAGTCTTTGGCCCGACCTGGACTTGAACCGCTATCTCTCGTACCAATGACGAACTCCTAAACCATTATGCCAATTCACACGCACACACCCACTCACATATACACATTCATATATATATATATATACATACACAAACATATATGTATGAATGTTTACTTACAATATTTTCCCTTTTTTCTGTTATTTCATTCGATTGGTTGGTCGCGTTTTATGGCATATCAACCTTTGTAGGGAATTTAATGCCAAGTCCTGATTTTACATATATATCAAATATATATGATTTGTAAAGGAATATTTTTGTCGGTAACAATTTTTACCCGAACCTGATAGATAGGACCCTGTCAGGTGCTACCACTACGGGCCACAGTTGACCTGGGAACGATGGCAATGAATAGGTACTCTGCATTTCCCAAAGCTCCAGCATTCCTGGAATCTCACCATCAAATTATTTAGTGTCATATCTAGGACATTCATTTTGGGGTCTTACTTCTCTGCTTCCAGTATATCAAATGAATAAACAGTTCTATTTGGCACGTAATTGGGACCCTAAAAGGTATTACCAATCCAGGTCAGAGTGGATCTGGCAGTAATGGCAACGAAGGAGTACTCCACATTCCCCCAAACAAAATGAATGTACCCTTAGTATCAGATGGTTTAAAGTCTTACACAAGACACCCATTATGAGGGGGTCATACTAGCAGTGCAGTCGGCATTTTCTACAGCTTCAGTCAACTGGGCTTCTGTTAGTTGAGTTTGAACTATAAAGAAAAAAAAACTGGTTTATCCCCGAAAGGGAAATGGCTGATAACGAATGGTGCCCACCCTATTTACCCAACCCCTCCGCTCGGGCAGGATATGACACAAGGTCAATTTTTAAGCGGCGTTTAACAGGCTTGAATTCAGAGTTTTCCTTCTCTTAGACTAGTTGCCTCACCAAGGCTGAAGAAATCAGTCTGTCCTACTATTTACCCATAGCTGGAGGGAGAATAATTGGATTCATACCTTTCCGAAGGGTGATAGTGCTATGTGAAATGCAATCAGTCTCGTCCAAGATTTGAACTCGTGTCGCCGTGTCCATTTCCTACGACGATAACCATTACACCACGGGCACCTCCTTAACGGAAGGTGCCCTCGCTAATCGTGTTTTGTGCTTAGAAGAGAAACAACAGATTTCGCAACTAAAAAGTTATCATATTTTATTGAATAAAGAAAAATCCAGTTGATGATGATTAAATGTAAACATTAGTTGAAATTTTACCAGCGTCTTTACTTCCGGATTAATTCTGTGGTATCCTCTCTCCTCGCCACTAATAATGAAGCTTTTTTTTTACCTTGGGTCTTGAGTATTTATCTATTAGAAAGAAGGAGGTAGGAGAAGAATATATATATAAATATATATATATATAATAAGTAACAGATAAGCTTCTATGCTATTAAAAATAGAAAAACTAATATATATTTATTATTATTATATAATTGCTCTATCACATGAATTGAGCGCTCTCAGAATTATATCACATTTGGTTTGCCACAAACCCATGAACTGGGATAGTGACAACACACGAGACAAAACTCTATTGGAGGAACCTTGTCAAAGGGATTAATGCCTGGGCTGTCCCCCTTGTAAGATACTCGGGACCATTCTTGAAGTGGATCAGAAAAGAACTTAACAAATGGACCAAAGAACAAGAAAACCAATGATCATGCATAAGACATTGCATCCTATATGCGTCAAGAAAAGAGGGAGGAAGAGGATTTGCTTGCATTGAAGACAGCGTTGACACATCGATACAACGACTCGAAGACTACATAGAAAAGCGCGGAAGAAGACTGATTACAGCCACCAGAAACAATACGAACGACATGAGGACCAGCGAAACAATAACCAGAAAACAAAAGTGGGAAAACAACTCTGTGGACGTTTAAAGCGACTAACGAGCGACATCGCCCATGAGAAAACGTGGACGTGGCTAAGAAAAGAAAACCTGAAGACAGAGACTGGATCTCTTCTAATAGCAGCACAAAACAACGCCATAAGGACTATATATATATATATATATATTATTAAGGCGCGCTGTCAGCGCACTGATTTCACTTACTCTTTCTCTCCCTCCCTCCCTATCATCTATCGCACTCAGCAGGTCATCCAAAGACATCCAGCAACAGTAGAGACCTGATATGAATAAGTTTTTGTTGTTCGGCCAACACCAGCGCGTCCATGTGTTGAAAGTCATATAAGAACATCGCTTCTGAGTTTATCTTTGCTTCTCCAGCTGGGTCTTTCGTCATTTTGAGACGGGAGGTTAGTGGCCGAACAGCTACTCTTTTGTAGGTTGTTGTTTCCAGAATTTTTTAAAAACAGCATGTAGAGTTCTTGTGTCATTCCCATCCAGCTTTTTCCCTATGAGTTTCAGTGGCTTACATGTGGTGTATCCGTACAGTAGTATTGATTCAGCCACAACTTGAAAAAAAAATCCGGTATTATTTCATTCGATTGATCACACTTCCATATGATCAAGTGTAAGTCGAGGATCATTAAATAAGTTTCCAGACTTTTTTCGTAAGGGCACTTTTATTGATATGACACACACGAAACTCTAGTCCCCTTCGAAGTATTCTCCTCCGGCTGCAATGCACTTGTACCGTTCCAACAACTTCTGGAAGGCCCCATGGAAGTCCTCTTATGCGAGCGTGTCAATGACCTTCGTCACAGCCTCTTTCATCTCCTCCATTGTCTCATAACGACAGCCCCAGAGCTTAGGGAATAACCAAAAGTCACAGGGAGCAAGGTCTGGACCATAGTGAGGGTAAGGAACTGTCTTGATGCCCATCTTGGTCAAATTGTCTGTGACAAGGATGGAGTTGTGGTATTGGTGTATTGTCCTGGGGGAAATGCCTCTGAGCCGATTTGAAGAGTGCTGGCTTTTTCCGACGGAATCTCATGCTGAACTCTCTTAAAACCTCAACATAGTAACCCTAACCCTAACCCTTTGGCCAACTCTGGTGTTCGGACTTCCTTACTCCTCCCACACCTCTCATCATCCCTCACAGACTCTCTGCCTTCCTTAAATCTCTTATGCTACTCAAAAACTGATGCTCGATTCATGTAAGATGGTCGAAAAGCAGTATGAAGCATTCCATATGTTTCTCTGGTATTTTTTCCAAGTTTAAAACACAATTTTATTGCATATCATTCTTTTAACGTGTCAGATCGCATTTTTGAAATTCACCATCTGTGACAATCAGGCATTAGTAGGATGTATTCCAATTGCTGGTGTTGCTGTTCATTTGAACCTGAAATCATAAAAATTGGTCAGTCATCTCATAAGATGTATAGCAATAAGGTACTGAATTTTCAAGTGTCTACGACAATTTTAAATGCCCGTATAAAAAAAGTCTGGAAACCTATTGAAGGAACCATGTATCTTTTTTCTTCCTCGAACGTAAACTGGGGTTTGTATCAGAGACTGATCTTCTCTGATAAGGTCTGTTTGGAGAGGGGAGCAAGATGTTGAAAGACCCAAAAGTCCCGGGGGTGTTCTCGTGTTGTAGTGGTTAAAGCACTGGACTGCGGAATCATAGTGAGTTCGAATTCCAGTCGCGCTATTACGATCACTTTCGGACTAATACCCTTGGGAAAGGTATGAACCCCTTATCCCCCCACCAGCTATGGGTTAAATCGCATCACTGCTGTTCTAAAAGGATGACTATGGCATTAAATAACCCAAGAAGGTTGATTGGCCATTAAACAAAGAAAACAAACCAAACCAAAACAAAAGTCCTCAATAATCCAAGCAAAACATATCACCGATGACACCCTCTGGCGTCTAAATATTGTAAGGCGTATACACACACACACACACACACACATTTAGATATTACGACGTATACATATATACATTAAAATGAATAGATCTACAAATGGTTTCAAATTTTGTTATTATTGTTGTTGCTGTTGTTGTTGTTGTTCTTCTTCTTCTTATTATTATTATTATTATCATTATTGTTACTACTACTACTACAACAACTACTACTACTACTATTACAATTATATTACTCCTTGAGAGTTTTTCAAATCAGTGTTAGCTGATGGTCTTTCACAGGAGTTTGAGTGATAACAAATCTTCTCAAGTCTCCAGGACTCTTCTCAGTATTCTGGCCGATCTCAACGATCCTGTAATTTGGATGGTCTCCTCTCGTCCTTTTATTTCCAAGTCCTCTAGTCCCTTTATTAATCCTTTGGTGACTGTACCAAAAGCACCAATTACAATTGGTATAATTGTCACTTTCATGTTCCACAGTTTTTTTTTTATTTCCCTTGCAAGGTCGAGGTACTTATCCTTCTTTTCCCTTTCTTTCAATTTTCCTCTATAATCAGCCGGGACATCAAAGTCCACAATTTTGTAAGTCCTATCTTTTTTTTTTGTTCATTATTATAAGGTCTGGTCGACAGGCCGAAATTAGGGGATCAGTTTTATGTCAAAGTCCCAGACGATTTTGTGCATCTCATTCACCAGGACAGATTATTATTATTATTATTAGTGTTATTGTTGTTGTTGTTGTTGTTGTTGTTGTTATGTACTCATTAGAGTTTTTCACATCAGCGTTAGCTGACGATCTTTCATTGGAGTTTGAGTGACAGCAACTCTCTTCAAGTCTCCAGGACTCTTCTCAGTATTCTGGCCGTTCTCAATAATGAAATAGTTTGGATGGTCTTCACTCATCCACCAACCTACCAAGTCCTCCAGTTGCTTTAGTAATCCTTTAGTTACTGTTCCAAATGTTATGAAATAGCCGAGGGATTTCGGTTCATGCTTTTGAGTTTAGTTAGGCTGAGAACCTGGGTTGGTTGGGTGTAAGATTGAAGCAGGTGTTAACGCGGCTGCGCGCGAGCGGATAGAGGTGTCACTCAGATGTCATAACAGTCCGAGACGATACTGGGTGACAAGGTGCGGGTGACGTCACGCACCGGAAGCATGGAGAAGTTTGTGTGGGAATTTGAAGAAAATAAGAGTCGGGTTTTAGACACCAAACGAGAAGGATCAATTTTGGAGCTCGCAGGCGCGAGGCGAACTTGCGCCCGATGGGGGCCGCTCAAGTTGGGGGCCAAATGAATAAGACAGCATAGAAGATTGTGTCTCTCCTCCTTATGTCGAGACCTTTAACTCAAAGTTAATAAAAAGGTTTCGTACCTGAACAAGAAGTCGTTACGTGTTTTCGAATTCCGAGATTCCTATGTTCTTTATATGTTCTATAGTAATGAACATTACATGTCTATTTTGCACATGGCCATATTCGTGTATATGGCTACGCAACACAAAAGCACCAATTACAATTGGTATAATTGTCACCTGTATGTTTTCTCGATTCCCTAGCAAGGTCGAAGTACTTATCTTCCTTTTCACTTTCTTTCAGTTTTATTCTGTGGTCAGCCGGGACAGCAAAGTCGACAATTTCTCTTTTTTTCTTTTTGATTATTATTAGATCTGGTCTACTGGTCGAGATTAGGTGATCTGTATGTATGTCAAAGTCCCATAGGAGTTTATGTGTGTTATTTTGTAGGACAGGTGCTGGGCTGTGCATATACCATTTGTTCGTATGGTCAAATTTAAATTTCTTGTACATCTCCCAGTAGATCACCTTGCCCACCCAATTGTGTCTAGAGTTATATTCCTTCCGCGCTAATTTGTTGCATTCGCTTATTATGTGATTGATGGTTTCATCTCTGTCACTGCATAGCCTACATTTGCTATTTTGTTGCGTCTTATCTATTCTCGTTTTGGTTCTTATGGTGTTGTTCTCTCTTATAATTTCCTTTTCTTAGACAGGTCCAGGTTTTGTCGTGTGAGATGTTGTTTTTTAGTCATTTAAAACGCTCATAGATTTGTTTTCTTTCCCATTTTTGTTTCCTAGTTATTGTCATTCTGTTGTCCATCGTGTTATCAGTATCGTTTCTGTTTGCTGCAACCAGTCTTCCTTCGTTTTTTTCTATGTAGTCTTCGAGTCTTTGTATAGATTATTATTATTATTATTATTATTATTATTATTATTATTATTATTATTTCATATACTTATGTGTAACACATTTCGAACTTTTCCGTCCTTTTCAGGCGATTTTATGTTTGTGAAAATAGAAACGTTGGCAAATCTCATGTAAATTAGACATTCTCGGAATATTTAAACTTTTCATAACTATTCCCCACACCTCTCTCTCTCTCTCTCTATATATATATATATATATATATATGTATATGTGTGTATATATACGAAAGACAAGTCTGAATGGATTTTGCAACTGTACTTGCATTGACACCTCATAAAAATCTTAGAATAAAACATGCCTAATGCGTTCTTGACTTGGAAGGAACTTAGTGGCGAATTCTGAAGAATATTACGAAATATATTCTTAAAATCTAACGTGAAAAAAGATAAATTCAACTCATTGTATCATTGCTGAACGATCATAAGAGACAATAATTTAATAAATATTGTCCAAAACATTAATTGAGAAAATTTGATGTTAAATTTGTTACAACTTTTCACACACACACACACACACACACACACACATATATATATATATATATATATAATTCAGAAAAAACAACAAACCGGTCACATTAGGATTATAAATTTATTTCCATCCTGTTACGCGTTTTTGAAAAAATTCAAAAACACAAAAAAAAATTTAACAGGACTTCTTCAGATCCTTTGGATAAAACAAATCAGAAAAGACACAGAAAAGAAGGTGGGAGGGGATAGAAGAGGGGTGAAGAGTTATCTCCTCATTTAGCCCACTTGCGTTTTATATTCTCTAGTCGGTTAGAATTATAGAAAAATTTTTTTTTTTAATCTTTAAATTTTTATTTAATTTTTAAATTTTAATTACATTTTGACTTAAACTACAGATTTAATATTAAAAATAGATTTTTTAACTTTATTTAATACTACTCATACCTATATATATATATATATATATATATATATATAGGGATAGGAGTAGCGCCCTCCCCTACGCTTTGGTGTAGTAGGATATTGTAAAGGAAGCCTTTCGGGTCACCGTCGACTACGGTCGCCAACTTTCACTTTTTCATATGTATATATATATATATATATAGCGAGAGAGAGAGACAGAGAGAGACAGAGAGACAGAGAGAGAGAGGGATAGAGAGACAGAGAGAGAAAGAGAGGGACAGAGAGACAGGGATAAATTTGAGTTAAAGGTAGATATAGGGAAAACGTTGCTGTTTCTTAGTTATTCGCACATGCTGGAGACAATTATATTTGTAGAGATTTAATTTATAAATCCCTTGGTAACGTCTGGGACCCGCTGTGTAAATAGAATGGTATGTATCCCAATACCTGTTGTCGTTTGCTTGCCGTGAGGTTTGAAAGGATCTCTTCGTCGTTTTCCCGCTTTGATCCCTTAAGATGGCTGAAAAAAAAAATAAATAAAAAGGAGGAAAAGTAATTTCAACCTGATTCTCAAGTCAGAAGAGCGAAATGAATGAGCGTGGCGTAAATCATGAAAATAAATAAATAAATGAATAAATAAAAATAAAAGATAAAAAAATAAAAGATAAAAAAAAAATAGAAATAAATAAGGATGAAAAAGAAAGCATTTAACGGATCGTATGACAGAATCTGATGCTCGGCTCAACAAACACGGATCAATTCTTAACTTCACTGAAGAAGCCTTCATTATCAACGGTAACAGACCGGTAGATTACTATGGACAATAAAGACGCGGTAAGGGATTTGATGCAATTTATTCTACGCTTGGTTGAACAAAATGACATCTCTATAATACGTATTCTAGTTTATTTGTCGGTCACTAAACTTTAATAAAATATCATCCTCGATTGGTGCCTGAACCCTGTACTTCTTTCTCTTGTATACTGTGTACGTTAATCCATAAACTAATGCTGACACTAACTGGAGGATAGTACTTGAAAATAGCTTAACAATAGCTATAAAAAGGGTGATGACAACTCATCCGTGAATTCATTCTGTCTGAATATATTCATCAATCATAGTTTGACTGCAACGTTTTCGGGGTTATTTTTTACAACCTGTTCTTTTTCTTTTTAGAGAAATCCCCGTGGCTTAATGATTAAAGTACTCGACTGCAACTTCGATCGAAGCGAGTTCGAACTCCAGTCGCGCTATTATGTTCACTTTCAGGCTAATAACCTTGGGAAAGGCATGAACCTCCTTATCTCCCCATGTTAGGGGCTAAGTAGTACCATTAATGGTCTTCTACAAGGATAGTTCTGACATTAAAAACCAAACCTAAATCTTTTGGGGGACATATATGGTGTTGTGGCTAACACATTGGATTGTAAAATCGTAGTAAACGATTTCGTATTCCAGTGTTGCAATCATGTTCACTCTTAGACGAAAATTCTTGAACACTTTTATCTCCAGACTTTGTAAAGTTGGCAACCGTAGTCAAGGGCGACCCGAAGGCTCCCTTTTCAATAGCTACTATAAAAAGGTGTAGGGGAGGGCATTACTCGGTTCCATGGAATCCCCAGACTATAGGTCAAATAGTATCAATGTTGTTGTTCTATATTAAATACATTAAATAATCCATACGGGTTGATGTGCTATTAAACTAAGAAACGAAACTAAACCAACAACCCATGTCGGTCATCAGCGACAAGTTTCTTCTAACTGCGACTGGGATTAGATCTATGAGCTCGCTTTTTAATCAGTACTACCAGTGGCCAGGTTTCGAACCTAGGCAAGTACTAAGTCTTTTACTGCTGGTTTTCAAAGCAAGCCGGGGAGTGCAGCATGATCTTCATCCTAAGTTTAAGGTTCATAATGAGCTAGACTTATACCAGCTTACTTCTCTACAGCCAGGGTTGGCCCAGTCAGCTTGGGCTGCAGAATACACTGATTGCATCTCTGCAAAGGAGTAAGACTTCCCCAACAAGTGTCCTGGATATGACACTAAACAATCTGATGGTGAGGCTTCAGTAATGCTAGAGCTTTGAGGAATGCAGAGTATCTTTTCATTACCATTACTCCCAGGTTCACTCTGTTCCGGAGTGATATTACCTGATAGGGTCCTATGTATGGGTCAAATAGAACTAAACTGTTTAATTACACTAAACTGAATTGTTTGAAATTAACATTTTCTACATTTAACTGTGTTCATACTGCGTACTTATGCTAAACTGAATTGTTTGAAATAGAACTGTTTTGACATTTAACTGTGAATAAACAAATAACTATACTTATACTAAACTGAATTGTTTGAAACTTCTATCAAAATGACTTAATTTGGCATTAAATAACCCGAAAAGGGTTGATACGCCATAAAAAAAGAACCTGCCAAATAAGAGCCAAGGCTTAGAATACGCTGAGATTATCCCCTGCAGAGGGATAAGACCCCCCCCCCAAAAGGGTGGCACCCTGAATATGACATTAAACTGATGCTGATGCTTAGGCTCCTCTTCTGGAGACCTGGAGAGTGAGGAATATCCTTTCGTTGGCATGACTCCCGGATCCACTTCGACGAGATTTTTTGTCAACATCAGCACAAGTCGACAACTGGCGAGCCAGTACGACAGACAATTGTTAATGAGTACTCAATTCTCATTGAGTACTCCTTGTTTTTGATACTGAATTAAAATTAAATTTAGTAAATGACAACACCAAAGGTTTTTGTTAGTCTGTGAGTATTTACACAACCCCTTTGCCACAGGAGGGATATGACTCTTGGTTAATTTCTAAGTGGTTTACAACTGGTTTGAATTCAAAGTTTTCCTTCTCTTTGATTGGTCGCCTAACACAGTCTTCCTTAATATTTTGCCCATAGCAGACGAACATGCATTTTGCTAAGAGTATTACCGCAAAATGAAACACAAACAACCTCGACCGAAGGCGGTGTTTAACAGGTTTGAGTTCAGAGTTTTCCTTCTCTAATTTTGGTTGCCTAACCAAGGCTAAAGGGTCAGGCTGTCCTACTATTCAACCATAGCTAAAGGGAGAATAATTGGATTCATATCTTTCACAAGGGTATTATCGCTATGTGAAATGCAAATGTTGTCCAGGATTTGGACTCGTGTCATCGTTTCCATTTTCTACTACGATATCCAATACAAATAAAATAAAATATCTATTAAGCTAGATTGAATGGCATATCAAAACGTCTTGGATTATTTCCTCGGGCCTCCAAGACTTATCTGAGTATCCAAGCCAATCTTAATACAGTAGCCTGAATGGTCTCAATTCTTGAATTAGTTTTTATCGTTTTATAAGAAGTACTAGTGTGATAGCACAACAAAAATGTTAAGCTAGGCTCTTCTTCCAGAGTTAGGCTTAGAACTTTTGGAATAACTCATCTCTCTCTCTCTCTCTCTCTCTCTCTATATATATATATATATATATATATAAACTACGACCATGCATGATATTAATCGTCCACAATCAAATTATTATATTACTGTCGAATAAATGCTTTGCATACGACAGGTCAAAGAGTTGGCTGGTTGGGTTGATAGTGTATCTTGTGGGTTATTTAAAGCCAAGTCCTGTTTATACATATGCGATTTGTAAACGAATAGTTTGTAGGTATCATTTTCAAACGAATTAGAGCTCATTTGTTTGCACATAGTTAAATGGTTACAAGTATTGCTATATAACACTAACAATTTAATTTGATATCAGTCATTTGTTTGTATACAGTTAAATGGTTATACATATATGATTAGTGAGTAAATAGTTTGTAGGTAATATTAATTTAAAATGAATTAGAGTTAATTGGTTTGTACGTAAATATTACTATTGTTTGCTCACAGTTAAATGTGCAGCTGCGGCAGCTCGTTCCAGACTATGCAGTAGGGTTACTGGTTGGGCGGGTGCATTTGCCAGAAGCGCTATGTCATCGGCGTAGTCGGCGTAGTCGGCGTCGGTAATTGTTTTTTAGGGGTACCTTCTACTTCTTTTCTTTGTCATCTCGAAAACGTTTTCTTTGATTTTATCGATGGAAGTCCTAGAGGCAACCCCCACAAAGCAGCAGCTGTACGGCCACCTACCACCCATTACAAAAACTATCCAAGTTAGACGAACCAGACATGCAGGACATTGTTGGAGAAGTAGGGACGAGTTCATAAGTGATGTACTCCTATGGACCCCTTCACATGGCCGAGCAAAAGCAGGGCGACCAGCTCGAACCTACATACAGCAGCTCTGTGAGGATACAGGGTGTAGCAATGAACGATTAGGAGGGGTGGCGAGAGAGGGTCAGTGATATCTGTGTTGATTGCACGACAAGATGATGATGATATAAAACGGACAATTTAAATTCATACAAGTTATTTGTTTCCACAGAGTGAAGAAATTTCAGTTATTGTTCACACAAATACTTTTATTTGCACATCGTTAGATTGTTACAAGTATTGCTATTCACCACTAATAATTCTATTCAACACTATTCATTCATTTGCACGGTTAGATGGTTCCAAGTATTCCTATTTAACAGGAATAATTTTATCTTATATTAACCATGTATTTGCACACACTTAAATTACTTTAAGTATTGCTATTTAAAAGTAATAGTTTAGAGTGGTGCTCGTGGTGTAATGGTAAAAGCAATGAACTACGGAATCGTAGTAAGCGAGTTCGTTCTCCAGTCGCGCTATTACGTTCACTTTCGGGCAAATACCCTTCGGAAAAGTATGAACCCCCTTATCCTCCCAGCTATGGGTTAAATAGTACCATTACTGTTCTTCTAGGAGTATAGCTTTGGCATTAAATAACCTACAAAGGTTGATATGCCAAGAAACCAAGCCAAACCAATAGGTTTATTTGCACACAGTTAAATTGTTCAATTATTTCTATGTAATACAATTTCATTTAACATCAGTTATTTGTGCACAGTTAAATAGTCAAACAGTTCAATTGGACCCGTATTTAGGACCCTATCAGGTGCTACCACTCCGGGTCAGAGTGGACCTGGGACTAATGGTAATGAAGGTGTTTTCTACATTTCCAAAGCTCCAAGATTATCGGAGCCTGACGATCAGATTGTTTAGTGTCATATCTAGGACACTCGTTGTTAAGATGGGTTGACATATAACAGGGAACAAAGATAGTCTTTTTCGGAGACATTGCGTTCCTACAATTTTAAACAACTAATAAGGTATGATATCTTCAATTGATGTGAATTGTTTTTACTTGTAATATATCGTCAGATACTTGATAGACTTTGAGCTATCAGGAAAGATGTTAAACAACTTTAATTCTTTTAGCAGAATCTGAAGTACTTCATCAGGAGATGATGCGGAAAGGTTTTGCGTTTATCAATTCCCTCCATCAAAGCTTTGCCATAAATAAATGGGCACTAAGACTGCACGCCGTATCTGAAAAAAAAAGATACCGGTAAGAAACGAGTAAAAAAAAAATTGTCTTAATGATTATCGAAGATAGAAATAAAAAAAAATCATGGATTCCGTTTCCAGTCAATGAATTCTCAAGATTAATTTTTTCTCCATCTTCTTTCTCTGTATCTAATGAGTTTAGAGAAAATATTTGGAAACATTAACACAAATAGTTAAGCACTGAGTAGAGCACATGCGGCGTTCTGTCAACAGAAGACGCTGTTCCAAAACATGGGAGCAGTCCCTGGCAAAATGTTGACGGACAATATTCCCAGGTGAATAAATACAAACCAATTGATTTAATTAACGACCAGAATTTGGGCGTCGACACACGGTTACACACGTTCTCATTTAATCACTCCCACCGCATCATTTTTTCATTTCTTTTTTGTTTTAATATACCCTCTTCCTTTTTTTCTCCAGAAGCCAAAATATGAATCGAATTGCAAACATTATTCCATCAACATTGATTCCGAGTAAAAGAAATAATCGAAGTTGGTAAAATGGACTGGAACAAATCTTTAGGAACCGTAACTCTCTGCGACTTTCTATTAACAGAAAACTGTGTAATAAAATAAATGTTCTTGGGAAATATTTTACAGTTCCTCTTGTCATTTCCACTGTCGTACTTCAGAATTTTCACCAACTAGACTTGTTGGTTGGTTGATTGATTTTAACAGCAATTCAGCCCGTCTAGGATTAGTTTATACCGAGAAGTTAGGCTGGTTGGTTGGTTGGTTGGGTTTTGTGGCATATCAACCTTTGTTGGTTATTTAACGCCAAATCCATTTCTATGGAAATGATCAGTTATATTTTAAACAATTCAGTTTAGCATAAGTACACAGTTTAATTGTCAAAAACATTTCCATTTCAAGCTATTCAGTTTAGTCAAACAGTTTTAATTTAGCTAATGCAGCTTAGTATAAGTACCTATTTTGTTTACCCGCAGTTAAATGTCAAAACAGTTCTATATATATCAATTCAGTTTCGTGTAAGTACGGTTTCAATGTCAAAAACAGTTCCATTTCAAACAATTCAGTTTAGCGTAAGCACGCAGTTTAAATGTAAGTACAGTTTAATTGTCAAAAACATTTCCATTTAAAGCTATTCAGTTTAGCCAAACAATTCAGTTTAGCATAAGTATACAGTTAGTTCTATTTAACTCATAGATAGGACCCTATTAGTTACAAACATTCCGGACCTGGGAGCGATGGCAATAAAGGGGTACTCCGCATTCCCCACAGCCCCAGCAATACTGGAACCTCACCATCAGATTGTTTAGTGTCATATCCAGGACACTCCTGGGTGGGGTTTTACCACTCTGCAGAGAAGCAGTCGGGGTATTCTACAGCCTCAGCCGACTGGAAAATTGGCTAGTTAAGTTTTATGGCATATTAACCCTTGTCAGTTATTTAGTGCCAAATCCTGTTTATGCATTATATGTATATTCCAGACTTTTTTTGTACAGGCATTTAAAATTGGCTTAGACTCTTGAAAATTCACTATGTTATTGCTATACCTCTTATGAGATGACCGACCAATTTTTAGAATTTCAGGTTCAAATGAACAGCTACAGCTGGAATTGGAATACACCCTACTAATACATATAAGATACTAGGTGCATTCAATAAGTTTCCAGTCTTTTTTTTTTTTGCACAGGCATTTAAAATTATCTTAGACTCCTGAAAATTCAGTATGTTATTGCTATACGTCTTATGAGATGACTGACCAAGATTTATGATTTCAGCCTCAAATGAACAGCTACAGCAGCAATTGGAATACATCCAACTAAAGCCTGATTGTCGTAGCTGGTAAATTTCAAAAATGCAATCTGGACGTGATTTCACTTTAGAAGAACGATATGCAATAAAATTCTGTTTTAAACTGGGAAAAAATGCCGCAGAAACGTATGGAACGCTTCAGACTGCTTTTGGAGCATCTTGCATGAATCAAGCATCAGTTTTTGAGTGGCACAAGAGATTCAAGGAAGACAGGGAGTCTGTGAAGGATGATGAGAGGTGTGGGAAGAGTAAGGAAGACAATACACCAGAGTTGATTGGCCAAATAAAGAATTTCATGGATAAGGACCGTTGTGTGTCTATAGAGATCTTAAGTGCACAGTTTGATGTCAATGTGGGAACTGTACACACAATTATTCGCGAGGAACTGAAGATGCGGAAGATTTGTGCGAAATTTGTCCCAAGAGAAGATCAGAAAGAAAGACGTTGTCATGACAGCAGAGAGATGGTCGAGCTGATCAATTCAGATCCCGCAGTTCTTGATGCTCTGGTGACCTGCGATGAAAGCTGGATCTACTGCTATGACCCAGATACTAAGAGACAGAGTTCCCGGTGGAAACATGCTGGCTCTCCCAGCCCCAAGAAGGCCAGACAGAGCAAATACACCCACAAACTTTTGATGATCTCTTTTTTGACAACACTGGAATGATCTACATGCACTGGGTTCCCACTGGACAATCAACAAGGAATACTATGTTGAGGTTTTAAGGGAGTTCAGGAAGAGATTCCGTCGGAAGAGGCCAGCACTCTTCAAATCGGGCCAGTGGCATTTCCACCAGGACAATGCATCAGTCCACAACTCCATCCTTGTCACAGACTATTTGACCAAGATGAGCATCAAGACAGTTCCTCAGCCTCCCAATAGTCCAGACCTTGCTCCCTGTAACTTTTGCTTATTCCCTGAGTTCAAGGAAAAACTTAGAGGCTGTCATTATGAGACAATTGAGGAGATGACGAAGGTCATTGACACGCTCACGCAAGAGGACTTCCATGGGGCCTTCGAGAAGTTGTTGGAACGGTACAACAAGTGCATTGCAGCCGGAGGAAATTACGTCGAAAGGGGAGTAGAGTTTCATGTGTGTACTATCAATAAAAGTGCCCATACGAAAAAAGTCTGGAAACTTATTGTGTGCTTCTTGTAATTTGTGATAAAAAGTTAGTATATAACATTTTCAAACGAGCAAGAGCTCATTTGTTTACACACAGTTAAATGGTTTAAAGTTTTGCTCTGTCACAATCATCGTCATCATGTCGCACCACCAGCATGGAACTCCCTAACCCTCTCCCGCCATTCTTCTCTATCGTCCATCGCTCCCGGTAGGTCTTCAAGACTACATCCTGTATCGCTACAGAGCTGCAGTATGTAGATTCTAGTTGGTCGTCCTGCCTTTGCTCGTCCATGTGAAGGGGTCCACAGGAGTATATCACTTATGAGTTCGTTCCTACATCTCCAGCAGTGTCCCACATGTCTGGGATAGTTTTCGTGATAGGCTACCTCCAGGATTTATTCAATATTGATCGCAGCATTCTTGTGTTATTGCCGTCCAGCCTTTTCTCCATACATTTAATAAGCGTTCATGTAGTGCATCCATATAGCAGTATCGACACGACTGCTGCTTGGAAGAAACGGCGCTTCATTTTATCGGTCTGACTTCCAGATGACTGATAGGCTATCGTTAGCTGTCCATGCCTTTGCTAATCGCGTGTCTGGTTCGGTTGATGATACACTATGTAACGCTAAAAATTTAATTTAAAATCAGTTATTTTTTCGCTCACTGACTTATTAGTAAGTAATTTTTTGGCCGACCCTAGTCTAGAGCAACCTGAAGGCCTTCTTTTCAGTAGCTACTACACCGAGATGTAGGAGAGGCCGCTTGTACTGTGTGTAAATTATTTGTTTTAGGAATACTTAATAATTTAACATCAGTTTTTTGTTCGCTCACTGGTAAATGGTGATGCAGAAATGATTTGTAAGCGAATTCGTTGTTGGACACCTTATTCTTAAATGAGTTAAAGCTAATTTTTTGTACACTAGTAGTGCTATTGTGTATGCTCACACTGAAATGGTTTCAAGTATTGCAATCAAACACTAATAATTCTGTCTTGCATTAATCACTATATTCAGAGTGAAGTGGTTTCAAGTGTTGCTCATAATGATAGTTTTATTTGCACGCGGTAAAATGGTTTCAAGTATTGCTGTTTAACACTAATAATTCTATTCCACACAATTCTTTTATTTGCACACAGTTCAATGGATCCAACTACTGCTATGCAATACCAATAATTCATTTTCGGTCACATTTTTTAAAGTATTTCTATCAAAGTTAACAGGTTTTTTAGGTTTTTTATGAGTTGAGCGCTTCACTTTATTCAAAGGATTTTTTTAAAAATTAATAGTTTCGTTTGTTTTGGTTTTATAGTATATCAACCATTGGAGGATATTTAATGCCAAATCCATTTTTATACAAATAAACTGTTTTATTTCAAACAATTCACTTTAGCATAAGTACATAATTTCAGTGTCAAAATATAGTTCTATTTCAAACAATTCAGTTTAGCATAAGCACACTGTTTAGTTCTATTTGACCCATAGATAGGAACCTATCAGGTACTATCACTTCGAGCCAGATTGAACCTGGGAGCGATGGAAATAAAAAGGTACTCTGCATTCCCCAAAGCTCCAGCATTACTGGAGCTTCACCATCAGATTGTTTAGTGTCATATTGAAGATACTCATTGCGGGCAGTGGGGGGTCTTACCCCCTCTACAGAGAAGCAGTCGGTGTATTCTGCAACCCCAGCCGACTGGGCCAGAAATTAATGATATATACATGTATTTTTTACATTTTAAAAAAATGTTATTAATTAGATGAACATGTTCTTCTTTTTTTATATAATAAGATGGTGATTTTTTGGCAAATGCAAATCTTATATTTGGAATATTGAAAATAGGTTAATTAAAGAAAAGCTTCCATTTCTCAAGGCTGGAAATGTGGTCAGAGTGGGAAAAAAGACATTTTTACGGTATTTTATTCATTTATCTAAATTGTTACATAGAAACTCATGTAATAATTTAACTGTATGCAAACAAATAAGGAAAAGTAAATTGAATGATTTATACTACCGGCATATTTATGCCAACTGACCAGTCGGCTGCGGCTGTAGAATACACCGACTGCTTCTCGCCACCTCGAGTATCCTGGATACGACACTAAACAATCTGATGGTGAGGTTCCAGCAGTGCTGGAGCTTTGGGGAATGCGGAGTACCCCTTCATTGCCATTGCTCCCAGGTCCATTCTGGCCCAGAGTGGTAGCACCTGATAAGGGTCCTATCTATGGGTTAAATAGAACTAAACCGTGCTTCTTTCACTATACTGATTTTTGCATTTTAACTGCGCATTTATGCTAAATTGAATTGTTTAAAATAGAACTGTTTTGACATTGGAACTGCGTACTAGTGCTGAACTGAATTGCTCGAAATAGAACTGTTTTTGACGTCTAAACTGTGTACTTACGCAGAACTGAATTATCTGAAATAAAACTGTTTGACATTTAACTCTGTGTATTGCCCAGTCAGCTGGGGTTGTAGAATACACTGACTGCACCTTTGCAGAGTGGTAAGACCCACCCCCTAACGAGTGTCTTGGATATGACACTAAACAATCTGATGGTGAGGTTCCAGCAGTGCTGGAGCTTCGGGGAATGCGGAGTACCCCTTCATTGCCATTGCTCCCAGATCCACTCTGGCCCGGTGTGGGGTTACTTGATAGGGCCCTATCTATGGGTTAAATAGAACTAACAGCGTACTTAAGCTAAACTGAATTGTTTGAGTAAACTGAATAGCTTGAAATAGAAATGTTTTTGACAATTATACCTTACTTACATTTAAACTGTGTGCTTATGTTTAACTGAATTATTTGAAATAGAACTGTTTTTCGACATTAAAACTGTATTTACACTTAACTGAATTGTTACATATAACTGCTTGAAGAATTTGAAATGGAAATGTTTTTGGCAATTAAACTGTGTACTTATGCTAAACCGAATTGTTTTAAATAGAACAGATTATTTACATAAAAATGGATTTGGCGTTAAATAACATACAAAGGTTGATATGCCATAAAACCCAACAAACCAAACCAAACCATTTATGCTAAACTGAATTATTTCAAATAGAACTGTTTTTTGACATTGTAACTGTTTTTGACATGTGACTGTGTATAAACGGGATCTGTACTTACACTAAACTGAATTAGCTGAATTAGAACTGCTTGATTAAACTGAGTAGCTCGAAAGAGAAATGTTTTTCACAATTGAACTGTACTTAAATTTAAACTGTGTGCTTATGCTTAACTGAATTATTTGAAAGTGAACTGTTTTTGGCATTGAAACTGTACTTACACTAAACTGAATTGTTATATATAACTACTTGAATAAACTGAATAGTTTGAAATAAAAATGTTTTTGACAAACTGCGTACTCATGCTAAACTGAATTGTTTGAAATAGAACTGATTATTTACATAAAAATAGATTTGGCGTTAAATAACCTACAAAGGTTGATAAAAAACCAAACCAAACCAATCATTTATTTAATTATTTTATTAATTGACAATATTCAAAATTCGTATTCCTCATTGTTTTAATTTTTAAAAATCTGTTTAAGCAGACAGACAGACAGACAGAGGATTTTAAAAACTTCCTAGGATCAGCTTATCGGATTTTTAAAAAAATTTTCAGTTATTAAATAAAAACCAATGAAGTTTATAAAAAAACGCGCGTGCGTATGCGTATGTGTGTATGTGTGTGTGCATATGTGTGTTTGCATGTGTGTGTATGCGTATGTGTGTGTGTGTGCATGTGTGTGCGCGTATGCATGTGTGTGTGTGTACATGTGTGTGTACATGTGTGTGTGCATGTGTGTACGTAGTGGGTGGTGAACAACTTGTGCTAAACTGAGTTGAACATCTTTTAATTAAATCAATGAATGAAATATTTCAAGGATGATTTTGACATTTTAAAAAAGATACAATTTATTGGATGAATACGTTTTGTTTATGCTGATAAAATCAAATAAAATAAGATGAATGGATACTTTAGCTTCGGACTGAAAAACGGGAAAATTAAAGTAACTATTGCTATTCTTATTTAAAATGTTCGCTTATTAATACGCCGACTACGCCGATAACATAGCGATACTGGCAAATACACCCAACCAAGCCGAAACACTACTACATAGTTTGGAACGAGCCGCCACAGGCATTGGCCTCCATGTCAATGCACACAAAACTGAATATATGTGCTTTAATCAAGCAGGCGACATTTCCACACTAGAGGGAAGCTCTCTGAAACTGGTAGACAAGTTCACCTACCTAGGAAGCAGTGTCTCATCAACCGAAAAAGACATCGACACACGGCTAACGAAGGCATGGACAGCTATCGATAAGCTATCGATCATATGGAAATCAGACCTGACCGATAAAAGGAAACGCAGTTTCTTCCAAGCAGCGGTCGTGTCGATACTGTTGTATGG
>OY757928.1:81400434-81415002 GCA_963585895.1 Sepioteuthis lessoniana
TCATTACTTAATTATATACGATACTAAAATTGCTCTCAGGACTTCATCAAAACAGGTTAGAGCCAATTCTTAACACTTTTTGTTCAGCAATCTTGTGAATTTGTTAAGGAACTGGTGATCCTGTTTTGCCGAATATCAGCAGCCTCTTGGGGTCACGTGGTGTCCACTATAAAAAGAGCACTATCTGAAGACTCTTCCTTTTTTTTTTCAGTCCCACTGCTGTTAGCAACAGGTCCATATCGTAGCAGCCCTCGACGGCAAACGTATTTGGTACCCTCATCACCAGCCAGGAGCCAAGAGCGACGAACGCACGTGCTGAGATAAAAGGAACCAGGATCACAGCTAAATTCCCGCGGGCATTTTATCTGCAAAACCTAACCCTACAAAACCCTACATAACCTAACCTTACAACCTTACAACCTCACAAAACCTTACAAAACCTTACCCATCCTTTACTCTTATACACCTACCACCTATCAGAACATTGAACTCTTACATATTCGTTGTTTGTTCCATTTGGTGTTTATTGTTTATTGTTTGTTGTATATAAATTTTGTTACACAAAAAGTCGTTCAACTCCTTTCTTCAAAAGCTGTCACCCATCTCCCTACTGCGGTTGAAGAACGGTTTATTCTTTTACAAAACGTAGGAATAAACCGGGCTTTTCGGGGCTTATCAAAATCCCCATATAGTTGCAGATAAAACGCGTATTGCAATTCTTGCAAATAAAAACGCAAATTGCAGGAGTTGGGCGGCTGATTTGAAGTAAGGAATTAAATACAAAAAAGGAAGAATCTTCAGATGGAGCTCTTTTTATAGTGGACACCACGTGACCCCAAGGGTCTGCTGATATTCGGTGAAACAGGATCACCAGTTCCTTAACAAATTTCCACAATCTCGCTATTTTTAGATCGAAAGATTTTGGCGAGAAAGTTTTATGCATACTCATTAGACGTTGCACCGTATGTCTTTTTCAGAACTGGATATTCATCTCAACGTTAAGATTTGAAGATGGAGTGGACATTAAAGGAAATTAAAATGATTCAATTTCAAACCATATAATAAAAGGAATATCAGTGGAGCTTCGACTAATGTAACACTTACGGGAAGAAGTGGCTTAAATGGGACGATTTTAAAAAGGATTCAATTTTGATTTTTGATTTTTGTCTTGATATGAAAATGTATCGAAATTGAAATTTATTTAAACTTCAATTTTGACACTTTTTGCACAAGTCGTGTATTAAGACACATATTGATCAGCAAATGGCAGCACATACTTATGTGTGTGTGTGTGTGTGTGTGTGTGTGTGTGTGTGTGTGTATGTTTGTTTTGTGCGTGTGTATGTGTGGGTGTGTGCTAACTCCTCTGCACAGACAGGATGTGACACAAGGTCAATTTTTAAACGGAATTTAACAGGTTTTAATTCAGAGATTTTCTTCTAGACTGGTTGCTTAACCAAGGCCTTAGCTAGAGGAAGAATAATTGGATTCATACCTTTTCCAATGGTAATTAGTGCCTTGTGAAATGCAATCAGTCTAGTCCAAGATTTGAACTCGTTTAGCCGTGTTCATTTCCAACAACGATAACCATTACACCAGGGGCGCCTCCTTTGTGTTTTTGTCAGTGTGTGTGTGTTTGTGTGTGTCTGTATGTGTGTGTGTATGTGTTTCTGTATGTGCGTGTGTGTTTTTCTGTGTGTTTTTGTGTGCATGTGTGTAATTGTGTATATGTGTATGTTTTTGTATGTGTGTGTTTATGAGTGCACGTGTGTAATTGTATATGTGTAAGTATTTTTTGAGTATGTTTTTGCGTATGTTTGTGTGTGTGTGTGTGTGTGTGTGTGAGTGTAAACGTATGTATTTGTGTATGCGTGTGTGTTTTGTGTGTGTGTGTGTGCTCAAGTTTGTATTTGAGTTTGTGTGTGTGTTTTTGTGAGTGCGTGTTTGTTTATGTGTGCACGTGTGTATTTCTGTATGTGAGTGTGTGTTTTTGTGTGTGCTTATGTGTATGTATTTGTGTGCGTGCGTGCTGGTGCATGCACGCGTGTATTTGTTTATGTGTGTGTATGTTTGAGTGTGTGTGTGTGTGAATGCGTATGTACGCGTGCCCGCCCTCACATGTTTGTGTGTGTGTGTGTGTGTGTGTACGTGTGTGTATCAAACTTGTGAGCTGCATGACTGCCGTATGTCTGCATTTTAACTATTTAGGTACTTTTCTCTTTGTTTTTTAACCCCCTCTCTCTCTCCCTCTCTCTCTCTCTCTCTCTCTGTATATATATATATATATATATATTATATATATGTAAATATATATATATATTAAGTCAGAGAGATGGGATGAGTCGTGAAAAGTAGAACGACACACATACACACATCTACGTACGTGTACGTATCACTGTCACTCTCAGAGTATATATATATATATATATATATATATTAAGAGAAAGATAGAGACAGAGAGAGAGAGAGAGAGAGAGAGAGAGAGAGAGAGGAGGAAGAGAAAGTGTTCAGTGAGAGTTTTACGTGGTTTGATCGAAATCAGCTATGGTTGCTCAAAAGTATGGAATTTCACCAGAGTTGCAATTTACTGTTTGATGTCCGCCATTTTGACATTCCCTTCCGACGTAATGATATTTTAATTAGTCCCAATTTGCTTTCTTTTCACAAATGGAAATCTCCCTCTCTCTCTCTCTCTCTCTCTCTCTCTCTCTCCCTCTCTCTCACCCCCCCACACACATACGTACACATATGATGCGAAACAAATTTATGCACAATTTTAAAATGCACCAGAAAGCTTAAAGCGTCTTTGTAAACAATATCTGCGCAAATAACCAGTTGTATCAAATAAATTCAAAGATCTTAGTAAACTTGAACTGACATGCGCAAAGTTGAAAAAGGGTCAAGACCAGATGAACAAGGTTACTGGGTACTTAAGAAAATGGAATAAAAGGTAAAAGGGTTGAAGGTCTCAGGAAAAAAAAAAAAGGTTGTCACATGACCTCTATAGCAGAAAAAGAAACAGTTAACATTTTATTTCAGATGATCTATTTACTGTCGACAGTGTTTTGAGCAAACTCTGTCGACTAAGCCGACTTTGACAGGTTTGAATTCAGAGATGTCTTTCTCCTAAATTGGTTGCCATACCGAGGTTAAAGCTCCCAGTCTATTCTACTCATTGCTGGAGGGAGAATAATTGGATTCATGCCTTTCCCAAAGTTATTAGCGGTATGTGAAAAGCAAACAGTTTTGTCCAAGATTTGAACTCGTGTCACCGTGTCCATTTTCTACGACGGTAATCATTACACTACGAACGCCTCCAGAAATCTGAGTCAGTTAATTCCATCGTTTGGTAAACATTTGGATTGAACATTCCGAGTTGATTTAAAAAATAAGATAAGCCATTCAATGAGCACAGATTTACGGGCCAGATTTTCACCAGAAATCCACTGATAACCTGTAAATAACCCGATGTTGGAAAGAATTTAGTATATATTTGAGACGTGTTAAAGTGCAAATAAAATAATATGATTATACATAAAACCCATCAAAAATTTGACTTTGAAAGCACAGTATAAATCTAAATGAAATAAATGTATTGTGTTAGTAGAGTGTTAATTCTAAGCCTAACAGGAACAAATAAATGAACTGATACTTCGTTTAATTCTAATAATTTATTCATCAACACGTGAAACAATAAATAACAATATATAGTCCTTCCTGTGTATAAAGTTGAGTGTGAGGGACTTACCGGCGCGCTGAAGAAGATATCTGGTATTTTAGGGTTGTCTCTCTGTGAGCTTTTAATATCACTGCCTCACGGAACGTCCGGTGGAATCTGACCGGATTTTGGATTTTTGCACCAAGACTTCTGGGCTCATCACATGATTAGTATATCCAATCACAGAGAGCCTCTCCCTCACTCACTCCATACAGAGGAATTACCATTTTACTTACCCAACAAATGAATTCAGTTTGACTGGGATTCTTGCTTCTAACAACAGAATTATACGTATAATATATTTGATAGTCATACAGGAAATCAACTTTGGTGATAAAATATTGGCAATTTAAACAAAATTTTGATTATGGGTATTTTCTGAATTGCCGAGGCAAAATTGAATGAAACTTCTATAATAAAGTGAAAATCATTGTTTTATAATATATGTATGAAGATTTTCTCCTTCTCCTCACCCCTCTCTCTCTCTCTTTCTGCATTTTTAAAATATTTTCTGATATAGAGAAAATATTTCGGAGTTTTTCTTTTACCCCGCAAAAAGCTATTTTTGAGAGGTCTTATATTAAAATCTAGTTACAAAAAGCAAAATTTTTACAGGAATTGGCGTAAAAATATATAACAAAAATATACATTTCCAGAAAGCAGACGAGTATTTTGTCTTAGATTAACATATGCCTTAGCTTGAAAGTCATTTTAAAGATTACATAACGATTTAAATTACAAATTTTTTTTGATAAAACTGTCCACTTCAAAGCACAATAAGTTTTCAACGAAAATTGTTCGAAACAAAATATTAAAAAAACAAAAAAACGAGTGTTTGCCCCAAGAATCAAAAGTAACAATATAAACATGTCTTGTTACTCTAACAATCTTCAGAAATAGCAAATATCTGATCCTTACCCACTCTGTGTAGGAAAAAGAGCCACATCTTCATTTTTATAAAACCGATTCCCACCCACAATGAGAAAGGGTGGTTTTATTTAAGCCCGAAATTATACGACTTAATTCTCGGCTGCCTTTTTGAATCTACGTTTTTGAAATCACGTGACTGTCCACATTTAATCATTGAGCGCCATTTTCAACAGTTCCCTACAATGTGTTTCCGCTGAGATTGAACTTTGACCTGCTCCTATAAATCACGTCTCTGTAAATGGGCAACACGTTTACAATAACCAAATACCGAGGGTGCCGATTGAAAACCGAGAGAAAAGAAAAAACAAACATTTCCAGTATTTCTTTGGGACTGGAGAAAAAGCAAGATTGGAACTACACAAGGATGCTGTATACTGTTTTGAAAAACCTGGAAGCAGCACCCTACAAAACAGCAGTTGAAAGGCCACTTACCTCCCATCTTGAAAGTCACCCAAGTAAGAAAAGTAAGGACGAACTCATGAATTACTTCTTTTTTATTGGCTCCAAAACATGAACAGACCACTGTTGGTCGACCAGCAGAAACTTATATTCATGATCTTTGTACTGAGATGCTGGCTAACTAGGACGAATGACGAGAGAGAGAGAGAGAGAGAGAGAGAGAGAGAGAGGTTAAGGGAATCTGTGATATCGGTACGTCTTGATAAAAAAGGGACTCGTTTGTTAACGAATTTGATATAGCCAGGAAGTTTTGTAAGGAAAAATTTGGAAATTTTTTTTTGAATGAACTTATTCAGTACCGTCGGCTCGGGCTGTAGAATTCACCGACTGCTTCTCTGCAGAGGAGTAAGACCCCACCCCGCCAACGAGTGTCCTGTTATGACACTAAACAATCTGATGGTGAGGCTCCATTAATGCTGGATCTTTTGGGTAACAGCTGGTGAATTTCAAAAATGCAATCTGGACGTGAGGACACTTTAAAAGAACGATATGCAATAAAATTGTGTTTTAAACTTGGAAAAAATGCCACAGAAACGTAAGGAATAGTTCAGACTGCTTTTGGAGCATCTTGCATGAATCGAGTGGTATAAGAGATTCAAGGAAGCCAAGATGATGAGAGGTGTGGGAGGAGTAAGGAAGTTAATAGACCAGAGTTGATTGGCCAAAGGGTTAGGGTTAGGGTTACTATGTTGAGCTTTTAAGGGAGTTCAGCAAGAGATTCCGTCGGAAGAGGCCTGGACTCTTCAAATCGGGCCAGTAATTTTCAACATCGACTTTCATAATAAATTCATCCAAATTTGGATCATATAGTTTTTCACCTTCTCTTCAAATATATTATTATTATTATTATTATTATACAACTCTATCACGGATATTGAGCACTCTCCATATCATGGCTTGGCCATCGGCAGGGGCTGTAGAATTTACCGACTGCATCTCTGCAGAGGGGTACCCCCCCAATAAGTGTCTTGAATATGACACTAAACAATCTGATGGTGAGGTTCCTGTGATACTGGGACTTTAGGGAATGTGGAGCACCTCTTCATTGCCATCGCTCCCAGGTCCACTCTGGCCCGGCGTGGTAGCACCTGATAGGGCCCTATCTATGGGTTTAATAGAACTAACAGCATACTTATGCTAAACTGAATTGTTTGATGAAACTGAGTAGCTTGAAATAGAATTTTTTTTCGCAATTACTGTACTTAGATTTAAATAGCGTACTTTTGCTAAACTGAATTTTTTTAAATAGAACTATTTTTTATGAAAATGGATTTGGCGTTAAATAACCCAGAAAGGTTGATATGCCATAAAACCCAAACAACGAACCAACCAATCAATCCATATTATACCCCATTTGGTCTGCCACAAACCCACCAAGTGAGATAGTGACAACCATACACTTATAATGTATATATATGTATATGATCTGTAGGCGAATTGTTTAAAGGCACTTCATTTTTAAACAAGTTTTTAAAGCTTATTTATATGCACATAGTTCAATGGTTACAAGGATTCTAATTGAACATTGATAAACTTAATATTAATGATTTGTTTGCACACAGTTAAATGATTTTAAGTATTATAATCTAACACTTATAAGTCAATTTAGTATTAATCATTTATTTTCATAGAGTTAAATGGTTTCAAGTATTGCTATTTAACACTAATAATTCTGTATAATTCTGTTTTATATTGATCATATGTTTGCACACAGTTTAATCGTTTCAAGTATTGCTATATAATATTAGTAATTCTGTATATATTCCTATGTAATATAAATAATTTGAGCACAAATGTATGGTTTAAAATAATTTGTATTTATGATTCTAGTAAATGATTGAACAGTTCTATTTGATCCGACGATGGGACCCTATCAGGAATTACCAATACAAGTCAGAGTGGACCCGGGAATAATGGCAATGGAAGAATACTCATTCCCCAGAGCTCCAGGATTGGAGCCTCGCCATTAGATGCAGTTTAGTTTCATACCAAGAATATTCTAGCCCAGTCGGCAGGGGCTGTGAAATACGCCGATTGCATCTCTGCCAAGGGGTAAAATCCCCGCTACCAACGAATGTCCAGAAAATGACTCTTAGTCATCTAATGGAAAAGTCCAGTTCTGGAGAATTGGGGAATGTGAAGTACCCCTTCACTGGCATTACTCCCAGATTCACTCTGACCTTGAATGGTATTACCTGTTAAGGGCCATCTATGAGTCAAATAGAAATGTTCAGTCTTTTCTAGGGATTATCAATAATATTGAAAAGAGTTATTTGTATTGAATAGCAATAATTGAAACCATTTAACTGTATGCAAACAAATAAGCTCCAATTCGTTTAGAAATAAAGTTGTCTACAACCAACACACTTAAAATCAAATATATAAATTGCAAACACGGGTGAGTTCAAGTTTCATTGAGTACTCCATTAACAAGGCCATGTGCCATATATGGTCTCTGACGAAAGCAACAAGCTGGAAACATAGACTTACGTAAGAACAAAATTAATAAATTAATAAATTCCAAAAATACAAATCTCTTTGAGTACCTACCTGTCATATATATATATATATATATATATATATATATAAATATTGGTTTGAATTGGTCTTGTGGGTAGAGTGTTTGCCAATGATCTGGAAGACGGAAGTTTAATCCTACCGAAGACTCAAGAAATGGTACTTGATACGTCTTTGGTTAAAACTCAACATTATAAGGTGTGGATCAAGAGTAAGTGGAGCAAATCCAGGGGAAAGAGTAGTGGCCTTCCCTACACTTTGAAAAAGAAGCTTTCGGGTTAGATCGACTAACTAACTTAGATATTGAAATTCAGCCCTTTATTGTTAATTTAAAAAGTTTGTAAAGCACATTGCTTATATTCAGCTTTTCTGTTCAGTGTTGATGTTATCAAAAATATGTATTGTGCCAGATATAAGAATAAAGAATTTTAGTAAATTTGACGACATATAAGACACATATTCAACATTATTACGCAGCTTCCCAACAAGTAAGAAGGTGTGTCATCGTGGTGTAATGGTTAAAGCAATGGACTGCGGAATCGTTGTAAGCGCTACTATGTTCACTTTTGGGCAAATACCCTTGGGAAAGGTATGAACCCCCTTATCCTCCCAGCTATGGGTTAAATAGTACCGCTACTGTTCTTCTAGACGCATGGCTTTGACATTAAATAACCTACAAAGGTTGTTATGTCATTAAAACAAAGGTTCATTCACAGGATTGTGACACAGACTTCTTTGCCATTGTAGATGGAGTTCTGCTTAATAACCATTTCTCTTCATAAATTGCCTACACCACATACTTCGAACGTCGATTAATCTAAAAAACTAGCTTTAAAATAGATAAATAAATAAAGTCAAGAATTTGACGATACCCCGCAGAAACCATAAAGGACGCTGATTATGCAGATGACATCGTTCTTCTGGCAAGTACACCTGTCCAAGCTAAATCTCTACGGCATAGCCTGGAGCAGGCAGCAGGAAGCATTGGTCTCTACGTGAATGTAGACAAAACGGAGTACATGTGTTTCAATAAAAAAGAAGACAGCTCCACTCTAAAACGCAGTTCCCTGAAATTAGTAGATAAGTTTCTGTGCCTCGGTAAGCAACGTCTCATCTACTGAAAGTGACATCAATAAGCGCACAGTAAAGGCATGAACAGCTAGCTATACGCTGTCGATCATATGGAAGTCTGATTGATCCGATTAAATAAAAGGGAATTTCTTTCAAATGTTGTATACTACGCGTATACATATACATACTACAAATGTAAGCAGAAACATAATCAAATATAATATACGAATTTCAATGAACGAACGAACACACTTCTTTATAAACATATATCTCACACACTTTATTCTCGAAAGGGTTGATGTTGGTTGTGAGTGAGAGATGAGCTGGAGACAGGGACAGACTGTTAGACACAAAGTTCTTCTTTCGATCATAGCAGCACTTCTTCCTCATCTTGGTTTGGTTGCTCAACCATGGGTCACTGAGGGCTCAAAGCCCTCTGTCTGCCGCTTGTTCTCAATTCGGCATCTTGTCCCCAACTGACTAGAGCCGTCTGTGGGCTGGTTATATTATTGTTTAACGTCCACCTGCTTCCGCTGATCTTCCACTTATTTGCACGCTTGGTCGAGCGTCAATATGTTACACAAGTAGTGGTTGTGTCAGTACTACTTTATGGATGCACCACATGGACGCGGAAAAAACGCATGAAGAAAAAGCTAAATGGGAACTGCGCAAGAATGCTACGATTTATATTGAAGAAATCCTGGAAGCAACACCCCACGAAACAACAGCTCTCCGGTCACTTAACTCCGATCTCGAAAACCATCCAAATAAGATGATCAAGATATGCGGGACACTGCTGGAGAAGCAAGGACGAACTCAGAAGTGACGTTCTCATGGACATACCACTTATGGCCAACCTACAAGAACTTACCCACATCAGCTCTCTGCAAACACTGGATGTCGTCTAGAAGACCTACCGGGAGCGATAGATGATAGGGACGAATGGTGAGAGCTAGGGATATCCATGCTAGCAGCACGGCTTCTTGATGATGATGATGATGAGGATATATGTAGATTTTGGAACTAGATAACCATCAGGGGTTTGACATGCCATTAAACTAAATAACCTCACCGAACTTAACCGGGACGGGTCTTACCTCTCTGCATGAGTGCAATTGGCGTATTATACAGCCCAACTGACAGGGTGGTTATGCTATCTGAAAATGAAGTCCGTTACCATATATGTTTGGGTGTGAGGAGATGTTTATCCATTTATTATTGTCGTCACAATTTTTTTTTCTTAATTTTCCCATTTCCTGTGTTTACTCACTGAATATTTTTTTGTAATTACAAAACCTGCTTTTTAAAATCATGATGCAAATTAGAAGTCCCATGACAGCAATAAACGTCATTTGTTGGTACATATAATACACATCGCACGTTGACTGTGCTTATAAATGATTTAACATGATGTAGGTTGTTTTGATGGTAGTAAGGGTGCGGAAACACACTTAGAAATTCGCATTTATTCTTTGAGAGAGTAGACTCTTACTATTTCGGCAACCTGGGGGATTTAAAATGTTTTATATAACGAATTTGTGTTTGAAAAGGCTGGTTTTAGTGAAAATATTTTAAGAAGCAAACGCTCGGGAAAGGCATGCACTCCCTTATCCCTACCAGCTATTAGTGAAATAGTATCACTGTTGTTCTTCCATAAGGATGGCTTTGACATGAAATAACCCACTAAGCTTGATATGCCATTTAACAAAGAAATCTAAAGAGAAAAGAAACGATCCAATCAATGATATTTAGGAAAGAGATGGCTCCTAGTTTAATAGTTGTTACACTTAAATCATGAATTTGAAAGGTTAATAATAATGTTCAACGCTAACCCACACTCGACAAAATTGCTATTAATTCGTAAATGGAAATCGCTTTATTCTCTATTTTTTTATTGTCTTACACTAACAAATATCTCGCAAGGAAACGCGTATTTTTTCTGCGTTCCAGTTACACGTAAGCATATTGAGGAGGCGCTCTTGGCATAATGGTTATCGTCGTAGAAAATGGTCACGGTGACCTAAATACAGATTCTGGAAGAGGCTGTTTGCATTTCATATAGCACTAATACTCTTGGCAAAGAAATGCATCCAACTATTCTCCTTCCAGCCCTGGGTCAATAGTAGGTCAGACTGTGCTCCTTAATCTCGGTATGTGCCCAGTCTAGGAGAAAGAAAACTCTGATTTCAGATCTGTTAAACTCCTTTAAAATGTTGACTTTGTGTCGCACTTTCTTCATGGGAGAGGGATTGAGGGAATACACATTAGCATAATCCTATTTAACAACCCCTCCGCTCGGACAGGATATGACACAAGGTCAATTTTCTAAGCGGAGTTCAACAGGTTTGAATTCAGAGTTGTCCTTCTCCTAGACTAGTTGCCTCACCAAGGCTGAAGAACCTAGTCTGTCCTACTATTTACCCATAGCTGGAGGTAGAATAATTGGATTCATATCTTTCCCAAGGGTATTAGTGCTATGTGAAATGCTATCAGTCTTGTCCAGGAATTGAACTCGTGTCGCCGTGTTCATATCCTGGGACGATAACCATTACACCACGGGCACATTAGCATAATGAAAGTTTTTGTAAAGTCGAGATTTGTGTGTGTTAGTTCTCTGTGTAAGTATGTTTCACGAACATGTGTGTACACCTTTATTTAAAACAAAACTATGTTGAATAGGAAATACACACATATATATATATATATATATATATATATATATATATATATATATATATATATATATATATATATATATATATATATATATATATATATATATATATATATATATATATATATATATATATATATATATATATATATATATATATATATATATATATATATATATATATATATATATATATATATAAAAGAAAAACCTTTAACAATTACTAATATTTTTTGTGATAATATTTATTTCAGCAGACCATTATTTTTTAGATGTTAGATCTACATCTTCAGACAAAGAAAAGCTCATAAAATAATCAAAGATTTTCTTTGTGTGAAGATGCAGATATAACATTTTGAAAAAATTAAAGGTCTGCTATTATCCCAAAAAATATTAGTGATTTTTAAAGGTTTTTATTTGATAAGGAAATAGTCGCTCTGTATTTTGATTCCTCGTTATTTTACATTGAGCACTTTATTGGATTTTTAAATTACATGCATATGGAAGAAAGAAAATCCTTGAATAGAATCGTTCTCACCATCTGCTAACTTGGCTTGTATATATATATATATATATATATATTGTCATCCACAGACCGACTGTTTCGGTGTATCACAACTCTTCAGTGTGGCTAGACACGTAAGACTCTTGAAGTTGGGATCGAAACCCGTCCAACTATACGTTAGATTTAGCATCAGCCTGCTCGGCCAACAAGCGTACCACGTCAGCTAAGGAATTATAAGGTATTAAGTTGTTTGCTATATTAATAAATAAAATACTTAATATCTGTGATTGAACATGAATGAGGATTGCGTTGATACAGAGCCAACGGAACTTATCATATTTACCCAACCCCTCCGCTCGGGTAGGATATGACACAAGGTCAATTTTTTAAGCGGAGTTTAACAGGTTTGAATTCAGAGTTTTCCTTCTCCTAGACTAGTTGCCTCACCAAGGCTGAAGAACCTAGTCTGCCCTACTATTTACCCATAGTTGGAGGGAGAATAATTGGATTCATACCTTTCCCAAGTGCTATGTGAAATGCAATCAGTCCAGGATTTGAACTCGTATCGCCGTGTCCAATTCCTGCGACGATAACCATTGCACCACGGGCACCTCCTCATAAGGAACTTATTGACTGTATATTTCTCGCTTACGGTTCCATTAGATATCCCTTTATATACTGTTCTGCGTGGTACGATGGGTAGGGTGATTTATTTTTAGGGCATTCTGGGAAAAGCGCTTTAGTATATATTACGTGGTTATGAGACACTATGTACGTGGTCCGCCAAGCAGACGATCCTTTTGTCTGTTTTGGCGCGAAACCAGACAAAGGGTTTGGACTCGAGATCTCGACTGGAACGCCAGTCAAGGAATTGGAAGAAGGAACTCAGAGAGAAGGCAGTTGGCAGTCGATACCGGACAGTAGAAGAGACCAGTCGGCATGAGATAGGGTCCAGAAGCAGTGAGGAAAGACCAGTCAAGATGAGCCAGCACTCCTCGTGGTTTGTAGAAATTTCGCTAGAAATACACGCTAGCGTTAGTCTACAGGGAATGCAGTGTCACAACTTGCCCTTCTTGCACTTGAGTTGACCCAAGCCTTATTGTTCGTTTGTTCTTTGTTCTTTCCTCCCACTCCCTTGATTGTATTTCTTGTAGCCTGGAAGAAATGTGTGATACCCCTATCGGAACCACTTGATGATCACCGGTCAAGATTGAAATGGTTTAAAGAAGTTGATGTATCGGAGGGCCGATTGGGTATTGTCACAGTTATATTAATTTTGAAATTCGCTAATCTATTTATACTATCATGTTTAATTTTGATTATTCTTGTTGTTGTTGTTTTGTTAGCGAGTTTTTGGCCTGGTCTTTCACTAGAGTCTGAGTGACAGCTTGTCTCCTCGGGTCACCAGGACACTTCTCAGTATTCTAGCCAATCTCAGTTATCCTGTAGTTTGGATGGATTCAATTCGTCCTCCGAATTCCCAACTCTTCCAGTCCTCTTTAGAGACCGTTCCAAGTGCACCAGCTATGATTGGTATCACCGTCACCTTCTTGCTCCACAACTTTCTTAGTTCTCTGGCAAGGTCGAAGTACTCGTCTTTCTTTTCACTTTCTTTGATTTTTAATCTATGATCCACTGGGACGCCAAAGTCCACTATACGGCAGGTTCTCTTTTTTTTCTGTTTTTCTTTTTGTTAATCAACACTAAGTCTAATCTTCTGGTTGGGATTAGGGGATCTGTTTGTATCTCGAAATCCCGGAAATTTTTTTGCGTCTCATTCTATCCCATTTAGTAGTATGGTCAGATTTTACTTTCTTGTACAATTCCCAATGGATCTCCTTCCTCACCGAGTAGTTTTTAGTCTTATACTCCCTTTGCGCAAGTTTGCTACATTCGCTTACGTGATTGATGGTTTCTCACTTGAGTCTGAGAGACACCAAGTCTCTGAGATTGTTCTCAGTATTTTGGTCGATCTTAATATTACTTTAGTTTGGATGTTTTCCACTCTTACTACTATTTCAAAGTCCGCCAGTCCCAGTACCAATTCTTTGGTGGTTGTACCGAGTGCACCAACTATAACTGGTATCACCGTCATTTTCATGTTCTATAGTTTTTTTTCAATTCTCTTGCAAGTTTTTAGCACTTATCTCTCTTTTTGCTTTCTCTCAGTTTTACCTACTTGGCATTTTTTTAATGCTGACTATCACTAGGTCTGGACGTCTGGCAGTGATTAGGTGATTCGTTTGTATATCAAAATCTATTATTGATATTTTTATTTACAAGGGTCATTCAATGAATAAATGATAAATAAAATGATTCACGTTCTGCTTAATTTTTCAACATATTCTCTAAATTCTTTAAAGCAAATTTTTCCCATCGTAAAACAAGCTATCGCATCCTTTCAGCGTCGGAATCTTTGGGTCAAGTTTTTGAGCATTTGCATTCACTTGTCTTCTGTTTATCGTGTTACGTTTCGCCCAGGCCAAACAAATGACAACATGTAATATATATAACAATATATTTTCATTTTCTCTACGGACGCTTGTGTGAAGTAGGAGCAATCAGGATAGGTATCTGAATCGTTCGTCTATGAGGCCTGGACGCTTCGGTGTAAGTTAGACGATGGCCGAGAAAACGCACACGGGGTAACGATGGGACAAGCTTGCGTGAACAGCGGAATTTCTCTGCCATCCG
>OY757928.1:81415202-81600202 GCA_963585895.1 Sepioteuthis lessoniana
CATTATAAATTTATTTCGGCGGAGAATATCATTATACTCTCCGTCTCATCAGATGATTCCACCCGTTTAATTTGAGGTTGAAAAACAATAAATTTGAATTACAATCTGATTCTGATTGTATGAAAATAAATAGATTATACAAACTGTTATCAGGGGTAGGCGCCTCTGGTGGTGTAATGGTTAGCAAGCTCGACTAGCAACCTACACGAGTGAGTTCGAGTCTCATTGGGTGCCCCTTTCCTATGGCCTTGTGCCACATCTAAGCAAAAAAGCTTAGTAAATTTCCAAACTGTTATCAGGGAAAAAATTCAACCAAAAAAAGATAAGATTAATGGCACCCGTACTGTTTGAAAATAATCAAATAGTACTGCGATGCCAAGCCAAAAGAATACACCGACTGTACCTCTGCAGAGGGTAAGACCCGCCCCAAAAGAGTGTACTAAATATAACACTAAACAATCTGATTCCAGTAATTGTGGAGGTTTAGGGAATGTGGAGCACCCTTTAATTGCCATTGCTCCCAGGTCCACTCTGAACCGGAGTGGTAGCACCTGATATGGCCCTATCTATGGGTTAAATAGAACTAACGGCATACTTATACTCAACTGAATTGTTTATCTAAACTGAGTAGCTTGAAATAGAAATGTTTTTGACAATTAAACCGTACTTACATTTAAACTGCATGCTTATGCTAAACTGAATTATTTGAAATGGAATTGTTTTTTGACATTGAAAATGTACGACACTAAACTCAATTGTTTAATATAGAACTGTTTTGACATTTAACTGTGTGTAAATAAAATCTGTACTTATACTAAACTGAATTAGCTGAATTAGAAGTGCTTGACTAAACTGAATAGCTTGGAATAGAAATGTTTTTCACAATTAAACTGTACTTACATTAACATTGCGTACTTATGCTAAACTGAATTGTGGGAAATAGAACCATTTTCATAAAAATGGATTTGGCGTTAAATAACCAACAAAGGTTGATATACATAAAACCCAAACAACTAACCAACCATCAAGCTAAAAGAAAAAAAACACCGTAAACATAAAAAGTGCTTAATACACGAAATAGATCGAATTTAAAGAATTTAAGCTTAGAGAGTCATATCAATCTACCTGGGTTTCACCAACTAGATCATTAAGAAGAATCTTACTAATATATATATATATATTGGAAATGACTGCAGATTCCAACAATCTGCGGGATCAAGCGTTCAATTGAATAAGATGATGACCGAAATGCCCTTTTCTCCCCCATGTTAGATCTCAAACACATTTTTAATTTTTTCCAAACCACTCTAACCAAACCCAAACATTATATATATATATATATATATATAAGTAAAAAGTAAGTAAAGTTAGCGACCATAGTCGAGGGTGACCCGAAGGCTCCCTTTTCGATAGCTACTACACCAAGGTGTAGGGGAGGGCGCTACTCCATTCCCAGGATTGCTCCACTTTACCCTTGAACCGTACCTTATAATGCTGAGTGTTAGAGTGTTAAGCAAGGTGGTATCAAGTACCATTTTTAAAGTCTTTGGTATGACTCGACTGGGATTGAACCCAGGTCTCCCGGGCCATTGGCGAACACTCTAACCGCTGGGCCAATGTCGGGCTCCGTAGATTTCGTTTGAATTTCTGCTTGTTCGAGTAGGAATACATTTATTAGCGAACAAAAGCTAAAATGTTTTCCTTACCGTAAAAACTACGAAAGAGACATATAAATATTCACGAGGTAGGTATATAAAATTCCTTCACCTGAAACCTAGTTTCCACGTTACCTTCGATTTTGAATATTGGCCTACAACAGAATTCAGTGTTAACTTTAAAGCTTATGCTTTATCTTTGTGGAACATTGATAATATCAATTCTGTATTTATGACGATAAATTATTGCTGTAAGTACGAAAAATTATTTTAAAAGAGGTAAGTAAGTTGGTGATTTAGTCGAGGGTGAGCCGAAGGTTCCCTTTTCAAAAGCTAATACACCGAGGTGTCGGGGAGGGCGCTACTTCTTTCCTTGGATCACTCCACTTTACTCTTGATCCTTACCTTATAATGCTGAGTACTAAGCAAGGCAGTATCAAGTACCATTTTTTGAAGTTTTGGTACGATCCAACCTGAGATTGAAACCCGCTCTCATGGACCTTGGTGAACATTCTACTCATTAGACTATCTACTTATCCTGAATATCCCGTTTTGTTTGAATAAGTAATTATTCTTTTAATTACTTCAGAACTAATCTCGGCAGCCAAAGTGTTGTTATC
Organism: Sepioteuthis lessoniana; assembly: GCA_963585895.1. Taxonomy (NCBI): domain Eukaryota; kingdom Metazoa; phylum Mollusca; class Cephalopoda; order Myopsida; family Loliginidae; genus Sepioteuthis; species Sepioteuthis lessoniana. The sequence goes on from OY757928.1 coordinate 81,417,478, forward strand.
AACATTGAGCTTCTCGCAAACCGGCAACGATAGCCTCATTGAAAATCAAAATTTTAAATATGTCTTGCTCTCTTGTCAGTGATGAAAAACATTACCCACTGTCTTTACTGTGCTCACATCACAGTTAAACGTTCGTAAGCGTAAATGATTTTAGCGGAGTTCTTTTCCTTTCTTTTTTTAGGGGGATGGAGAAGGGGGCTATATAGAGAAATGAAGATTTAGAAGATTTATTGACTGAGTGAATTATGAAGACAGAGTCAATATTTCAAATATACCACAAAGAGAAAGCGATAGAAAAGCAGTTTTCGTAGAAGCACTTGTCCAGAATAGTCCTCAACATCCTCGCAGTAATATACGACGGTCAATTTGTACTGGTTTCAATACGTCAAGCGGGTTATTTCAGACAAATACCTCAAAAACTGGTTAACTGAATAAAAGAATTATTAATATCATCATATTTACCACCCCTCCGCTCGGGCAGGATATGACACTAGGTCAATTTTTAAGCGAAATTTAACAGGTTTGAATCAGAGTTTTCCTTCTAGACTAGTTGCCTCACCAAGACTGAAGAACCCGGTCTGCCCTACTATTTACCCATAGCTGGAGGGAGAATAATTGGATTCATACCTTTCCCTAGGGTATTAGTGCTATGTGAATGCAATCAGTCTCGTCCAGGATTTGAACTCATGTCGCCGTGTCCATTTTCTGCGACGATAACCATTACACCACGGGATAATTAATATCATTATCACCAACATCAAATCATGCTGAGAGCGTGGAGTTTCAAGACACCCACTCACGACTCGTACCTATCATCTATCGCTCCTAGTTGGTCTTCGAGACTGTGTCCAGTGTCCGAACAGAGCTGATATAAGTAAGTCTTAGCTGGTCAGTCATCACGGATTAGTCCATATCTTAGTGTCCTAAGAGAACGTCCTAAACGAGTTTCTCTTGCTTCTCCAACAGTGTCCTGCATGGCTAATTCGTGAAACGGTCAGTGGCCGTTTTATGGGATGTTACTTTCGGGATTATTTCAAAACAACACGTAGAATTTTTGGGGAGTTTCCATCTTGTTTTCTCTTTATGCGCTTCGTTAGTGTCCATGTGGTGCAACCAAATAGTAGTATTCATATAGCTACAACTTGGAAGAAATCCAGTTTCATTTTATCATATATGATCGATAAACAGTCAATAGCAGTCCTTGCTTAATCGATATATAAAACACAATTTTACATGAGTTTACAACGAAAACCTTATCGAAGTCTTTTAAAAATTTGGAAATTTTTTTAAATTTTAAAACACGTGACAAGACATCTACAAACCACTAAAAACTATTTCAACCCCACAAAATATGTATGTATATATAGACAGAATTTGGCGTTAAATGACCTATAAGGGTTGATATGCCATAAAACCCAAACAACCAATCAACCAATCAACCCCACCAACCCACAAAAAACCCCAAAGAAAACATAAACAAAAACAAAAACAAAAACAAAAACAAATAGTTGGTTGGTTGTTTTATTTTATGGTGTATCAACCAATTTTGGGTCATTTAACGCCGAATTAAATTCCAAACAATTCAGTTTAGTATAAGTATAGTTTTTGTTTACAAACAGTTAAATGATAAAACAGTTCTATTTAAAACAATTCAGTATAGCATAAGTAAACAGTTTTGTTCTATTTGACCCGTAGATAGGACCCTATCAGGTGCTACCACTCCGGACAGAGTGTTCCTGGGAGCGATGGTGATGAACGGGTACCCCTCATTCCCCAAAGCACCTGCATTACTGGAGCCTTACTATCAGATTATTTAATGTCATATCCAGAACACTCGTTGGGGGAGTCTTATCCCTCTGCAGAGATACAGTCGGTGTATTCTACAGCCCCAAAAAACAAACAGAATGTTTGAATCAAAATTTCATTTGTTCTCGTGATTTATAGTTTATATATGGGGGCTCATTGGCCTAGTGGGTAGAGTGTTCGCCAATGGTCCGGGAGATCTGGGTCCAGGGCGCGTCATACCAAAGACTTTTAAAATGGTACTTGGTAAAACCTTGCTTAACACTCAGCAATATAAGGTACGTATCAAGGGTAAAGTGGAGCAATCCAGGGAAAGGAGTAGCGCCTTCGCCTACACCTTGGTGTAGTAGCTATTGAAAAGGGAGCCTTCTGGTCGCCCTTGACTAAAGGAAGACAACTTTACTTCACTTATGGAGGCAAAATCGTTTTGGCAATGATTGGAAAAAAAATGTAAGCAAAAAAATACTTAGACAAATTTTGTGTTTTTAACCAAATTGTACGCAACGCACACAAATACATACATACATACGTACACATACGCACACAAATACAAGCACTAGTGCACATACACACACACAAAGTGTTCGTACAAAAAAAGAACTTGTCTTTTGAATTTAGTCGTTCAAATGGACTAAAAAGTAGAAATAAAAAAAGCAAAAAATAAACAAACACCAGCACCTTACCAGAGAACTAAAAAAATGTGGCATATGCAGATGACGGTGATACCAGTTGTATGTGGTGTACTTTGAAAGGGAACTGGAAGAGTTGGAGGTCGGATGATAAATCGCGACTATCCAGGCTACAATTTTGTATAAATTGGCAAGAATACTGGGAAAAGTTCTGAAGACCTGAGGAGACTTACAGTCACTCAGAAAGGAACCTGCCGAAGTGTAGCGTTTACCATCCTGGCAGACCACAGAGTAAAACTGAAAGAAAGGGAAAAAAGATACCCGTACATGGACCTTACAAGGGAACTGAAAAAAACTATGGAACATGAAAATGACGGTGATACCAATTGTAATCGGTACGCTCGGTAAGTCACTAAAGGATTGATAATGAGATTTGGATATAAAAGAACGAGAGGAGACTATCCAAACGAGAGCATTGTTGAGGTAGGCCAGAATACTGAGAAGAGTCCTGGAGACTTGAAGAGATTTATTGTCACTTAAACTCCAGAGAAAGACCATCAGTTCACGCTGGTGTGAAAAGCTCTCAATGGGGTATAGACATAAATAATAATAATAATAATAATAATAATAATAATAATAATAATAATAATAATAATAGATCGTGCCAATTGTGATTGGTGCGTTAGGCACAGTAACTAAAGGATTATTAAAGGGTCTGGAGGACTTGGAAGTTAGCGGACGGATGGAGACTATCCAAACGACAGCATTGCTGAGGACGGCCAGAATACTGAGATAAGTCCTGGAAACTTGAGGAGACTTGCTGTCACTCAAACTCCAGTGAAAAACTATCAGCTAATACTGATGTGAAAAACTCTTGAGGAGTAAATGATAATAATAATAATGAATATAATAAAAGGGATTGCGGGACTTAGAAATAAGAGAACGAGAGGAGACTATCCAAACTACAGCATTGCTGAAGTAGGCTAGAATACTGCGAAGAGTCCTGGAGACTTAAGAAGACTTGTTGTCACTCAAACTCCAGTGAAAAACCATCAGCTAATGCTGATGTGAAAAACTCTCAAGGAGTAATATATGAAAATAATATGGTAGATAAGTGAACAAATACAATATAGTTAAGGAAATAACCACGCCCTTCTCTACAATCTAGATCAACCTTCCTATCATACCTCACACAACAGTATCAAAAGGAATACTCACTGCGTGTGTCCTCTTGGTCTAATGATAACATCGACTAGTTTGGTTTCTTTGTTTAATGGCATATCAACCTTCTCGGGTTATTTAATGCCAAATCCATCCCTCTAGAAGGACAGTTGTTGATAAAATAGGCGTGAAACTAACAGTCACCAAGAACTGCTGACTACACTATCCTAAATTAGGTATTTAAGATCTATCCCCGATACTAAGACCTTTGTTTATATATATATATATATATATATATATATATATATATATATATATATATATGTGTGTGTGTGTGTGTGTGTGTGTGTGTGTTTATTTTTCCACCATACAACGTGTGAAAGCACGTGCGATACCCTGTCCTCATCAGCCGCCAACCAGAGGTGATAACACTGTTTCGGTAGCTCAAGGCGGCTACCGAAACTGTGTTATCATATATATATATATATATATATATATATTATAACAGTGTTGGTTGTCACTAAATCACTTTGTGGGTATGTGTCGAACCAAGTGCAATATGGAGAGTACTCAATATCTAGGATAGAGCTATTAATTAATAAAAATAGATAAATATATATTCTTTATTCACCTTCCTCTGATATGCAGGGTTAATGTTTTGTTCCTTAGCTATAGTCACCTACATATACAGAAATAAAATAACGTAGCGAAATATTAATATACAACCACGAATTCACATCCGCTTACACAACGCGCTGCGTTTGTAGCTTGGCTTAACCTAATAAAAACACACATTCATACGTGACTATAACCCATACACGCATACGGACACGCCCACACACACTCACACACTTACAACCACACGTAAACATTCATACGAAATCCCAACGGTTTTTGTCTGTATTTTTTCGATTTTCGATTTATTTTATTTTTTTAACTGCCCGGTTATAGTTTTGCAAAAAACTCCATGAAAACCCAGGGTCGCAGTCTAAATTCCATGAATGAAATATATATATCTAATATATTTTATTTATTCATAAGAGTTTTTCACATCAGCGTAAGCTGATGGTCTTTCACTGGAGATTGAGTGACAGCAAGTCTCCTCAAGTCTCCAGGACTCTTCTCAGTATTCTGGCCGTTTTCAATAATGCTGTTGTTTGGATGGTCTCCACTCGGCCGCCAATTTCCAAATCCTTCAGGCCCTTTAATAATCCTTTAGTTACCGTGCCAAAAGGACCAATCACAATTGGTAATATTGTCACCTTCATGTTCCACAAAAGTTGGCGACCGTAGTCAAGGGTGACCCGAAGGTTCCCTTTTCGATAGCTACATAACTAATACCATGACTGGAGTTCGAACTGCAATATTCAGTCAGTCCAGTACGTTTACTACTACGCCATGAAGACTCCCCAGGGTAAATCGTAGGGTATATTGGTGTTTTAGTTTTTGTACAGTAACTAGTCTAGAGGAAGGAAATCTCTGTGTTCAACTTAAACTCTATTCTCTGGATTGCTCCACTTTACCCTTGATCCGTACCTTATAATGCTGAGTGTTAAGCAAGGAGACATCAAGTACCATTTTTTGAGTCTTTGGAATGACACGAACTGGGATTGAACATATATATATATATATATATATATACCGGACATATTGCAAACACTCTCACCATCATGCCAATGTCTGGTAAATATATATATATATTTTAAATAGGATCCTTGTATATATTATATATGATCCTACTTTGATATATATATATATATATATATATATATATATATATATATATATATATATATAAGGATTCTACTTTAATATATATATATATATATATATATATATATATATTCATTTATTTATCTATTAAAGAAGGATCCTTATTTTACATATAATATGTCATGTATGTCATGAGGTGCCCGTGGTGTAATGGTTATCGTTGTAGAAAATGAACACGGCGACACGAGTTCAAATCCTGGACGATACTGATTGCATTTCACATAACACTAATACCCTTGGGAAAGGTATGAATCCAATTCTCCTCCCTCCGGAAGAAGATAGATTTTCACGAAGTATCACGAAAATACACCCATTTTTGGTTGGTTGGTGGTTGGTTGGTTTTAAGGCATATCAGCTTTTATCGGTTATTTAATGCCAAATCCATTTTTATACAAATGAACAGTTCTCTTTCAATAAATTCAGTTTCGCCTAAGTACGCAAATTAGTTCTATTTAACCCAAATTAATTTCCGTCACTTGATGTAATACTTGAAACCATATAATTATCTAAAAATTAATTGGATTGGATTGGAATACTTGAAACCATATAACTGTGTTCAAATTATTTGTATTAAAAATAATTATCAAAAACCAAAAAACAAAACAATTCACCCATAACTGAAGGGCATTAGCATGAACTGAAATGCAGCCAACTTCGTCAAAGAGACGGCTGTAGCGTAACGGTTATTGTCGGTGTAAATAGATCCGGCAACTTGAGCTGAAATCCTGAACGAAGTTGGCTGCGTTTCAGTTCATGCCTTTGGGACTAGCATTAATCAATTTCTTCTCCCTTTAAGTATGGGTAAATTGTTTTGTTTCTTGCTTTCTTTGTTTAATGGCATATCAAATTTCGCAGGTTATTTAATGCCAAAACCATCCTTGTAGAAGAATAACAGTGGTAATGTTTTACCCATACCTTAGGAGATATGGGAATTTTACCATCAACAAGATAATAAGTCTGAAAGTGAACGTTATACAATGGATGGAGTTCGAACTGTGATATCGCAGTTCAGTATGTTGGTCACTACGCCGTGAAGACTCCCCAGGGTAAATCGTAGGGTATATCGGTATTTTATTTTTGGTACCGTTACTAGTCTAGAGAAAGGAAAACTCTGTTTTCAAACCAGATTTACTTGGCTTAAAATTGAACTTGTGTCACATCTTGCTGGTAGCGAATTTATTGGGTAAATATATACATAAGACTACATATAATTGCTTAAAAATAAATAATTAAAAAAAATGACTTCGGTATTAAAAAGGTTTGTCGGGCGCCTCCGGTGGTGTAATTGTTAGACAAGTAAACCTTCACGAGTGATTTCGAGTCTCAATGGGCGCCCCATTCATATAGCCTCATGCCACATCTAAGCAAAAAGCTAAGTAAATTACTATTAAAAAGGGTTGACATATTGTGTAACCTAACAACCAACCTACAAATATTGAAGATGGAATGAAATACGCTACTTTTTTCGGGTATTTTTTCTTTTCCTTTTTTTTTTTTAACAAATTGTTAAGAAGACGACTCAACCGCTCTTAATACAAAAACAAAAGCAAAAACAAAAACAAAAAATCTGTTTTCCACGCAGTGCGCGCTATTCAAATTCCCCTTGCTGCGTGGGCAGATTCATTAGAAATGCTATTACGTTGACATAGATTTGTCGACGGCTGCCTTTTAAGATCGTTCCGTTATGGATCTGCGTGTGGTACGTGTGTGCTAAAACCTTTCTTTATTCCCTTGCTTATTAAAAAAAAAATGAATTGTTGTTTGGCCCCAGAAGGGCAGTGCGTGACTTCTAGATGACAACAAATGAATTACTTTTCATAAACTTTGAAATATCCATTCATAATAGTTGTAATCACATCAGCCTCGTCGTTGTAGCTGCAATAGTCGCATACGCAGGGCGTTGGATTTCGAAAACTGATTTTCAAAGCCAGATCCACTTGAGAGTTAGGCGCAACACAATCTTCAGACAAGAATTTCCTTCCTTTGTCCTTGTCTAAATAAGTTTAGAAAACGAGGTCCCACCATAACACGCCATAAAAAGTTATTTGTTAAGCCTTGTTCAAATCCTTGATAAGGCTGTTTGTATTTTACTTTCGTGCAAAAACCCTTCCAAAAGGCATGAATCCATCTCTACTTTGACAATGGGAAAACACTTGGGCAGCAGGAGTCTCGAGGCGTCGTAGCTAAGGTGCTGGACTGCGAGGAAGCGAGTTCGAACTCCAGTCGCACTATACGTTCACTTACAGACAGACACTGTTTGAAAATGTATGAACCCTCTTATCCCCCACCAATATGGGTTAAATAGTACCACTACTGTCCTTCTGCAAGGAGGGCTTTGGCATTAAATAACCCACGAAAGATGATTGGCCTTTAAACAAAGACACCAAATCAAACCAAACAAGCAGGAGATACTGTTTCAATTGATTGATTGTTCGATTGAATTTGACGGCACTTCAACCCTTCTAGGGTTATTTTATGCTGAGAGGTTGGGGGATCCCATTCATATTATATTTTGTGTGGTTTTTATTTTTTAAAATCTTTTTGTACTTGGTTCTATCAAATAAAAATTATATTAAAACAATTTTTTTTAAACAAATAATTTTTAAACATTTTTTTTTTCAGTCTATACTCGGCGCACATAGTTCTTCTGTCTACATTTCGAGGCGTTCATAGTGTAATGGTTATCATCATAGAAAATGAAATTGGTGATCCAAGTTCAAATCCCGAACGAGACTGATTGCATTTCACTTGGTCTCTATCCCCTTGGGAAAAGTTTGCATTTAACTATTCTCTCTTCAGCTCTGGGTAAATAATATGGTAAACTTGTCTCTTTAACCTTCGTATGGCAACCACTCTAAGAGAAGAAAAACTGTTAAACTTTGCTTAAAAATTGACTTTAAGTCATATTCGGCTTGTTTGGAGGGGTTAGTTAAATGAATGTTTGGTTTTAGTTTAATGGCTGATCAATCTTCGTGGGGAATTCAATGCCAAAGCCATCTTTAAAGAAGAACAGCATCTTTACTATTCAACATATATCTGGGGGGATAAGGGGGTTCATGCCTTTCCCAATTGTTGCATAGCCGTAATACATATACAACCATACACATATACATGCGGAAACAAAAGCAACAACAATGACGAACGAACACATTTCTTTAGAAAAATATACCCCTCACACTTTATTCGAAGGGTTGCGAAAGGGCTGTGTGTGAGAGGTGAATTGGAGACTGAACAGACTGCAACATATTGACCCTCAAGTTCCTCCTTCTTTAGCAGCACTTCTTTTCTCATTCTGCTGGGCTGCTCAACCCGGGGTCCTGAGGGCCCAGCCCGCTGCTGGGAGCTGATTCTCACTGCCTCGAACTTCAACTGCAACTGACTCCAACTAGCTCAACTCTCCGTGGCACCGGGTTATATCATTGTTTAATGTCCACCTGCTTCCTGTGAGCGTCGCATTTGCACCGAATTCAACCCGTCCACGGTCAAGGTTATATCTTGATATCTTCGACCAGATGCACTTGTTTCTCGATTGACGGCTGGGACGAAGGTCAATATGTTACACAATGGTATTAGTCCAAAAGTGAAAGTAAAAACATGTTCTGCTTAGTTTTTAGTGACAATTATAAAATTCGACTTGTTTAATAAGAAAGCAATATTTTTAACCAGTTTTAGTGTTATGGGATATCAACCACTGTAGGTTATTTAATGCCAAATCCATTTCATAAATGCAGTTCTATTTCAATCAATTCAGTTTAGCAAAACTACAGTTTAAATATCTAAAACAAGTTCTATTTCAAGCTATTCAGTTTAGACAAAAAGGTTAAATGGTTACAAGTATTGTAACCACTATTGTATCACTAACAATTCAATTAAACATCAGTCATTTACACACAATTTAATGTTATAACTGAAGTTCGAACTCGCTAACAACGATTACGAAGTCCATCGTTGTAACCATTACACAACGATTTACACGCACCTTTTTTATGGTTTTTCCATTCGTTTTTAACTTCGATCCAACTCGTATCTTTTGATTCCCATGCATATATGAAGAACGTTGTCGTATTCAGGTCGTCTCTAATTTGGATGGAGAATGTTTGATTTAAAAACTCATGTTTCCGACGTTCTTTTATTGCTACAATCTAAATTCTGTCAAACATTTGTTCATTTTTCACAGTTGTTTGATATATCTAGCTATCAATCAACCAATTAATCAATTATTATACGTGGAGTTGGCATGGTGTATACGCTAACGCTCTGGACAGCATTGTCGTGTTCACGCTCCAGTCGCGCTATTTTGTTCACTTTCAGACAAGAAAGATACTAGCCGCCCCCTCGTCTCTCAAACAATTAGTTAAATAGTAAACTCTACTGGTCGAGAAGGGTGATTTTGGCATTAAATTACCCACGAAGGTGCCCGTGGTGTAATGGTTATCGTCGTAGGAAATGGACACGGCGACACAAGTTCAAATCATGGATGAGACTGATTGCATTTCACATAGCACTAATACTCTTGGGAAAGGTATGAATCCAATTATTCTCCCTCCATCTATGAGTAAATAGTAGGGCAGACTAGGTTCTTCAGCCTTGGTGCAGCAACTAGTCTAGGAGAAAGAAAACTCTGAATTCAAACTTGTTAAACTCCGCTTAAAAATTGCCCTTGTGTCATATCCTGGCCAAGCGGAGGGGTGGGGTAAATATGGATATGCCAATAAACAGAGAAAACAAAATTAATCAATGTGTTCTTTTGTTCGTAAATAAGGAAAACTTCTTTTTATTAAATTAATGTATTCTTTCTTGTCCGTTCTTTAAAAGCAAACTTGCGTACACATACGCACATACTCACATATAATTGTGTGTGTGTGTGTGTGTGTGTGTGTGTCCTTCCGTCTTTTTGTATATAAATAAAAATTGAGGCCCCCCCCTAATATTTGTGTGTAGAGATCTGGTTATAAATTGATGGAAATATGCACGTTTTCTAACATGAACGTCGAAAGGAACGTATGTAGGTCTGAATAATTCTCTTTCTTCTTGGGGACCACATATGTCAGTCGTTCTTGAGTCTTCTTTCTCTGAATTTCTTTATAGAGAAGTACGATGACGGCGGTGGCGAAGGCGGAGGCGGAGGCAGAGGCGGAGGCGGGGGAGGAGGTGATAATAATACGAAAGAATTAAATTGCCGAATCAACCGGAAGTGTCCCGCTTCCCGCCGCTGATCTTTTTTTTTGTTTGTTTGTTTTTTTTAGTTCTTTGTTGGTTTTCTTGTTATTGTTTTTTTTTTTTTTTCTTCTACTTTTTGTTTTTCCCTTTACTGCCCTAACTTGTGTTGTTTTCCATTTGCTGAGCCAGCGAAATCTCGTCTTACAGCATTAAAAGGGACACACAGCAACGTCACAATATATATATATATATATATATATATATATATATATATATATATATAATCTACTTCTTTTCTTTGTCTTTTTCAAATGTTTCAATCTATATTAAATGATCAGATTCTTGTGTCTGCAATCGTACTACTTGAGAAAAGCACACGATAGAGCAATTCTAATTAGCGCAGTAACCTTAAAATACTATAATTTAAAATTAACTTTTAATCCAAGCAATTTGTAACTTGATTACGTGAAGTTTATATACGTTTGTGCTTCCCCCAATCGTTATAATTCTTTAGAAAAAGGAAACTATTAAATTCTAATTACTCAATGCACCCCCTTCTATCAGTAAATAGCAGGACAGACAGGGCACTTTAACCTTTATATGACAAGTGGTCCTGGAGAAAGAAAACTTCATTCAAACCAGTTAATCTTCGCTAAAAAAAATAACCATGAGTCGTATCTGGAGGCGTAGATGAGTATATATAAAGATGGCTTTCATACTGAATAACCCACGAAAGTTGATATGCCATTAAACAAGAAAAGCGAGTGACAGAGATAAAATCATAAGCGAATGCAACAGACTGATACAAGAATACAATATACGACTGTTGGAAGGAGGAGATGATCCACCGAGAACAGTGCAAAAGAGTGAACACTGACAAATAATATATGCACGAACAAGAATCTGGGCCAAGAATGAAACGCATAAAGTCATCTGAGGTTTTGAGATACGAATGATCATCCGACCCCGACGAGATGACCACTCCAAGCGTTAATTAACAAAAACAAATGAACTTATTCTCTAGTGGATGTTGATGGTTAATGCTAAAATAAAAGAAATCGAAAAAACAAAGACTTAGACCTTACCAGAGAGCTGATAAACTGTGGAACATGAAGGTGACAGTTATACTAATTTTAGTTGGTTTGACCCCCATAGAATCGTCGGTCGCAAAAGGTCTGAAAAACATGTCTCGAAATTAGAGGTCATGGATAGAGGTACCCGTGGTGTAATGGTTGTCGTCGTAGGAAATGGACACGGCGACAAAAGTTCAAATCATGGACGAGACTGATTGCATAGCACTAATACCCTTGGGAAAGATGTGAATCCAATTATTCTCCCTTCAGCTATGGGTAAATAGTAGGACATACTAGATTCTTCGGCCTTGGTGAGGCAATTAGTCTAGGAGAAGGAATACTCTGAATTCAAACCTGTTAAACTCCGCTAAAAAATTGACCTCGTGTCATATCCTGCCCGAGCAGAGGGGTTGGGTAAATATGATAGATAAATACATAGACCTTGCTGGAGAACTCAAAAACTATGGAACATGAAGTGATACCAATTGTAATATGTGCACCCGGAACAATCCCCAAAGGAATGGTAAAGGGACTGGAATACTTAGAAATCACAGGACAAGTGGAGATTATCCAGACACCAGCACTTTTAAAAACAGCTAGAATACTTAGAAGAGTCCTGGAGAGCAAAGGCGACTTGCTGTCACTCAGCCTCCAGTGAAAGACAATCAGTTAACGCTGGAGCAAAAAGCTTGCAAGGAGAAATATAATAATGTAGTGTCATCTTTTATGTTCCCGACTTTCATTCTAAATTATCAAAGACCTGAGGGGTGTCCCCGTGGTGTAAGGGACTGCGGAATCGTAATACGTGGTGCGTTCAGTAAGTTTTTAGATTTTTTTGTACATGCGTTTAAAATTGTCGTAGACTCTTGAAAATTCAATGTTATTGCTATACATCTTATGAAATGACTGACTAATTTTTAGGATTGCAGGTTTAAATGAACAGCTACAGCAGGAATTGGAATACACCCTACTAATATATATAAGAAGTGCCTTCAATGAGTTTCCGGACTTTTTTCGTATGGGCGTTTAAAATTGTCATAGAGTCTTGAAAATTCACTATGTTATTGCTATACATCTTATCAGATGACTGACAAATTTTTATGATTTCAGCTTCAAGTGAACAGCTACAGCAGAATTTGGAATACACCCTACTAAAGCCTGATTGTCACATCTGGTGAATTTCAAAATTGCAATCTGACACTTTAGAAGAACGATATGCAATAAAGTTGTGTTTTAAACTTGGAAAAATGCCACAGAAACGTATGGAATGCTTCAGACTACTTTTGGAGCATCTTGCATGAATCGAGCATCAGTTTTTGAGTGACATAAGAGATTCAAGGTACCCGAGGTGTGATGGTTATCGTCGTAGGAAATGGACACGGTGACACGAGTTCAAATCCAGGACGAGACTGATTACATTTCACATAGCACTAATACCCTTGAAAGAAACCTAATTTTCCTCTTTAAAAACAAAGACATAATATATCCCTAAACGAGTTGACATGGCGTTAAAATTGATTAACCTATAAACTGACAGTGTTCAATCTCAGTCGTTCATTTATTTCACTTCCCGCAAAACAGCAGCTGTACGGCCACCAACCTCCCATCTCTAAAACCATCCAATTAAGACGAACAAGACATGAAGGAAACTGCCGGAGAAGTATGGACGAACTCTTAAGCGACGTTCTCCTACGGACTCCTTGAAACGGATATGCAAGTATTAGACGACCAACTTGAACTTATCTACAGCAGGTCTGTACGGACACAGGATATAGTCTATAAGACCTGCCGGAAGTGATGAATGATAGAGATGGATGATAGAAATGTATGGCGAAATAGAGTCAGGGAAAACAATATTAGTAGCACGATATGACGATGATGATAATGATGACGCTATCGTCATCATCATCATTATCGTCATATCGTCATTATCATCATTATCGTCATATCTCCTCCGGCTGCAATGCACTTGTTGTACCGTTCCAACAACTTCTGGAAGGCCCCATGGAAGTCCTCTTGTGTGAGCGTCTCAATGACCTTCGTCACAGCCTCTTTCATCTCCTCAATTGTCTCATACTGACAGTCTCTAAGCTTAGGGAATAAGCAAAAGTCACAGGGAGCAAGGTCTGGATTATAGGGACGGTGAGGAACTGTCTTGGTCAAATAGTCTGTGACAAGGATAGAGTTGTGGACTGATGCATTGTCCTGGTGGAAATGCCACTGGTCCGATTTGAAGAGTGATGGCCTCTTCCGACAGAATCTCTTCCTGAGCTCCCTTAAAACCTAAACATAGTAACCCTAATCCTAACCCTAACCCTTTGGCTAATCAACTCTGATGTATTGAGTTCCTTACTCCTTCCACACCTCTCATCATCCCTCACAGACTCCCTGCCTTCCTTGAATCTCTTATGCCACTCAAAAACTGATGCTCGATTTATGCAAGATGCTCTAAAAGCAGTCTGAAGCATTCTATAGGTTTCTGTGGCATTGACTCTGATTAAAGTAAGTCGAATTTGATAATAGTCGTTAAAATCTTAGCAAGAACAGCTATTCACGTCGAGTACGTGAGTCTGTGATTGTGTCTGTGAGGCGTAAAATAAAAACTAAAAGTAATGTGCCCATGTGCTGTGAGTGAATTTGATAAAAGATATGTGGGGAATAGTAATGATTTAGCGGAACGAACAATTTCACTATTGTTTAGTTGCTTTGTTTTCCTTTGATCTCAATAGCCGCTCAAATATTTCAAAACAATTATTTTATATCAGAGCAAAGCGAAATACTTCTACATCCCGTCGACACAATTTGGGGGACAGTCTGCTTTAATTCTTAAACTAAGGAAAACCAATTTCTGATGAGAATTCCCATTCAAAGTTCATGTGGTAAAAGATTGAAGTATATATATATATATATATATATATATATATATATATATATATATACTTCAATCTTTTACACACACACACACACACACACGCACACACACATATATATATATATATAAACTTCGTGTAAAAATTTGAAGTATATATATATATATATATATATATATATATATGTAAAAGACTGAAGAATATATATATATATATATATATATATATATATATATGTATATGTATATATATATATATACTCTTCAGTCATATATATATATAATTTGAGAAAGAGCGTGAGGGAGAGAGAGAAATAGGGAAAGAGAAGGATTAGGAAAATAAGAAACTTTCTGAATATGCCAAAAAGGAGTGTGTGTGTGAGAGAGAGAGAGAGAGAGAGAGAGAGAGAGAGAGAGTTGGCATAAAGAGAGAGATTAGAAGCATATAGATGGGACTGTTTGAATCTGTCAAAAAGTGGAGAAAGATCTGGGAGAGAGAGATGCATGTATATATATACAGAGAGAGAGAGACAGAGAAAGAGAGAGACAGAGACAGAGCGAAAGACATACAGACAGACAGAGAAAAGGGAAGAATTGGGTGAATGGAAAAGAAAAGGATTCAAGCTTCTGGATTGGAGAACACCGGCTTTACATGTTTAAATGAACGAGTCGAGAGAGAGAGAGAGAGAGAGAGAGAGAGAGAGAAAGCGACAAAGAGAGGAGGAGGGGACAGAGAGAGGGAGGAAGAGAGCGACGAAGGAACAGAGAGAGGGAGGGAGGAAGAGAGGAAGGGACAGATAGAGGGCGGAAGAGAGAGGGCGAGGTACAGAGAGAGGAAGGAAGAGAGAGTGAGACAGAGAGAGAGAGAGAGACGGAGACAGAGAGAGAGAGGAAGGAACAGAGAGAGAGGCACAGAGAGAGGGAGGAAGAGAGGGGAGAGAGAGGAAGGGACAGAGAGAGGGGGGACAGAGAGGGGGAGGAAGAGAGAGGGGGGACAGAGAGAGGGAGGAAGAGAGAGGGGGGCAGAGAGAGAACAATTACAAATTCGAATTTTGAAAGCAAGTAAGTTTAATTAATGAAGCAGCTTATTAAGTTATTTTACATATTCAGTATTTGATGGCACATAAAAAGCCATGAGCATATAAGAACCCCCAACCCTCTCCATTGCAGCAAAAATGTCTTAATGGTAAGCTTTTAATACTATCTATCTATCTATCTATCTATCTATCCTATATATATATATATATATATATATATATATATATATACGGTGGTAACCAAGACACTGGCGTTTGGTCTTTTTCATTGAGAAGTTTACTGTAATTGTTGAGGTTGGATTATGATTGCAAAAGATGAAATTACACTGATCGTCTTTCGCGGGAGACTGAGTGACAACAAGTCTCCTCAGGTCTTCATGTTGGTTGGTTGGCTTTATGGCTTTGTAGGTTATTTAATGCCAAATCCATTTTAAAACAAATAATCAGTTCTATTTCAAACAATTCAGTTTAGCATCAATACACAGTTTAATCGTCAAAAACGTTGGATTATGATTGCAAAAGAACAATAAAGATAAAATTACACTGATCGTCTTTCGCAGGAGACTGAGTGACAACAAGTCTCCTCAGGTCTTCATGTTGGTTGGTTGGCTTTATGGCTTTGTTGGTTATTTAATGCCGAATCCATTTTAAAACAAATAATCAGTTCTATTTCAAACAATTCACTTTAGCATCAATACACAGTTTAATCGTCAAAAACGTTTCTATATCAAGCTATTCAGTTTAGTCAAACAGTTCTAATTCAGTTAATCCCATTTAGTATAAATATAGATTTTACACATAGTTAAATGTCAAAACAGTTCTATATTAAACAATTCAGTTAAGCGTAAGTAAAGTTTCAAAGTCAAAAACAGTTCTATTTCAAACAATTCAGTTTAGTATAAGTACGCAATTTAAATGTAAGTACACAGTTTAATTGTCAAAAACATTTCTGTTTCAAGCTATTCAGTTTAGTCAAACCGTTCTAATTCAAACAATTCAGTTTTGCATAAGTGTGCAGTTTTGTTCTTTTTAACCCATAGATAGGGCCCTATCAGGTATTACCATTCCTGGCCAGAGTGGACCTGGGAGCAATGGCAATGAAATGGTGCTCCGCATTCCCCAAAACCCCAGCATCATTGGAACCTCACCATCAGATTGTTTAGTGTCATATCCAGTACACTCGTTGGAGTGGGGTCTTACCCCTCTGAAGAGATGCAGTCGGTGTATTCTACAGCTCCAGCCGACTGGGCAATAGGTCTCCTTGGCTGTTTTCAGTATTCAAGCCGATTTCAACAAAACTGTAGTTTGGATGTTCTCGTTTCGTCTTCTGATTTCCAGTTCTTCAAGTCCGCTTTCAAAACCTTTAGAGACTGTTCCAAGTATGCCAGTTACAATTGGTATCACCATCAACGAAATGCTCCACAGCTTTCTTAGTTCTTTCACAACATCAAATAACTTGTCTTTTTTTTTTCTCTTTTCGTCTATCCTTTTTTTCTTTTCTTTTTATTTCTTTCAATCTTTTTTTTTTTGTTTTTTTTTTGATTTTCATTAGGTCTGGTCGTTTGGCTGAGATTAGGAGATCAGTTTGTATCTTAAATTCCTAGATGAATTTATTCGTCTCATTCATTTGAACGGATTCTCGTTTGTGCCTATACCATTTGGAAGTATTGTCAAATTTCAATTTCGAGTACAATTCCTAGTCGATCACCTTCCCCACCAAGTCGTGTGTAGACTTATATTCCTTTTGTGCAAGTTTGTTACATTCGCTTATGATGTGATTAATCGATTCGCCGTGGTCATCACATAACCTACACTTATCACTCTGTGACTTATTATCGATTTTGGATAATCGGTTTTAATGGCGTTGTTTTGTTCTGTTATTAGAAGAGATTCAGTTTCTCTCATGAACTTTCCTTTTCGTATCCATATGCAAGTCTTCTAGGGTGAGATTTCACCCGTTTGTCGCTTGAAATCTCCCTACAGTTGTTTTTCTTCCAATTTTTGTTTACGCAACCGCATAAAAACCAAAATTAATAAGATACTTATGAAGAACCAAAATAGAGGAATAGATCTACGACATCACAAATTTTGACTATCTGTCGAATTCTAGAAGATGTACGTGCAAAAAACTTGACGCAACAATATTATTTGTCGACTTCTCCAAGGCATTTGACTCCTTACACAGAAGGAAGATGGAGCAAATACTACTCGCCTACGGCCTACCCAAAGAAACTGTCGCAGCCATAACGATGCTATATAAAAACACGAAAGCAAAAGTCCGCTGAACGGATAGAAACACAAACTACTTCGACATTGTAGCAGGTGATCTGCAAGGAGGCACATTAGCCCTATATCTGTTTATTATCTGCCTAGACTATGTGCTTAGAACGTCTATTGATAAAATGAAAGACAACGGTTTCAAGCAGACAAAGGAAAGAAGCAGAAGATACCCTGCACAAACAATTACGGACGCGGACTACGTCGATGACATAGCGCTTCTGACAAATACACCCGCCCAAGCCGAAACCCTGCTACACAGTCTGGAACGAGCAGCTGCTGGCATTGGCCCCCATGACAACGCAGACAAGACGGAATATAGGTGTTTTAATCAAAGAGGCAACATCTCCATACTAAATGGTAGTTCTCTGAAACTGGTGGACAAATTCACCTACCAACGAATCAGTGTCTCATCAACCGAGGCAGACATCAACACGCGATTATTAAAGGCATGAACTATCTATCGATAGGCTATCAGTCATATGGAAGTCAGATCTGACCAATAAAACAAAACGCAGTTTTTTTTCCAAACAGCGGCCGTGTCGATACTACAATATGGGTGCACTACATGGGCGCTAACGAAACGTATGGAGAAAAAGCTTGACGGCAATTGCACAAGAATGCTGCGAGCAATTTTGAACAAGTCCTGGAGGCAACACCCCACAAAGCAGCAGCTTTACAGCCACCAACCACTCATCACGAAAACTATCCAAGTTAGATTAACCAGACATGCAGGATATTGCTGGAAAAGTTAGGACGAGCTCATAAGCGACATATTCCTGTGGACCCCTTCACATGGACGAGCAAAGGCTGGCTGACCGGCGAGAATCATATACAGCAGCTCTGTACCGATACAGGATATAACCTCGAAGACCTACCGGGAGCAATGGACGATAGAGAAGGGTGGTGGGAGAGGGTCAGGAAAATCCGTGCTGGTGGCGCGACATGATGATGATGATGATGATCCTGTTGTTATTATTAGACAAGTTTTCCATACCAGCGCTAGCTGATGATTTTTCATGTGATTCTGAGTGACAGCAAATCTCCTTAAGTCTCCAGGACTCTTCTCAGTATTCTGGTCGATCTTAATAATGGAGTAATCTGGAAGGTCTTCGTTTGTCCTGTGATTTCTAAATCTTCCTGTCTCTCTACCAATCTTTTGGGGATTGTTCCGAGTGCACTAATTACAAATGGTATCACCGTTACCTTCATGTTACATAGTTACATTTAGTAAATTATTTTCGACTTTAAAATCAAAATGCTGCGGAAACACCCAGAAAGGAAATATATGCAGTAGAAACGTGCATTATAGCGACAACAACAAAAAAAAACAAACCTAAAAACAATAATTTTGTTTGTTGCAGTGTTTAAAAGTCATCGTCATTTTTTATTTTTTTATTTCGAGAAAAAAATGAATGAAAGATTCTAAATTTGAGGACCGATTTACAATATAAGAATTAGTGGGTAGAGTGTTCGCCAGCTGTCCGGGAGATCTTGGTTCAATCCCAGGTCGCGTCATAGCAAAGATTTTTAAAGTGGTTCTTGATACCTCCTTGCTTAACTCTCAACGATATAAGGTATGTATCAAGGGTTAAGTGGAGCAACCCAGGGAAAGGAGTAGCACCCTTCCCTACATCTCGGTGTAGTAGCTATTGAAAAGGGAGCCTTCGGGTCGCCCTTGACTACGGTCGCCTACTTTACTTACAGTTTATATATATATATATATATATATATATATATAGCTGCTATCTGGTTTTCCATCCGTATTGTTGACGGCGGATGTTCCGTTTTCAATGTAGATTAATGTGGTTTAGAAATATGACTTTAGCCCAGTCGGCTAGGGTAATAGAATACGCCGACTACATCTCTGCAAAGGGGTAACCCTAATCATCAAGATTCCTAAATATGACACTAAACCTTCTGATGGTGAGGCTCCAGTCCTGGAGGTTTGGGAAATGTGGAGTACACCTTCATTGCAATTACTCCCAGGTTCACTCTCATCCAGAGTAGTAGTACTTTTTAGGGTCCCATCTATGAGTCAAATAGAACTGGGTATGACACTTTTCTGCATTTGATGGTGAGGCTCCAGTTCTGGAGATCTGGGGAATGTAGAGTACATCTTCATTGCCATTACTCCCATGTCCACCCTAATCCGGATTGATTATTCTTGTTAAGGTCCCATCTATGAGTCGAATATTTAATCATTTTCTAGACTTGAAATCATTTAACTTTGAATTAAAAAATGACTTCAATTGAATTTTTAGTATTAGATACCATTTAAATGAGTGGAAAAAAAAGTATTTGTATTAGATAGCAATAAAAGTAGTTGGTGACCTTTGTTGAGGGCGACCCGAAAGCTTTCCTTTCAATAGCTACAACCCTGAGGTGTAGGAGAAGGCGCTACTCCACTTTACCCTTGATCCGTACCTTACAATGCTGAGTGTTAAGCAAGGCAGCATCAAGTAACATTTTTTGAGTCTTTAGTATGACTCGACCTGGGATTGAACCCCTATCTCGTGGACCATTGGCGAACACTCTAACCATTACGCCAATAGCCCGGTAAATAGCAACACTTGAAACTATTTAAATGTCTGCCAAACCATAAACTTCTGCTGTTCTGGTGCCCGTGGTGTAATGGTTATCGTCGTAGGAAATGTTCACGGCGACATGAGTTCAAATCCTGGACGAGACTGACTGCATTTCACATAGCACTAATACCCTTAGGAAAGGTATGAATCCAATTATTCTCCCTCCAGCTATGGGTAAATAGTAGGGGAGACTGGGTTCTTCAGCCTTGGTGAGGCAACTAGTCTAAGAGAAGGACAACTCTGAATTCAAACCTGTTAAACTTCGCTTAAAAATTGACCTTGTGTCATATTCTGCCCGAGCGGAGGGGTTGCTAAATAAGATAAACTTCTGCTCGTTTAAAATTGTTATCTACTAACTATTAGTTTACAAATCAAACACATTTGATATATATATATATATAAACAGGATTTGATATTCAATAACCTACCAGGGTTGATATGCCATAAAACACAACCAACAAAATATAAGGAAATAAATGAATGTTATGGAAAATAATTTATTTGTATATATTTCGCCTATACAGCTTTCTTAGAGGCTACGAAAATGTTATTTTCTAAAAAGGATTGTTTTAACGTAATCCGCCATTGAAACAGTTGAAGGTTTTAAATACAAGTAAATTGTGGATTTGACATTTGAGATACCATTTTCTGGAGGAATATTAGCGGGAGAATGTTGGATGGTGAAATGTAGAGTTCCCTCTAAAGAATGAATATATAAACAAATAACCAATTCGGTACTTATGCATCTATGTTACCGCAAAAAGGCCGAACTTTCCCGAGCGTTTCCGGAAAGAATCGGAATATGCCGAAACGTCGAGCTAATCAAATTTAAGATAAAATAATTCAATCAATTTGTTTACTAAGTTACAAACAAGTGTAAACATGAATTTATCGCAGCTAAGCGAAAATCTACAATGCACAGAAATGGTGATCCAATTCTGCCACCTAAAAAAAAATGAGGAAAAGTTATGCCGTCAGATGCTGTAACACCAAATGCAGGACCTGGATTATTATTAAATTGTTAGGTCAATGTACAGAATAGTTACAAAACACCCCCTCCCCATGGTGAGAATGGATTTCTAAATTAACACGTAATTACTTCTGCACGGTACAATAAGTGCATAAATACGAAAAAGATTATTCAAAAAGACAATAAAATGACACCCCCCAAATAGATAAAATAAAAATTCAAACTATTTTCTCGTTTTGAAAATTACCATACATGGACTGTTGATTTATTCCTTTTCTCCTGAAAAGGTTGGTAACATTATCCATTAAAAATTGTCTTTTTCTCTTTTTTTTTCTTTTTTTTTTTTTTTTTTTTTTTTTGGTCTTCGTGCGTTTTGTCAACAAATTGTTTGACTTATTTTATCGTCTGCTTGCTTAAATTTCGTTCCGGAATATTCCGATTCTTTCCGTTATCGGCCCGGAAACGCTCGGGAAAGTTCGGCTTTTTTGCGGTAACATAGATGCATAAGTACCAACCATTCTATATATTTCATTGCCGGACCAAATGAAATAGCAAAAAAAAAAAAAGAAAGAAATTTGATACAAAAAGAGTGAATGAGGTGGTGCCTGTATAGAAAAAAAAAAACTTTTATCGTACGTCTGTGAATGGAAACTTTTGACGACGTATGGATGTTTATGAGAGACTTACCTATTTGATTAGAGTTTCTTTATTTGTAGGTTTGTATGGTATTAAGTTTGCTTACTTGTTTAATGGCATATCAACCATCGTGGGTTATTTAAGGCCAAAACCATCCTTGAAGCAGAACAGCAGAGGTACTATTTTACCTATAGTCGGAGGGATAAGGGCGTTCAAAACCTTTCACTAGTTTTCTACTCCGAAAGTGAACGTATTAGTGGGATTTACTTCGAAGCAGTCGTCCAGCACTTTAGCTATAACGCCGTTGAATGAAATTATTTAACAATGCTTGTATGTTCAATGCGACATGTCTCTCAGGGGGACGAGAAAGTCCTGGCGTCTTGGCTATTCTCGAAAGACAAAGAATGTGGCCTTGGTACCTTTGTCTTTTATTCTTAGATTTATGGCTATGGCAACGCTCCCGGCGAGCGCCCCGGGGCCTGTTCTGGACTTCGGTCCGGAGCGTGGCCCTGGAAAAGGAACAATGGCAGACTTGGGGCCTTTAATTAGGCACCTAGTTTCGACTAGGCTACCTTCGGGTGGGCGAGCTGCATCTTTGTCTCCCTTGTACGGCACTAGACCATGTGTCTAGTTTAAGCCGCAAACTGGCATACGTGCCCGGACCCACATTTGGGTTCGTGAAACTGCTTGCCTCATCAGGCTCACATTGCACTAAGTGAGCCGATGAGCAGCACAGACAAGCAGGGTTCGAGTCTCGGCTCGTTCCCGACCTTCCCCTCCCCTTTACCCCCACTTTAATTGGCCTTCGGGCTTTTGACCTTGTGTCAAGTCGTGTCTGGTGGGAGGCAGCGACAAATATGGCAACGCTAGTGTGTTGCCATCTTACGGTCATTAGTAAAAGTCCTTCGAGAAGTAAGGGAGGTAATTCTACAATGTTCCATCTTAAGATAGCGGTCTGTTCGAAATATCAGATTGACGGCGCTTTGTAAAATAGAGCAACACCGTCCAGCCCCAAATATTGGGTACACTAACGTAAAGGTTTATACTTGTTCCAAACCTCTAACGGATAGCCTCAACCGACTGGGCTGAGTGATGGGATAAAAAAAATGAGAGCACTATCAGTGGGACTTAAAATATTCCCCTTCTTCAGTGAAGTAAAATCTGCGCAATATCTGGTGGTGCGTCTTCATTCCCGGGGCTCATGGAAGAGTGTAGTACCCCTTCATAGTCATTACTCCAAGGTCCACTCTGAACTGGAAATAATATTTGATACCTTATAACTGTGCAAATTATTTGTATCAATTTTCAGCTCTGAATAAACCCTTAGGAGTTGTGATGCCGTTGAATAGATAAAAAAATTTAAAAACTGAATAATTGTTATAGCAAGCATTATTTATTAATGTGATTAAAAGAAGAATAATTAAGATATCACAAATTGATTAGATTAGTAATTTTCTAAGTTTAGTTGTGGCACAAGGCCGTAATTATGGAGTGCTTAGTAAGAAGAAGACTCACTACCAACGGTCTGCAAATGCAGCCCGCTAACCATTACAGCTCGTAAAATATTCAGATCGAGTAAATTTTTTAAAATATCTTAGTATTTATCAATAGAATCCCTCTGTGTATGTATGTGTGTGCATATGTGTGAGGGCCTTTGTGTGTGTGAGTATGTGCGTGTGTTATGTGTATATGTGTGTGTTTGTGTGTGTGAGAGTGTGTGTGTGTGTATGTGTGTGTACGATTGTGTGTGTGAGCTTGTATTTGTGAGTATGTTTGTCTGAGTGTGTTTATGTGTTTGTGTGTTTGTGAGTGTGTTTGTGTGCGTGAATATGTGTATATTTGTGTTTGTTTGTGTAAGTTTATGTGTGTGTTTTTGTGTGTTTGTGTGTGTGTGTGTGTGTGTGTGTGTGTGTGTGTTTGTGAGTGTGTTAATCTGATGTTTTATGTTTTAAGCAAACGGTATTTGTTTTAGAATTATATATATATATATATATATATATATTGTTATCCACAGACAGACTGTTTCGTTGTATCACAACTCTTCAGTGTGGCTAGACACGTAGGACGCTTGAAGCTGGGATCAAAGCCCGCCCAACTTTACGTTAGACTTAGTATCAGACCGCTCGGCCAACAAGCGTACTACGTCAGCTAGGGAATTATAAGGTATTAAGTAGCAGCAGCAGCGTTCGTTTGTTTACATTTTATACCTTACCGAATACCAGAGTGCTCAATTCGTTCGAATAGCTTTGCATTAGGCGAGCGGCAGCCGAAAATTCCTTCGCCAGAGTGCTCAACCCCCATGGGGGAGCGTGTGTGTGTGTGTGTGTGTGTGGTTGTAGATCCGACGGTATGTAAATGTGCGAAAATAAAAAAAAAATGTAAGTATTTAGAGAATGATTTCAACTATAAATAAAATCCTACTCTGAATTCTTTATATTTTCATAGTTAGATACACACACACACACACACACACACACACACACACACACACACACACATTCAAACACTCTCAAACACACACAAACACACTCACAAACATGCTCACAAATTCACATTCACTCAAACACACACTCTCACACTCACAAACATACTCATTTACATACACAAACATACTCACGCAACCTCACAGTCACACTCACGCGTACACACAAACACACCCAAACATTCAAACTCACACTCAAATAAATAAAAAAATAGCGGACTATGGAAGATTAGCATAGTAACTGGTGGAAAGTAGGCCTCCACTCATCTCACCGAGCCTCTTCCCCAGGCCCTTTTAAGTGCTTAAGTTTAGGACTCCTTTTCTAGCAAGGAAGCATGAATCCCATTGAGAAACACTGGGTTTGATGTTTTAAAATTGAGCTGAAACAATGTTAGATATTTTAAACAATTTTGACACACCACGCCTGATTTAGATTTTTATGTAATAAAATAAAAAGAAATAACCTGAAGAAGTTTAAAGAAGTTTTATTTGGTACTTAAGGCGCTCGTGACGTAACGGTTATAGTCTAAGAAAGTGGAGTTGACTATCTGATTTCCAATTCTTAACGAAGCTTTTTCCATTTCACATAGCTTGCGAAAGGTATGAATTCTCTCTCCAGATATGAGCAAATAGTAGGTCAGTTTGGTCTCTTAAACATTCTTATGGCAACCAGTCTAGGAAAAGAAAAACTCTGAATTCAAACCAGTTACAATTGAAGGGGGGCTTTATTTGTCTCTGCCTCCCACCAGAGAAGACTTGACACAAGGTCAATGGCCCAAAAGTTGATTATATTGGGGATTAGGGGAGGGGAAAGTCGGGCACGAGCCGAAGCTCGAACTCTACTTGATTATGCTGGTCATCGGCCCACTTGGTGCAATGTAGGCTTGATGAGCCTAGCTGGACATTGACCAAAGCATGGGTCCAGGCACGGATGCCGGATTATAACTTACATTGGATAGCAAGGTCCAGTGCTATGCAAGGGTGAGAAGGTGTCAATGATGCAGCTCGCCCACCCGAAGGTGGCCCAGCCGAAGCTGGCATCAAGTCTGCCTATGTTGGACAATGCCCGCTAGCGTCGAAGCCATCCGCAAATTAATGCCGTCAGCCTTAACGCAGCGGCGCGGACTGAAGGGGTCGACCCCACCAACTACACTACAGGAGTAATGCCCCCACTCACACACAAATAAACTAGATTACGGGACATGCCTTTTATTTGGGGAAGGGCGTTGGGGATGCGGCATTTTTTTCCATTTTTTTTTTTTACTTTTCTTTTTCTGTTTTTGCACACACACACACACACATATACACAGACACACATACACACAGACACACACACACACAGAGACACACACAGACACACACACACACACACACAGAGTGATGAGCTACTGAATAGCAAAAGCTGATACATTCTTGAGGATTTGAGAAAAATGTCGACATTTTTGCTGTTATCGAATGTTTGCAAGAAAGAAAAAAAAACAAAAGAAAAAACGTCAAATATATGAACAATAGCTGAAAACATATGCAAATATCAGAGGGGAAAATAAACAAGTTGTTGTTTTTGTTATTGTATTTGTTTGTGTATCATCGTAAGTCGGTTGTCGAACGTTTCGGCCGCAAATATTTTCACCCGGGATATATCAGCCTCGTTTTCATTTTAAAAGCAAAAATAACTTGCTAGATGTTATTCAAAATGAAATATAATTATCATCATCACCATCATTATTAAGGTGTGTTGATATTACGTATTAACTTGACTCTCTCTCTCTCTCTCTCTCTCTCTCTCTCTCACTCGCCTAATTGGTCATCGTTCTTGTGAAGTTCTCGGATGGATCCAGTGTACACATATTGCTGACGAAAGTATGTTTTCGCTGGTCAGCCAACACTGGTATGTCCATACGTAGTAGTCCGTGCAAGAACGTCACTTATCAGTTTATCCTTACTTCTTCAACAGTCTCAAGCCTGTTCGTTTTATTTAGATGGTTTGAGAGATGGAAGACAGAGCAGTTGTTTTGTGGGGTATTGCTTCCAGGATTTGTGAATTATTTTTTAGAAGGAACTTATTCGTAAAGGTTTGCTAACAATTACATTCCATGTGATCTTCAGTCAAGTTTCCCCTGTTTGTCACCGGATTCACTGGGAGTAGAGTTTGTTATAGGAGTCATACAAGGGTGTATGTAGCATTGGAAACCATTGGATGCAGTGTGGGTGTTGTGAAATAAGGCTGATGAATCCAAAAGTGGATCAACAAACAGGTTCACTTTATGCAGCAGCGAAGGAGCCTCATTGGCTGACAGACAAGTTCAAATAGTTCCGTCAAGTAACTATGTAATATAATGGCTGAGGGATTTCGTGTTATATATCTTGCCTTTGGGTTTAGTTAGGCTGAGAACCTTTCGGCTCAGTGCATGGGTTAGTTAGGTGCAAACATGAGCGCAGGTGTTCACACGCGCGCGCGAAGCGGACGTGTCATTCAGAGATGTCACAATAAAAATCCCAGACAGAGGATATGACCAGGGATGTGAGTGACGTCACATACCGGAATCGTGGGCTGAGATTTGAGAAAAAGTCAGTTAGTTAAGTTCCTGGCTCGGAAGTGACTTTCGGGGCCGCACGTGATGGGGGGTGGGGGGAGATAAGAAAAGTCAGCATAGAAAGATGGTACCTCTCTCCTTATGTCGAAAAACCTTTAAACTCAAAGGTAATAAAAAGTTTCGTACCTGAACTAAGAAGTCGTAAGTGTTTTTCGTGTTTCGGGATTCCTATGTTCTATGTATATGTGTAATGAACATTCTATGTACATTTCATATATTCATATATGGCTATGTTACAACTATTGCTACTTAACAATCTATGTGGTGTCTGTTAATGAAATAAATAGAAATCGAAAACTGCTAGAACTCACTCTTCACGCGAGTCAACAAGAAGCCCGTTCTTCTGAGGTAGGAACTCCGGGCTCATATTATATATATATATATATATATATAGTCATCCACAGACAGATCTGTTTCGTTCTATCAGAATTTATCAGTGTGGCTAGACAGTATCGCCCCGTAGCTGGGATCGAAACCCGGTTGACTCAAACGCCAAGCCAAAGCTTCTAACTATTTAGCCACGAGGAGATATTAGCTGCGAAGTAAATTTTAAACGGTTATGAATTACAATTACTATTGTTTACATACATTCGTTCAACGGCCGCCGAGATCTCAATTCAAATACGAAGAGACTTGCAATAGAAGCTAATGGCAACACGATTACTTCTTCGCTAGAGAACTCGACCCTACGGGGGGTAGGGGAGTATATATCTATAGTCATATGATGGCTGTCCTCTCGGTTTCGAGCGTGACCACCTCCTCTACCTCATGTCCTCTCCCCCTTCCCCTACCCCCCCTTAAATTGTATGTGTTCGTAGGTGACTCTTCAGGCCAGCCAAGCTGCGACCGATTTTGCCACAGAATTGGTACAACCGATCAGTTTTGTTTGCAGTGACATTATTTGGATGCAAGATAGATTTTGCACAATTACGCAGATGGCTTTTGAGACCAGCAAGAGATAGGCATAATTTTCCACATATGTCATAGTTAGCGTGGTGACTGACTCGGTGCTGAACCCTGTTCGCCTTTGCGAACCAGAGGTTTGTAAGCGCTGTACTGCATATGACTATTCTCAAAGGATTCTATGCTTTCGTGAATCAGTTTCTGCCACTCCCTTCTATCTGAAGCCATTTTTTCCCATTGGTTCACAGATAGTCCCGATTGTTTCAAATAATATTTTATTGTGTCCTTAAATCTCTTCTTCTGTTTTAATGCACTTCTATTTCCTTCCCACAATTCACTATAGAATAATTGCCTTGGCAGATGGCCGTCATCCGTACGCATACTGTGACCAATGCATCGGAGACAACTTTTCATTAACCTCGACTAGATGCTTGGTAGCCCTGCTTCCCCTAATACTTCTGTATCTGAAACTTGAGACTGCCATTTGATATGAAGTATCTGTCTCAGATACTTCATATCTGATCTTCAGATCTGTTTATATATATATATATATATATAAACAAATATACGACGTTGGTTCTATCGAGAAGTGGGAGACTAAGTCTCCAAAGAAAGTAGTGTGTATGTTGGTCTTACCACTACAACTCTTTCCAGACGACTTACAATGCACCTTCAAGACACCAGTTCTATTGCCTTTCATCTTAAGAACCATTCTATTCCTAAATCTAAGTTTCGATATATATATATATATATATATATATATATATATATATATATATGTGTGTGTGTGTGTGTGTGTGTGTGTGTGTGTGTGTCTGTGTGTGTTTTTACTGGTTGGCTATCACTTGAGTGTCCATGTTTAAGATTCCATCGGAAATCGTCGACTATGAGTTCATCCTGTCTTTATATTTGTAAAATAACGTTTTTTTTATTTTATGAAATTGCTTATTGCTTGAAATATAGAATTTTAATTTTTCCTGTATTTAAAAAAAATGAAAAGAAAAAAAAATCTCTTTATTTGTCTTAAAGAAGTTTTTCTTATAAATGAACTGAAGTTAGGTTAAAAAAAAAGATTTTAGAATATTTATAAAACGCAAAACAAACCGCCTTTATGATGGGGTTTAGAATACGACCTCGGCCGAAACGTCCGCGGCTGAAACGTCCACAACCAAAACGACCTCGGCTAAAGCAGTCTTTATGATATACCAGGCATAGTTGCTCAATCTGCTGTGTGTATCGGTGATATAATACTATTGATATATGAGGAATGTAAGGCAAACCACCACAGCCCAATGTCAATCCTCTATCCATCTTGCCGAATTATGTTTGGAATGAGTTAGAAGACGTAACATTCTGGGAATGTGGCATCTCTCTCATTGCCAAAGAAAATGGAACTCATCCTACGCGATGGCATTCTTGTGCAAACGTCACTGTGACATTTGCACTGAAAGCCAGCATAGCAGAACAATTATTTATTGGATTCATGTTAATTCCTTTGTTCTTTTTACCATTCTTTATCCTCCGAAATCTTTGATAGCCCCTTGTTTTGGTATTGTCTTCATTCATTTTCACGAACCTCATCACGAGTGCTATTCAGTCTGATATTCTATTAACTAGATTTACTTGATAAGATGCGAACTTGAATATAAAGTGCCAACAGAAAGAATCAAGACAGAAGCTGAAATACTTCTATCTTGATTCAAGAAATAAATAAATAGCGAATGAAATGTTAGTCTTCTTCAAAATACGAGGTATGTTCCAAAAACGAGATAGGAAATGTATTTACTAAGACAGAAATTAGTAATCAACGTAACGTTTCTTCAAAATAAGAAGTGTGTTCAAAAAGTATGGACACTAAAGCTGTATTTACAAAAAGAGAAACGAATAAGGAATAAGACGTTTTCTTCAAAATAAGAAGTGTGTTTAAAAAGTATTGATACTGATGCTGTATTTACCGAAAGAGAAAAGAATAATAAATAAAACGTTTTCTTCAAAATAAGAAGTGTGTTTAAAAAGTATTAATACAGATGCTGTATTTACCAAAAGAGAAAATAATAATGAATAAGACGTTTTCTTCAAAATAAGTAGTGTGTTTAAAAAGTATTGACACTGAAGCTGTATTTACCAAAAGAGAAACGAATAATGAATAAGACGTTTTCTTCAAAATAAGAAGTGTGTTCAAAAACTATTGAAGCTGAAACTATATTTACAATGACAGAAATAAGCAATGAATTTAATATTTTTTGTTTACACACAGTTAAATGTAAAAGCGGTTCTAATTCAAACAGTTCAGTTTAGCGTCAGTATAATTTCAATGACAAAAACAGTTCTATTTCAAACAATTCAGGGTAGCATAGATGAACAATTCCATCTAAAACCATTCAGTTTAGAATAAGTACGTAGTTTAAATGTCAAAACAGTTCTATTTCAAGCAATTCAGTTTAGCATAAGTACATAATTTAGTTCTATTTGACCCATAGAGGGGACTCTACAAGGTGCTACTACTCCAGGCCAGAGTGGACATGGGAACGATAGCAATAAAGGAGTACTCCACATTCCTCAAAGCTCACGCATTACTGGAACCTTAACATCAGATTGTTTAGTGTCATATCCGGAACACTCGTTGAGGAAGATGCAGAGATGCAGTCAGCGTATTCTACAGTTCCAGCCTTTATCCCCACCCCCAACAGCTATAGGTTGAAAAGTACCACTGCTGTTTTTATGATGCAGAGGCAGCGCTGGGGGAACTGTCTTACAAAGGATTGCTTTGGCATTAAATAACCCACGAAGGTTAATATTCCATTAAACAAAGAAAGCAAAGCAAATTTATATACATATTACTGTTCTCTCTCTCTCTCTCTCTCTCACACACACACACTCTCTCTCGCAGTCTCTGTGTATATATATATATATATATATATATAAGGAAGATAATAATAATAATAATAATAATAATAATAATAATAATAATAATAATAATAATAATAATATGAAAGTGACGATCGTGCCAATTGTGATTTGTGCTTTTGGCACAATAACTAAAGGATTATTAAAAGGCCTGGAGGAATTGGAAGTTGGCGGACGGGTAGAGATTATCCGAATGACAGTATTGCTGAGAACGGCTAGAATTTTGAGACGAGTCCTGGAGACGTGAGGAGACTTGCTGTCACTCAAACTCTAGTAAAAAAACCATCAGCTAACACTGATGTGAAAAACTCTGAAGGAGTAAATGATATTAATAGTGAGAAACAGAAGCTCTCCTAATAGCAGCACAAAACAACGCCATTAGAACGAATATCAAAGCGAGAATAGATAAAACTCAACAAAATAGCAAATATAGGCTATGCGGTGACAGAGATGAAACGATCAATCACATAATAAGCGAATGCAGCAAATTAGTACAGAAGGAATATAAGACTAGACACGACTGGGTGGGCAAGGTGATCCACAGCGAGATGTAGAAGAAATTGAAATTTGACCATACCAACAAATGGTATATGCACCTGTCCTATAAAGTAACACACATAAACTCCTATGGGACTTTGACATACACACGGATCAACTGATCTCGGCCAGAAACCAGACTTTACAATGATCAACAAAAAAGAGAGAACTGGCAAAATTGTCGACTTTGCTGTTCCAGCTGACCACAGAAAAAAAAACCCTGAAAGAACATGAACAGAAGGATAAATACCCCGACCTTGCCAGAGAATTGAAAAAACTATGGAACATGGAAGGTGACAATTACACCAATTGTGATAGGTGCTTTTTCTACAGTAACTAAAGGATTATTAAAGGGACTGGAGGACTTGGAAGTTGGCTGCCGAGTGGAGACCATCCA
This sequence comes from Sepioteuthis lessoniana, assembly GCA_963585895.1. Taxonomy (NCBI): domain Eukaryota; kingdom Metazoa; phylum Mollusca; class Cephalopoda; order Myopsida; family Loliginidae; genus Sepioteuthis; species Sepioteuthis lessoniana. Next base: position 81,449,274 of record OY757928.1, read on the forward strand.
AACAACAGCATTATTGAAAACGGCTAGAATACTGGGAAAAGTCCTGAAGACTTGAGAAGACTTGCTGTCACTCAAACTCTAGTGAAAGACCATCAGCAAAAACTGATGTGAAAAACTCTAATGAGTAAATAATAATAATGAAAAGTCACATCTCTGCCACTGAACTACGTAGTTAAAAATAGAAGATATAATGATAGATTTACATTAAACAATAGAAGAAAAAAGCACAACATTACAAAGAAGGTAACAATAGCTGCAGAGAGAGTCAAGAAGAAAAATCAAGCATCCCAGAACAAACTGAGAATGAAAAAGTTTTAAAATCAGAACTAAAATTGCCCAGTAAAATACACCGACTTCTTCTCTGCAAAGGTTTAAAACTCTCCCCACTCCAACGTGTGTCCTGTATATAACACTAAACAAATCTGATGGTGAGGCTTCAGTAATGCTGGAGCTTTGAAGAATGCGGAGTACCCCTTCATTGCGATCACTCCCAGGTCCACTCTGGCCCGGAGTGATAGTACCTGATAGGGTCCTATCTATGGTTCGAATAGAACTAAAGTGTGTACTTGTGCTAAACTGAATTGTTTAAAATAGAACCGTTTTGACATTTAATTATGTGTAAACAAAAAGCTATATTGATAATATACTGAATTGTTTGAAATTTAATTCGGCGCTAAAAAACCCGAAAAGGGTTGAAACACCGTAAAACAAAACAACCAACCAACCAACCATCAATCAGAAGGAAAAATTGCTCAACATGTTTTTCTTGACAAAAACAACATTCCACTTTTGGCAACATTGTTAGAACTATAACCGACCAAAAGAAGGCAAATATGTCTATGAAAAAAGGTGAATAATATAGGATGTGTCTGTAAGATCAACTAAAAGAGAAATTATTTTTTTCAATTTGTGAATAAGATCGGTTAGTTTTTATTTTTCATGTATGAAAAAGTTTTGAAATCAGAAATAAAAATTACTCAACATGTTTTTCTTGACAAAAACAACATTCCACTTTTGGCAACATTGTTAAAACTATAACCGACCAAAAAAAGGCAAATATGTCTATGAAGAAAGTTAAATAATTAACAATGTCAATCATCAAATTAAGTTATTCAGTCATAAACAAAATGAATTCAGGTTACAACAAAAACAGAATAAAACGATATTGTTTATGTGTACCAAGACACCACGGAGAGTTCGAGCCGTAATACACGGTGTCTCAAAATAGATGCTACCCATCTAATATGAAAATGATTTATTACTGTGACAAGTGCAATGGCAGTCATTTGGAACATGTGCAGTAAAAAATTCACCCTTTCCGCGAGAAACATCAAATTAATAATTTTAATTGTTATTATATCAGCTTCCAGGACATGCAATCTTATTTTGAGTTTCTTGTCTTAGTAATAAATCATTATCATATGAATGGGTATATCTATATTGAGACACTTTTGAATGATTTTATCTCTAAATAAGTAGTGACGCAAAATATTTTTCCTCTCTTGTCCAAGACATTGTGATTGAGGACTGATTGTTGTTATAGAATTCTATTTTCAAATCTGAAACAAAAAAGAATACAACATTATTATTAGGAGAGTTATTAGCAGTAACATTTGTCCCATCTACATCGAGACATCCTATATAAAGACAATATTTTTATATAGTATTTCAGGAAATTATATCACGTCTCTCTCTCTCTATATATATATATATATATATATAAAGAAAAATTGATAACAAGGCAATCCAATTAGAAGGAGAGATTTATTGAGAAGCAAAGTCGACACTATAGCGTTTCGGTTCTAATGAACCATCATCAGGACTATGAGGGATGATATTAGTGATGTTAAATCAACGATGGATGTTTAAAAATGGAAAATACAAAAACCCAGGGAAGTTTTTGTATAACAAGAAAAAGCTGTCCGCTTCATTAGTGAATCAGCGTTTGTTGTTTTAAATTACGTCATTTGACTTATTAGAAATATTGTGTAGAATTTACGTCCCGTTTGTTTATCGAGAAAGATTTCGAATCAAAAGGAGGAAGAAAAAGAAAAACAAAAAGAAGAAAGCATGAAAATTAAGATATATACGGAAAATATTAACTAAAGATGGAATATATTGTAGCTATTTAAAATGGATTTGCTCAAGTAAGGAGAAATATTATAGAAGCCAGGACGAGTATTTAGGGAATTAAAGAGTGAAATAGCAGCGGCTTCGAAAATTCGTCTTAGTCTTTTATTATGAATGTAAATGAGCATCTTTGCAGAATTAAAATTGAAGTTGTGATTGGACTGAGAAATAAGAGATTTTGTTGTAATTTAGTATTATACACAATATTTATATAAATCTTCGCTTGTTCAATATTCGTTTTTGCTGTTTCTTTCTTTTTTTACTTACGGGGTTTGGACTAGTTTTCGAGAATTCATTGCCCAGGAGACAATTGGTGAAATAAAGTCGAAACAGCAGGATTATCGTGTTAAGGTAAAATTCATTGGAAAGTACCAGCATCCAAAAATTAATTGGAGTGTATTCGTACTAGTTACCAACACAGCCCACATAGGAGAGCCATTGAAGAACTATTGATTCCATTTCAGACTGTTAGGAAAATTTTGTCGGTACAATTGAAAATGATTCGTATCAGAGTACAGTTATTAAACTGTTTAAGTCACCAGTGATACACAACAGGTTGTGAGTTCTGTACCGGAATATTGAAGCAGTGTTAAGATGAATAAAGGATTTACGAAACGTTTGATATTTGTGCAACCTCTCACCCGGCAGGATTTGTCGCAAGGTCATTTTATTGTGAGGGGGCACGTACAAATTGAGACTTATACGTAGCCATCATAAAAATGCTTGGTATCTTCTGCATTACCCATTTTTGGAATGCCTCAGGCGCCAAATGATGAACTTGGTCCTACCTAGCAGGGTTACCGGGGAAGAGGGCCCTCTTAGGACCAGACAGTTAACCTACTAGGCACCTAGGATTGGGATTTATAAAGAGTTTAAACGATCGAGTTTTAGCGATGAGTTGATTATTAATTGCAGGCATAAACTTCAGATCTTTGTCTATAAAAACGTGTATCGTAAATTTCCATTAGGAAATTGAATACATCTTTTGAATAATTTTTTTAATTATATACTTTTTGAGAATATATTTCTTAGAAAACAAATATTTTTACTTTCTTCGTGAGCTTGACTTTTTAAAAAAAATTTAATTTCACATTTTTATCATTTTTATCTTTTAGCTAAGCATGTTTTGAATATGTTGTATTGTTAGTATATATATATATAGAGAGAGAGAGAAAGACAGAGACAGAGATAGTGTGGAAGGAGAAAGAACAGTAAGTATCGTATAGGTTTTGTTTGGTTTCTTTATGGTTTCCCTTTTGTCACGCTGGCTTTATATATAAAGAAAAAATGATAACAAGGTAATCCAAGAAGGAGAGATTTATTGAGAAACGAAGTTGATTTTGTCGAATTTATGTAAATAGTGTGTATAATACTAAATTACAACAAAATCCCTTATTTGAAATAGTTTGCTTTCATCAATGATATATATATATATATATATATATGGGGATGGGGGGTAGTATAGAAAAAAAATGAGGAAATCTGGATTTTAAAAGCATAGTCACCTTGACTTTTTTAAGAATGTACTCTGAGGGAAGATTTCTTTAAAATCAGATTCTGTCTTCGAATTTTTGCGTATTCTTTTATTTTATTTTCTATATACATATCTCTCCTCACCTATCCTACTTTTTAATCGTCACAAGAAGTGTCGAGTGTCATTTTATTTCCCTGTCTTTTAATCCATGACTTCCAACTTTAGATAGATAGATAGATAGATAGATAGATGAACAATTTTTTTAAAGGAAATACGTTTCTTTTTTTCTTTTTTTTAGAATAAATTTGGGACCCTAATTACATTTACGTCGCACAGTTTTGAAACAGAAAGCCACTAACGGAATTAGAATGTTTAAAACTTTCAAATGTTTTCGTTTCATTTAACAAACAAAAAAAAATATTTAAATAAAATTCAGAAGATATAATATCACATATTCAATCGCCCTGACGAAGGTTTAATGTCTAAAACCCATAATGGGCAAATAATTAAACTATAAATAAATCATCTTCTGAAGACCTTGTAATTTTTTCATGCTTCTACATTGATATATATATATATATATATATATATATATATATATATATATATGAATATTTGTTGCAATTCCAAAGAACAAATAAAAATATATTCTAAAATCGTTATTTCCACGAAGAGATTTGCATTTTTTGGAATTTTCGTGGACCTGTCTATTTTGATAAATATATATATATATATATATATGTAAGAGTATTTCAGTCAAGGATCTTATTTTTGGTTTTCAAAATTTCAAAGCTGTAGATTTCGGTAATAAATAATACCTAATAATATTGGTTTTGATGGAATAATATTCGACAAGAAATGTTAAAATCTTTCAATTAAAGAATTTTTTTTAAATATGCTGATTGTAAGTATTTATAGGCCACCCTGCATATCTATCTATCTATCTATCTATCTATCTATCTAGAGAGAGAGAGAGAGAGAGAGAGAGAGAGAGAGAGATACAGTTAGAGTAAGGGAGAGTAATTAAAAAAAAAACTTTGCTGAAACATCAATAAATTCAGATTGAGATCAACGATATACCGTTGCATACATTTAACTGTTTAAAAAGAGCAAGATGGTAAATGGTAAATTCAGACCGTTTAAAAGAAAAAAAAAATCCGGCTCCCTTTAAGCATAAAACGTTGTGGTTAAAGAAAATAGAGAGAGAAGTCTGACAGGAAATAATTACACAATTTGTATATTCCCGGCATAAACAGAACGTGGAAAAATTAAGCCAGATTTAGATGATACCTGGAAAAGTTGACTCAATTTATTCTAAAGCTTATATCATAAACTGATGAATAATAGATTAAAACTAAGTATACATGGGTAAGTTTCATCTATATTTCTTTCAACAGACTTGTTCTAAATTTTTATCATAATTACTGTTATTATTATAATAAGTAGTATTATTATCATCAGTATTATTAATATTAGTAGTAGTTGTAGTGGCTTTTCATTCAAGCGTTAGCCGGTGGTCTTTTGCTGGAGTATTGAGTGACAACAAACCACCTCTGGTCTCTGGCAGCCTCGTCGGCTGGAGCTGTAGAATAATAGATCGACTGCATCTCTTCTGATATGGACCTGAGAGAGATAGCAGTTAAGGGGTTCTCTGCATCCCCCAAAGCTCCAGCATAACTTACACTTCACCATCAGATTGTTTAGTGTCATATCAAGGACACTTGTTGGAGGGGGTCTTACTCCTTTGCAGCGAAGCAGTCGGTTTATTCTACAGCCCCAGCCGACTGGGCAATACATAGAGTTAAATGTAAAAAGTTTCATTTGAAACTGTTGATTAGGCTCTTGTAATGTTGGGATGTGCTGAGTACCCTTTCATAGCCATTACTCCCAGGTCCACTCTAGCCCAGAGTGGTAACACCTAATAGGGTCCTATCTATGGGTGAAATAGAACTAAACTATGTACTTATGGTAAACTGAATTATTTGAAATTGAACAGTTTTTTTTTACATTGAAACTGTACTTATACTAAACTGAATTGTTTGAAATGGAACTGTTTTTGACATTAAAACTGTGTACTTATGCTAAACATTATTTTTTGAAATGAAACTGTTTTACATTTAGCTGTATTTAAACAAAAAACTATACTTATGCTAAAATGAATTGTTTGAAATAGAAGTGTTTGATCATTTAACTGTGTGTAAACAAATGACTGATGTTTAATTGAATTGTTTGTGATACATAGGAATACTTAGAACCATTTAGATTTGATGATTTATGCGAAATTGAATTGTTAGAAAAAAACTGTTGGTCATATAAGTGTGTAAAAAATGACAGATTGGTTTGGTCTGGTTTGGTTTGATGACACATCAACCCTTGTGGGTTATTAATACCAAAACCCATTTTTAAACATTAACAGTTCTATTTCAAACAATTTAGTTTAGTATACAAAAATAGGTGCATTTAAAAAAAACAGTTTAACATAAGTACTCTGTTTAGTTCTATTTGACCTATCAGGTGCTACCACTCCGGGCCAGAGTGGACCTGGGAGTGATGGCAGTAAAGGAGTACTCCGGGCTCCCCAAAGTTCCAGCATTACTGGAGCCTCGTCAGATTGTTTTGTGTCATATACAGGACACTCGTTGGGGGAGGAGTCTTACCCCTCTGCAGAGAAGCAGTCGGTGTATTCTACAGTCCCAGTCGACTGGACAGACACGCTAGCACCATTATGCTACTCTGCAGACCCTTGTAGCTCTGCGACACCACATAGACACCTGTTACACCACCGTTCTTAACAGTCTATAAGTGTGGTTCTACGCCTTAACGTCAAGTCGGATCCCTGTTGTAACCTTGCCGTGAGAAGAAGTGACGAACACAGGAACACTGTCTGTAGGTTTGTTTGATACAAGGTTTATTCGCTACTACCTCTCATTTGTAGTTGTCAAAAAGAGAGAAACAGAGTATGAAAAATGAGTAAACTGCTTTAGATGCACTGAGAGAAACAAACTGTTGCAGAGCACAGAACAAGCGAGGAAGAGACAGTCTGTGATATTTTTTCTCATTTTTTATTGTAGTTCTCGTACGTGAAAGCTCAGGGTCTCGTCATCATATCTTTGCGGGGGGGGGGGAACCTTCACGGATCTCACCCAAAAATGTGTAATATTCGGCCTGTCCTTACACCTCCACGTCAGGTCTCCAACTATACTCTTTTCCTGTTTTCTATCTCGCGTCTACTCCAACGGCGCTCCCTGTAACTTCAATCACAACCAGCGGCAATTTGCTGTTAATAAAATTCTATTTTAAACTTGGGCTGTTGCTGCTATCCTGACCTAGATTTCGAGAACTTTCCGTTCTTTTTCTCTTGCCATAGACCCCTGCCTCTCTCTCTCTCTCTCTCTCTCTCTCTCTCTCTCTCTCTCTCCCTCGCTCCTACTCTCTCGTATCTTTCTCATATTTGTCGCTCCTTTTCCACTGTGTTGTGCTTGACCCTAAATCTAGTGCCCCTATCGACTGGGGTTGTGGAATACACCGCTGCTTCTCTGCAAAGGGTTAAGACTCTTCCAACGAGTGCCCTGGATATTTGAACCATAGATAGCACCTGATAAAGCACTATCTATGGGTCAAATATAAGTAAACTGTATACTTATGCTGAACTGAATTGTTTTAAATTGAACAGTTTTTGATATTTAAACTGTGTACTTATGTTAAACTGAATTATTTGAAATGGAACTGTCTTTGACTTGTAAAATTTGTACTTATGCTAAACTGAGTTGTTTGAAATAGAACTGTTTATATGTATAAAAACAAATTTGGCATTAAATAACTTACAATGTTTGATGTGTCATAATCTAATCCAGTCCAAACCAAACGAAAACATAAATATGCAAGGAAACAACTTTCTACTAAAAAAATCAACCGGATTTCATGATTATATTTCATTGGTATATATCCGTTTTTTATATCTTTTATTCTTACTCTGCGATATTTTCCAGTGGCAAAATCCCCAAATTGACATGTTCATTTCTTACAACTGTTTCTGGTCGTATGGCCAGGATTGGGTGATCTGTTTTACCTCATAACCTCGGGCAATTTTTTTGTGACTTTTTTTTCCAGCATAAATCCTGGATTCTGCGTATTGTTGTATTGTGAGGGTCCCGAAAAATATTGGCGGAGACGAAAAACAACCTGAAGATACGACGGTGCACCGAGGTTATTCATACCAGGAAAGACACGTGGTCACAAAAAAAACCCCACTCACTTCATTGCCGTTGTTTAAGTTTTCCTCTGGACCGGTGTCGAAAACGACGTGAAATAGTCAAGGAATCGTCTATTTTTGACAAATCTTAGCCTATTCTTAATTGAGACATGGTTTCGTTAAGAGTTCTCACTTATGTCATTGTTTCCATAATTTGTCAAAGACAGGTTGACTGAGGTTCATCTTCCTTAGTCTCTCAAGACATTCGAAAATACCTTATACGATAATAATATTATAGATAATAATATAAAATATGACAAAATGGAAGAGATAATACCCTTAAATAAACAAACGGTATGCTTTTAAAATGGATGTCTTGGGTATGACATGAAACTGCATCAAGTTCTGGCGCTCTGGGAACTGAAGAGTAATCCTTCATTGCCATTACTCCCAGGCCCACTCTAACTCGGAATGGCAGTACCTGTTAAGGTCTCATATAAGGGACAAATAGAGTTGTTTATAACTTATAAGTTTTTTTTACAGGAATAGTTGAAATCATATTACTGTATAAACAAATAGTTCAAACAATTAAATTGTAATCGTTATTGAAAACAAATAACTGTGTATATATTACTAGTGCTACATAGGAATATTTTAAGATATTCAAAACTATTGATATCTTTATTTGATATTAGATGTTTTTATTAAATTATCTTATAATGAAGGTTGGTTGGTTGGTTGGTTGAGTTTACGGTACATCAACTACTGCAGGTTATTTAATGCCAAATTCATTTTTATACATATAAACATTTCTCTTTCAAACAATTAAGTTTAGGATACGTACACAGTTTAAATGTCAAAAACAGTTCTATTTCAAGCTATTCAGTTTACTTGATAAATTTAAATGGTTCCAAGTATTGCTATTTAGTTAAACACTAGTCATTTATGTACACCCTGTTAAATATAAGAATAGTTCTATTTCAAGTAATTCAGTTAAGCGTAAGTACACAGTTTAATTCTGTTTGACCCATAGATAGGACCCTATCAGGTGCAACCAGAGTGGACCTGGGAGCAATAGCATTAAAAGGATACTCCGCATTAACCAAAACTCCATGATTACTGGATCTTCACCATTAGATTGTTTAGGACACTCGTTTTTTGGGGGGGAGGGAGTTATTACTCCTCTACAGAGAACCAGTCGACTGGGCCATAAACGGTTCTAAGTATTGCTATGTAATACTAATTGTTCAATTCAACATCAGTAATTTGTTTGCACACGGTTAGATGGTTGCCGGTATTGAAAATGATTGAATATTTCGATTTGACACATAGATTGGACTTTAACTGGTACGACTTGTCCGGATCAGGGTAAAATTCGGATTCATGGCAATGAAAGTGTACTCCCCGTTCCTCAGAGCTCTAGGACAGGTGCCTCACCATCAAATGGCTTTATATCATAGCCAGGACACACGTTGGTGCTTTCTTTTACGCAGATTTAACTTTTTTCTTTTAACGCAAATATAGAACACTATATATTATCAAATGTAGCTGGAACACTATATATATATATATATATGTGTAAGTTGTATGTAGATCAGGCAGCGGTTGTATCGATACTGCTATATGGATGCACTACATGGACGCTAACTAAACGGCTGGAGAAGAAACTAGACGGCAATTACACAAGAATGCTGAGAGCAATATTGAACAAGTCCTGGCGACAACACCCCACAAGACACCAACTATACGGCCACTTGCCTCCCATCAAGAAAACTATACAATTTAGACGAACCAGACACGCAGGACACTGCTGGAGAGGCAAGGACGAGCTCCTAAGTGATGTACTCCTATGGACCCCCACGTATGGCCAAGCAAAAGCAGGACGATCAGCTCGAACTTACATACAGCAGCTATGTGAGGACACAGGATGTAACCCTGAGGACCTGCCAGAGGCGATGAATAATAGGGAGAAGTAGCGAGAGAGGGTCAGGGATATCCGTGTTGGCGGCACGACATGATGATGATGATGATGATGTATGTAGATAATATATATATATATATATATATACGAGGTGCCTTCAATAACTTTCAAGACTTTTTTGTACCGGCATTTAAAATTGGCGTAGACTCCTGAAAATTCACTATGTTTTTACTATACATCTTATGAAATGGCTGACTAGTTTTTATAATTTCACGTTCAACTGAACAGCTACAGCAGGAATTGGAATACACCCTACTAAAGCCTGATTGTCACAGCTGGTGAATTTCAAAATTGCAATCTGGATGTGAGGACACTTTAGAAGGACGATATGCAATAAAATTGTTTTAAACTTGGAAAAAAATGCCACAGAAAACTATGGAATGCTTCAGGCTGCTTTTGGACCATCTTGCATGAATCGAGCATCAGTTTTTGAGTGGCATAAGAGATTCAAGGAAATTGGCCAAATAAAGAATTTCATGGATATGGACCGTCGTGTGTCTATAGAGACAATAAGTGCACAGTTTGATGTCAGTGTGTGAACTGTACACACAATTATTCTCGAGGAACGGAAGATGCAGAAGATTTGCGCGAAGTTTGTCCCAGGGGTGCTCAGAGAAGATTAGAAGGAAAGACGTTGTCATGACAGTAGGGAGATGGTCGAGCTGATCAATTCAGATCCCGCAGTTTTTGATGCTCTGGTGACCTGTGATGAAAGCTGGATCTACTGCTGTGACCCAGAGACCAAGAGACAGAGTTCCCAGTGGAAGCACGCTGGCTCTCCCAGACCAAAGGAGGCCAGACAGAGCAAATCCACCCAGAAACTTTTGATGATCCCTTTTTTTGAAAGCACTGGCATGATCTACATGCACTGGGTTCCCACTGGACAGTCAACAAGGAATACTATGTTGAGGTTTTAAGGGAGTTCAGGAAGAGATTCCGTCGGAAGAGGCCAGTACTCTTGAAATCGGGTCAGTGTTTAGTGTCATATACAGCACACTCATTGGGGGGTCTTACTCTTCTGCTGAGATACAGTTGGTGTATTCTCCAGCCCCAGACGACTAGCCTTAGCTTGACTACATTGTCGTTATTTAGCACGTTAACCACTAATTAATGAGAACTCCCCCACTTTTTCGTTGGGGCACATTTTATATATAACAAAAATATTCTAGCACACATTATACGTATATTGAAAAATTCATTTAAAACAAAATATATAAATTCAGAATATAAATAAAACAGACTTGATATTTATTGAGCGCATCACTAAACGTGTGAGCGCTAGCACAGGGTCCGATACAAGTTCTATAGCACAGCATTTAAAAAACATACCAACAACAGAATTACGGAAAATTCTTACTGAAAACACAACGATATTGCAACAACAAAATAACAAGCCAAAACTACAGATTCTGGAGGCAGTACTTATTAGGAATATAGAACCCAAACTTAATAGAATTAATTTTGAAACCAGTGCTAATGTACTTAAATGTCTTTAGCTACTGACGCTATTTATGGAAACAAATTCGAAAAGTAAACGCTACACAATACAACATTACAAACGCTCTTCTTTCAAAGTAGTAATGTACATATAAAAGTTACATCACTTTTGTAATACATCCTCCCCTGATGATGGCCCAAAGTTGGGCAGAAAGTTCTCGGGAAATAACTAATTATGGAAGGTTTATCAACCAATTCCCGTCGAATATCATAAGATTAATACGGCAATTCGAAAGGATTAACAAAAAAAAAAAAATATGTAGATAAAAATGTCTATTATGTTCAATCAAATATATATATATATATATAATTTCTATCCACTACAAATAAGTTGCATGTATATATATATATATATATATATATAAGATACGGATGAAGGGTGAGTAGAACAACCAAGAGAAAAAAGTTATGCTGTGACACTATGTGGGTGGTACGCCAAGCAGACGATCCCTTAGTCTGTTTTGGCGCGAAACCAAAAAAGACCTGAGCTCGAGATCTTCGACGAGACCGGAAGCTGGCAAAGAAACACCAAAGAAGAGAGTTGGAAAAAGGAACTCAGAGAAGGCAGTTGGCGAAGAGTGACGCAGAGGGTGAGTCGACAACGGACAGCAGAAGAGACCAGTCGGGTGAGATAGAGTCCAGGGGCAGTGAGGAAGGCAGACAAGATGAGTTCGCAGTCCGGATTCGACAAAGGTCAGCAGAAGGAAGCAGTGAGGGAAGGCCAGTCAGGATGAGTTCGGATTCCTAGTAGCTTTGTAGAAATTTCGCTAGAAATGCACGCTCGCGTCAGTCTACAGATGCACAGGGAATGTAGCGTTACAGAACTCCCCTTCTTGCACTTTGAGTTGACCTAAGCCCCTATTGTTCGTTTGTTCTTTGTTCTTTTTCTCCCGCTCCCTCGGTTGTATTTCTTGTGGCCATAAAGAAATGTGAAATGCCCCAGCAGGAGACCACTAGATGATTCACTGGCCAAGACAAAATTGTTCAAAGAAGTTGATAAGTACGGAGGGCCGTTGGGGTATTGTCACAACGCCCTCTCATACATCTCGGTTTAGTAGATATTGTAAAGGGAGATTCTGAATCGCAATAGACAACGGTCTACCAAATTATACAAAACGTAAAATGTTAGCAAACAAAAGCTAATACAAATCCCTTATAATTCCTCAGATGACGTATGTCACCGAAATGGCTGATTGGTGAGATACCAAGTCTAGCAAAAGTTAGGCGGGTTTCGATCCCAGCTTGAAGCGTCGTCCGTGTCGAGCCACACTGAAGAGCCGTGATACAACGAAACAGTCTATTTGTGGATCACACACATACACACTATATATATATATATATATATATATATATGTTGTATTATTTGGCTGCAAATTATTCGAAGTCATGTTTTGTTGAACACGGTAGAACAATTTTTATTAATAGTCTTTTTTTTTATTGTAGTTTACTAAACAGCCATTTCAAACGACCACCCCTGAAGACTGATTGAAAGGGCTTAGGAAAAAACATGGGACAATTTTTACACCAACTTAACCCTGAAATACAGAAAAAACACAACTTGAGAAACTACAATCAAAAAGTATAAATAAAAAGTGTCCTATAATGTTCAACAAAACATGCCTTCGTAATATACATATATATATGTAATAAAAATTATTCCTACATGGCCAAGAGCAACTCCACCTAGGTTTCACCTAAACGGGTCTTCAGGATCACATTGGCGAAGTGGTTTACGATAAAAAAAATACTCCGGCTCATTGGCCTAGTGAGTAGAGTGTTCGCCAATGGTCCGCGTCTTACCAAAGACTTTAAAAATGGTACTTGATACCTCCTTGCTTAACACTCAGCATTATAAGGTACGTATCGAGGGTAAAGAGGAGCAATCCAGGGAAATGAGTAGTGCACTCAACACCTCAGTGTAGTAGCTATTGAAAAGGGAGCCTTCTGATCGCCCTCGACTACGGTCGCCAATTTTACTTTACTTACATTTTATTGACCCCCTCACCTATACAGAAATTAGTATATATAAAAAAAAAACACTTTATTCAATAAACCGACAAAAATTGTTTTCCTAATTATTGATTAGATATAAAGATTAAAATATATATATAGTACGTAATCTATATATTTATAGAGCAGAATAAATTTATATATTTTTCTACGCTTCCCAACAGGGCATCATTGGTTGTTTTCTGTCGTTTCCTAATTGTTTAATGTTTTGTTTTAAAATATTTCGTTAAAAAAGTTGGTAAGTACGAAAGAAAAAAAAAATTCCATAAACAAATGAATAAATTCAGCCTACTGATTCAGCCAAATCGGTTCTGCAACTACATTCCCTCTGATCGTCCATTGAGCCCGGCATACAACGTGTCAGTCTAAAACTTTTTTCTACAATAGCCGTTCGTTTATTCGTTCATTCAGTCAGTCGTAATAAGAAAATGAACGCAGAGTTGTTAGACGTCAGAGATTTATAGATTTTGTCAATGCTGTGAATGTCATAAACGGGCTCGGGCAATCTCTATCTCTCTCTCTCTCTCTCTCTCTCTCTCCCTCCTTCTCTTTCTCTCTCTTTCTCAGTGCAGTAGAACACATTCTGTCAGTCTCTACGCATGCGCTTTTGAAAATGTGCAACTATGAATTGAGGGTGGAAGAAGGTTGATCTACGTGTCTATTAGCCTTTGTATGGATCATATTCTGATTGCGCGCGCAAACCTATCTGACTTAACTAGATACTTCCATTCTCTTTCTTTTTTCTTTGTAAAAGGTCAAACGCTTATGTGCGTCTACTCAGACACTATGTGTTTGTATGAGCGTATTTTGCAATAGTACACTTTTTATTTCCTGTCCTTTCTGTTTGCGATAGTGAGTATATTAAACGTAAAATTCTATCACACATGTGAACTAGCAGACGTACCCAGAAAAGATAGGAGACAAAAGTATCATCATCACCATCATCATCAAGTCGAACAAACAGCTCGGAATCTTCTCCCGTTCTCTTTCAGTTGTATGTTTGGTAAAGTTGGCGATTTTAGTCGAGGGTGACCCGAAGGCGCCCTTTTCAATAGCTACTACACCGAAGTGTAGGGGAGGGTGCTACTCCTTTCCCTGGATTGCTCCACTTTACCCTTGATCCTTACCTTATAATGTTGAGTGTTAAATAATGCGGCATCAAGTACTATTTTTTTGAGTCTTTGGTATAACGCGACCTGAGATTGAACTCCATTCTCCCAGACCACTGGCGAACACTCAACTCATCAGGCCAATGGCCCAAACCTAACAAAAAGTTACTGAATGAGAAATAACCATCGCAGAGGTTGGAAATGAAATTCAAATCCTAATAACATTTACAAAATGCACTACTTGCCAGTGGCGTGAAGAATGTAAACCACTGCTCACGGTGACTATTTAGCATATTCGTATTAGTCATACGTCCCACCATCCAAACGAGTACAGCACAAGGCCCTTTTTTTAAAGGTGGGTTTGAGCTCTGGGCCGTAGCCCAGATACGCCTGTCGGCTCCCAAAATGCCTCAGGCCCTGACGGCATTCTTCTAAAAAGGGGCGCCTCAGGCACCAAGTAATAAACCTAGCCCCCTCCTAGGAGCATTAGAACCTGGAAGGACGACCCCCAGAGGTTTGAGGAGGATCGGCCGCGTGACGTGAATGCTAGAATTCCACGGTACCCACGTCGGGCAGCCTCGATCGAGTAACAGCCGATTTAGTCGGCATATTCCGCTCGATCTCACAACAGTGTCCAAAGTATTTATGAGGAAGGGGGCATACCCATTAATATTCATATATACAATATAACACAAACACACACACACAAACACACACACACAAACACACACACACACTCTCTCTCTCTCTCTCTCTCTGGGCACTTTTCCCAATGATTGTTAGATTTTAAAGTTGATCAAGAACTTTAAAGCTCTTAGCTTTTGGGAAGATCGTAAAAGAACAGATTCCTCATAATCTGGGCCTCCAATCACTCCGGAGAAATATACCTGTGTTATCAATAATTCGGCACATCGCATTCAGCTATGAATGTTTGAAGTATATTATCTAGGCTTCCTATGGACACTTTTCGCTCATGTTTGATACTTGATATCAACAGATACTATTGTTGTATTTTGGCCTTCGACCCGGCCAAAAATGCCATTCCAAGGTGATGCACCGGAAGGAAGTGACACATTCTAATGGCAGTTATGAGAGGAAATCGCGTGGGCGGAAATTGGTTGATGAAATGGGACGAGGTAAAAAAATTCCCATGGTACCCTCATAGACTGACGCACCGGAAGAGAGTGACCTGTGAACTGCATGACAGTTATTTCCGCTTGATGACGATCAAACATGCGATTTCAAAGATCGAGTGGGCGATCGAGTGGTCGTTGAACTATTATATAACTCAGTCAAGACAGAAGTCAAGAGAGTTCCAGTTGCAATAGAGTTGGAGTGGGAGATAGACGAGTTGTGGTAGGGAAAGCCACACCCGGCCGAAGGGGCCCTCGGGAAGCCAGATGAGTTGGGGTCCAGAGAAGATGCTGATAAGATACAGTAAAGAAAGCCAGCACTCAGCAGAGTAGACCCCAGGGCCTCCGGTTGAGCATCAGGAGAACGAGAAAGACACAACGTTGACGGCCATAAGAGTGGGGGTCAGAATGTTGCAGTTATGTTCGGTCTCCAAATCCCTCTCATACGCAAACCTTGAGTAACCCTTTTCTAACCCTTACAATAAAGTGAGAGATACATATATCTATAAAGAAGTCTTCCTGTGTCTTTATTATTGTGTCGTTGTGATGCTGTAGATGATGTTATCTTTTTATTCTTCAATAAACGTACTTTTCATTACTTCATCATTTCGGGTCCTTGATTTGTGCCTGATTATTTTGTTTCAACAATTAGGAAACACCCTGTTTTTTTTTGTTTTTTTTTAAAATTCAATTGAAGATTTAATATCATGTTATTCTAAGTATGAATTAAAGTTCAAAATATCAATTTTTTAACCCAAAGTTCTCAATTTTTAGCGTCTTCTGGGGATCTGAAACTTCTGCCTTGTTAAATTTCTCTCGGAGGCTTTCGTCAAATAACCTAAGTACATCAAACATGCTCTCTCTCTCTCTCTCTCTCTCTCTCTCTCTCTCTCTCTCTCTCTCTCTCTCTCTCAGTGTGTTTCGTTCTTTCTCCAGACGCCTGGGGTTGTACAATACGCCGACTGCACCTCTGCAGAGGGCTAAGACCCCCCTCTCAGAGAGTGTCCTGTTATGACATAAGTAATTTGATGGTGAGGTTCTAGTAATACTGGAGCTTTGGGGAATGCGGAGTACCCCTTCATTGCTTAAAATAGAACTTTTTTAAAATAGAAGAAAACTATGTACTTATGCTAAAATTAATTGATTGAAATAGAACTCTTTTGACATTTAACTGTTTGTAAACCAAAAAACTATACTTATACTAAACTGAATTGTTTGAAATTTAATTCGGCACTAAATAACCCGAAAGGGTTGAAACGCTGTAAAAAAAAACAACCAACCAACTTTCGTTCTCTCTCTCTCAAAAATTGTTCAATCTTTTATATTCATCTTCTGAAGTTATTATAACATGTGTGTTTAACAAAAGTATTATGGGTAGTGTAACGGTTAAAGCGATGGACTGCGGAATCATATGGGTTAAATAGTACTACTGCTGTTTTTTTTTTAGAAAATGGCTTTGGCATTAAATAACCTATAAAGGTTATGCCTTTAAACAAAGAAAGCAAACTAAAAGTATGTATTTATCTATATATTGTCACATTTGGCTGGCGAAGAGCTGAAATAGATATTTCAAACACTCATATCATCAGATATACTGTTTTTTTGGGGGGGTTGGGTAGTAGTATTTATACACTTAACTTTGCTTAGATGTAGCACAAAACCGGAAGTATGAGGAGCTCAGTGAGAATCGAATTCGCTAACAGTGAGACCAAGCCTAACTCGTTAATCATTATACCATGAGAAGTGCCGATTTGATATCGAAGTACTGAAAGACATATATGATACATATTAACTGATATTCAATTTAATTTAAAATATGTGTATTTGGGCAGCAAATTTTCAGGCAAGTCAAGGAACCTCTTAATAAATTTTTTGTATTATAATTTTCTTTCAGTCTTAAATAGAGAGATCAAAGAAAAAAAAAAAAAAAAAGAAAATCCATGATCTTTGCTGTGTTTGTGTGCGTGAGAAGGGGGTTCATGCGCTTTCGGCTATTCTCTGTTTATTGTCTAGTACAAGATAAAGAATGATGCATAAGTTTTAGCGTCATAATTTGGTTAGTAGCTAGTTTCCCAGATCAATTAATATTGAGTTGTGAGCTCGATTCTCACTTGGTGCCCTGTACTTGAGACCTTGGGCCAAATTTAAGCTATTGATAATTTGTTGCTCGTTTCTGGAATGTTATGGTTAGCAGTTAGTCTCGCAGATAAATTAAGACTGAGAAATGAGCTCGATTCCGACTGGGTTCCCCATACTTCTGGGTTTTTTTCTCAACAAATGTAAGCGTTCGTGGCTTATTATTTTAGGAAATGAACTTGGCCATCCGAGATCAAATACTGAACGAGGCTATTTGTATTTCACGCTAAAGCACCTCATGGGAAAGGTGCGAATCCAACTATACACCCCGAGCTATGAGTGATTGGAGGGAAGACTGGGTTTTATAACCATGGTATGGCAATATGGTTTAAGAGAAGAAAAAACTTTAAATTCCAGCCAATTGTAGACCTGGAGAGGAATAAGCGCCCTCTCTCGGATATTCTTGCTCAAGATGCACCACGTGAGTGGCAACTGGTCACGATGTAAGTATAAGTGTTGTAAATGACAACAGCAGGAAAATTTTTTTTTATCATAATAGCAAGAAAATGACCGAAAGTACTCGAGGCCTCAATCAAATTTCTTATACTCCCTTGGAGGAGTCTTCAATTCTGCTATTACGTTCATATTCGAACTGATACCCTTATGAAAGGTATTGAACCCCCTTATATCCCTAGCAATGAGCAAAACAGTAAAACTACGGTTCTTCTGCATAACCCAGTCGGCTGGCGCTGTAGTATACACTAAGTGCTTCTCTGAAGAGTGTAAGACTCTCCGAACGAATGTCCTGAAATGACACTAAGCAATCTGATAGTGAGGCTCAAGTAATGCAGGAACTTTGGGGAATGCACAGTACCCCTTCATTGCCATCGTTCCTAGGTTCACTCAGACCTGGAGTGATAACATCTGACCGGGTCCTATTTTTGGGTCAAATAGAACTATTTGTTTTCAAACTGTATGCTTATACTAAACAGAATTGTTCGGAATAGAACTGTTTTACATTAACTGTTTGTAAACTGTTTCAAATAGAACTGTTTGATCATTTGCCTGCGTGTAAACAAATGACTGCTGTTTAATTAAATAGTTATGATAATACTTGAAAACATTAAACTGTGTGCAAACAAAGGACTAATCGTAAATAGAATTTATCGTATTAGATAGAAATAAATGAAAACCATTTAACTGTGTGCAAAATAAATTAGCTTGGGCTCGTTTAAAAATGTTTTCTACAATATGTGTTTAGGAATCATATATCTAATACTTAAAGAATTGATATGCTATAAAAACCAGACCAACCAACCAACCAAACAAACAAAAAGTTATTCTGCAAGGAAATAACCCACGAAGGTTGATATAATCCTATTTACCAACCCCTCCGCTCGGGCAGGATATGACACAAGGTCAATTTTTAAGCGGAGTTTAACAGGTTTGAATTCAGAGTTTTCCTTCTCCTAGACTAGTTGCCTCACCAAGGCTGAAGAACCCAGTCTGTCCTACTATTTATCCATAGCTGGAGGGAAAATAATTGGATTCATACCTTTCCCAAGGGTATTAGTGGTATGTGAAATGCAATCAGTCTCGTTCAGGATTTGAACTCATGTCGCCGTGTCCATTTTCTACGACGATAAGCATTACACCACAGTTCTATATATCAAGTATAATAATTTATACATTTTATGCTTTGAAATTACTATTCCTTTTTGATAATAATTATTTGTTAGAACATAGTTACAAGATATCAATCGATTTGATCGTTGCGTTTTATAGCAGAGTAACAAAAAAACTTAAACCCAGATAAAGATAAGAGGAGGCGCGCTTAGCACAAAGAAATTGGAATTCTGTACCCGAGTTCAAATCAAGTAGGTAACTGATTTCACATTTCATTCACGCTCCTGAGAAAGTCATGAATCTAACTCTCCTGGCTTTGGGTAAATAGTAGGAAAAACGGGACTCCTTAGCTCTTGGTAAAGCAACCAAATATGGAAAAGGAAAACTCTGAATCTCTAAAATTGCTGTACTCCGCTTTGAATTTGTCCCTGTGATAAGAGAGGAATTGAATTTAAGAAAAATAAGGGGTCACTTGTCTGTTACTTTTAAAAAATTACTTGGTGTGTAATAATTTACTGAAGTGTTCGAACACAGAAATAAACATAAGTGTATATACTTTTTTATGTCTAGGCAGACTGAAGGGCAGAGGAGAAAAAATGTGTATGGGGGAGGGAATAGCTATATGTAAGTATATATGTGTGTATTCGAATACTGATATAATTCGTGATGCGTCTGCTTGCAGGTTTCAGAAATCCCGGTTGTCCATGAGAAGTCATTAGCAACAGGAAGTTGGATGTCGTTTGACCTCGTCTCCGATTGGCAGTCCCCTCATCCGTCCATTTTGATTTTTCTGCCAATCCTTACGCTCCTCCTCCGCCCCCACAGAGAGACCTCCCTCTATTTCTACTATATCTCTTTTTTCATCAAGTCTCCATTCTCTCTCTTCGACTAGCCAAATTCTCTCTCCGTCTTCTCTGTCTTTCTTCGGTTGTCCAATCAGTTTCTTTGTATGCCCACCCTTTCAAGCTTCTTAGACTCTCTTTCTTAACACTCCTCCTCCCCCGTCTCTCTCTCTCTCTCTCCCTCTTTCTGTTGACATTCGTAAAAAATGGAACAGGGCCCATTTTAGGAAGAGAGGGGAAAAAATGAAGTAAGAATGGCAATTGAGATTAAGAGAAGTTGGAAATGGACACGTATACATTTGGGTGATTATGTATGTAGGCGTATGTGTGCGCGCACGTGCGCCTATGTGTGTATGTGTATATTATAGGGAGAGAGAAGGGGGTAGGGGGTGATAACAGCTAAATGGCTATGTAAGAGATTGAAAACGTCTGCTTGCAATATGTTATATATATATATATATATATATATATATATATATATATATATATTTAAGTATCCATCATCTGTTCTCTTATTGGTATGTGTCTTTTCAGACTGTATACATTTCTATACGTTTCGACAAACGAATTCAATTTTATGCACACACACACACACACACACACACACACACACACACACACACACACACACATATATATATATATATGAATATATTATATATACACACACACACACACACATATATATATATATATATATATATATAATATATTCATATATGTGTGTGTGTGTTTGAATATACATATATATCTATCTATCTATCTATCTATCTATTTCTCTCTCTCTCTCTCTCTCTCTCTCTATATATATATATATATATATATATATATATATATATTCAAACTAGTTTTGTTAAAGAGGATGGGATATAAACATATTTTTAATTTTATTTTTTCAAATTTCCTTGTTAGTTGTCGGGATCTTGGTGGTAAAGGAATTGTCACATATCTTCTGCCCAAGCGATTTAGACAATACTTTTGGTCATCATCAGGGGTCGTGTAGTTTTTATTTGACTGTTTGTGTTTTTACTGTTTTAATTTTTTATAGCATTTTGTTTTGAAGTTGTCGGTTGGAACGTTTTCAGCGTTTTGTTTTAAAACGTTCAGTGGGGAAAAGGTTTACAAATAGAGTTAGTGATTTTTAGTTATTAATAATATTTCATGTGTTGGTGCCTGTGTTAAATGCTATTTTATTTATGTTTTTTTAAAATTTTTTATGCATATTGCTTCGAGGATTTGTAATCGTTTTTTTTATTATTGATTTTATATATAATTATTGTATCATCTATGTGAATCTTCCTTACATTAGAAGATGTAAGTTTGTTAGTGCCATCGTGTTTTATAATTATATATATATATATATATATATATATATATATATATGAAACGCTTAAAGAAATATAATCTAAAAGACTAAACGCAAACCGTATATAAAGTCGCATGGTTGTCGACTATATAAAAGTATGTTTTTAAAGAAAACATTTTTAGGAGAAACAGTAAAACAAAACAAAACAAAAAAAACAACAACATAAAAAAAAAAAAAAAAAAACATTCAACTGAATAAAACTATTTATCTTTGCTTTGAAATGAATATTCTTGATTTTTGTTTTATATTTTTGTTTTAATAATCGAACCTTCCATATAAAATAAAAATCTATATAGTGATCAGATTTTTGGATATTAGCTATTCAGCAAAAACGTAATTTCTTTGCGAGATATTTACTAGTGTAATACCGTTAAATCAGCTCTTAGAGAGAAAAAAAATACTGAATTTGCAATTTAGTTTAAGATCTGCATTCCCGCCCGCTCTTATCAAAATTATTCATCCTTTTTGAAACTATGATATGCTAATTAATAATTAATTAATAGATTTTAACGGCATGTAAACCCGTCTAGTTTGCTGTGGCAAAGAAACCGTTTTCATTGTACGTTCACAAATCAATTTTTTTAGTTGTTTTTCAAGAGGAACTTTTGTACACACAATATTTATTGAATAAGAGTGTTTTTAAGATAAATTGATAAATATTATTTATTTCTGGTTTCGTTTATTTGGGTTTTATGGCACATCAACTTTTTTAGGTTATTTAATGCCATAAACCATTTTTATACAAATAAACAGTTCTGTATCAAACAATTCGGTTTAGCATAAGTACACCGTTTAATTGCCAAAAACATTTCTATTTCAAGCAATTCAGTTTAGTATCAGAACGCACTTTATTTCTATTTAACCCTATCAAGTGTTACCACTCCGGGCCAGAGTGGATCTGGGGGGATGGTAATGAAGGGGTACTCCGCATTCCCCCAAACCTCAGCATTGCAGGAGCCTCATCATCAGATTGTTTAGTGTCATATCCCGGACACTCGTTGAGGGGAGGGATTTTTTACCCGTTTGCAGAAATGCAGTCGGTGTATTCTACAGCCCCAGCCGACTGGGCAAGTACGTATCTACAGATATCAATTATATGATTCGTGTGTAGGTAACCTTTTAAAGAAGCCAGAGCTAATTTGTTTGCGCACAGTTAAATGGTTTCAAGTATTCTTATCTAACACAAATATGATTATTCTATTTAGCTATCAATTATTTGTTTACACTGTTAAATTATATATATATATATATATATATATATATATATATATATATATATATATATATCGCAAAGAGCGGGAAAGAAAAACGAAAAAGCAAGAACCGGATGTACATACTTGTAAGTGAATGTATACACATACAAACACATAAATAAATATATATTAGATATATATATCTAATTCATGGAATTTAGACTGCGATCCCTGGTTTTCATGGAGTTTTTTGCAAAACAACAATCATCATCCAATTAAGAAAATGAAATGAATCGAAAAGCAAAAAAATATAATCAAAAAACAGTTAGGATTTTGTAGGAATCGTTACGTGTGATTGTAAGTGCGTGCGTATGCTTGTGTGGGTTATAGTTATGATTAATGTGTATATGATGATGTTTCGTTCCTTAGCTATAGTCACCTACGCACACGGAAATAAAATAATGTAGCAAAAAATTAAGATACACCGACGATTTTATATCCGGTAAAAACAACGCGCTGCGTTTTTACCTTCACTTACACCCACACATATACAAATACGCAACTATAACACACACACGCATACGCACCCCCCGCACACACTCACTCACTTACAATCATACGTAAAGATTCCTACAAAATCCCAACGGTTTTTTGACTGTATTTTTTCGATTTTCGATTTTCGATTCATTTCATTTTCTTAAGTGCCTGATGATTGTTGTTTTACAAAAAACTCCATGAAACATGGAGGACGCAGTCTAAATTCCATGAATTGAATATATATATATCTAATATTTATGTATTTATTTATTATTATTATATAATAGCTCTATCCTAAATATTGAGCACTCTCCATATTATATTGAGCACTCTCCATATTATAAAGCACTTGGTTCGACACAAACCCACAAAGTGATTTTGTGACAACCAACACTGTTATATATATATATATATATATATATATATATATATATATATATATATGTATGTATATATATATATATATATATATAAAGATGAATAAATAAACTTGAAATAAAAAGAATCACACCCCAATCAAAACAAACGCATTATTAGTCTCTTGAAGAGGACTACGAAGTCGACACGTGTCAAGCATATTTATTTGAAATAAAAGTACCACGTTTGAATTCATTTGCGAACGTATTCATTTACGACACACACACACACACACTTATATATATATATCTATATATATGATTTGTAAGTGAATAGTTTGTAAGTAATTGTCTTTTTAAAGAAGCTATCGCAGTTTTTTGCACAGTAAAATGGTTTTAATTATTCCTATCTAATATGAATAATTCTATTTTATATTACTCGTTTGTTTGCACACAGATAAATAGTTTCCAGAATTCCTATCTAACGCAAACAGTATTATTCATTTGTTTGCTCTCAGTTTCAAGTATTGCAAACACTAATATTTTATTGGCACCCAGTTAAATGGTTAGAAGTATTGCTATGTAATACCAAAAATTCGATTTTTGCACACAAATGGTTTCAAGTATTCCTATGTAAGACGAATAATCCTATTTAATATCAATCATTTGTTTGCACACAGTTAAATGGTTCCAAGTATTGCTATGTAACACTAATAATTAAGTTTAACATTGCTCACAGTTAAATGATTAAACAGCTCTATTTGATCCATAGATGGGATCTTAACAGATACTACTACTCTGGATCAGAGTGGACCTGGGAGTAATGGCAATCAAGGGGTACCCCGAATTCCACATAGCTCCAGGAATGGAGCATCACTGTTTGATGGTTTTTAGTCATACCTAGGACACTCACTTAGTGCATATAGAGAAGTAGTTGACGTATTGTACAGCTCCAGCCGACTTGGCGGAATGGGTTTTGTGTCATATCTAGGACACTCGTTGGGGAGGGGACCTCACCCCTCTACAGAGATGTAAATAAAAGATTTTTGGAATAAATTTACTACTTTATTATTTTTTAAACTCCCAGATATAGTTTCAAGCTTTTTAAAAAAAAGTATGTTTCAAAGATTTTTCTAGACCAGATGATTGTTGAAATAAAAGGGAATTACTCTTAGTACAACTTCTCTAAGAAGAGAGACATCGGTATATCTTTAAGGAATACTAAGAGAGTGGGTAAGTGCTGTGTACTGACACCAATTCACAGCAACAGAGGTTGAGAGACAGATTCAATATCTAAACAAGAATCAGATCCCCTAGTACTGTTTAAAACTTTTCCAGAAATGATGAATAATTAATGAAATCGTTATGTTGGGTTGGGTTATTCATTTTAATGGCATATCAAATCTTAACGGTTATTTCATACCAAATTCGATTTATACATGACTTTCAAGTGAAGAGCTTGAAGGTAACTTTTTTTAACGAAAAAGATATCATTTGCTAGCAAGACAGTTTGATAGTTTCAAGTTTGGCCATTGGTTATATCGAAGTCAGACTTATCCGATAAAATAAAAAACAGTTTTTTCCAAGCAGCGGTCGTGTCAATACTACTATATGGATGCACCAAATGGATACTGACTAAGCATATGGAGAAAAAGCTTGACAGCAATTACACAAGAATGCTACGAGCTCTATTGAACAAATCCTGAAAGCAACATCCCCCAAAACAGCAACTCTACGGCCACTAACCGCCCATCTTGAAAAACATCCAAATTAGATGAACCAAACATGCTGGACACTGCTGAAGAAGTAAGGACGAACTCATAAGCGATATACACCTGTGGACCTCTTCACGCTAGGCTTGGGTGACCAGCTAAAACCTATCTATTACAGCTCTGTATTGATTCAGGATGTAGCCTGGAGGACCTCCCGGGCGCGATGGACGATAGAGACGAGTGGTGAGAGAAAGTTCAGGGAAATCTACGCTAGCGGCACGACATGATGATGATGATGCCTTATTCCTTCATCATCACCATCATGTCGTGCCGCTAGCACGGATATCCCTGACCCTCTCTCGCCACTTTTCCCTATCGTTCATCGCCTCAGGCAGGTCTTCAGGACAACATCCTGTATCCTCACATAGTTGCTGAATGTATGTTCGTGCTGGTCGCCCTGCTTTTGCACGGCCATGTGTGGGGGTCCATAAGAGTACATCACTTATGAGTCCGTCCCTGCTTCTCCAGTAGTGTCCTGCATGTCTGGTTCGTCTGACTTGAATAGTTTTCGTGATAGGAGGCAGGTGGCCGTACAATTGGTGTCTTGTGGGGTGTTGCCGCCAGGACTTGTTCAAGATTGCTCGCAGCATTCTTGTGTAATTGCCGTCTAGCTTCTTCTCCAGCCGTTTTGTTCGAGTCCATGTAGTGCATCCATATAGCAGTATCGATGTGACCGCTGCCTGGAAGAAACTGCATTTCATTTTATCGGTTAGGTCTGATTTCCATATAATCGATAGCCTATTGATAGCTGTCCATGCTTTCGTTAACCTCGTGTCGATGTCCTTTTCGGTTGATTCGACGCTGCTTCCTAGGTAAGTGAATTTGTCTACTAGTTTAAGAGGGGTTCCGTCTAGAGTGGAGATGTCCCCCGTTTGATTATAGCACATATATTCCGTTTTGTGTGCATTGACATAGAGGCCTATGCTTGCGGCTTCTCGTTCCAAACTATGTAGTAGTGTTTCAGCTTGGTCGGGTGTATTTGCCAGTATCGCTATGTCATCAGCGTAGTCGGCGTCGGTACACACAGTTAAATGGTTTCATTCAAGTCTCCAGCAATTTATGAAAATTGCCTCATACAAAATTTGATATCAGCAAGCCAAATCAGTTTATATTCTAAAGAAATGCGTGTGGAGTAACTGTTACACATATATATTATCATCAAGTCGCGCTGTTAGCACGGGTTTCCCTGACTCACTCTCACTATTCGTCTCTATCAGCCATTGCTCCTGGCAAGTTTTCTAGACTACAAACTGTGTCATTACAGAGCTATTCTTGGTAGGTTCTTGTTAGTCGGCCAACACTGACACGTCCATGTGAAGGGGTCCATTGGAAAACGTCCTTGCTTCTCCGGCAGTGTCCAGCATGCCTTGTTCGACTAATTTTAATGGTTTTAGAGTTTGGAGGTAGGTGGCTGTACAACGGAAATTTTGGGGGATATTGCTTGCAGGATTTGTCCAATATAGCTTGTACCATTCTTATTCAATTCCCATCAAGCTTTTATTCTCAACACTTTGTCAGCGTCCACGTGGTGCATCCATACAGTAGATGTGACGCAACTTTTGGTTCTATATATATGTGTGTGTGGGTGTGTGTGTGTTTGCAGTATGTTTCACGTCTGATGATCGGTAAGTCTTCTTGAAATTGTCAGTCATACAATAAAATCTTATGTCGACCGTTTATATTTGTAGTGACTATATCACATATATTATGGAAAAAATCTAAATTTATATATACGAGGATCATTAAATAAGTTTCCAGGCTTTTTCGTATGGGCACTTTTATTGATAGTACATGCATGAAACTCTAGTCCCTTTCCAAGTAATCTCCTCCGGCTGCAATGCACTTGTTGTACCATTCCAACAACTTCTAGAAGGCCCCATCAAAGTCCTCTTGTGTAAGCGTTTCAATGACCTTTGCCACAGCCTCTTTCATCTCCTCAATTGTCTCATAACGACAGCCTCTGAGCTTAGGGAATAAGCAAAAGTCACTGGGAGCAAGGTCTGGACAATAGGGAGGCTGAGGAACTGACTTGATGCCCATCTTGGTCAAACAGTCTGTGACAAGGATGGAGTTGGGACTGGTGCATTGCCCTGCTGGAAATGCCACTGACCCGATTTGAAGAGTGCTGGCCTCTTCCCAAGGAATCTCTTCCTGAACTTCCTTAAAACCTCAACATAGTATTCCTTGTTGACTCTCTGTCCAGTGGGAACCCAGTGCATGTAGATCATGCCAGTGATGTCAAAAAAAGGGATCATCGAAAGTTTGTGAGTGGATTTGCTCTGTCTAGCCTTCTTGGGTCTGGGAGAGCCAGCATGCTCCCACTGGGAACTCTGTCTCTTGGTCTCTGGGTCATAACAGTAGATCCAGCTTTCATCGTATGGCATTTTTTAAAAATTTAAAACAGAATTTTATTGCATATCGTTCTTCTTCACTTCCAGATTGCATTTTTGAAATTCACCGGCTGTGACAATCAGGCTTTAGTAGGGTGTATTCCAATTCCTGCTGTAGCTGTTCGTTTGAACGTGAAATCATAAAAATTGGTCAGTCATCTCATAATGTGTATAGCAATAACATATTAAATTTTCTAGTGTCTACGACAATTTTAAATGCCCATACGAAAAACGAAACATTTTCAAAAAGTATCGAGACTGACGTTGTATTTTTCATGGCAAAATTAAAGAAAGAATAAAACTCTTATTTTCTTTAGAATACATCCGTTGTCATTCAGTACACTTATCCCTGCGATTTTTTTATTGGTCAACGGACCTTTAAAATTTCACTTTTGATATCATTCCAATTTTAAAATGTTTTCCATGTCTTTAAATATGACCCTATAAATAACAAATTACTTTGGCAAATAAAAACACAATTGCAAGGAGCTAGGGGAGTGGTGAATATGGAGGATGATGCACTTGCACAATCCTGTGTTTCGTCAAAAATAGTATTTAATAAGTACCAAAACTGGTTTCATAATTCTTATGTTTTATATCTGCAAAATCTTTAAATTGCCTCTGACTTTCATAAAATTCATTTTACAATATTCTAGACGTAATCGATTTATTATGTAAGTTGCTCCGTTTGGCATATCTTCATTTAAATTTATTAAAAATTTCATTCGATTATCTTTATTTATTGAAATTTATTCAAATTTCCCCTCCCCTGTAAGTGGGGCTTGGAATACTTTGATTGCATCCACTCCACAAAAAAAGGTGTGTGTTCTAGGTAGGACACTCAACTGCATCCGATGATGGGACTCTAGTTCTGTAATTCTTTGAAGTGTGAAGTGCTCCTTCATTGTCGTTACTCCCAGGTCCAACCTGACCTTGAGTGGTATGAATTGTTAGGGTTCCATCAATTGATCGAATAGATCTGTTTGGTAGGAATATCTAGACGTAATCGATTTATTATGTCAGTTGCTCCGTTTGGCATATCTTCATTTAAATTTATTAAAAACTAGCTGTACCCGGCCACGCGTTGCTGTGGCTCAGTTTGTTTAAATGGAAAAAAAAAAGAAAATGCATGTTTCTAATATGTTTAATTTTCCAATTCTTGTGGATACACAATATTCTTGGTTGTTTCAGTTTCCATGTAGATAAAGAGATTATCTGGATAGCCGACTCTGGAATAGGCAACATATAATTGCCCATGTGAGAAGCAATCAGTGTGTAAATATAAGCCACACAATTCTAAAGATTGTCCCTGTGATTTGTTGATCGTGATTGCAAATGCCAATCGAATTGGGAATCACAATTTCTTAAATTGAAATGACATATTTGTTGGAATCATGGGAATTCGCGGTGTGAGGATATCTTCACCTTTGAAAGGCCCTGTCAAAATTTTTGCTTCTATGATGTTGGTAATTAATTTTTTTACTGAAAGACGTGTGCCATCACAAAGCTTGGGCTGGTTAATATTTCGCAACATGATAATTGGCACACCATAAAATATTTATTAAACAACAAAATAAATGGAATATCAATAGTGAAGAAAAAATTTAAGAATAAGTTTTAGAATAAAAAGAAATTTACTGACGACTGAACCAACGAAATATGGCTTAAAGTTTATTAACGAAAGAAAACTTTCTAAGGAATGTCTTTCGTTGAAGATAAACAAAAAAAAGAAAAAGAAAAGAAAATATTTAGTAAACAATTTGTTACTACTGAACTGACGAAATATGGTTTAAAGTTTAGTGTCGTATCAATAATAATAAACGAAAGAAATAAGAGAAAAAAAATGTTATATTGATAAAATAAAATAAAATATTTGGTAAACAATTCGTTACTACTGAACCAACGAAATATCGTTTAAGAAAGAAAACTTTTGAATGGATGTCTTTCGTTAAATTTAAACACAAAAACAAATTTTGTAAACAAGTCGTTAGAATAAAAAAAAATTTACTTAATACTGAACCAACGAAATATGGTTTAAAGTTCAGTGTCTCTGTTTAATTCAACCAAAAAAAAGTGACTAAGCAGAAATATTAAGTCACATGTAAAGTTCTTTGAAACGGAAGTTATGTTTTCGCGTTCGGCTTTTATCGGAGAAAAACGACTTATTTAAAAAAAAAAATTTAATCATTGTAATATTTTTGGAAAATAAGTATATAAAAATACTCCTGAATTCGAATAAAATGCTCTCTGAAAATTTTAAACAAATAAGTGGTATAAAACTGGAGATTATCGGTTAATAACAAACATTTACACTTTTATTTATATAGATTTCATTCGATTATCTTTATTTATTAGAATCTATTCAAATTTCCCCTCCCCTGTCAGTGGGTCTTTGAATACTTTGATTGCATCCACTCTACAAAACAGGGGGGGGGTTCTGGGTATGACACTCAACTGCATCCGATGATGAGACTCTAATTCTGTAATTCTTTGAAGTGTGAAGTGCTCCTTCATTGTCGTTACTTCCAGGTTTACCCTGACCTTGAGTGGTAGGAATTGTTAGGGTTCGATCAATTGATCGTATAGATCTGTTTGGTAGGAATATCATATAACAGTGTAAAAAAACCCTTTAAAACCCAACAACACAAAACATGTAAATATGAACTTACAATGAACGCGATTCCCTAGCCTCTGGGCAAAAATAACCCTAGGCAGGTTGACATGCCGTTAGTCAATCAATCAATCAATGATTAGAAATTAAAATTGAATAATTAAAAAGCGTTTGGTTAGAAAGTACTTCTGAGGGAAATCATCTGGAGGTGCGGGTTCAATCCCAATAACAGGTTAGAATAACAAGGTATACTTACTATAACTTCATATTTGTGCCTGGTCATGGTTGACAAAATTGGAGCAGTCGACCCCTGGGGTTAAAATAAAGAGGTCAGTGTGAGATTATGTGTGGACCTGAGTTCGACCTGAAACACCTGAAGAAGGCTGAAGGATATATCAGCCGAAACGTTGTGAGCACACCAATAAAGATGAGGTGAATAGTCTGAATATTCTAAGTAGTGATAATTATCAAACTTCATCACAGAAATTTTGACAAATAATTCAAACTTTAGTCTTGATACTTTTTGATCATATTTTTAATATTTGCATAGATGTCGGTCAGCAGGTTTAAATGCTCAATCGGCTGTGGCAGCGGAATACACCGACTGCATCTATGCAGAGAGGTAAGACTGCCCTTCCTCCAACGAGTGTCCTAGATATGACACTAAACAAACTGATGGTGAGGTTTCAGTAATGCTGGAACTTTGGGGAATGTGGAGCACCCCTTCATTGTCATCGCTCCCTGGTCCACTTTGTCCCAGAGTGGTAGCACCTGAAAGATCCTATCTATGGGTTAAATTGAACTAAACAGTGTGTTTTTGCTTAACTGAATTAAAACTGTTTTTGACATTTAAACTGAGTTCTGATGTTAAACTGAATTGTCTGAAATAGAACTGTTTTGACGTTTAAACTGTGTACTGATGCTAAATAGAATTGTTTGAAAGAGAACTGTTTTGACATTTAAACTGTGTATTTATTTTAAACTAAATTGTTTGAAATAGAACTGTCTATATATATAAACATTGATTTGGCATTAAATAACCTACTATGGTTGATATGCCATAAAACCAAATCAAACCAAACCAAAATCAGTGGTTTTAACTTTTGCCAATGAATAATGTTAAATTCCCCCTAAGAGTGATCCAAAACCGAAATATTTAGACCTTATTTTCCTGATGCAGGTATCATTGGGCAACTAGATCAGTTTTATTTAAAAGACCAGACTTTGACCCGTTTACCTAACCTTTATTCGTATGATACCTTCATCGGAAAAATAAAGCCCCCAAAATTTAGTTTTGGGTTATTCTTACCGCGCTTTTAACATGGAGTATATACAGATTAAAGAAAAGACAATCAAATCAAAGAAAAAAACAAAACAAAAGAAGATAGAAAATAAAGAAAAAATATGAAGGAGGAAAGAAAACTATTGGTTTATTGTTGTTCTTGTTACTCAAACGTAAAACCGGAAGATGCCAGTCTGTATATTAGCAGACGATGTTGGAATATTTCATCTGGTCGCCATAAGACCTATAACGAAGTGATAGAATTTGTAGCTATGTGCCACGTTAAAAAGAAATCTGACTTGAAGTTAATATGAACATATTGAAAACGATAACAGCTTTCTACATATTTTATTCACGCTTAACTCAACAAGACGGGCCAGTTTAGCCAGTTATTTAACAAACTTTGCTTAGGTATGGCACAAGGTCAGTTGTATGGGACATTCATAAGTTTGTTAGTCTAGCTTCCTAACTATTGCACCAAAATTTGAGAAGATCAAAATACTTGTCTATCTTTTAGCTTTCTTTGATTTTCACTCCAGATAAGCAAAATACGGAAGATGGGAAATTCTTGTAAATTAATTCTAGATCGGGCCTTCTGATTGGAATTCAGTGATCCGTTTGAATCTCACAGTCCCTGAGAATTCTAATGGGTCGCATTTTATCAGGGAGTTAGTAAGGTAAAATTTTAATCGCTTGCACAGTTCCCAGTGGATTACCTTTCCCTCCCAGTCGTCTCTACTTTTGTATTCTTTTACCTCCAGTCTACTGATTATGTTTCATCTCTCTTTCTCCACATAATCTTCCCTTGCTATTCTATTGCATATTATGAATTTCTGACATATATAACTGGACTTATGGCATTATTTTAATTATTTACAATTTTGAGAGATTTTCACATCAGTTTTAGCTGATGGTTTTTCACTGGAGTTTGAGTGACAACAAGTCTCCTCAAGTCTCCTGGACTCTTCTCTGTATTCTGGCTGTTCTCAATAATCCTGTCGTTTGGATTGTCTCCTCCCGTTCGCCAACTTCCAAATCCTCCAAGCCCTTTAATAATCCTTTAGTCACTGTGCCAAAAGCACCAATAACAATTGGTACAATCGTCACTTTCATGTTCCATAGTTTCTTCAATTCTCTAGCAAGGTCGAGGTTTATTATTATAGCGTGGATCGAAAGTCTGTGAAACCAGAAGAAACGTTGCAACTGAGTTGCGCAGTAAACTTAGAAAAGGCACTGCTACATCAGCTATTACTGGCACCATTCCTTGTTCTCGCTGCCTAAGACTCTTTTTGCCCTGTCGGCTGGGGCTGTAGAATACACCGACTGCACCTCTACAGAGAGATAAAACTCTCTCAACAAGTATCCTTGATATGACACTAAACAATCTGATGGTGAGGTTCCAATGATGCTGGAGCTTTGGGGAATGCGGAGCACCCCTTCATTGCTATCGCTCCGGGTCCACTCTGTCCCGGAATGGTAGCACCTGATAAGTGCCCTCTCTATGGGTTAAATAGAACTAACTGCATAGTAATGCTAAACTGAATTATTTGAATTGGAAATGTTTGACTAAACTGAATAGCTTGAAATAGAAATGTTTTTGACTATTAAACTGTTTACTTACATTTAAACTGCGTGCTTATGCTAAACTGAACTGTTTGAAATGGAACTATTTTTGACATTTAAACTATACTTACACTAAACTGAATTGTTTAATATAGAACTGTTTTGACATTTAACTGTGTGTAAAGAAAATCTATACTTATACTAAATTGAATTAGCTGAATTAGAACTGCTTGATTAAACTGAATAGCTTGAAATAGAAATGTGTACTTATGCTAAACTGAATTGTTTGAAATGGAACTATTTGCATAAAAGTGGATATGCCATAAAACCAACCAACCAACCAACCAAGACTCATCCGCACACAGATTGGTCTCATTAGCAATCTGCCCACTCACGGATGCCTTCCTCAATCATAAGGTTGATCATCAATTACGATGGACTAAGAATTATTATCATTATTATTATTATTATTATTATTATTATTATTATTATTATTATACTCTTTTAGAGTTTTCACATCAGTTTTTCACTGGTTTTTCTCTGGAGTCTGAATGACAGCAAGTGTCTTCAAGTCTCCAGGACTCTTCTCAGTATTCTGGCCGTCTTCAATAATGCAGTCGTTTGGATGGTGTTCAGCTAACGCTGATGGTTTTTCACTGGAGTTTGAGTGACAGCAAGTCTCCTCAAGTCTCCTGGACTCGTCTCAGGATTCTGGCCGTTCTTAGCAATGCTGTCGTTTGGATAGTCTCTACTCGTCTGTCAACTTCCAAGTCCTTCAGGCCTTTTAATAATCCTTTAGTTATTGTGCCTAACGCACCAATCACAATTGGCACAATCTTTACTTTCATGTTCCACAGCTTTTTCAATTCTCTAGCAAGGTCAAGGTACTTATCCTTCTTTTCACTTTCCTTCAAATTTATTCTGTGATCCGCCGGGACAGCAAAGTCTACAATTTTGCAGATTCTCTTTTTTTTGTTAATTATTATGAGGTTTGGTCATCTGGCCGGAATTAGGTGATCCGTTTGTATGTTAAAGTCCCATAGGAGTTTATGCGAGTCATTTTATTATTACTATTATTATTCACTCATTAGAGCTTTTCACATCAGCGTTAGCCGATGGTTTTTCACTGGAGTCTGAGTGACAGCAAGTCTCCTCAAGTCTCCAGGACTCTTAGCATTCAGGCCGTTCTCAACAATGCTGTCGTTGAGCTGGTCTCCACTCGTCCGCCAACTTCCAAGTCCTCTAGTCCCTTTACTAATCCTTTAGTTACAGTTCCAAACGCACCAATTACAATTGGTATAATTGTCACCTGCATGTTCCACAGTTTTTTCAATTCCCTAGCAAGGTCGAGGTACTTATCCCTCTTTTCACATTCTTTCAGTTTTATTCTGTGGTCAGCCGGGACAGTAAAGTTGACTATTTTGCAAGTTCTCTTTTTTTGTTTTTGTTTATTATTAAATCAGGTCTTCTGGCTGGGATTAGGTGATCCGTTTTTATGTTAAAGTCCCATTAGAGTTTTTATTTATTATCAATTGAAAGTACGTAGTGCCTTCAATAAGTTTCCAGACTTTTTTGTACAGGCATTTAAAATTGTCGTAGCATCTTAAAAATTCACTATGTTATTGCTATACATCTTATGAGATGACTGACCAATTTTTATGATTTCAGTTTCAAATGAACAGCTACAGCAGCAATTGGAATACACTATACTAAAGCCTGATTGTTACAGCTGGTGAATTTCAAAAATGCAATCTGGACGCGAGGACACTTTAGAAGAACAATATTCAATAAAATTGTGTTTTAAACTTGGAAAAAATGCCACAGAAACGTATAGAATGCTTCAGACTGCGTTTAGAGCACCTTGCATGAATCGAGCATCAGTTTTTGAGTGTCTTTATTATTTAATCAAATATGCTTAAATGTATATATATATATATATATATATATATATATTTGTAATTGAATAGTTCGCAGTTAACATAATTTTAAAGGAAGCCAGAGCTCATTCGTTAACGCACAGATAAATGGTTACAAGAATTGTTATTCATTGTTTGCTCACGGTTAATTCGTTTCAATTATTGCTAATTAGCGCTAATAATTCTATTCATCATTAATCATTTGTTTGCACGCACTTAAATAGTTTCAAGTATTGCTACCTAATACTTATATTTCTATTTGTACCCAGTTAAATGGTTTCAAGTACTTCGAACACAAATAATTCCATTTGGTATTAATCCTTTGTTTGCATACTGTTAAATGGTTTCAAATATTGCAACGTTGTGCAAATAATTAAATTAAATAGGGATGGGCAAACTTTATGGTGGGAGGGATGCCTCACCGGGTTAGGAATAATCAAAAAGCCGGATCTTTTAAAATCAAAAGAATTTAGTCTCGATTCAAATTTAAATTTTTTTATTTTTTATTTTTTAGAAGGTCCCGCGGGCCGCACAGAATATTGCAGCGGGTTGCATGCGGTCCGAAGGCTACGGTTTGCCCACCCCTGCAATTAAACATTGATCATTTTATGGCATTAGTCATTTGTTCGTTAAATGGTTTCAAGTATCGCAAATTATTAGATAGCTGTATTTGACCCATAGCATCCCCACATTCCTCAAAGGTCCAAGACTGAAGCATCACTATGAAGTTTAGTGTCATAACACGGGGACACTCCTCTGCAGGGATGCAGCTGGCGTATTCTCACAGACTGGTGTGCGTATGGTTGCGTGCGCATATGAGTAGATTGTGTGTGTGTGTACGTACCTGTTGTGAGTATGAAGAATACTAATTTTACTTAATTCTATGTTTTACCAAAAACCTGCCACTGACTTTATCCGCGCGGACGTAGTACGGACGTAGTACTGACGAAAAGAGACGTAACTGAATCCAAGCTTTAAATATGAAATCAGATTAATGACTCAAGAGACGAAAGAGCAGTTTAACAAAACAAGTGATAATGACAGTGACTTTGAAGTTTACCCGAACTGAATTCGCAAATATAGAACATCTATTACAAAAAAAAAAAAAAAAAAAAAAAAGGAAGAAAGAAAGAAAGAAAGAAAATATAGCTGAACCATGTCTATATTCAGAATCAGTTTTTCAGGGATTCTCTAAAAAAAATAAGCTCATATAATTTGGAATAATTTAGTATTGATCTGTGTAATATAAGAAAATGAATTCTAAAATTTCAAGTGATCGTGGTGTAATGGTTATCGTCGTAGGAAATGGACACGGCGACACGAGTTCCAACCTGGACGAGGCTGATAGCATTTCACATTGCACTAATACCCTTGGGAAAGGTATGAATCCAATAATTATCCCTCCAGTTATGGGGAAATAGTAGTGTAGACTAGGTTCTTCAGACTTGGTGAGGCAACTTGTCTATGAGAAGGAAAACTCTGAATTCAAACCTGTTAAACTCCGCTTAAAAATTGACCTTGTGTCATATCAAGCCCGAGCAGAGGGGTTGGGTAAATATGCATCGATTAATTTTAACAGCATGTTGACCCATCTCGGGTAATTTTTAATGCCAAGAGATTAGGGAATCGAATTCATTGTACTTGTTTGTTTGTTTTATTTTACGGCACATCAACCTCATCGGTCATCTAATGCCAAATCAAGTTAAAGAAAATAAGTCTGAAAAGAAATTCAAAGGAGAGGTCTAAGGAATTAATGATAAACTTTTGATAATTAGTTGGTTATTGGTTGTTGTTTTTTATTTGGAGTTTATTTGTAGGGAATCATAATCATAAAAAAAAAAATAACTGTGAAACAGGTTTGGGAAGGGATCAGTATGTTAGAAAATATCTAGTAAAGAAAGGGTTTATTGAAGTAATTTGGTCTTATTGTAGATTTCTTTAGATTTTTGTCCCTTTCGAAAGATACTCGGGACCATTCTTAAAGTAGACGAGAGAAGAACTTCAACAAATGGACCAAAGAACAAGAAAGATGACATAGACAGGTTATTAGTGTCAAGAAAAGGAGGAGGATGAGGACTCATCAGTATTGAAGATAGCGTCGATGCATCACTACGTCGACCCAAAGACTGCATAAAAACAGTAAAGAAAGACTAAACACGGCGACCAGAAATAGCACAAACCACACAAGGATCAATAAACCAACAATAACTAGAAAACAAAAAAAAAATGGGAAGAAAACAACTGTACGGATATCTCAAGCGACAAAAAAGCGATATAGTCAACTTATTCTAAGCCTCTCCAACAAGGCAGATATTTTTGGCCACATAATTTTAATGATGCTTGGGTCAGTATTAAACAATATCCGTTTTGAGAATTTATTTTTTTTTACTTATTGCGGACTTTTTTTTTTTTTGTCCTCATCTAGGTAGTTTTTGTGTGGTTTCTTCTTCACTACGTTTCGGCCAAATTTCACCTCTGGCCTTCTTCAGGTGATTAACCGCGACCTCGGATAGGAATGCTAAGTCATGTAACCGTATCCCCAGTAATTACTGCCTTCCAAAGTCCGTAATAAATTTAAAAAAATTAATTCTCAGATTAAGAAGCCTCATCTCAGAATGGTTCCTATTAAAAGACAATATCCGTTTTGATTGTATAATGTTTCCTCGTGATTATAAATCCTGATATCTTTGGTATAGATGAAATATTAACTTAATGTTTTTAAGGTGTGAGGGTGTTGGGGGAGTCTCCGTTGCGCAGTGGCTGACATGATGGACTGTGATATCGTAGTGGGCTAGTTCGAACCCCAATTGCGCTATGGTGTTTACTCTCTAGCCCAGTTACCAAGGCCGTAGAATACACCGACTGAATCTCTGCACCCATCCAACAAGTGTCTGATGGTGAAACTTCAGTAATGCTGGAGCTTTGGGTAATGCAGAGTAATCCTTCATTGCCATCACTCTCAGGTTCAGTCTGACCTGAAGTAGTAGCCCCTGAAAGGATCATATCTTTGGGTCAAATAGAAATATTTGACATTTAAACTGAGTGAAAACAAATGACCTGCCAAATTGAATTGTTAGAGATAGAACTGTTTGTTGATTTAACTGTGTGGTAATCAAATGACTAATGCTTAGATGAATTGTAAGCGATACATAGCACTTCTTGGAACCATTTAACTGTGTGCTAAAGAATGAGCTTATGACCATCTAAAAACGTTATCAACAAACTATGTTTACCTGTTATATATATTTAATATATATGTATAAAGAAGATTAGGCATTGAATAACCTACAATAGTTGATATGCCATAAAACCATACCACACCAAACGTTC
This sequence comes from Sepioteuthis lessoniana, assembly GCA_963585895.1. NCBI lineage: Eukaryota > Metazoa > Mollusca > Cephalopoda > Myopsida > Loliginidae > Sepioteuthis > Sepioteuthis lessoniana. The sequence goes on from OY757928.1 coordinate 81,487,660, forward strand.
ATTCTCGAGACAGTTTTTGGAAAAGTATAAACTTCCTTATCCTCCAGTTTTGAGCAAAATAAACTCACTTCTATTCTTCTCCAAGAAAGACGTTGGCAGTAAATACCCAACAAACGTTGATATGCCATTAAACAACCGAAATATTTCAGTTTTAATGCTTTTTCAGCTAAACTTGGAAGTCCAAACACCCTGACACGGGAGCTTAGAATAGATTAACTGTATCCCCTTCCCGGCAGGAGGTTAATACCTCAGTCAAAAAGTGCTATCGAGGGCATGATATTAAAAGTTGCACTTGAGGATGGGATTCAAATTCAGCAGATCTGGTTTTGTTTTGTTTCATTATTTGGTTAGTTGGTTGGTTGGTTGGTTGGTAGGATTTTTATGGCATATCAACCTTTGCAGGTTATTTAACGTCAAATCCATTTTTATGTAAATAGTCAGTTCGATTTCAAACAATTCAGTTTAGCATGAGTACACAGTTTAATTGTCAAAAACATTTCTATTTCAAGCTATTCAGTTTATTCAAACAGTTCTTATTCAAACAATTCAGTTGAGTATAAGTACAGATTTTGTCCACACACAGTTAAATGTCTAAACAGTTCAACTTCAAACAATTCAGTTTAGCATAAATAAAATTTCAATGTCAAAAACAGTTTTATTTCAAACAATTCAGTTCAGCATAAGTACGTAGTTTCGATGTCAAAACAGTTCTATTTCAAGTAGTTCAGTTTAGTCAAAGTTCTAATTCAAGCAAATCAGTCTAGAAGTTTAGTTCTATTTAACCTATTGATAGGGCCCTATCAGATGCTACCACTCCGGGTCAGAGTGGACCTGGAGCGATAGTAATGAAGGGGTGCTCCATATTCCCCAAAGCTCCAGCATCACTGGAACTTCACCATCAGATTGTTGAATGTCATATCCAGGACAGTCATTGTGTGTGGGGGGGATCTTAGCCCTCTGCAGAGAAGCAGTATTCTACAGCAGTATTCTACAGCCCAGTATTCTACAGCAGTATTCTACAGCCCAGTATTCTACAGCTGCAGAGAAGCAGTATTCTACAGCCCAAGCCAACAGGGCAGTTTCTTTTGTTTAATGGCATATCAACTTTTTAGGTTATTTAATGCCAAAGCCCCCCTTCAAGAAGAACAGTTGTGCTACTATTTAACCCATAGGTGGGAAATGTAAGTGGCTTTTTACCTTTCTCAATGGTATTTGTCCGAAAGTGAACGTAATAGCACAACTCGTTTACAAGTCCATCACTTTAACCATTACAACACAAGGGCACCCCAGGAGATTAGGAAAGTGTGGAGTACCCCTTCATCGCCATTACTCTCAGCTTCACCCTGAACAAGTATCTGTTAGGGTTCAACCAATAGATCAAATAGAGCTGTGTTGCACAGTCGGCTGGCTCTGTAGAATACACCGACTGTACCTCTGCAGAGAGGTAAGACCCCACACAAACGAGAGTCCTGGATATGATACTAGACAATATGAAGGTGAGGTCCAAGTGATGCTGGAGCTTTGGGAAATGCAGAGTACCCCTTCATTGCCATCACTTTAAGGGCCGCACTAATCTGTAGTGGTAGCACCTGATAGCGTCCAATCTATGGGTCAAATAGAACTCAACTGTGTATTATGCTAAACTGGATTGCTTGAAATAAAACAGTTTTGACATTTAAACTGCGTGCTTATGCTAAATTGTATTATTTGAAATAGAACTGATTATTTGTATAAAAATGGATTTGGCATTAAATAACCTACAAAGGTTGATATGCCATAAAACACAAATACCCAACCAACCAACTAGAGCTGTTTAAAAATTATTCCTATTATATAGGAAAAAAATTCATAAGAAACTGCAGTACAAAAAAAAAGTAAATTTACGCCTACAATGATCGCGATCCTTAAACCTCTTACCGTTGAATAATCCTGGATGGAATAACATATTAAAATCAATCTATCAATCAATCAGTCAATCAAATATACTAGTAGTTTCAAAATCAATAATTTTGTTGATGATAGAACAAAGAAATCCTTTGTGGATTTTGAAGATTAAGAAGGAAAAAAATATTCATTAGTTCAGATCATGTGTCATGAACGACTGATCAATCGATCGATCGATTGATTGATTGATTTTAACGGCATTTCAACATATCTAGGGTTATTTTATACCTAGAAGTTAAGGAATCGCGTTGATTGTATGTCAAATATTTTCATTTGCGTATTTGTTTCAACGGATTTTTTTGTACACAGTCATATGATACAAATGTTCTGATTTTTTTTATTTTTATGGGTGATAAAGTGTAGTCCAAACTCACACAGAAAATTTATGTAATCTGATCATATATGGAAAAAACAAAGGAAGTTATTAGTTAAGCTTGTTACATCAGTAGGCGAAGTTTGGTGGAAAATATACTTCAATTTTTTTGTTGTTTTTATTTTATTTTATTTTATTTTTCTTATAATGAATGCAGAGACTGGCAGATGACAGAAATGAAATGTTCTCTCCGTTGAATTTGAAGAGTAAAGAGAGAGAGAAGGAAAGACAGAGAGAGAACAGAGAGAAAGAGGGAGAGGGGAAGGGAGAATGAGGAGATAGAGATTGAGATAGTAGGGAAAAGAGAGAGAGAGAGAAAGAGAGGGAGGGAGAGAGCGAAAGAGAGATAGGCGAAGTGAGAGGAATGGGAGTTAGGAGGAGAACCCGCATATCATTTACATTTTTTAAATAAACAATTATGAAAGGGAATTCGCAAAGGGGGATTACTTTCCCTAGTGGAAAGGTTTGGGGGGATAAATCAGCGTCTCATTTGCATAATTTTAGTCATGTGATGATTTCCAAGAAGGAAACTTTAAACCAGAATTTATAGACTTCAAGAAATTACTCTACGGTCTAGAAATTTTTATCATTAAGGGTTTTTGGACTCTTGTATTCATCTTTATTGTTAATTCTACAACGTTTCGACCGATATGTCCTCCAGATTTCTTCAGGTGTTTGTCGGAACCTACACAAAACTTCGAATCAACAGGAGTCGCCTGTTTTATTTCCGTTAACCATAACTGGGTACAAGTGTAAAGAATTCATTTTATTGTTACTCGCCTGCAGTAAGGATTGAACCTGCAAACTCCAGATGATTGTCTCCTGAGAAGATTAGGGAACCAACGCCTATAACCGTTACGCTAGGTGTCCTGCTGGATAGTTTAGAGCGAATATTAGGGACCTATAAACTTAATGTTCTTACATGACTAGGATAACTACAATAATTTACGAAACATTACCTGTGCTCATATTCAGATTTTTTTTTATCTAACCTTTTTCACCTTATTCATCTCTATACTTGGTCTACTCACCAGATCATTGTAACCCAACATACATGCTGATTTCTTAAGGCGTTTAATCTTTCAATGCTCTTCTCTATCAGTTATTTCAACTTCATCCCATAAAGGCAGAAGGTTTCCATTTTCTTTTCATATATGATCCGCCATACCCGACTTTTCAATCTCACCTTGTTCTACTGCTTTCCGATGTTCTTCTAGCCTTATTTTTAGTGGGAGACCTGTCTCACCTTTGTATATATTACCACAACTGCAAGGGATGGAGTAAACACAGTTCTTGATGGGGGGTGTCCTCGTGGTGTAATAGTTAAAGCGATAGACTGCGGAATCGTAGTACGCGAGTTCGTACTCCAGTCGCGCTATTACGTTCACTTTCGGGCAAATACCCTTGGGAAAGGTATGAACCCCCTTATCCCCCTAGCTATGGGTTAAATAGTACCACTACTGTTCTTCTAGGAGAATGGCTTGGCATTAAATAACCTAAAAAGAGTTGATATGCCATTAAACAAAGAAACCAAACCAAACCAAACAGTCCTAGATCATGTTGAATTCCGTTGGTCGATTGACCCGGAAGAGATGCCTCTGGAGAGATGAACCACTTGTGAATATTGTCCTGATGTCATATGGCCTACATATCTTTTGGATGCTTTTGGCTAGTCCTTTGACATAGGGGAGCCATTGATAAGTAATTTTTATAGAACAGATTAGCAAACCCCAATTAAAAAGATAAATCATGTTTTAATAAAAAGATAAACAATAAGATCTGAATAAATTTCATTTAATGATTAAGTAAGTCAAAATCTGCATCCTATACAAAGGTAATCATGATGTAATGGTGCCCGTGGTGTAATGGTTATCGTCGTAGAAAATGGACACGGCGACACGAGTTCAAATCCCGGAGGAGAATGATTGCATTTCACATAGCACTAAATACCCTTGGGAAAGGTATGAATCCAATTATTCTCCCTCCAGCTATGGGTAAAACAGTTGGGCAGACTTGGTTCTTCAGCTTTGGTGCGGTAACTAGTCTAGGAGAAGGAAAACTCTGAATTCAAACCTGTTAAACTCCACTTAAAAATTGACTTTGTGTCATATCAAGCCCGAGCGGAGGGGTCGGTAAATATATATATGTATATAAAGGTAATCATTAAGAAAACTTAGTGTTTTGACGCCGAGGCTCCTGTTCTGACGATCTGGCGGGTATACAGTACTCCTTCATTGCCATTACTTGATCCACTCTGACCTAGAATTATCGTACCTGTTCAGGTCAAAGTTTAGTCGGCTGAGACAGTAAAATATACCGACTGCTTCTCTGCAATGGAATAAGACCCCCTTCGCAACGAGTGTCCTGGATATGTCACTAAACAGTTTGATGGTGAGGCTCCAGTAATGCTAGAGCTTTGGGAAATAGAGAGTACTCCTTCATTGCCCTCGCTCCCAGGTTCACTCAGGCCTTGATAGGGTCCAATCTGTGTGTCAAATAGAACTAAACTGTGCACTTATGCTTAACTGAATTGTTTGAAATAGAACTGTTTTCGTATGCTGAACTAAATTTAAACTGAGTGTCATTTGACTTATGCTAAACTTGTTTGAAATAGAAATGTTGTATTATTTTATTGTGTAAACAAATGGCTGATGTTTAAATGAATTGTTAGTGATACATGGAAATACTTTGAAGTCATTTAACTGTGAACAAATGAATCAGTAATGTCAAACAAGATAATTAGTGTTAAATAAGCAATACTTGAAATACTGTGTGCCTTATGTACTTAGAACATCGATTGATAAAATTAGAGAGAACGGCTTCGAGCTGACAAAGAAAAGAAGCAGAAGGTATCCCGCAAAAACAATTACCGACGCCGACTACGCTGATGATATAGCGATACTGGCAAATACACCCAACCAAGCCGAAACACTACTGCATAGTTTGGAACGAGCAGCCGCAGGCATAGGCCTCTATGTCAATGCACACAAAACGGAATATATGTGCTGTAATCAAACGAGTGACATCTCTACACTAGACGGAACCCCTCTTAAACTAGTAGAAGAATTCACTGACCTAGGAAGCATCGTCGCATCAACCGAAAAGGACATCGACACGAGGTTAACGAAAGCATGGACAGCTATCAATAGGCTATCGATTATATGGAACCTAACCGATAAAATGAAACGCAGTTTCTTCCAGGCAGCGGTCACATCGATACTGCTATATGGATGCATAACATGGACGCTAACAAAACGGCTGGAGAAGAAGCTAGACGGCAATTACACAAGAATGCTGCGAGCAATCTTGAACAAATCCTGGTGGCAACACCCCACAAGACACCAACTGTACGGCCACCTGCCTCCTATCACGAAAACTATTCAAGTTAGACGAACCAGACATGCAGGACACTACTGGAGAAGCAAGGACGAGCTCATAAGTGATATACTCCAATGGACCCCCACATATGGCCGAGCAAAAGCGGGACGACCAGCACGAACATACATTCAGCAACTATGTGAGGATACGGGATGTAGTCCAGAAGACCTGCCAGAGGCGATGAACGATAGGGAAAAGTGGCGAGAGAGGGTCAGGGATATCCATGCTACCAGATGATGATGAAATTGAAATTCTTGGAACTATTTAACTGCAAATGAATGAATAATGTTAAATAGAATAATTAGTGTTAAATAGCAATACTTGTAACCACTTCACTCTGTGAAAACAAATGATTAATATTGAATGGAATTACTTGTGTTTTATGGCATTAGTTGAAACCATTTAACTGCATAGAAACAATAGCAATATTAGTGTGCAAATAAATTAGTTCTTACTCATATAATAATAAAATTACCTACAAACGATGTGTGTAAACAAATGACTGATGATACATGGTGACTTATATAGCAATACTTGAAATTATTTAACTGTGTTCAACTAAAATGAGCTTAGTATCGTTTAAAAATGTTATCAACAAAATATGATCACATATCATATATATTTAATATATATGTATAAAGAGGATTTGGCATTAAATAACCTACAAGGGTTGATATGCCATAGAACCCAACCAAATCAAATCATATATACTTAATATATATCTATAAAGAGGATTTGGCATTAAATAACCTACATTGTTTGATATGCCATAAAACCCAAATAACCAAATCATATATATTTGATACATATGTATGAAGAAAATTTGGCATTAAATAACCTACATTGTTTGATATGCCATAAAACCCAACTAAATCAAATCATATATATTTAACATATTTGCATAAAGAAGATTTGGCATTAAATAACCTACAATGGTTGATATGCCATAAAACCCAACCAAATCACATCATATATATTTAATATATCTATATAAAGAAGATTTAGCATTAAATAACCTACAATGGTTGATATGCCATAAACCCAACTAAACCAAATCATATATATCTAATAAACCAGGGGCTTTCAATAAGTTTCCAGACTTATTTTGTACAGGCATTTAAAATTGTCGTAGATCAAAAGAACTAGTACAATTCAATTCCTTATAGAAAAAAAACCTCTTACCTTCCATTTTAGTCAAATGTGAATAAATATCCAAATGAATTGTTTGCTAATTGTGTTATTTAGAGTTTTTATTTATTATTAATTGAAAGTACGTGGTGCCTTAAATAAGTTTCCAGACTTTTTTGTACAGACATTTAAAATTGTCGTAGCATCTTAAAAATTCACTATGTTATTGCTATACATCTTATGAGATGACTAACCAATTTTTATGATTTCAGGTTTAAATGAACTGCTATAGCAGGAATTGGAATACACCCTACTAAAGCCTGATTGTCACAGCTGGTGAATTTCAAAGATGCAATCTGGACGTGAGGACACTTTAGAAGAACGATATGCAATAAAATTGTGTTTTAAACTTGGAAAAAATGCCACAGAAACGTATAGAATGCTTCAGACTACTTTTGGAGCATCTTGCATGAATCGAGCATCAGTTTTTAAGTGGCATAAGAGATTCAAGGAAGGAAGGGGGTCTGTGAGGGATGATGAGAGGTGTGGGAGGAGTAAGAAAATCAGAACACCAGAGTTGATTGACCAAATAAAGAATTTCATGGATAAGGACCGTCGTGTATCTATAGAGACAATAAGTGCACAGTTTGATGTCAGTGTGGGAACTGTACATACAGTTATTCGCGAGGAACTGAAGATGCAGAAGATTTACGCGAAGTTTGTCCTAGGGATGCCCTGAGAAAATCAGAAAGAAAGACGTTGTCATGACGACAGGGAGATGGTCGAGTTGAACAATTCAGATCCCGCAGTTCTTGATGCTCTGGTGACCTGCGATGAAAACTAAATCTATTGTTATGACCAAGAGACCAAGAGACGGACCCAAGAAGGCCAGACAGAGCAAATCCACCCAGAAACTTTTGATGATCCTTTTTTTTTTGTTTTTTGACAGCACTGGCATGATCTACATGCACTGGGTTCCCACTAGACAGACAGTCAACAAGGAATACTATGTTGAGTTTTTAAGGGAGTGCAGGGAGAGATTCCTTGGGAAAAGGCCAGCACTCTTCAAATCGGGTCAGTTGCATTTCCAGCAAGACAATAGACCAGTCCACAACTCCATCCTTGTCACAGACTATTTGACCAAGATGGGCATCAAGGCAGTTCCTCAGCCTCCCTAAAGTCCAGACCTTGCTCCCTGTGACTTATCTTATTCCCTAAGAGGCTGTCGTAATGAGACAATTGAGGAGATGAGCGAGGCTGTGACGAAGGTCATTGTCACGCTCACACAAGAGGACTTCCATGGGGCCTTCCAAAAGTTGTTGGAACAGTACAAGTGCATTCCAGCCGGAGGAGATTACTTCGAAGAGGACTAGAGTTTCATGTGTTTACTATCAATAAAATTGCCCATACGAAAAAAGTCTGGACACTTATTTAATGAACCTTGTATATGTATAAAGAGGATTTGGCATTAAATAGCCTACAAAGGTTGATATGCCATAAAACCCAACCCACCCAAGCAACTGTTCGGATCCCTTCTATAGGTCAAATAGATCTGTTTAAAAAGTATATATATACGATGGACCATTTAAAAAAAAGCGACTCAAAAATGTCAAATATGAACGATTCCCTAAAACCCTTGGTACAAGAATACCGTAGACGGGTTAACATATTGGTAAAATCAATGAATTAATCAATAAATAAATTAATAAACCAATATATCTATCAACACAACAATCGCGTATGGCTAAGTGAAGCATCTTCTTATATCCGGGCCAGTTGACTATTTTCTTTATTTTTTTCAAAAGTCGCTCTTACTGATTGTCATGAAATTCCATGTCAAATTACTTTTGTCTTTTGTATTTTAATTCTGAAATTCTAGGCTGAAATTAAATAAGTAAGCAAAGATTCAAATCAAACAAAAAGTCTTCAATATCAATATACCCAACAAATAAAAAAGCATTTGATTATGCAACTTTGATAAGCGATCTACACTTTATATTGTTATTGTATAGCCACACAAAACATATACGTCTGTATGCATAACATAACGACACAATAAAGACGAGCGACACAGTTCTTTAAAAAAATATACATCTCACTTTATTGAAAGGGTTGTGTGTGGGAGGGAGTTGAAGACCGAACAGAACTGCAACATTTTCACCCCCCCCTCCATTGGCCATAACCTCGTTTCTTTCCCGTTCTCCTGGGCTGCTCAACTGGGGGCCTGGAGGCCCAGCCACTTTGGGACATGTTCTCATTCCAGCATCTTCTCTCCAACTCATCTGATCTCCAAACTAACTGACTTCCTGTCTTCACCCGGGTTATATAATGATTTGATGCCCACTCTTATTCCTGCGAGTGTCACAATTGCACTCATTCAATCCGTCCACGGTCAAGGTTATAATAACCTGATATTCCTCAACCGGATGCACCTGTTATTTACACTGGTGCATTTCCTATTTTGACAGCCCGGCCGGGTCGGAGGTCAATATGCAACATTGTGATTTACAAGAAAAGTTTTCTTTTTATCATCAAGAGACAAGGTACACATTATTTAGAGAGTCTGAAGTATAAACAAACGTCTGTTCGAGTATCGGAAGCTTCTTCCTAATTCAACAACGTACAAGTGGCAACAGCACCCTTTATTCCGGCATGGATCACAGTCTCGATAGCAGACCTACAGACGCTTCCGTGATTTTATCTGCTTATTGAGATCAGAATATCTAAAAAAATTCCTTAAAGTGTCAGCTGAAAAGTTTTACAACGAGATCACAGATGAGACGAAAACGGTTGCATTTCTACATAGAAATAGTCTTTTAGATACAAAAGATTTTGCGCCATGTCAGAGGTGGTACGGAAAAATTTTTGACGATCAATATCTTGTTTTTCCAAGATGATACATGTTCGATCCAGCAATAAAAAATCTGGAAATTTGTTTAAAATTTGTTTCATTTTGATTTGTTTATGAATAAATGTATAAAATGTTTAATTATTAAAAAAAAAAAAGATTTTTTATATAAATTGAAATTTATCTATAGATAGTATTGAACAAGTCCTGGCGACAACAGCCCACAAGACACCATCTATACGGCCACCTGCCTCCCGTCACGAAAACTATACAAGTTAGACACTGCTGGAGAAGCAAGGACGAACTCATCAGTGATTTACTCCCATGGACCCCTGCATATAGCCAAGCAAAAGCAGCGGCACGACATGATGATGATGAATTATCTTTTGCAAATAAACGCATCATTCGATATCGTCCGTTCAAGCCTTGATGATGGATCATAAGAACCGAAATTTTATAGCTTTGACTTTTTTTAACATTGAATTCTTCTCTTTGGATTACCTTGTTTTCTCAATTTTTCTCACAATGAATATAGGTATATGTTGATTGTTTTATCTAAGCCATAATAACTAAATGAAACATGTAGATCGCATACTAAGGTAAAATTTAACTTTTATAGATCACCATGGCTGTGTAGATCGCATACTAAAGTAGAATTAAAGTTTGAGTTTTGTTTAACGGCATATCAACCTATGTGGGTCATTTAATGCCAAGAAAGGTTACGTTGGTTTTGTCTTCTTTGCGGGTTTTAGGGCATGTTTTTGTTCGATAGTTCTTGATTCTATTTGACCAGATATTGGTGAAAAGATTGATTTGGTTTGATTTCAGTGAAAGGGTGTGGTTTTTTGGAAGACTCAAAATGTTCTAAAGTTTGGTTTGGTTTGGTTGATTTTATGGCATAAAAACCTCTGCAGGCCACACAATGCCAAACTTCGTTTATACACATGTTAAACCAAACATTTACAAAGGAATACTTAGTAGATAATATTCCAAATGAGCCAGAGCCCACCTGCCTCACTCAAACAAATGGCTCCAAGCATCGCTGCTATACAACATCAATAATCCGACAGTACATAGTTAAATAGTTATACACATGACTTGTAAGCGAATACATGATTTGTAAACATTCTGCTAATAATATTTTCAACAAGTTCAAGCTTTTTTTTTCTTCACAGCCAAATGATTTTAAGTATCTCGTCCTATACAAATCATTCTATTCACCTGATTTGTTTGCACAAAATCAAACAGTCTTGAATACTGCTGTGCACCAGCAGTAATTCAACATCAGTCACTTATTTACACACATTCAAATAAATATACAGGATATGTGAGAGATTAGTTTGTTAGTAATTTCGTTTTTACTTTTAAAGTAGATGGTTCGTAAGTGACATTTACAAAAGGATTGAGTTCATTTGTTTGCACACAGTTAAATGGTTTCAAGTCTTGTAGTTATTTGTAATGATTAATTCTGATTAAGAACAAGTACGCTTGATGAAGTACGTTGCAAAAATAGATGAAAAGCAGTCAAATTCTTTTGCAAACTTCGAGACAATACAACATAAACATTTAACAGGTTTGAGGGATTTTTAAATGGCTGAACAGATTTTTAAATGGCTGAACAGATTGGTTACTTTGAAAAATCGCTTTCTAATAACAGCGAAAGTTCTGCATTCTATAAGAATGTGTTTAACCATGCAAGTTGTCTGGCAGGTTGAACACTGTGGTTGTGGTTCCTGTTTCAAAATGAAAGAGTGAGTAAGCCTTGTATGACCAATTCGCAATCGGGAAATAACAACTTGTTCTCTTCTTGATTTCCTCGATGCTGGTCTCCACTCTCCTAAGGTGGGCTGAATTTGGAAGAGTTTATTGTGGATGTTATTGCTCCATTGTTGTTGCCATTTTGTGTGAAGGAATTTATTAATTGTTGGTTTCAGGTCAGTATGATCGTAAAAATGGTCTTTCACTTATATACCTCTCTCGCAAGGTCTAAAGTATTTGTTTATAGTTTCTTTTTCTTTTATTTTCACTGTGTGGTCCGCTGAAGCAGTAAAATTATTATTATTATTCAATAAGAATAGTTACTTGAAATTATATCATAATGCGTAAATATGATAAAAATACTTGAAACCCAATCAACTGAACGCATTATTATAATAGACAAATGAAAAAGTGTCTTTTAAAATGCCTCAGAGAAGTGAAAAAGTTAAAGCTTGGTCTTAGGGGGATGTCCCTCCACCCCAGGATATACCTGCTTTGCTGGGTTCAGCTGATTGCTCAGAACCTGAGGTGACCCAAAAGGAAAATGCTAACGAAGCCAAGTATTTTTGACCATTTAACCAGCCGAACATGAGACTCGATTTGTGCATAATACTCGTTTTAAAATGGCCCTGTGCCGCATTCTGGCTGGGTTGTAAGTCTGTTAAATAAACAGTTAAAACTATGATAAAACACTGAGGAATAAATCTAATTTCGGCATTAACTAACCCACATAGAGTTGATGTACATAACGCCAAGCCAAACTAAACGATATTGCGTTGAGAAAATTTAATAAGGAAGTATGTATCTGTAAGAATAGACCTGAATCCATCTACTTTAGAGTTGATGTAGCCTTTTAATACTATTTCAAATATGACTATTATTGTACCATATTCACAATTAACGCCATGTGTGAAATAGACATATAATGTTCATTAACGATAGAACATATAAAGAACATAGGATAGGAATCTCAAAATTCGAAAACACGTAACGACTTCTTGTTCAGGTACGAAACCTTTTTATTAACTTTGAGTTAAAGGTTTCGACGTAAGGAGAAGAGACACAATCTTCTATGTTGTCTTATTCATTTGGTCCCCGTTTCGAGCGGCCCTCATAGGGCGCAAGTTCGCCTCGCGTCTGCGAGCTCCAAAAGTCGATCCTTCTCGTTTGGCGTCTAGTACCCAACTCTCTAACTTCTTCAGATTCTCACAAAACCTCCGCGCGCTTCCGGTGCGTGACGTCACCCACACCCTGTCACTCCGTTTCGTCTCGGACTATTATGACATCTGAGTGACACCTCCATCCGCCAGCGCGCCCGCGTTAACACCTGCCTCAATGTTGCACCCAACTAACCCATGTGCTGAGCCGAAAGGTTCACATCCTAACTAAACTCAAAGGCATGAACCGAAATCCCTCGGTTATTATATAACATTATTATTGTTATTATTTACTTATTGAGAGTTTTTCATATTGGTTTTAGCTGATGGTCTTTCATTGGAGTTTGAGTGACAGCAAGTCTCCTCAAGTCTCCGGGACTCTTCTCAGAATTCTGGCCGTTCTCAATAATGTAGTAGTTTGGATGGTCTCCACTCGTCCTCTTATTTCCAAGAACTCCAGTCCCTTTCATAATCCTTTGGTGACTATACCGAAAGCACCAATCACGATTGGTATAATTGTCACCTCCATGTTCCATAATTTTTTCAATTCCCTAGCAAGGTCGATGTACTTATCCTTCTTTTCACATTCTTTCAGTTTTATTCTGTGGTCAGCCAGGACAGCAAAGTTTTTGCAAGTTCTCTTTTTTTTTGTGGAATATTATAAGGTCTGGTCTTCTGGCCGAGATTAGGTGATCCGTTTGTATGACAAAGTCACATAGGAGTTTATGTGTCATTTTCTTGGACAGATGCTGGGTTATGCATATAGCACTTATTCGTAGGGTCAAATTTAAATTTCTTGTACATTTCCCTGTGGATCACCTTACCCTCCCAGTCGTGTCTAGTCTCATACTCCTTCTGTACTAATTTGCTGCATTTGCTTATTATGTGATTGATGGTTTCATCTCTGTCACCGCATTGCTTACATTTGCTATTTTGTTGCGTCTTATCTATTCTCGCTTTGATATGATTGGTCCTGATGGCATTGTTTTGTGCTGCTATTAGGAGAGATTCTGTTTCTTTCTTAATCTTTCCTCTTCATAGCCACGTCCAGATTTTCTTGTGTGAGATGTTGCTTAATAGAGGTTTAAACCGCCCATAGAGTTGTTTTCCTACCCATTTTTTCTCTAGTTATTGTCATTCTGTTGTCCATCGAGTTGTCTGCCTTGTTTCTGGTTAGTGTAATCAGTCCTCCTTCGTGCTTTTCTATGTAGTCCACTTGTTTTATTGATGCGTTAACGCTGTCTTCAATGCTAGCAAGTCCTCTTCCTCCCTTCTTTATTGATACATATAGTCATTCAACGTCATTTATTATTATTATTATTATTATTATTATAACAAACTGGATTGTTTAGCGTACAAAAACAGTTCCATTTCAAACAATTCAGTTTAGCATAGGTACATAGTTTAAAAGTCAGAACAGTTCTATTTCAAGCAATTTAGTTTAGCATAAGTGTCCAGAATAATGGTCGAAAACATTTCTATTTCAAGCTATTCAATTTACTCAAAAAGTTCTATTTCAAAAAATTCAGTTTAGCATACAAATGCAGATTCAATTTCAAAAACAGTTCTATTTTATGCAATTCAGTTTAGCATACAAAAACAGTTCCATTTCAAACAATTCAGTTTAGCAAAAGTACGTAGTTTAATTCTCTCTGACCCATAGGAAAGACCCAATCAAATGCTATCACTCCAGGCCAGAGTGCACCTTTGAGTGATGACAAGAAGTGGTACTCCGCATTCCCCAAAGAGTATTACTAGAACTTTACCATTAGATTATTTAGTGTCATATCCAGGACACTTGTTGTGGTGGGGCTTACCCCACTGCAGAGAAGCAGTCGATGTATTCTACAGCTCCAGCCGACAGGGCAATTGAGAATTTTTCACACCAGCCTTAGCTAATGGTCTTCCACAAACGTTTGGGTGATAGCAAGTTTCCTCAAGTTTCCAGGACTTTTCTCAGTATTCTGGGCAATTTTAAAAATGCTGTCGTTTGGATGGTGTCCACTAGTCCTCTTATTTTCAAGTCCTTGGTATCACTGTCACTTTCATGTTTCATACCTTTTCCAGTTCCCTAGCAAGATCCAGGTACTTATCTCTTTATAGCTACTGCTATAAAGTGCCCTTTGCGAAATGACTACAGTCGTAGGACGTAGAAACGGTAACTCGAGGCCAAGACCTTGGCGTAGCTATTTGAGTTTTATTATATATATATATATATATATATATATTGGTAATAGTAGGTGTAATAACAACAGTAATAATAATATCATTTTGAAATACAAATTGATCCCCTAATCTCGGCAAGACGACCAGACCTAGTGATAGTCAACAAAAAAGAACCTGCTAGATAGTGGACGATATCGTTCCAGCTGACCTCAGAGTAAAATTGAAGGAAGGCAAAAATTGAGATGAGTACCAGGACCTTGCTAGGGAATTATCGGTGGTGGCTAATTTTTTTAATGGTCATAGAATGTAAAAAAATATTTTGAATTTGAAAAAAATAAGACGACCTGAGCATCGCGTTAAAAATAGGACGAAAGAAAAAACTTTACAAATTAAAGACATTGCCTAATTGGAAGAAATTCAAACCACATAAGATCGTTAAGTTTGAAAAGTCTGAGAAAGACTTTTATTTTCAGGATGTCATCATTTGGCGAGCTGAGAGTTGGTAGGGGCTGAAAGTACCCAAATTGTGGTAAATATTCATTGAAAAAAGCTGTCCTAAAAATTCTCACCCAGAAATAAGAAGAAATAAGATCAAAGTTAGTTAATCGAATTAAATCATTTCGTGAATTAAATTACTTCTAAAGTTTAATTTTGATGTGGCAGATGGAAAAAGGGAGTAGGAGGGGAAAACAGGCAAAATATTGAATGGAAAGGATTATGCAAAGGATTACCTACCACACCCGACGCTATCCCCATATGGCAACCACATGAACACGGAAGAGAAGGAGGAAGAGGAGGAGGCACACGCGGGGGTGGAAGATTTTCTTTCTTTTTTTCTTTCTTTCTGTTTTATGGTCTTTTTGCCTCAGATCGCAATTATTTTTTTTTTGTCGTTTGATCTCCGGTTGCATTTTTCTTTTTCTTTCTTTTTCCTTTTTCATTTTTTTTTTCTTTTTTTGCTTATTGACCAATCATATTACAGTACTATTAACTCTCCACCGCAAAAATATTTTTTTTAAATAAAAAAAACAAACTATAAAATAATAAAAAAAAACAACCCAAAACAGCCACGTTCACAGACGTGCTAAAACACTGCCTCCGCCACCACATCCTTCTCTAATTTCGTTTTTCAATCCACCCGCCAAAAAAATTGCTTTGGCGATACCAAGAGAATGCTATCTCTTTACGGATCAATGGGTATAAATGGGTGTGTCCAACAAACTGACCGAGGGGCACCTGCTGAGATACGGGTCTTTTCTTTTTTTCTTTCCTTGAAATATGTAAACGTTTTAAGGTTTCTTAAGGACTTAAAACAAAACCTATGAGCGCTTGCTAGTATCCCTTCAAGGACGTTTCATGCGATAATTCTCATCAAAATTTCTATATCTTGACAGCTAAGATGTTGCGTTACATACACGAACCGGACAATCTTGTCGGCGATGCTTAAAGTATTGACTGTATTCCCTGCTAAGCGGTATCACGATGATACAAAACTGTTTCTGGGCTCCAGGTTTGGAAATCAATGGAGTAGAGGGATAGTACCTCAATGGGTCAAATAGATCTGTTTAAAAATTATTCATATTCGATTGGGTCATGTGAAGAAAAAAAACTTTTAAGAAGGGACAAAAAATGTAAATATGAACGCGATTCCTTAACTTCTTGGCCCGCCGTTACAATCAATCAATCAATCGATTGGTCGAATCAAAATCCTCATCTTTGTTATACTTCTTTTTACCAGGGCTTATAATAAGTCATCTGTAATTCTCCACAGATGGGTAAGATCATCCCCCACACACAATCACACTCTACAAAAGAGTTTGTTTAATGCCAAATCCTTTTTATACATATATATTAGATCTATAAGATTTAGTTTGGTTGGGTTTTATGGCATATCAACCATTGTAGGTTATTTAATGCCAAATCCTTTTTATACATATATATTAGATATATATGATTTAGTTTGGTTGGGTTTTATGGCATATCAACCATTGTAGGTTATTTAATGCCAAATCCTTTTTATACATATATATTAGATATATATGATTTAGTTTGGTTGGGTTTTATGGCATATCAACCATTGTAGGTTATTTAATGCCAAATCCTTTTTATACATATATATTAGATATATATGATTTAGTTTGGTTGGGTTTTATGGCATATCAACCATTGTAGGTTATTTAATGCCAAATCCTTTTTATACATATATATTAGATCTATAAGATTTAGTTTGGTTGGGTTTTATGGCATATCAACCATTGTAGGTTATTTAATGCCAAATCCTCTTTATACATATATATTGAATATATATGATTTAGTTTCGTTGCGTTTTTGGCATATCAATTACTGGAGACGCAGCTAAAGACAGTGAATCTTTCGGACGATTTTTAAATTCCTTCGATGTGGATGTACGTTCTCTAGTTTGTATACAAGAAACACTTTAAAAATTAGTACAGTTTCAAATATTCCTCTCCTGTTTCTTATAACTATTCCTATTTAATTACGATGATAATAAACATCTATCTAAATATGTTTCTAGCATTTCAATCTGATTCTAATAATGTGTATATAATTAGATAATTTCAAGTATACCAATCAAATATTAATATGGCACAGTCGGCAGGGGCTGCAGAATATGCCGACTGCATCTCTGCAGAGTGGTAAGGCTCCCCAAACGAGTATCTGAGATATGACACAAAACAATCTGATGGTGAGCCTTCTGTAAAGCTAGAACTTTGAGGTTATTTAATGCCAAATCCTTTTTATACATATACGAGGTGCATCTGATAAGTTTCCAGACTTTTTTCGTATGGGCACTTTTATTGATAGCACACCCATGAAACTCTAGTCTCCTTCGAAGTAATCTCCCCCGGCTGCAATGCACTTGTTGTACCGTTCCAACAACTCCTTCAAGGTTCCATGGAAGTCCTCTTGTGTGAGCTTGTCAATGACCTTCGTCACAGCCTCTTTCATCTCCTCAGTTGTCTCATAACGACAGCCTCTGAGCTTAGGGAATGACCAAAAGTTACATGGAGCAAGGTCTGGATTATAGGGAGGGTGAGGAACTTTCTTGAAGCCCATCTTGGTCATTGCATTGTCCTGCTGGAAATGCCACTGACCCTATTTGAAGAGTGCGGGCCTCTTCTGACGGAATCTCTTCCTGAACTTCCTTAAAACCTCAACATAGTAACGCTAACCCTAACCCTTTTGCCAATCAACTCTGGTCTATTGACTTACTCCTCCCACACCTCTCATCATCCCTCACAGACTCACTGCCTTCCTTGAATCTTTTATGCCACTTAAAAACTGATGCTCGATTCATGCAAGATGCTCCAAAAGTAGTCTGAAGCATTGCATACGTTTGTGTGGCATTTCTTTCCAAGTTTAAACACAATTTTATTGCATATCGTTCTTCTAAAGTGTCCTCACGTCCAGATTGCATCTTTGAAATTCACCAGCTGTGACAATCAGGCTTTAGTAGGGTGTATTCCAATTGCTGCTGTAGCTGTTCATTTGAACCTGAAATCATAAAAATTGGTCAGTCATCTCATAAGATGTATAGCAATATTATAGTGAATTTTTAAGATGCTACGACAATTTTAAATGCCTGTACAAAAAATTCAGAAAACTTTTCGTATGCCCCTCGTAATTTAGATATATATGATTTAGTTTGGTTGGGTTTTATGGCATATCAACCTTAGTAGGTTATTTAATCCCAAATCCTTTTTTATAAATATATATTAGATATATGATTCCTAAACACATTTTGTCGATACATTTTTAAATTTTTTCTCATTTTTTCTCACAGTCAAAGAGTTGCACTTATTTCTGTCAAATACGAATAATTCTATTTACTATTGTTCATTTGTTTGCACATAGTTTAATCTTTTCAAGTATTGCTATGTATCAATAACAATTCGATTAAAGATGAGTCTTTTGTTTACACACTGTTAAATGATACAACGGTTCTATTTCAAACAATTAAGTTTAGTTTACATACACAGTTTTTAGTTTTTCACACAGTTAAAGGTAAAAACAGTTCTATTTAAATCAATTCTGTTTAACATAAGTACACAGTTTAGATATCAAACAGTTCTATTTGACCCATAGATAGGACCCAATCAGCTACGACTACTACGATCCAGCGTAGACCTGGGAGCGATGTCATTGAATGGGTACTCCGCATTCCCCAAAGTTTTAGTATTACAGAAGGCTCACCATCAAATTGTTTAGTGTCATATCCAGGACACTCTTTGGGAGGGGGGTCTGAAGAGATGCAGTCGCAGTATTCTACAGCCTCTGCCGACTGTACCATATGATTTGAATACTTGAAATTATCTAATTATATACACATTATTAGAATCTGATTGAAATGCTAGAAACTTATTCAGATAGATGTTTATTATCATTGTAATTAAATAGGAATAGTTATAAGAAACTAATATTTGAAACTGTACTAATTTTTAAAGTGTTTCTTGTATACAAACTAGAGAACGTACATCCACATCGAAGGAATTTAAAAATCGTCCGAAAGATTCACTGTCTTTAGTTGCGTCTCCAGCAATTTTCAAGAATGGTATAGTTAATAGAATTTAAACATGGGAGATTTTTTTCATCATTTAGAGTATACAGACTATTATCTTCATCTTTAATGTTATATTCACAACGTTTCGGACGATGCGTCCTTCGGCCATCTTCTGGTGTTTCAAGTTGAACTCTGACGTTAACATGGAACTTTGAACGGGGTAGTTTGTTCTAATTTCGCTAACAATAACCGGGTACCACTGCTAAGTATTCTTGTTATTTTTACCTCGGGTTTGAACCTGAAACCTACAGATGATTTCCCTTAGAAGTTTACTAGCCAAACGCCTACATCCGTTATGCTATGTGTCTTGATGGAAGTTCGAAGACACCCCTATACAGGTTGATATACCGTTCAAATCAATAAATCAATGATAATTTTGTGAGTTTAATAATGGAAAATAAAAATTCCGAATTCGTCAATTTTTTTTTTTACAAGTTTTCTAAATTTCTGGGCCGAAGCTTGGTGATATTTATCATTAAGGGTTTTCGGAATATTGTCTTCATCTTTATTGTTATTTCCACAACGGTTCGGCTGATATGTCCGCCGGCCTTCTTCAGGTGTTTGTTGAACTCGGGAACCTTCACGCAACTTCGAACTACGTTCTTTATTGAATCCACGGTGGGGGTCACCTGTTCTGATTCCAGCAGGACACATAGCGTAACGGTTATAGGCGTTGATTCCCTAAGGTTCTAAGGAGACAATCATCTGGAGGTTGCAGGTTCAATACTGACTGCAGGCGAGTAACAATACAAGAATACTTAACACTTGTACCCGGTTGTGGCTAACGGAATCAGAATAGGCGACCCCTGTGGATATTAGTCGAAGTAAAAGATTTTTCGTTGAATTAAAATGAAAACCAGTCACATCTCTATATTTTTCTCGCTCGTTTTTTGTGTACAAATCAAGAGGCGATACTTAGTTTGACATTTAAACAGTAAAAAAGTTGGCGACCGTAGTCGGGGGCGACCAGAAGGCTCCCTTTTCAATAGCTACTACACCAAGGTGTAGGAGAGGGCGCTACTCCTTCCCATGGATTGCTCCACTTTACCCTTAATCCGCACCTAATATCGCTGAGTGTTAAGCAAGGAGGGGTAACAATGTCTCGGATATTGTTATATTTTGACCTTCGACCCGGCCCAAAAATACTATTCCAAGGTGATGCACCGAAAGGAAGTGACACATTCCAATGGCCAGTAATCGAAGGAGATCGCGTGGGCGGATTAAGGCTTATGATATGGGACAAGGTGAAGGTCCCATTGTGCCACTACAGTGATGCACCGGAAGAGAGTAACCTCTGAACTGCATGACAGTTATTTCCGCTTGATGACGATTAAACATCCGATTTCAAAGATCCAGTAGGCGATCGTGTGGGCGTTGAATTATTATTTAACTCAGTTGAGTTTGGGGTGCCAAAGCAGTTGCCAGCAGAATTCCAGACAGTAGAGACCAGATGTGGTAGGGAAGGCCACACCCGACCGAGGGGGCCCTCGGAAAGCCCCGATGGGGTAGACCCCAACATCAGGAGAACAAGAAAGACACAACGTGACGGTCATAACAGTGGGGTCAAAATATGAATTTTATGTTCGGTCTCCAGCACCCTCTCACATGCAATCCTTGAACAACCCTTTCGAAATCTTGCAATAAAGTGGGAGGGGTGAATATATTTGTAAAGAAGTCTTCCTGCTTCCTTTCTTCCTGCGTCTTTCTGCGTGCGTCTGTCTTTATTGATATTGTGTCGTTGTGATGCTGAATGATGATACGGCAAATGAGTATATAACATAACTCCAATTTGGTGCTTGTGCCAGCAGAGTTCTTCAAGGATTCAAAACGAACCTGGTTACCGTAAACGACAGTTTTAAGCATCACAACACATCAACGAAGAGGGACAAGGAAAAATGCTGGAATTGAAAGAAGTAAAAAGAAATAAAAACAAGAACAAACCATCAACAATAAGAGGAACGGACTGGCGCGGAAAGAACAGAAAGAAAAGAAGAAAACAATGCAACGTGCTGGAAGAAAAGAAGAAGAAGAAAAAAAAAGAAAACAAGAACAAAAACAAACCAGCAACAGAAAAGAGAAAAGAAAGAAAAAAAAACAGGAAATGTAAGTAGATTGCTCATTCATGTAACTTCTATCTCTCTTTGTTATTCAAATTGGGTATAATAGAGAAAGATTTGTTTTAATGACAAGGGCCTTTCTAGAAGCTTAAAATTGGAAATAATTTTAAAAAAAAATGTGTGGTCCCTAGATAAAAATTGAAATTACTGCTATGTGTAATATTGTATCGAAGTGAGGGAGGGAAAAAGAACAGAGAAAGAAAACACAAGATGACTTGGGGACAGTTGCTGTCCGTTTTTTGATAGACAGCAATAGTAAATAAATTTTATCAATGGGAATTTTATCGTAAATAGGTCTTTGTAAGAAAAAAAATTCGTTGTAGCTTTTCATTGGTCCAGACAAGTGGTGATTGAAAATTAGAATTTCAGTCAAAGATTTGGAATCCCGCATATCTGTAGTTAAGATCTTTTGGGCAAGTTTTTATGTTTGGAACTTGTGGATTGGAAATGAGAATTTTAATCCGAGAGATGGAATCTTGGGAACATTAATGGTATTGTCCATGAATTTCGCACGTTGGTGTTTGTCTGAATAATGCGCATATAATTTTTCGATATTTATGAAGTTGGGAGAATCGATATTTTCGGCGCTGGTAGAATCAGGCCGGTTGTTTTGCGGTGGAAATTGTTGATATCAATTATTGAAGACATAGGTATTGTCTTGAAAACGGTCTTGCCGTGGAGGCAGAGTAACTAAGAAACAGGTGTTTTTTGTGTCTGACGATGCAGACAGGTATTTTGTGAGTTCCCCCTGGAGTGAAGCTATGAGATTGTTATTGGGGAAGATATTTTGAAACAGGGTTTTGGATGTAATTAAGAGATGCGCAGAATTTTGACGGAACCAAGTGTGGCGAAGATTCGCAGATTCGGAAATATTTTGAATTGGGAAATGTTGGCAGAATTTATAAAAGTTTGGGTTGTTTAGAAAAAAAAAACCCGGGATATTTTATGCAAAGAAAAAAAAAAAGAAGTAGAATGCTTGTAAGCTATTCAGAAAATTTTATTATAAATCAGGCTTAATTTATGGTACTATAGACTGAAATTGAATAAACTGGGAAGCGGACCTATAGTTATCGTGTTAAGGTAAAGACAGAGAGGTAGATATAAGGTTGACAGAAAAAGGGACACTGAATGAGCAATTTATTATGAAAAAAAAAAAATGAAAAAAAAAAAAGAAAAAAATGAAAACAAAAACAAAAACGTACAGGACAATAGAAAAAGGACGGAAAGAAAAAAAAAGAAGGAGAAGAAACTTGAACATTGTTGAACACAGCATATGAAAAGAAAGAAAGAAAGAAAGAAAGAAAGAACAGACATTTTTAGTAAAATAGACACTACATCACTACATAGATTGGAAAAAAGAAGAAAAGAAAACTGAACATTTTTGAACTGTGATTGTAACATTGTTTTGACTTGTAAAGTGAAACTTTTTGAGTTTGAGTTTAAAGGCGACATTAGAAATTTTTTTTTCCTGTTCATATTATGAAATTTGACGAAAACCATTAACAGAGGATTTTATTCTAGGTTTACTAATATTTGTGATTATATTGATTCTAAAATTTTTTTTTTAGAATTTGGGTTTTTCGTGGAATAGGAAATATTTTTTTTGGGGGGGGGTTCTGTTTTGAGGAATCGGTGGCTGACACGAGAATAGGACAAACATTTATCCAATTGGTGCAGATTGTTGTAGGGTAGACGGCAAAGGAAGTAATTCTATCGAAGAATTCGCCGGCCCATGAAGTTGCAAAGGCCTATGGAGGCTTCTAATTTTTTTTTAGTTTGGAGTTCCGAGGATGGAATAAAAGAAAAAAGGCGTGGCCTACTCCAAAATTTTGTGGATAATGTCTGAGTCTTTCTGTCCCGATGGTGTTTTGGATTCGTGTGTGATTTGGCAAAGTGAAACGGATCTGGGAAAGGCGAGGTGCCTATATATTGGTAGCCACGAGGGTTCCTGATTAAATTGAAAAGAAACCCGGCGCGGGTTTGATCAGGTAAAGCATGTTTCGTCAAGGGCTTTCAAACCAATGGGCATGGGAACAGAAACTTAATGAAAAAAATGGGTAACACATTGCTAACTAGTATTTTGCGGGGACTATTTTAGGTGGTTTACAGCATGCGTGCCAGATTGTGATACATTCGGATGTATTGTGATACTTTGTTTTGGGCCATGATTTTTGTGGATTTTTGTGGAATGCTTTGAGCCTTGAAGATATTGTGTTTTAGTTTATGAAATTCTCCGGTTACTCCAGGTAGGAACCTGTTGAGCAAAGAACTGGAGTGTGGTCACGAGGAATCCAGGCGAAATGTATTGCTGGAATGACCAGGGTCACTAAGTTTGTGACCAGGATATGGGACCAGAGTATGGTCCTTTTAGGGTTTTGAAATTTCTTCAAGGAATTATGGAGGGCCCGTTGTGTTGAGAGAAAAAAATGCATCCGTATTGTACCTTGATGCACACATGTCAAGATGGCCAACCACGCAAATATAGTAAAACAAAATTTAGATAATAATTAGCCGGGCAAGTGTTACATAGAGAGAAGGTCACCTTGTAAGTAAGATTTTATTTGCTGTGGTTCAAGTGATTCTTTTGTGTTTTCAGCCATTTATTGTCCTTCTGAACTATTCTGTAAAATATGTGTGAGGATAATGGAGACGAACGTGAAGAAAATTCCACATGTGGAATTTTGAAAAATAATTAACGGATGAATGTTATATTTTGACCTTCGACCCGGCCCAAAAATACTATTCCAAGGTGATGCACCGAAAGGAAGTGACACATTCCAATGGCCAGTAATCGAAGGAGATCACGTGGGCGGATTAAGGCTTATGATATGGGACAAGGTGAAGGTCCCATTGTGCCACTACAGTGATGCACCGGAAGAGAGTAACCTCGGAACTGCATGACAGTTATTTCCGCTTGATGACGATTAAACATCCGATTTCAAAGATCCAGTGGGCAATCGTGTGGGCGTTGAATTATTATTTAACTCAGTTGAGTTGGGTGCCAAAGCAGTTGCCAGTAGAATTCCAGACAGTAGAGACCAGATGTGGTAGGGAAGGCCACACCCGACCGAGGGGGCCCTCGGAAAGCCCCGATGGAGTAGACCCCAACATCAGGAGAACAAGAAAGACACAACGTGACGGTCATAACAGTGGGGTCAAAATATGAAGTTTATGTTCGGTCTCCAGCACCCTCTCACATGCAACCCTTGAACAACCCTTTCGAACCCTTGCAATAAAGTGAGAGGTGAATATTTTTCTAAAGAAGTCTTCTTGCGTCTTCCTTCCTGCGTTTTCCTTCCTTCTTGCGTCTTTATCGTTATGTCGCTGTGAATTATTCTACATATATATGTGCATGTATGTAGATGTGAATCCGCATATGTGACTATATAACATAACGACACAAAACCATCAACTGAATTGTTATATATAACTGTTTGAATAAACTGAATAGCTTGAAATAGAAATGCTTTGACAATTAAACTGTGTACTCATGCTAAACTGAATTGTTTTAAACAGACCTGATTATTTACATAAAAATGGATTTGGCGTTAAATAACCTACAAAGGTTGATATGTCATAAAATACAACCAACAAACCAACCAACAAAACTATCTGATGGTCAGGTTCCAATCCTGAAGCTTTTGAGAATGTGAAGTAGCCCTTCATTGCCATTACTTCCAGGTCCACTTTGTCTCTGTATGGTAGTACCTGTTAAGCCCTTAACAGTGACTCAAATGAAACTGTTTAATTATTTACGAAACTGGAAAAAATTTAACTGCGGCAAATAGATCTATTAGTATTAGATTGCCATACTTGAAAGTATTTAACTGTGTGTAAATAAAACTATTAGTGTTAGCAATGTATGAAATTATTTAACAATGTGCGATCAAATAAGCCCAAACACGAGTAAAAATTATTACCGACAAACTATTCTTTTACAAATTATATATATATATATATATATATATATATTCAAGAAAAAATACAATATTCGGTCACATTAGGATAATAAATTTATTTCCATCCTGTTAAGAGCATCGATATGAATCAAAACTCCAAAAGAATTTTAACAGGACTTCATCAGATCCAGACAGGGAAGAGAGGCAAAGAGAAAGGAAAGAGAGGGAGGAAGGAAGACAATTTCAACTAATGTGACCAAATATTGCTTTTTTTAAAAAATATTATTTGCTCTGTGTATTTTATTTACATTGAGCTCTTTGCCAGGAATATTGAGATATTGTAAATTTGAATATTTTATTTTATATATATATGTGTGTGTGTGTGTGTGTGAGCACACACACACACACACACACATATGTATATATATTATAAGAGTGGTGGATGTCACTAAATCACTTTGTGGGTATGTGTCGAACCAAGTACAATATAATATGGAGAGCGCTCAATATCTAGGATAGAGCTATTATATAATAATAATAAATAAATATATATTAGATATATATATTTAATTCATAGAATATAGATTGCGACCCTGGGTTTCATGGAGTTTTTTGCAAAACAACAATCATCAGGCAGTTAAGAAAATGGAATGAATTGAAAATCGGAAATCGAAAAAAAAATCGATTTTCGATTTATCATATATATATATATATATATATATATATATATATATATATATACAAACAGGATTTGGCATTAGATGACCTATACTGGTTGATATGTTGTGAAATACAACCAACCAACCAAACAACTCACTTATATTTGCAAATGACTAATCCTTCAGAATTCTCGCAGTCACATACCTCTGTTCTTATCCCTGAGTACCTGGCCCCCAGTTTCTTTCTAGTGGTCTCTTTTCTGTCTTGTCGCCTGCCCCGATCTCAGCTTAAGCCTGTTAATACCACGGGTTTACTGAGCGTGGAATATAAATCGTCTTCTAGCATGAAAAAACGGAAACAAGCAATAATTCAATGTATAACGGTCACCCCGAAAGTAATCCCACCCCACTATTTATTTTCACCGAAACTACAATAAACCCAACGAGTCACAAGAACACCATTGAATAAAGCAAATTTTCAGCCAGATATAATGATTAATTGACTTTTAATGGCATGTCAATTCGTCAATGGATTTTTTTTTGTCAAGAAGTTTTTAAATAGATCAATTTGGCCCAAACATGTGACCCTAAGAGGTACTATCACTCCGGGTGAAGATTAGACCTGGAATTAATGCTAATGAAGGGGTAATCCACACTCCGCAGATCTCCTGAAGTGGAGCCTCACCATCAGACAGCGTTTAGTGTTATACCCAGGACATGTTTTTTGGGGAGGAGGGGGAATCTTAATCGTCTGTAGAGGATACAGGGAACGAATTCTGTCACGTCAGTAGGGTGGCCAGTTATAATGGTTATTGAGGTAGACTAGCCGACGATTATTTGTGATTTCGATTCTCACTGGGTGTTTCATTATTCTGGCCTCGTGTTCAACCAAGTTTGCCTCAGTTTGGCACAGGGCCCAGAGCATGGGATATCCCCTGGAAATCTAAGTAAGCAATTCGTCACTGCATAGCGTGCTTATAAAAAATACACCAGCGGAAGCCATCCATTTTTTGACCGCGGCTGTGACTGCGTCGTTATCACTAAAACTCTGACCTGATCAAGATGCTTTTCATTTCGTATTGAACGAATTTTGACTGAAACGAATTGACCCCAACCTTACTATGCTCACATCAACTGTTTGGTCTCCGTTAACTTTCAGAAGGCGTTGATGAATTTTTAAGGACGCAAATTTTACCTCGTAGAGAAATTCAAGGACACTCTTTTGCCATTTTACCAGACTACCACTCTTATGATATCTCTTACAAGAAAAAAATGAATTATTTGGGAGGTTTAACTTCTACTGCCATACCATCAACATCTGCCTCTGCTGTTTTGTGATATCATAATGCATTATTTTCGTGGCACCAATTTATGCACCGTGTGTCGACTCTTGTTCACCGCAAGTAAAATATGCATTTCCCATTGCACTAATACCCTTGGGAAAGGTATGAATCCAATTATTCTCCCTAAAGTTATTGGTAAATAATAGGGCAGACTGTGTTCTTCAGTCTTGGTGAGGCAACTAGTCTAGGAGAAGGAAAACTCTGAATTCAAACTCCGCTTAAAAATTGACCTTGTGTCATATCCTGCACGAGCGGAGGGATAACTAAATATGGATATACACATATATATGATTTGTTGGTAAATAGTTCTTTGGTAGTAGTTTAAACAAGCCAAAAATTATTTGTTTGCACACAGTTAAATGGTTTTAAGTATTGTCATCCTACAAAAATAGTTTTATTTGCATAAAAAATGGTTTCAAGTATTGTTACGTTTTCAATATCAGTCATTTGCTTGGACCATGTTAAATGATTAAATTTTTTTTGTTGATCCATATATGGCACCCTAACAAGTACGGCCACTCCAAGTCATAGTAGACCTGGGAGTAATGGAAATGAAGGGTACTCTACATTCCCCAAAGCTCCCGAACTGGAACCGTACCATCAGATTGTTTAGTGTCATATTTAGGACACTCATTGGGGGGCGTCTTACTTCTCTGCTGAGATGCAATCGGTGTATTCAACAGCCCCAGCCGACTGGGTTGACTCTTGGCAGATCCTCTAGAATTCATCCAGTTTCCATAAAAAACGTCATCAATGAGTAGCTACCTGTATATTTCATTCGTCTTGCTTGGATTCTTTCTGAGATGTGATGTCAGTGGTCGTAAAGGTGCTGCTTCCAGGATTTCTTCAAAATAGCACGTAGCGTTCCTGTGCAGTTTCTATCGGGGCCGAAGTGGTGCAACCATGTAGTAGTACCGACACGGTTATACTTTGAAAGGTGGCTGAATACAAAGGTGGGTCAATAGCGCATTTCAACCTGCCTGACGGAGAAACCCAAAAGGCCAATGGCCAGGATCAAATTCTTCAGACATGAAGTTGGTGCCACTCATCTGTTAAGTTTGTGCGTATTGATGAGAAAACATAACCAGCAAAAGATTGTCGTGTCCGCCCCCCGCCGCAAATAAAAGCAATGTACTATATATATATATATATATATATATAAGTTTGAGAAAAAAACAAAACCGGTCACGTTAGGATTATAAATTTATTTCTATCCTGTTACGGGTTTTTGATATAAATCAAAAACACCATAAAAAATTAAAATTAACAGGACTTTTTTCTTAATGAAATTATTGCTCTGTTATGTCAGTTACATTGAGTTCTTTACTAGGAAAATTTAAATGTACATAGTTAAATGTTTTTTTTTTTTTTGTCTTGATGGAATTCCTCACAACTCCGGTTTAACTGGACCGAATAATACACACATACACACACACACACACACACACACACATATATATATATATATATATATATAGTAACGATAATTAATTAGTGAGTCAGGAACTAACCTACTATACTTTCGCCTAAGTGGCTCATCAGGATACCTAATATACTAATACTATAGTAGGTTAGTTCCTGACTCACTAAGTAATATCGTTACTATTTTGCTCTACTTAGTATTGAGCACTTTTTGCATTGTAGCTTAGCAGCCCTAACGGTGGTTTTTTTTATCAACCAATTGCGTGTCTTTTGATTTTTTTCAATTGGTAGGACAAGGTTGGCCTTTTCTTTTTTTCCAATATATATATATTTTTCCCTTGACAGTGATTCGTTGTATATTTTCATCATCAAATCACTTGCTGGTTTTTTTTCTTACCATAAGGTCTATTATTTGATATATATATATATATATATATATATATATATATATATATATATATGCGTGTGTGTGTGTGTGTGTGTGTGTGTGTGTGTGTATTTTATAATTAATTTATTATTACAATTAATATTATTTATCATTAAATCTAATTAATAATATTAATATCAATTTCCATAGTTCATCATTAGTCAAAAATGTATCTTTGTACGTTATTTTCATTGATCGTCACTTTGGATA
The DNA here is from genome assembly GCA_963585895.1 of Sepioteuthis lessoniana. Classification (NCBI taxonomy): domain Eukaryota; kingdom Metazoa; phylum Mollusca; class Cephalopoda; order Myopsida; family Loliginidae; genus Sepioteuthis; species Sepioteuthis lessoniana. Next base: position 81,517,071 of record OY757928.1, read on the forward strand.
TTGCGAAGCTTTCTATGGATATTGACATTAGTTCATCCTTCTTCAGAACAGAATTTATTTTTGCAGGTTACTTTCATTGATAGTAACTTCACCTTTCACATTGTGAAACCTTCCATGGATATTGTGATTAGTTCATTCTCCCCCAAATATCAATTTATTATGACTATTACTATTAATTTATTATTAATATTATTTATTTATAGGTTATTTAACGCTAAATCCTGTTTTTATATATATATCAAATATATGATTTGTAACATAAGTCAACAAAGTTAAATGGTTCCAAGTATTGCTATGTATCACTAACAATTCAATTAAATATCAATCATTTGTTATATTTTTTGTAGAGGAACTATATTATCGGTTGAATTACCATGGTCATGGTAATTTAATTAATAATATAATTCTATAACTAAAAAATTGTATATTTATTTCCTTGCCCATGAGTTTATGATTACGCGAATGCGTATTTTCAATCCTCTTAGGAAGACGTAGCACCGGAGGTGACGGTGTCCTCAGTAAGAGTATGGATGTCACTACAAGACACATCAGGGTAATTGGCCTCATATCTACCATGACTAGTTAATTTGGCAAAGCTTGGGTGTGATGTTGACCAAGTAGCTCAGTGGTAGAGTTTCGGTTCTGTGCTCGCTGGTTCGATCTCCAATGATAGAGATCACGGTATACATAGCTAATGAGGCCTGGTAAGATCGAAACAGCTGTCCAGTGTATGTCACACGCGGTGCTTGCCGGATTTCTGCTCATGGTAATTCAATTTATGACTGTCATTTGTTTACACACAGTTAAATGATCTGGTATATTCCTAAGAATTCAATTTAGCATAAGTCAAACAAATACTTCTATAGATATTGACATCTTTCTTCAGTCAAGAATTTATCTTTGTGCGTTACTTTCATTGATCGTCACATCACTATTCACATTGCGAAGCTTTCTATGGATATTAACATTAGTTCATCGTTCTTCTATCAAAAATTTTTCCTTGCAGAATTTATCTTCTGAAAGGAACATTAGATTAATATTTTTAATCAATTTATTACAGAAACCTTTACCAAAACCGAACTAAATAGTATTCTCATAATAAAAGTTATTTTAACAAAAAGCACTAAATAAGATATATTTATACTTTTTGACTGGTTGCTTAACGAAGGCTAAAGATCCCATTCTGGCCAGTTATTAACTCATAGTTGTAGTAGGGGAGGGTAACACAGGATTATATCTTTCGCAATAGCATTACTGATTAGTGAAATGCAAACCCCCTTATCAGGGATTTGAACACTGATCGCCGATTCCCTTTCCTATTACGATGACTGTGACTCTCAGAGAGCCTCCACATTTAAAAGATATCATGAAAATATATCTGCAGTATCTTTTTGTGCGTGCCGGTTTGTTATTCATACAAGCATTCTACCGTTTGTGATAATTCAGTGTGAAATTTTAATTGATAACAAGTATTGTGAAATAACTTGTTGTGATCTTGACCTCTTACCCAAATTAGACGAGTACCTCAGCTAGTATACATTTAAAATTAGGTACGTGTACATCTTTGCACACACACATACACACACACACACATACACACACTGATTTATATATATACGCTTATATACCCGACGTTTATGCTGTACCGAAAACGGTTGAAAAGAACCAAATTTTAAAAAAAGAAGAAAAAAAGGGTAAAAAAGGAAAGAAATGATTTACACGGCTAATTTAATCTTTAAAATCTCGAGCGACAAAACATCAGATGTTACGCGGCTTCAGGTAAGAAAAAAAGGTCCCGGATGTTGGGCCAGGTGCATAGGGATTTCGTCTTACATTTCCGGCCGTCCTGGGTGACGACAGGTGAATTGTTTGTTTTTCAAAGATGTAGGTCCACTTTTTCCTTCACTTCTCTCAGGTCACTTGCTCAAATCCTTCTTGACAGCAAAAGGTGTCTTGTTCATTCGCACCATACCAACCACTCATAGTCTTCCACCTGATCAGTTCATGGTGATGACGTCATAACAGTTCAGTTGAGCGGCAGAGAGGAGTGTTGTTGGAGAAATAATGCATGGGGATTAGACCACAAAATCAATCAACGATGAAAAAGAGAGTCGGAAAGAAAAACACAGTCTAGGGGATATTAATTTACATTGCAATGATTCGTCGCTGGAAACCATTGGACAGCAGATAGTGTGTGTTCTCTTTCTCTCTCCCTCTCTCTACATATATATATATATAGAAGGTGCTCGTTATTTAATGCTCACCATCATTGGAAATTGATAGGGAAAGTCGAGTTCGAGTACTGGATGAGACTTAGACTGCATTTTACATTTCGCTAAAGTATGAAACCAACGATTCCCACAACAGCTAAGGACTTATTAGGACTGTCTGTTTTCTTTTTAATCTTATTATGGCAACCAGCAATATTGAACAAGTCTTGGAAGCAGCACCCCACAAAGCAGCAGCTGTACGGCCACTTACCACCTATCAAGAAAACTATCCACATTAGACGAACCAGGGACACAGCTGGAGAAGTAGGGACGAACTCATGAGTGACATACTCCTGTGGACCCCCCCCCGCAAAAGCAGGGCGTCCAGCTAAAACCTACATATAACAGCTCTGTGCCGATACAGGATGTAACCTTGATGACCTACCGGAAGCGATGGACGATAGAGAAGGGTGGCGGGAGAGGGTCAAGGATATCCATGCTGATGGCGCGATATGATGATGATAATGATGGCAACCAGTGTAGGAGAAGGAAAAGTCTGAACTTAACCCAGTTAAACTTTACTTGTGTCACATCCTGCTCCTGCGGAGAGGTTGGTATATATATATATATATATTAATAGGTGTAAGCATCATGGAAATGTCTCGAAATGTTCAATATTGAGCCCAAACTATCATCGGAGCAAAAAAGAAATCTCCTGAGTATACACTTAATAGCATCTGGTAGTGGGGCTTCAGTTTTGGTTGGTTGGTATTACGGTGTATCAACCCTTTCAGTTCTGGAGATCTGGGGAGAGTCGAGTACTCCTTTGTTGCATTACTCCCCGGTTCACTCTGACTCGGAGTGGTAGTACCTGTGGCTATCGATGGGCCAGGTGGATCTATTTAAAACGCGTGCAAAAAAAATCAAGAAAAAACAACAAAAAGTAAATATGAACGAAAAATGATCGAAATCGTTTAATGTTTTGGGGAATGTGGAGTACCCTTTCATTGCCATTGCTCCCAGGTTCCTTCTGACCTGGAGTGGTAGCACCTGATCCAATTTATGGGTCAAATAAGAGCTATTAGACATTTAAAGTGTGCAAACAAATGATAAATTCAATTCGAAATATAACTGTTTGATCATTTAACAGCGTGTAATGACTGATTTTTAATTGAATGGTCAGTGAGAGATATCAATACTTGAAACCATTTAACTGTGTGAAAAAAATGAGCTCAGGCTCGTTTCAAAATCTTTTGAACAAAATGTGCTAACTAATTATATTCAATGTAAAACGGGATTTGGCATTAAATAACCTACGGTATTTGATATGCCAGAAAACCCAACCAATCTAATGCCTTCAAAGAAAATAACTTGTGAAGCGTTGGAATAAATGCCTAAACGAATTTTTGATGGGTTAATAATAATGAATTACCGTTTGGCTTTGATAGGACAATGATTAGCAAACTAGTGTAGTAAGTTCGATCCTCACATTGGGTGACGATTTAGCGACAGAGAAAAGAAGCCAGCACAAAACAAGGTAAAATGAATGAGATTGAATTTACTGAAGACGCTCCAGAACTAAATCCTCCCATTCATTTGGATGGAAACTACGAAAGATTCTGGGTCCACAATGATACCACTTGACTGCCTGTCGGCGAGGTTTAGAGTATACTGAAATTTCTCCCCTACACACTCACCTTCCTGTCCTGGATTGAATTTTCGACCCGTGGCAGTATCGATTTTCTATCCAGAACATCATCATTATTACGTTAAATGAAATGAGCACGAAAAGCTCGTAGTGTGTATTACAGCGTCACCAGTCTTAAAAAACAATTCAGCCGCGAACGAAAGGTTGACATCTTTGCAAGCCATGAATCGTATTTATAAAAAAAAAAAATTTAAGAGCCACCATTACCATTTGTCAAATTTTTCTTGTATCATACAAGTGTTAGATTACAATGAGGGAAGTCCATCAGAATGTAGATAAAATTCAGCTTGAAAATTAACACGGTTCCTAGTAACTTTGCTTGGATGCCATTTTATCTCGATAATACATTTGGTTTGGTTTGGGTTTTATGATATATCAACCGTTCTAAGTTATTTAACGCCAAATCCATTTTTATGCTAATCATTCTATTTAAAAAAAATTCAGTTTAGCATGAGTACACAGTTTAATTGTTAAAAACATGTCTATTTCAAGCTATTAAGTTTATTCAAACAGTTCTAATTCAGCTAATTCAGTTTAGTATAAGTATAGATTTTGTTTACACATAGTTAAAGGTCAAAACAGTTCTATATTAAACTATTCAGTTTAGTGTAAGTAGAGTTTAAATGTCAAAAACAGTTCCTTTTCAAACATTTCACTTTAGCATAAGCACGCAGTTTAAATGTAAATAGGGTTTAATTGTCAAAAACATTTCTATTTCAAGCAATTCAGTTTAGTCAAACATTCTAATTCAAACAATCCAGTTTAGCATAAGTATGTAGTTTGGTTCTATTTAATTCATAGATAGGGCCCTATCAGGTGCTACCATTCCGGGCCGGTGTGGGCCTGGGAACAATGGCAATGAAGGGACGCTCTGCATCCTCCAAAGCTCCAGCATCACTGGAACCTCGCCATCAGATTGTTTAGTGTCATATCTAGGACACTCTTTTTTTGGGGGGGGTCTTACTCCTCTGCAGAGAAGCAGTCGGTGTATTCTACAGCCCCAGCCGACTGGTCAATCTATAATACATGTCCTATCATATAAGTATACATATTGAAAGGCAGCATGTTTTGTTTATGCATGCAGATATTTCCGTTTGGAGGGCGGAGGGTCATTCACTAGGGTTTCCCTATCGTACTGAGTAGACCAATCAGTAGAGTTTAGAATTCGCTGACTGGAGAAATCGATTTCGGAAGAACACATCTGCGAAAGGCATGAAAACCCTTATCCTCCCATGGGTAGCTTTTGGATTAAATAAACCTTGAAAGTTTTTATCATTTAGAATAATCAGACTATTGACCTGATATTTATTGCTATGCTTACAACGTTTCGGCTGATATGTATTTCGGCCTTCTTCAGGTTTTTCAGATATTCGTCGCACGCCCCGTCAAACGGATGAGTGCAGCACAAGGCCTTTTTAGGTGGGTGCAGGCGCAGGACCGTAGCGCAGACACGCTTGGCGAGCCCAAAATTGCCACGGGCCCCGATGGGATTCTCTTAGAAAGGGTTGCCTCAAGCAATAAACCTAGCTCCTTCGAGGAGGATTAGAGCCTGGAAGAACGGCCCCAAGAATAGGTCATTCTAACTGTTGAGACGTGGCCGCCGGACTTCTCGGCAGTCTAGACCGACCAAACCCCACTACAACACAATCCAATCCCAAACCAAGTGCGAACTGGTCAAGAAAGGATTGTTTGTAGGGGTACTATTCGGGTGTTTCATGTCGAACTTGGAGCCTACACAGAGCCTCGAACCGAAGCCGTTCATTTAATCCACAAAGGTTAGAATCTTCCGATTCTGTTCGCCATCACCTGGTACAAATGTTAATTATAATTATTTTTCCTTATTACCTATTGTCGGGATTGAACTTGTAACATCCAGATGATTTAATTCAAAAGCACTTTCTAACAAAACATCTAAATCACTGCGCCATATATCGCCGGACAAGTCAGTAAATTTGGGAAACTTATAAACCTGATGTCTCCATCAACACATGAAAGATTCATTTCTTCTATCAAGTTCGTTTTTTTACCCTCGCTCATATCGCGTTTTTTTATCGAGCTCTTTTGATTAATCGGTCCCAAATCATATTTATCTCTATACTTAGTCTGTTAAATAGGTCATTGTAGCCCAACATATGTGCTTCTTCTTCCCGACATACTACATTTCGATACTCCTCGGGCTTTTCTTTAAGTGGCCGGCTTGTCTCATCATTGTATTCTTTATTACAACTGCATGGGGTGGAGTACACACAATTCTTTGGTCATGTTTGTTGCATATTGACCTACGACCCAGCCGGGCTGTCAAAATAGGAAATGCACCCGTGTAAATAACAGGTGCATCCGCTCAAGGAATATCAGAATATAACCTTGACCGTGGACTGAGTGCGATTGTGACGTCCACAAGAAGAAGGTGGACGTTAAACTATTATATAACTGAGTGCACAGAAAATTCAATCAGTTGGAGAAAAGATGCGGTAGAGAAAGCTAGCATGCAGCATAGGGAGCTTTCAGGCCGTCGATTGTGGGTTGGGGATAAGACGAGTTGCAGACAAGATGCGGTAAAGAAAGCCAGCACTCAGAGAGGCTGGGCCCCAGGCTCCCGGTTGAGCAGCTCAGGAGAACGGGAAAGAAACGCGGTTATGGCCAATAGAGTGGGTGTCAATATGTTGCAGTTCTGTTCGGTCTCCAACTCCCTCTCACACACAACCCTTTCAAATAAAGTGAGAGGTATATTTTTCTAAGAACTGTGTCGCTCGTCTTCATTGTGTCGTCGTTATGATTCTTTATGTATGCATGATTCTGCACATGAGTATACAATAATGTTGTTTTCTGTTGGGGGCTTAACGCGGCAGAGATATTTTCGAATAGTAGTGATACTCGTGAATATTGTACTGATATCATATGGACTACATATTTTTCGAATCTTTTTGGCTAGGCCTTTCATATACGACAGACAGACCGTGGTGAGTTTTTGGGTGTTGTTCCTTTTCGTTTGATCTAGATTTTTTCGAGCCGACGTTATGCTCTCTGGGTTGTTGTTGCGATGGGAGTTGTCTCTTAAAATATTCATTTTTCGATATGTATCACTGTCTCTACAGATCACTTTTGCTCAATATTGTAGGCAATGATCGATTCTTTTATCGATGGTGGGAGTGAAGTTTAGGTAATATCCAGTGAAGATTGGCTTTCGATACACGAATGATCTGAATCCTTTCCCCTGTGTAAATTATCAGTACATCTAGGAAGGATAAACTATTGTCTTGTCTTTCTCCATATTGAACTGGATTGAATTAGTTCACGTGATCCACTTGTATTTGAACATCTTCCTGATACGACCAGAAAATCCAAGTATCTTCTACTCGTCTAAGCCACAATTATAGCTTTAATGACGTAGATTGTGGTTTCGTCGGATTGGACTGTAGAATACACGGAATTCATCTCTGCAGAGGGTCCTGGATATGACGAGGCTCCAGTAATGCTAGTGCTTTGCGGAGTACTCCTTCATTGTCTTCATTTCCTAGCCCGGAGTGGTAGCACCTGATAGGGTCTTATCTATGGGTCAAATAGAACTGTGTACTTTGACATTTAAACTGAGTGTAAACAAATGATTTTGGCTAAACTGAATTGTTTGAAATAGAACTGTTTGATCATTTAACTGTGTGTAAACAAATGACTGACGTTAAATTGAATTGTCGGAGTGAAATAGCAATACTTGAAAGCATTTAGCTGTGGACAAACAAATGATTAATAGTATCAATAGTATTAATAGGATTATAGTATCAATAGTATTAATAGTATCAATACTATTAATAGTATCAATAGTATTAATAGGATTATTCGTATTAGATAGAAATAAGTGAAACCATTTAACTGTGTGCAAAAAAAAAAAAAAATGAGCTCAGGCTCGATTAAAAATGCTAACTGCTAAATGTGTTTTAAAATCATAAATCTAATGCAAATATATAAAAAGGATTTGGCATTAAATATCCTACAATGGTTGATATGCCATTAAACCAAAAAATACTAATGCTGTTTCTTCCAATTATTCTATATATATATATATATATATATATATATATTCGCCAATACTGGTGACAATGGCGATCCCCTAGCCAGTCCTTCTTCTTGTCGGTATATGTCAGATCCTACCCGAAAGTAGGTCGTTTCCACAGGAGGCCATCATCTCCATCAGGTTATCAATTGGGATACATATACGTTCTTCCAGCAAGGAATCTGCTGCCAACTTATCTATTACCACTTTTAGTGTCTCATCAGGGGTTACCTTCGTGAACAGGCTTACTACATTTAGGCTAATTATCTATTTGGAATGAATAGGGGACTTACTGATTTTTCCAGGGAGTGGGCAGTGTTCTTGACATATACTGAGTACTTATCGTTAGTGGTATGTCTCAATAACAATAAAGGGGGGTGTCCTCGTGGTGTAATGGTTAAAGCGATGGACTGCGGAATCGTAGTACTCGAGTTCGTACTCCAGTCGCGTTATTACGTTCACTTTCGGGCAAAGAAACCAAACCAATAACGATAAGCTGAACCTCTGTTGCTAACAATGGGTCATAATGCGATACCATCTTTATGAATCAATAAATTTTGATATGCTATTAAACTATAAAACTAAACAAAACGAAACTTTGAAACTATATAAGTAAAGTTAGTAACCATAGTCGAAGGTGACCCGAAGGCTCTTTTTTCATAAGCTACTACACCGAGGTGTAGGGGAAGTGAACGTAATAGCGCGACTGGAGTACGAACTCGCGTACTACGATTCCGCAGTCCATCGCTTTAACCATTACACCACGAGGACACCCCCCTTTTAATGTATATAATTGTGTATGAATTATTAGTATTGATAGGAAAACTTGATTCCATGTATATGAAAGAAAATTATTCGTATTATATATAAAAACTTAAAGTCATACTATATACAACAATGTGAAAATTATTTGTATTATGTAGGAATACTTGATAAGTGGTATATTCAACAGGTTTCCAGACTTTTTTTGTATCGACATTTAAAATTGTCGTAGACCCTTGAAATGTCAGTATGTTATTGCTATATATCGTATGACATGACGACCAATTTTTATGATTTCAGGTTTAAATGAACAGCTACAGCAGCAATTGGAATACACCCTACTAAAGCCTGATTGTCACAGATGGTGAATTTAAAAAATACAATCTGGACGAAAACGATATGCAATAAAATTGTGTTTTAAACTTGGAAAGAATGCCACAGAAACGTATGGAACGCTTCAGACTGCGTTTGGACCATCTTGCATAAATCGAGCATTAGTTTGTGAGTGGCATAAGACATTCAAGGAAGGTAGGGAGTCTGTGAGGGATGCTGAGAGGTGTGGGAGGAGTAAGGAAGTCAATACACCACAGTTGATTGACCAAAGGGTTAGGGTTAGGGTTACTATGTTGAGGTTTTAAGGGAGCTCAGGAAGAGATTCCGTCGGAAGAGGCCAGCACTCTTCAAATTGGGTCAGTGGCATTTCCAGCAGGACAATGCACCAGTCCACAACTCCATCCTTGTCATAGACTATTTGACCAAGATGGGCATCAAGACACTTCCTCGCCGTCCCTATCGTCCAGACCTTGCTCCCTGTGACTTTTGCTTATTCTCTAAGCTCAGAGGCCATCGGTATGAGACAATTGAGGAGATGAAAGAGGCTGTGACGAAGGTCATTGACACGCTCATACAAGAGGACATGCAGGGGGCGTTCTAGAAGTTGTTGGAACGATACAAGTGGATTGCAGCGGGAGGAGATTACTTGGAAGGGGACTAGAGTTTCATGTGTGTACTATCAATAAAAGTGCTCATACGAAAAAAGTCTGGAAACTTATTTAATGATCCTCGTATCTTATAACTGTGTGCAAACGAATAATTATCTACAAATAAATAGGTGCAATGAAATAGATGAAATAGAACGTAGAAAATATAGAGATGATTGCAATAAAATATTTACTTTTAACTTTGGCACTACATAAACGGTAAGGAGTTGATATGCCATTAAGAAATAAACTAACTCCAAACTGTTTATAAAGTTTATCTCAGGGAGCAGGAGAGTCCTTGTGGCTAAAGTGCTGGACTGAAGTCACGAAGTGAGTTCGAACTCCAGTCGCGCAGTTACGTTCACTTTCGAACGGTATAAAAACTCTTATCCTTATTTTATGGAGGTGCCCGTGGTGTAATTGTTATCGTCGTAGGAAATGAACACGGCGACACGAGTTCAAATCCTGGACGAGACAGATTGCATTTCACATAGCGCTAATACCCTTGGGAAAGGTATGAATCCAATTATTCTCCCTCCAGCTATGGGTAAATAGTAGGACAGACTAGGTTCTTCAGCCTTGGTGAGGCAACTAGTCTAGGAGAAGGAAAACTCTGAATTGAAACCTATTAAACTCCGCTTAAAAATTGACCTTGTGTCATATCCTGCCCGAGCGGAGGGGTTGGTAAATATGTATAATTTGAAAGCGTATTTCTGCGCAAATGAGACATATTACATTAAGAATAGTTATTCAAAGCTATGACCGTTTACAGATAATTATTATTATTAGTTACTTTAAACTATGTAAAAGATTTCGAAAAAAAATGACTTCGGCAATAAATAACACAATAAATCGCAAAACCAACCAACCAACCAACACACATACAAACCAGACGAATTCCTCCCACACACTTAAGCTATTCTTTTCTCTCAACAGTCACGTGATTCGACGTCAAATTATTGCATTCTAATTACGTCATTGTTTTCTCTTAAAACGAACGCTGCCTCGATTTTCATTAAGATAGGGTACATAAATAATTTTTATAGCATTTTATTTGTTATTAGTTCTTTCACGGGTGAATGCGTAAATAGGTTTAACTGACGTAAAGAGATGTGGAAATAAGAATCCAATTTTTGGCGGCACCTTTTTGTCTTGATGCATCTTTGAGAGAGTAGGAGCTGCGCAAGAATTACTACCTACCAATCTATTTCCGTTTCTTTCGGGGGGGGTGTCCTCGTGGTGTAATAGTTAAAGCGCTGGACTGCGGAGTCGTAGTAAGCGAGTTCGTACTCCAGTCGCGCTATTACGTTCACTTTCGGGCAAATACCCTTAGGAAAGGTATGAACCCCCTTATCCCCTCAGCTATGGGTTAAATAGTACCACTACTGTTCTTCTAGGAGAATAGCTTTGGCATTAAATAACCTAAAAAAGGTTGATATGCCATTAAACAAAGAAACCAAACCAAACCGTTTCTTTCTTTGTTACTTCAGGCCTACATCTCTACCAATCCATATAATGTTATATCCTCTGTTTGTCATATCTATCTATCTATCTATCTATCTGTGGTTTACAATATATACGCTCCCCTTTCGGGGATTGAGCACTCTGGCGAAGGAATTAATGGCCATCACTCGCGTAATGCAAAGCTCTTCTAATGAAGTGAACACTCTAGTATCCGGTAAGGCAAAATGTTAAAAAACAAAAGCTGATGCATAATGCGTTGTGATTCCCGAGCTGACGTATGTCGACTGTTGGCTGAGCGGTAAGATGCTAATCCTAACGTTAAGTTTGACAGGTTTCGATCCCAGCTTGAAGCGTCCTGTGTGTCTAGCCACACAGATGAGTTGTGATACAACGAAACAGTCCGTCTGTGGATGACTATATATATAATTCTTGTTTGTGTCCATCAAAGCAGGTAAGTATTTACCAACCCCTCCAAACAAGTAGGATATGACATTTAACAGGTTTGAATTCAGAGTTTTCCTTCTCCTAGACTAGTTGCCTCACCAAGGTTAAAGAACACAGTCTGATCGACTATTTGCCTATAGCTGGAGGGAGAATAATTGGTATCATATTTTTACCAAGGTTACTAGCGCTATGTGAAATGCAATCAGTCTCGTCCAGGATTTGAACTCGTGTCACCGTGTCCATTTCTTACGACGATAACCAATACGCCACGGGCAACTCCCTGCATGTAAGCGCCCAACAATATGCACTGGTACGTACCGATCAAATGTAAAACACAACACACACACACACACACACACACACATACATACATATATATATATATTTGTATGTGTTAAAATGGATATGAAATATCATTTAAATACGTGTTGAACGTATTAAAGAACACAAGAGCACATTTGTTTATCCATAATTTCGCACGTGCAAAGATTGAAGCCACTAAACAAATTTGTGTATACCGGTTCATGTCGTGTGTAAGCTATGAATGTCTATCAATCGCCTAAAGTGTATGCGTCTGTCTGTTGTATATTGCTACGTACACATATATTATTATTTGCATATTCGGTTATGTTAATATCAACATTCTCCTTGGATGTGTGAGTTTATTCGTGAGTGTGTATGCCTGAGTGTGTGTGTGTGTGCGTGAAAGAGAGACAGACAGACAGACAGCGGGGTGATTGGGAGAGGTGGAGGTGAGATAATTTCTGCATAAATACACACTGATATCTCATAAGGGCGTGAATAGGTTTTTGTCTTCTGGGTTGTTGGGTGGGTTTCGCAGCTGATTCCAGAAGTTTGTTGTTGCACCTGTGGTCTCAAAAATGAAGAGTTGGCGGTAAAAAAAAAACAAAACAAAAAAAAAACCCTCCCCTAAAAACTAAAAGATTAAAAAAATGAAATAAAATAAAATAATTAGAAATGTATAAATGATACCAATGAAACAGAACTTCTTTGGACTGCAGAGAAATGCAGAGAAATGCATTTGCTATATGTCCACACGCACACAGACGATCACACACACATATACACTGCGCATATACACCCACGCAAGAAGGATATGACACAAGGTCAATTTTTTTTCGGCGTTTAACAGGTTTGAATTCAGAGTTTTCCTTCTTCCAGGCTTTAGGGAAAGGCGCTACTATTTTTCAAACTGCGCTTATGCACCCACGCAGACGTAGATGCATGCACACACTCATACCAAAAAACACCACTGAATTAAGAGTTTTCCTTCTCCCAGCTTTTAGGGAAAGGTGCTACTATTTTTCAAATTGCAACACTACTGTCATTCTACAAGAATCGCTATGGCATTAAATAACCCATAAAAATTGGTTGGTTTCTATTAAAGCATATAAACCTTCATAGATCATTCAATGCTAAACCCATCCTTATAGAAGAACAGTAGTGGTATTTTTTAACATCAATCTGGAGGTGGGTGGGATAAGCAGATTCAGACCTTTCCAAAAAGTCTGAAAGTGATTGTAATACCGCGGCTGGAGTTCGAACTCACTTGCTATTTCTTGTCTAGCTCGTTTGTCACTACGGCAAGGGGACTTCCTCGTTTATGTTGATACCCATTTAACAAAGAAACCAAATCAATGCATACACACGTTCACATATTCTCTCTCTCTCTCTCTCTCTCTCTCTTTCTCTCACACACACACAAATGCATACACTCATGCATACACAATTATTTTTACTTACGAGGATCATTGAATAAGCTTCCAGACTTTTTTCGTATGGCCACTTTTATTGATAATACACACATGAAACTCTAGTCCCCTTCGAAGTAATCTCCTCCGGCTGCAATGCACTTGTACCGTTCCAACAACTTCTGGAAGGCCCCATGGAAGTGGCATTGACCTTCGTCACAGCCTCTTTCATCTCCTCAATTGTCTCATAACGACAGCCTGTGAGCTTAGGGAATGAGCAAAAGTCACAGGGAGCAAGGTCTGGACAATAGGGAGGCTGAGGAACTGTCGTGATGCCCATCTTGGTCAAATAGTCTGTAACAAGGATGGAGTTGTGAACTTGTGCGTTACTATGTTGAGGTTTTAAGGGAGTTCAGGAAGAGATTCCTAGGGAAGAGGCCAGCACTCTTCAAATCGGGTCAGTGGCATTTCCACCAGGACAATGCACCAGTCCACAATTCTATCCTTGTCATAGACTATTTGACCAAGATGGGCATCAAGACAGTTGCTCACCCTCCCTATAGTCCAGACCTTGCTCCTTGTGACTTTTGGTTATTCCCTAAGCTCAGGGGCTGTCGTTATGAGACAATTGAGGAGATGAAAGAGGCTGTGACGAAGGCCATTGACACGCTCACACAAGAGGACTTCCATGGGGCCTTGAAGAAGTTGTTGGAACGGTACAAGTGCATTGCAGCCGGAGGAGATTACTTCGAAGTGGACTAGAGTTTTATATGTGTACTATCAATAAAACTGCCCGTATGAAAAAAGTCTGGAAATTTATCGAATGCACCTCGTACATTAGCACGATATCTGTTTATAATCAGACAAGATTGCATACTACGAATGTCAATAGATCTAATTAAAAAAGTGGTTTCTCATTGAAAATGACAATGCGGGTGTGGGTGAGCGCCAGTCAGAGGATTACTTTGTCTGTTTTGGCGCGAAACCTACACGAAAGGCTTGCGCGCAAGATTTCCCTACGAGACCGGAAGAAGACGAGCAAAGGCAACCTCTCAGAGCAATCAACAGAGAGGAGTTAGCGACAGTCAAGGAAAGGTGACGGTCAGAGAGAGACGACTGCTAAAGCAAGGGGTTGGGACTTGTAGACCCAGAAGCAAGGTCACCGACGCGAGAAGATGAGTCAGCGTTCGTGGTAGCAATGTGAAAATTTCGTTCGGGTACACGCTCGTGATAGCCACAGAAGCAAAAAATGCCAGAAAACTGCCAAAACTTCTCCTTTCTTACTATTAGGTCTAACCCAAATCCGTGCTTGCTCTTCTTTCTTTCACTCTCGGTTATTGTTGTGGCGGAATAACCTACAAATGAACTTAACTACTCTCCATAAATACCGGAAGACGCAGCAATACGAAGTACTACAAGGTCCGGAGGCTAACCTCGCCCCTGCGCGGTTATGCGAACCAGCTTACCGCCCGATGTTCTTGTAACTAACCGTTGTTCTCGTAAATATATGTCTACACTATACTCGTGGTCTTCTGTTCTCTTTGTGACCCTTTCCAGGGCCATAACAGTTATATATGTTATATCTATTGTATATTTGTAAAACATGTGAAATGCCCCTGGTAGGAGATGAAAGGAACCAGTAGACGATCGAATGGCCATGAGATGATATGAGAAGTTTAGAGAGTGGGGACCGGCCGTGACAGGTATATTGTCACAACTTTATATGAGTTTGGATTTGTTTTTGTTGTGCACCAATAAAGGGTCCGGAAGAAAGACACGAACTCGGGTTTACGTGGAACAAAGTATATAAACGAAAGTATAATACAACATAGGTAAAAAGGTGTTGAACGTCAGTCTGACTGCCAAAGTGTTAGGCTGGAATAAACTCCATCACCGAGATGAATATTCTCCCGGTATTAATAGCAACAGGAAGACTTCATTACTGTCCGCAGGTTGGAGACCGTAACAGTTTTGTACCAAAAATCGGAAGATTAATCCAATTTAGACCCTTACACACCGATGATTAATTATATGCTTAAAATTTAAGTTGGACGATGAAATCAGGTTTATTTCTGATACACTTTGTAATAATGGCTTCCCAGAAAGCATTATTCGATCTGTTATCATGAATAAGATCAATGATTTCAATCAAGTAAAAAGTAAGTGAAGTTGGCGATCTTAGTCGATGGTGACCCGAAGGCTTCTTTTTCAATAGCTACTACACCAAGGTGTCGGAGAGGGCACTACTCCATTCCCTGGATTGCTCCACTTTACCCTTGATCCTTACCTTATAATGCTGAGTGTTAAGCAAGGCGGCATCAAGTACCATTTTTTTAGTCTTTGGTAGGACTCGACCTGGGATTGAACCCCGGTCTCCCGGATCATTGGCGAACACTCTACTCATTAGGCCAAAATTAAACCTAAAATACGCCAAAAGTGGCCGGTTAATTTACAGTTGCCTTGGTTTGGTGAAGTAAGTGACAGATTCGTTGTATAAATCTCTTCATGGGTACAAAAATGTTATGTTTTTGCCAAACTTCGTGTTGTTTTACAAACTAAAACCATAATGACATCTACTCGAAAGGACGTTCTCCCCCTCCATCATAATATTTCTTTAATTCATTCATTTAAATATAATTGCGGAGAGCAAGACATTGGGAGAACCAACGAACGTCTAGATGTTCGAATTAAGTTGCACGTACCTACAATAATTCGTATGGGAAATTGGCTTGATGATAAAATCAATAACACATACGTATCAGCGATTGCTGCTTATTTTATAAATAATCGTAATTACTGATCTTACAGTGATGACTTATTCACCGTATTGAGCAAGTCAGAGTGGGACTTTCATTTGAAAGTCTGAGAGACCGTTTATATTCCCACTTATAAACCGTCTTTCAGTTAACAATTTATTGGGTTTGAATTTGATCACCATTTGAATTTAACCTACCCCACGTATTTCACTCGTGGCAAATTCCCCTTCCGTTTCTTTCTTAATCGTAATCAACGAGGATGGAAACCGGTCGGCCTTCATAACTTGATGTTTTAACATGAATAAAATAGGTCTCTTTTGGGCTATTATTAGATTTTGCCCCCCCCCCGCCAGAATATATATATAGTCATCCACAGACAGACCTGTTTCGTTCTATCAGAAGTCTTCAGTGTGACTAGACAGGCAAGATTCCCGAAGGTGGGATAGAAACCTGGCTAACTGAAACGCCAATCCAAGATTCTACCACTCAGCCACGAGGAAATCAGCGCAACAGAAAGAAATTTAAACGCTTATGTGTCACATTTGTTTAATTTTTTTACACATATCAGCAAATACACACACACACACACATATATATATATATATATATATATATATATGAAAAGTAAGTAAAGGATTGTAATTCGACAATATGTAGAAAAATTGATAACAACGATCCAAGTGGAAGGAGAGATTTATTGAGTGGTCGACACGATAGCATTTCGGTTCTGCTGAACCATCATCAGAATCATGAGGGGTGATATTAACGATTTTAAGTCAACTTTTAAGTCAAAAAATTCAAAATACAAAAACCAAGGGGAAAATTTGTAAAAATAAGAAAAACTTTTTCTTATTATACAAATTTTCCCCTAGGTTTATGTATTTTGCATTTTTAAACATCCATCGTTGACTTAAAATCGTTGATATCACTCCTCATGGTCCTGATGATGGTTCAGTAGAACCCAAATGCTATCATGTCGACCACTCAATAAATCTCTCCTTTCCACTTGGATTGTTGTTATCAATTTTTCTACATATTGTTGGATTACGATCCTTTATTTACTTTTCATATATATATATATATATATATATATATATATATCATACATTATCAAACAAGTAAACAAAAATTTTATGCCTACAAATATTAAGTATTTCCGGCTTTTGGGTAATTCCCCAGGATTATTGAAGGAAGTTATAGCAAGTTTTTTTTCCTTGTATAGATTGCAATATTTATCCCCTGCTTTTTTTACTTTCACTCATTTTAATAGAGAGATCCGTACCTAAACTTGGTTAAGTGATTCCTCGAGATTATTGTAGCCATCTGGATTTTTTCAAACCGTCAGGATTATGGATTAAGTATAAAGATTAAATTAAATATTTATATTTATATATATGTGTGTGTGTGTGTGTGTGTGTAAGTAAATATAGATCTGATATAAAAATCCTGATGAAGGTTATTTAAACCGAAACGTTCAATGTGGCTTTACATTAAAATAAATTAATCTAATTTGGATTATTATGGTAAAAAAAAAGCAAGTGATTTGAAGATGAAAATATACAACGAATCACTGTCAAGGGGAAAAATATATATCGGAAAAAAAAGAAAAGGCCAACCTTGTCATACCAATTGAAAAAAAATCAAAAGACACGCAATTGGTTGGTCAAAAGAAAAAACACCTTTAGGGCAGCTAAGCTACAATGCAAGAAGTGGTCAATACTAAGTAGAGCAAAATATTGACGATAATTACTTAGTGAGTCAGGAACTAACCTACTATAATTTTGCCTAAACAGCTCATCAGGGTACCTAATTCCGACTATATATATATATATATATATATATGCAGTATCACCCATAAGTACAATTTCTAAAAGAACAAAAACTTCTCAACGAAAGATCACATGATTTTATTTCGAAAAAGACCTGACACTTATGCCGTAACATGGGGATTTTTTGTTATGAGGCCACCACACATATCGTGAGTTTTCCGCATTAATAACCCGGCGAAGCCCATCCCTTCTCCTGGTGTAAAGCTGGTTTGAATTCAGAATTTTCCTTCTCTAAGACCGGATGCCATAGCAAGGGTAATGAACCTAGTCTGCCCTACTATTTACTCATAGATGGACGGAAAATATTTAGATTCATAACTTTTCCAAGGATATAAATACTAAGTGAAAAGCAAAAAGCTTTGCTCAGGATATGAACTCGTGTTGCCTAGTTCATTGCCCATGACAATAATCGTTATGCTACGAGCGCTTTCATTCCTTTCAAATACAACATTATTAAGCAAAGCAAACATTATTGAGTATCATTTACTGATAAACACTACAATGGTTTGTTTGTTGGTTGGTTGGTTTTGTTTTATGGCAGGTTATTTAATGCTAAATCCTGTTAACACACACACACATGCATATATATATATATATATATATATATTGCTCTACTTAGTATTGAGCATTTTTTTGTACTTGTAGCTTAGCAGCAATTACGGTAACGCAGTATACAATCAAAATCCGATAGATAGATGGATGAAGGGATGCATACTCCCCTTCCCTAAAAAGGGGGACCTCGGATTAGCCAAAAACTACCGAGGCATAACACTTACATCCATAGCAGCCAAAATCTACAATGCCCTACTACGAAACCGCATAGAACCCAAAATAGACAACATACTTTGGAAAAACCAAAATGGCTTCCGAAGAAATAGATCCACGACCTCACAAATATTAACCAACCGTAGAATCCTTGAAGGTGTACAGGCAAAAATCCTACAAGCGACATTAATATTTGTCGACTTTACCAAGGCCTTCGATTCCATTCACAGAGGAAAGATGGAACAAATCCTACTAGTGTACGGCATACCTAAAGAAACCGTAGCAGCAATAACGATTCTCCATAGAAATACCAAAGTAAAATACGATCACCAGATGGAGACACAGAATACTTTGACATTGTAGCAGGAGTACTACAAGGGGACACGCTGGCCCCGTACCTCTTTATCATTTGTCTAGACTACGTACTTAGAACATCGATTGACAAAATCAGAGAGAATGGCTTCTAGCTGACGAAGAAAAGAAGCAGAAGGTACCCCGCAACAACAATTACCGACGCCGACTACGCTGATGACATAGCGATACTGGCAAATACAACCGACCAAGCCGAAACACTACTGCATAGTTTGGAACGAGCAGCCGCAGGCATAGGCTTCTATGTTAATGCACACAAAACGGAATATATATGCTATAATCAAACGGGGGACATCTCCACTCTAGAAGGAACCCCTCTTAAACTAGTCGACAAATTCACTTACCTAGGAAGCAGTGTCGAATCAACCGAAAAGGACATCGAAACGAGGCTAACGAAAGCATGGACAGCTATCAATAGGCTATCGATTATATGGAAATCAGACCTAACCGATAAAATGAAACGCAGTTTCTTCCAGGCGTGCAATCTTGAACAAGTCCTGGCGGTAACACCCCACAAGACACCAACTGTACGGCCACCTGCCTCCTATCACGAAAACTATTCAAGTTAGACGAACCTGACATGCAGGACACTGCTGGAGAAGCAGGGACGAACTCATAAGAGATGTACTCTTATGGACCCCCACACATGGCCGTGCAAAAGCAGGACGACCAGCACGAACATACATTCAGCAACTATGTGAGGATACGGGATGTAGTCCAGAAGACCTGCCAGAGGCGATGAACGATAGGGAGGAGTGGCGAGAGAGGATCAGGGATATCCGTGCTACCAGCGCGACATGATGATGATGATAATGACAAGGTTGGCATTTTCTTTTTTTCCCAATATATATATATTTTCCCCCTATATATTCGTTGTATATTTTTATCTTTGAATTACTGGCGGTTTTTCCTTAATTGTAAGTGCTATTATTCAATAGGTTATTTAATATATATATATATATATATATATATATATATATTATTTGTAAACGAGTAGTTTGTAGGTAACATTTCAAACAAGCCAGACAAAGTTAAACCCTAATGATTCTATTCACATAGGTGTCAAGTATTGCAATTCATTATTTGCACACAGTTAAATGGCTTCAAGGATTACTTTCTAACACTAATAATTTTATTTGCACACAGTTAAATGGTTTCACGCATAGATATGTAACACCAACTATCTAAATTAATATTTATTATTTCCTTGTACACAGTTACATGTTAAAACAATTCTATTTGGTGTTTAGATGGGACTCTAACAGTTACTACCACTCCGGGATCTAGTTGACCTGGGAGTAATGGCGATGAAGGAGTACTCCACATTCCACAAAACTCCAGAACTGCCATCTGACCATCAGGTGTTTTAGTTTCATTTCTACAGCCCTAACAAGCTAGACAAGCAAACCCTCACGACTGAGTTAAAGTCTCTTTGGGTGCCCCATTCATACAGCCCTGTACCACATCTAAGCAAAAGATTTAGTAAATTACTACAGCTCTGGCTGACTGGGCTGATATGAGATATTTAAAACTTTTTAAGATAAAATAAATTGCAACACTTTTGAAACCAAAGAGAAAATAGCTTAAATATATGAAAGAGATATACTTATTTTGGGTCAGGTACAAGTTTAAATGCCACATTGAAACTTATTGTCTGCTAATATTGGGTCTACTATCTGGTGCTAAGGTTACAAGAAAGTCTACCGTTTAAGCCATCATTTAATAGCATAAAAATGTCCGTAAGCTCTTAATAACTTAATATCAATTTAATTAATATATATTCCTTCGGAGAAACGAAAAACTTTATTAAACTTTTAACGACTTTCTGATACTACTTTCGCTGAGAAAGATATTGCTAAAGATAGTTCTAAAGGGGAAGTATGCAATTTTAATTGGTTTAGAAGGCCACATTAGACGTTAAGACCACATGTTCCCCACCCCTGTGGTAGACCGTATGTTACTTTGAAGATCAAAGAAAAATTATTACAGTCTGGCAGGGAAGATTTTCTTTTTTTTCTTTTTTTTTTTTGTACTCATCTGCCATATTCGGTAGATATTGCACGTACGGATTACCATTTAATCTGGTCTCTGCAAAATTTTCTAATTGTTAAAAAAATGTCCTTGTAAAACTGTAGCCAAGTTGGAAGGGGCTGTAGAATACGCTGACTGCATGCCTGCAGAAGGTTAAGGCCCTCCCCTCCGATAACGAGTGTCCTGGATATGATACTAAACCATTTAATGATCAAGTTCCAATGATGTAGCTCTAGGAAAGGAAGAGTATCCTTTCATTATCATTATTCTAAGGTCTGAGAGGTGGTATCTGTTAGGATCCCATTTGTCTGAATTTTTAGAAGAAGCTTGCTGATTTTTATCATTCATGGTTTTCGGACTATTGTCTTCATCTTTGTTATATTCACAACGTTTCGGCCGATAGGTCCTCCGGCCTTCTTCACGTGTTTGTCGAACTCGTGAGCCTACACAGAACTTCGAACCACGTCCTTTATTCAATCCACGGGGGTCGCTTGTTCTGATTCCTTAACAATAATCGGGGATAAGTGCTAAGTATTCCTGTATTGTTACTCGCCTGCAGTCAGGATTGAACCTGGCTTATAGCATTTATACCCGGTTATGGTTAATAGATTCAGAACAAGTGACCTCCATGAATTAGATAAAGAAAGTGGTAAGCTCCCGAGTTTCACAAACACCTGAAGAAGGCCGGAGAACATATCGGCCGAAACGTTCTAAATATAACAATCAAGTTAAAACAACCAATTCATCATATTGCCCAGTCGGCTGCGGCCGTAGAATACACCGACTTCATCTCTGCAGAGGGGTTAGACACTCAAACAAGGGTCCTTATATGACATTAGACAATCTGATAGTGAGGTTCCAGTAATGCTGGAGCTTTCGGGAATGCGGAGTGCCCCTTTATTGCCATCGCTTCCAGATCCACTGTGGCTCAAAGTGGTAGCACCTGATAGGGCCCTATCTATGGGGTAAATAGAGATAAACTGCGTACTTATGCTAAACTGAATTTTTAAAAATGAAACTGGGTTTGGCATGGAAAGTGTACTTACGCTAAACGGAATTGTTTAATATAAAACTGTTTTGACATTTGTAAACAAGATCTATACTTACATTAAACTGAATTGTTTAAATTAGAACTGTGTAACTAAAGTGAATAGTTTCAAATAGAAATATTTTTGACAATTAAACTGTGTACTCATGCTAAATTGAATTGTTTGAAATAGAGCTGATTATTTTCTTGTTACTTTTCGCGCCATTCACCGGACAGTACCTCAATTTCAATTCCCATTATCCATATACGGTAATGAAAGGAATAGTCCGTTGCTTATAACATCGAGCAAAAACCATTAGTAGCGATATTGATGAATATTAATATAAACCCAGCGGATTATTTGTATAAAAATGGATTTGGCATTAAATCACCTAAAAGGGTTGATATGCCATGAAACCCAAACAACCAACCAATCAATTCATCATTTTCTTTAGAGCACTTTGATCTAATACCTTGCATATTACTTTCTGCCGAATCCATAATAACAATTAGTGATTAACATCAGATATAGTGTAATACATATTACCTTTTATAGTAATTTACGAAGCTCTTTGCTTCGATGTAGCACAAGGCCGAATGAATGGGGCACTCGATGAGACTCAAACTCACTCGTTTGTTCGTCAAGCTTGCTAATCATTAAACCACCAAAATATTACCTATTATAACCTCGTCGGCTTGAGTTGTAGAATACCCCGATTGCATCTTTGTATAAAGGTTTGGTTAAGTTTGATGGCATATCAATGATTGTAAGTTATTTAATGCTAAATCCTTTTTACACATTTAAATGAAATATATGATTTCTAAACACATTTTGTAGACACCATTTTTCATCGAGCCTGAGTTCATTTTTTTCTGCACATAGTTAAATGGTTTCTCATATTTCTGTCTAATTCGACTAATTCTATTCACTATTAATCATATTTATACACACAGTTTTATATTTTTAAGTGTTGTCATTAAACTCTAACAATTCAATTAAATATCAATCGTTTGTTTACACAGTTAAATAATCAAAAGTTCTATTTCAAACAATTCAATTTAGCATAAGTAATATGTTTGTTTGTTGTTTAATGGCATATCAACCTTCTTGGGTTATTTATTGCCAAATCCATCCTTCTTGAAGGGCTGTAGTGGTTCTGTTTAACCCATAGCTGGGAGGATAAGAGGGTTTACCATATTTACCAACCCCTCCGCTCGGGCAGAATATGACACAAGGTCAATTTTTAAGCGGAGATTAACAGGTTTGAATTCAGAGTTTTCCTTCTCCTAGACTAGTTGCCCCACCAAGGCTGAAGAACCTAGTCTGCCCTACTATTTACCCATAGCTGGAGGGACAATTATTGGATTCATAATTTTCCCAAGGGTATTAGTGCTATTGAAATGCAATCAGTCTCGTCCAGGATTTGAACTCGTGTCGCCGTGTCCATTTTCTACGACGATAACCATTACACCACGGAAATAAAGCTAACCATTACACCAGCAAATAAAGCTATCGCTGTTTGATAGCAATATTTGAAGCAATTTAACTCTATGGAATACTAAATAAAATTATTCATGTTTGATAGGAATACTTCAACCAGTGACCTGTGTGCTAAAATTGAATTATTGTTATGACCAAGCAATACTTGGTACCCTTTGACTGTATGCAAATGCCTGTATAGCGTTAAATAATAATACCAGAAACCACTTCACTGAATGCAAATGAATGATGAATATTAAATAGAATTATTAGTGTTAGATAAGAATACTTGAAACTATTTAACAGTGTGCAAACAATAAAATACTTAATGAAATGAAACGAATTAGCTCTGACACATTTAAAAATAAAATTATCGACTAACTAATCATCGATATCCACCTAAATGTGTGCAAACAAATGACTGATGTTATTTTGTTACTGTTACATAATAATACATGATGCCATTTAACTGTGTGCAAACAAATGAATTCTATCTTTTTTAGAATGTTACAAAGAAACTATTCGTTTACAAATCATATATACATTTAACATATATATATATATATATATATATATATATATATATATATATATATATATATATATATATATATATATATATATATATATATATATATATATATATATATATATATATATATATATATATATATATATATATATATATATATATATATATATATATATATATATATATATATATATATATATATATATATATATATATATATATATATATATATATATATATATATATATATATACCGGCCCGCTGGTCTAGTGGGTAGAGTGTTGACCAAGAGACCAGGGTTCAATACCCGGTCGAATCATACCAAAGACTCAAAAAATGGTCCTTGATACATCCTTTCTTAATACCCAACATTAAAAGGTACGTATCCAGGATAATGTGGAGCAACCCAGGGAAATGTAGTGCCCTCCCATACACCTCGGTTTAGGAGCTATTGAAAATGGAGCCTTTATTTGGTTGGTTGGTTGGTTTTATGGCATATCAACCTTTGTGGGTTATTTAACGCCAAATCCAGTTCTATTTCAAACTATTCAGTTTAGCATGAGTACACAGCTGGATTGTCAAAAACATGTCTATTTCAAGCAATTCAGTTTATTCAAACTAATTCAGCCAATTCAGTTTAGTATAAGTATAGATTTTGTTTATACACAGTTAAATGTCAAAACAGTTCCTTATTAAACAATAATGTTTAGCATATGCTCGCAGTTTAAATATAAGTACACAGTTTAATCATCAAAAACATTCCTATTTCAAGCTTTTTAGTTTAGTCAAACCTTTCTAATTAAAACAATTTAGCATAAGTAATAAGTTTAGTTCTATTTAACCTATAGATAGGGCCCTATCAGGTGTTACCACTCCGAACCAGAGTGGACCTATGAGCAATGGCAATGAAGATGCGCTCTGCATTTCCCAAATCCCCAGCATCAATGGAACCTCACCATCAGATTGTTTAGTGTCATATGCAGGGCACTCATTGGGCGGGGGTTTTACCCTTCTGCAAAGTTGCAGTCGGTGTATTCTACAGCACCAGCCGACTGGGCAATACATAGAGTTAATGTCAAAACAGTTTTATTTCAGATAATTCAGTTTTGTATAAGTACACAGTTTAGGTGTCAAAACAGTTCTATTTCGAGCAATCCATTTTAGCACAAATACGCAGTTTAAATGTAAAAAAACAGTAAACTCAAGAAACCACGGTTTAGTTCTATTTAACCTATAGATAGGACCCTTATCAGGTACTCCTACTCTGGGCAAGAGTGGACCTGGGAGCAATGGCAATAAAGGGGTCCTTCGCTTAACTGGAACCTCACCATCAGATTGGATTAATTACGTCTTTTCTGTAAAGAATTCTTAAAATATCAGTCAGGGAAATTGTCAAAAAAGGATAAAAGCTATTAAAGGACCTTGGCCAAAATAAGGTGTGGGTCTCGCTGTAAAGCAAATTTGGAAAATCTTAATTAGTATATTTTTTAAGAAGTTGGAGGGGGCGATGAAAATTGTTAAAGAAAAAAGTTCCCTAATTGCCCAATTGCAAAATGGTCGAGAGTTTGAACATAAAGAGTCTGTCGCGAAGTGAACAAGTCGCCAGCAGATTCCATCGCCAAACAACGCTAAAAGCGGCGTATTCGCTAATTATGAATAAAAATGTTTTGACTTTTAAAAAAAAAAAATTGGTAACGCCCTCCTTACAAGTGAATTGATTCACTTTCACGTAAAATTTATCGTGAAAGTTTTTTTTATAATTTTTGTAAACGATCTTCCTCATAATTTATTGATATCTTATATAAAATTTCACTTTAATTTTTCAGCACTCTTACTAAGACGAAAAACCAACTTATCATCGGTTCCGATTCGCCACTTTACAAATTTAGGTTTCTTATTGATACTTACCCAAACTTTCCGCAATAGATTGGGTGTGGCACAGGGTCAATTTTTAAGCTGCGTACAGTTGTCTGAATTCGAAGTTTTCATTAACTTCATCTAAGGTTGAATAACCCAATCTGTACTGCTATTTACCAACCCAGTCCCGGGTGTGATGAGGAAAGGAGATGAGTTCATCCCTTTCTAGGAGTTAAAATAGGGTCTCCGATTCCATTTTCCACGACGATAACCGTTGTACTAACTGTGGCTATGTATTTTTTCTAAAAATAACACTCATTATCACAACGTTGGAAAAAAAAAATTAATTCCTTTGTGTTTAATTCGCTTTGTGTTTAATTCTCTTAACGTTTAATTCTATTGTATTTAATTTCTTTGTGTTTAATAGTATTTGTGTTTAATTCCTTTGTGTTTAATTCTCTTAATGTTTAATTCTCTTTGTGTTTAATTCCTTTGTGTTTAATTCTATTCTCTTTGTGCTTAATTCTCTTTGTGTTTAAGCCTCTTTTCGTTTAATTCTTTTTGGATCTAATTCTCTTTCTTCACAGTTTCTTTCTTTCTTTCTTTCTTTCTTTCTTTCTTTCTTTCTTTCTTTCTACATTGTCCTTTCTTTTCTACTCTTTCTTTCTTTCTTTCTTTCTTTTTTTCTTTCTTTCTTTCTTAGTTTTTTCTTTTTTATTTCTTTTTTTCTTCACAGTCCTGTCTTTCCTCATTTTCTTTCTTTCCTTCTTTTTTTCTTTCTTTTTTTCTTTCTTTCTTTCTTTCTTTCTTTCTTTCTTTCATAGTTCTTCTTTTTTATTTCTTTTTTTCTTCACAGTCCTATCTTTCCCCATTTTCTTTCTTTCTTTCTTTCTTTCTTTCTTTCTTTCTTTCTTTCTTTCATAGTTTTTCTTTTTTATTTCTTTTTTTCTTCACAGTCATATCTTTCCATATTTTCTTTCTTTCTTTCTTTCTTTCTTTCTTTCTTTCTTATACGTTCTCCGCATGTTTTATACATTCATTGCATATATTGTAATTTCAGTGGTTAAAAACTCATTCAACCAAAAACACATGCCGAGCTTCATTAAGTCTCCAGCTTGGAACAAAACAAATGGCAAAAAAGAAAGGAAAAGAAGAAAAAAGACCAATTAGAATTCATTTATCTTTAAAACACCCCAATACTTCACAGTCATATGAAAACTCCAGCACCTGTGTTCTAGTTAAGAGTTCACGTTCAGTCTTGGATATCAATTAAAACAAACATCCACTTTAGAAATCCACTTTCAGTCATCTGATGGTGAGACTCCAATCTTGGAGTATGGGGAATGTGAAGTACCCCTTGTTTACCGTTATTTTCAAGTCCACTCTGACCTGGAGCGGTTCTTGCCCAGTTAGCTGGGGCAGTAGAATACACTGACTACACTGACCGCCCAAATGAGTGTCCTGGATTTGACACTAAACAATTTGATCGTGAGGTTCCAGTAATGCTGGGTCTTTTGCGAATACGGAGCACCCCTTCATTGACATTGCTCCCAGGTCCACTCTGGTCCGGCGTGGTAGTACCTGAGAGGGCCCTACTATGGATTAAATAGAACTAAGGGCAACCTTATGCTAAACTGAAATGCTTGACTAAACTGAATAGCTTGAAATAGAAATGTATTTGACTATTAAACCGTACTTACATTTAAACTGTGTGCTTATGCTAAACTGAATTGTTTGAAATTGAACTGTTTTTGACATTGAAACTGTACTTACACTAAACTGAATTGTTATATATAGAACTGTTTTGACATTTTACTGTGTAAACAAAATCTGTACTGACGCTAAACTGAATTAGCTGAATTAAAAATGTTTTTGATAATTAAACTGTGTATTCATGTTAGAATGAATTGTTTGAAATAGAACTGGTTATTTATATAAAAAATGGATTTGGCGTTAAATAACCTACAAAGGTTGATAAAAAACCCAACCAACCAAACTGGAGTGGTTGTATTTGTTAAAGTCGCATTCTTGGGTAAAAAAAGAACTGTTCAATATTTGTGGGGGGATATTCATTGATATTGAATTAGATTATTCTTGTTTGATAGCTATACTTGGAATCTTTTAACTGTGAGCAAACAAATGATCAATAGAATTATTAATGTTTGATAGCGGTACTTAAAACTAGTTAACTGTGTGCTAACAAACAATTAATATTAAAGAGAAATATTAATATTAGATTAGAATACTTGAAACTATTGAACTGTGTGCAAGAAAATAATTCATACAAAATTGAAAGAAAAGCGTTAGCAATACTTGAACCCACTTTGTGTTTGCAAACTAATGATCAATATTAAATAGAATTATTAGTATTTGATAACAATACTTGAAACCATTTAAATGTGTACAAATAAATGATTTATACTAAATAAAATAATTAGCGTTAATTAGCAATACTTGAACCCACTTTGTGTTTGCAAACTAATGATCAATATTAAATAGAATCATTCATCATCATCATATCGCGCTGGTAGCACGGATATCCCTGACCCTCTCTCGCCACTCCTCCCTATCGTTCATCGCCCTAGGTAGGTCTTCAGGACAACAACCTGTATCCTCACATAGCTGCTGAATGTACGTTCGAGCTGGTCGTCCTGCTTTTGCGCGGCCATGTGTGGGGATCCATAAGAGTACATCTCTTATGAGTTCATCTCTGCTTCTCCAGCAGTGTCCTGCATGTCTGGTTCGTCTAACTTGGATAGTTTTCGTGATAGGGGGCAGGTGGCCGTACAGTTGGTGTCTTGTGGGGTGTTGCTGCCAGGACTTGTTCAGCATTCTTGTGTAATTGCCATCTAGTTTCTTCTCCAGTCGTTTTGTTAGCGTCCATGTAGTGCATCCATAGAGCAGTATCGATGTGACCGCTGCCTGGAAGAAACTGCGTTTCATTTTATCGGTTAGGTCTGATTTCCATATAATCGATAGCCTATTGATAGCTGTCCATGCTTTCGTTAACCTCGTTTCGATGTCCTTTTCGGTTGATTCGACGCTGCTTCCTAGGTACGTGAATTTGTCAACTAGTTTAAGTGGGGTTCCGTCAAGAGTGGAGATGTCCCCCGTTTGTTTATAGCACATATATTCCGTTTTGTGTGCATTAACATAGAGACCTATGCTTGCTGCTGCTCGTTCCAAACTATGCAGAAGTGTTTCGGCTTGGTCAGGTGTATTTGCCAGTATCGCTATGTCATCGGCGTCATCGGCATCGGTAATTGTTGTTGCGGGGTATCTTCTGCTTCTTTTCTTCGTCAGTTCGAAGCCATTCTCTTTGATTTTGTCAATCGATGTTCTAAGTACGTAGTCTAGACAAATGATAAAGAGGTACGGGGCCAGTGTGTCCCCTTGT
Organism: Sepioteuthis lessoniana; assembly: GCA_963585895.1. Classification (NCBI taxonomy): domain Eukaryota; kingdom Metazoa; phylum Mollusca; class Cephalopoda; order Myopsida; family Loliginidae; genus Sepioteuthis; species Sepioteuthis lessoniana. Next base: position 81,546,445 of record OY757928.1, read on the forward strand.
AGTACTCCTGCTACAATGTCAAAGTATTCTGTGTCTCCATCCGGTGATCGTACTTTTACTTTAGTGTTTCTATAGAGAATCGTTATTGCCGCTACGGTTTCTTTAGGTATGCCGTACGCTAGTAGGATTTGTTCCATCTTTCCTCTGTGAATGGAGTCGAAAGCCTTGGTAAAGTCGACAAATATTAATGTCGCTTGTAGGTTCTTTGCCCGTACACCTTCGAGGATTCTGCGGATGGTTAATATTTGTGAGGTCATGGATCGATTTCTTCGGAAGCCATTTTGGTTTTTTCTAAGTATGTTGTCGATTTTGGGTTCTATTCTGTTTCGTAGTAGGGCATTGTAGATTTTGGCAGCTATGGATGTAAGTGTTATGCCTCGGTAGTTTTTGGCTAATCCGAGGTCCCCCTTTTTAGGGAAGGGGAGTATGCATCCCTTCATCCATCTATCTATCGGATTTTGATTGTATACTGCGTTGCAGTGTCGGAGCAGTATGTCGTCGAATTGTCTGGTCTTCCATACTTCCGGGGGAATTTCGTCCAACCCTGCAGCTTTCCTATTTTTAATTTTTCTGAGAACCGAGTCGAGTTCTTCTTGTGTGAACGGTCCTAGTTTAATGTCTAATTGTTTGCTAATTATTCTGGTGATTGGTTCATGCGTTATTTTTGGTGGGTTTCCAAGTAAGTTTTCGAAGTGCTGTTTCCACGGTTTTATTTTTTCTTGTTGGTTTGCTGCTTTAAGTTTTGCTTTGGCTGTGTTCTTTCTTCTGCTCACTTCGTTTATTGTTTGCCAGGCTATTCTAGATTGTCTATCTTCCACCGAGTTTCTAATCTTATCTATCTGATTTTGAATGTATTCTGTCTGTTCCTTTATATATATGCCTGCTAATTGATATTGTGCCGTTTTTAGTTTTAAGGCATTTGTGTTTGTTGGGTGTTTTCGATAGTTTTTGGAGGCTGTTTTCTCTAGTGCACGTTTTTCTCTCACCGCTAAAGTTTCCCATAGGACTCTATATTTAGTTTTAATTTTGGTTGGAATGTATTTTGCTGCTGCCTCGAGGTGTGCATTGACGAAATTTTCGTATTCGTCCTTCGGTGTACTTTTTTCCGTCTTTTCTTGTAGTGTTTCGAATCTGTTTCTTAATTCTAATACGTATTTATCTCTTATATCTTTGTTGTTTAATAGGGCCCAGTCATAGTGTTTGGTGGTCGCTGTTCGTTTGGCGTTTTTTCGTAGGCTTAACCGTATTTTCGCCGTGACTATTCGGTGATCGGTGGACACACCCTCAAAAGAGGAGTATGCCTCGCAATTCAGTGCACTATTTTTCCATTTCTTGTTTATAAGGATGTAGTCTATCTGAGCTTTAGTATTGTTTGCGTACGTGTATGTCCATAGTTTGCCCTCTCTTTTTTGGTAGTTTGTATTGAGGCATGCTAATCTATTTTCTATCATGAAATCTGTTAGATGTTGCCCATTCCTATTTGACGTGTTGTGGAGGCTGTATTTGTTGTTTCCGTTTTTCCCGATTTGGGCATTCATGTCTCCGCCAATGACTAACATGTTGTGTTTCGGGATGCTACGCACTAATGAGGATAACTCATCGTAGAAGGTGACTAGTTCAGTTTCTTCACTAACATTGGTGGGGCTGTAGCATGAGATGATTGTTGCTCTGGGGTTTCCGTTAAATGTAGCTGCTATCATTCTAGGTTGTATTTTCTCAACGCTATTAAGCGTTTTTAATGCTCTAAGTCCTATAAGTAATCCTACCCCTCCTACTGCGGCGTTGACAGAGTTTTTCCATGCGGATACAGTGGCGAGCGACCAGCCATTGCCAATTTCGTGATATTTGATATCTTCGGAGTGCGTGTATCTGTGTTCTTGTATGCATATTATGTCTATCTTATGTTCTTCGGCCGATGCGATTAGCTCTGGGAGTTGTCCTATTCTATTTAAGGTTCTTACGTTAAATGTGGCTATTTGTAGCGTTTGCTTGCATTTTAGTAGTTTTGCTTGTTTGAGCTCTGTAGCTGATTTTTCGAACACTGAGGCCAGGAATCATTAGTGTTTGATAACAATACTTAAAACCATTTCACTGTGTGCAATTAAATGCTTCATACTAAATAGAATAAATAGTGTTAATTAGCAATATTGAAACCACTTTGTGTGTGCAAACAAATAATTGATATTAAATAGAAATATTAGTGTTAGATAGCAATACTTGAAACCATTTAACGGTGTGCAAATAAAATTATTAGTGTTTGAGAGCAATACTCAAAACACGTTTAACGTATGTAAACAAATGATTAATATTGATTAAAGTTATTTGTGTTAGATAGCAATACTTGAAACCATGTAATAGTTGGTTGATAGGTTTGTTGGGTTTTATGGCATATCAACCTTTGTAGGTTATTTGACGCCAAATCAATTTTTATGTAAATAATCTGTTCTATTTAAAACAATTCAGTTTAGCATAAGTACACAGTTTAATTGTCAAAAACATTTCTATTTCAAACTATTCAAGCAGTTATATGTAACAATTCAGTTAAGTGTAAGTACAGTTTTAATGTCGAAAAACAGTTCTATTTCAAAGAATTCAGTTAAGCATAAGCATGCAGTTTAAATGTAAGCACGGTTCAAGTGTCAAAAACATTTCTATTTCAAGCTATTCTGTTTACTCAAACACTTCAGTTTAGTATAAGTATGCTGTTAGTTCTATTTAACCCATAGATAGGGCCCTATCAGGTGCTACCACTCCGCGCCAGAGTGGACCTGGGAGCAATGGAAATGAAGGGGTACTCTGCATTCCCCAAAGCTCCAGCACTGCGGGAACCTTACCATCAGATTGTTTAGTGTCATATGCAGGACACTCGTTAGGGGGGGTAACCCTCTGCAGGGGTGCAGTCTGTGTATTCTACAGCCCCAGCCGTCTGGGCAACCATTTAATAGTGTACAAACGAATGATTAACATTGAACAGAATTATTTGTGTTAGATAGAAATTCTTTCACCATTTAACTGTGTGCAAACAAGTAATTAATAATAGAATTATTATCGTTAAACCATTTAATAATGTGTAAAGAAATTATTTATATTAGATAGAATTATGAATGCTATATCCCAATTTGACAAAATTATTAATGTTAGATAGCAATACTTTAAAATACTTAAGGGTACAAAAAATGATTAATATTGAATACAATTATTCGTTCTACATAGCAATATTTGAAACCATTTAAGTGTGCGCAAACAAAGAATTTACATGAAACAGAATTATTAGTGTTAGATAGCATTTAACTGAGTGCAAAGAAATTTATTTGTTTTCTTTGCTTAATGACATATCAAACTTAGTGGATTATTAAATGCCAAAGCCATTCTTTACTGAATTAGTTGAAAGTAATATTTATTATTCATTAATATTTATTATTAATTAAGTGTGAATTGTCCCACTTACATTAATTTTTGTAAAAGGTATTTCCATTTAAAAAAATTCTTGTCAATAATCATAGGAAGGATTATAATCTTTATAAAAAAAAACTATTTTCTGTTAAATTTTTTTTGGTACCGAAGTTGGCGGTTTTTCTTTAAAGGAAAATAATTAACGAAACAGACGATAATTTTGTTTGGTTTGGTTTCTTTGTTTAATGGCATATCAACCTTTGTAATGCCAACGCTATTCTCCTAGAATAACAGTAGTGGTACTATTAAACCCATAGCTAGGAGGATAAGGGGGTTCATACCTTTCCCAAGGGTATTTGCCCGAATTTGAACGTAATAGTGCGACTGGAGTACGAACTCGCTTACTACTATTCCGCTGTCCATCGCTTTTACCATTACACCACGAGAACACCCCCGATGATTTTGTAAGAGACTGCTTAAAAGAGAAGAAGATTTGAATTAGTCTCTCTCTGGTTCCGGAACCTAGTTTCGTCTTGGAGGCTCTAGTCATGTAGCACATGTTGACAGGAATACCCTGCTGAGTCCATCTCTCTCTACTGGTTCGGCAAAACCCACTAGTTGACAGCTTCTTTTATTCTTATTAATCTTACCTGTTTATATGAGTGTCGTCTTTGAGGATAAATTCTATTGCATGACTTTACCATTTATCGGCATAGCCATATTTTACTCTCTGGCACAATTCCTAATGGTTCAACTTCTCCAACCAGTCATTCCTACTCTTGTCTTCCTTTTCTATCAGTTTACGGCGCTCACTGATGAGCTTACCGTATTTGACGGCATATAAAGCGCACTTGTTTTTTACTAGAAATATCTTTAAAAATTCTCCAGCGTCTTATATGCCAGATGTAGGTTCGCGATAGTCGGCAGAAATTAGCTTCGTTGCAACTCCTGTTAGCTCAGAGTTTGGAGTAACTTTCATATACCTATTGTCATTATCTAAAAGGCTATAATGCAAATTGAAAATGTTATCATTGATAATATTCATTATATTCATTTCATCATGTTTAATATTAGTTCTTTGTTTCATTAAAATCTTTTCTTGATTTGCATTGGTAAAATTGGGTGCGTCTTATACACCCCACTGCGTCTTATACACCCTTTGTAGCCATGTTCAGGTTATCTCATGTGCCATGTTCTTAGTTTGTCGATTGATTTATCCATACAGTTGCCTTTTCTTCTTCTTCTTCTTCTTCTTCTTCTTCTTCTTCTTCTTCTTCTTCTTGTCATTATTATTATTATTATTATTATTTACTCATTAGAGTTTTTCACATCAACGTTAGCAGTGTCTTTCACTGGAGTTTGAGTGACAGCAAGTCTCCTCAAGTCTCCAGGACACTTCTCAGTATTCTGGCTGTTCTCAATAATGTAATAGTTTGGATGGTCTGCACCTGTCCGCCAACTTCCAAGTCCTCCAGTCCCTTTAATAAATCTTTAGTTATTGTGCCAAAAGCACCAATCACAATTGGTACAATCGTCACTTTCATGTTCCACAGCTTTTTCAATTCTCTTCCAAGGTCGAGGTACTTATCCTTCTTTTCACATTCTTTCAGTTTTATTCAGTGGTCAGCTGGGACAGCAAAGTCGACAATTTTGCAAGTTCTCTTTTTTTGTTGATTATTATAAGGTCTGGTCTTCTAGCCGAGATTAGGTGATCCGTGTATATGTCAATGTCCCATAGAAGTTTATGTGTGTCATTTTCTAGGACAGGTGCTGGGTTGTGCATGTACCATTTGTTGGTGTGCTCAAATTTAAATTTCTTGCACATTTCCCAGTGGACCACCTTGCCGACCCAGTCGTGTCTCGTTTTACTAGTTTGTGCTAGTTTGCTGCATTTGCTTATTATGTGATTGATCGTTTATTATTTTACTCCTTATGAATTTTTATTTCTAACATTCGCAGTTAGTCTATCACGACAGTTTAAGTGACTGCATGTCTCCTCAGATCTCCAGGACTCTCCTCAGTATTATAGCTGATTTCAGCAATGTTGTTTTCTGAATGATTCTGATTCTTCCATTGATTTACATTTCCTCCAGTCTCTTCTCCAAAATCTTGGGGGCCGTTTCGAGCGTACCAATTACAATTGGTATTATCTTGACCCTCATGTTCCACAGTTTTTCTTTTATTATTATTATTATTATTACTCCTTTGAGAGTTCTTCACACCAGCGTAGCGTACTTTTTAAATGGTCAAATAGAACTAAACTGTAATTACACTAAACTGAACTGTTTGAAATTAACTGTTTTGACATTTAACATTGTGTAAACAAAAAATTGTGTACTTATGCTTAACTGAATTGTTTGAAATAGAGCTGTTTTTAGCATTTAAACTGTCTACTTATGCTAAACTAAATTCTTTGAAATAGAACTGTTTTGACGTTTAACTGTGTGTAAACAAAACTGTACCAATACTAAACTGAATTGTTTGAAACTTTTATCAAAATGACTTAATTCGTCGTTAAATGATCTGAAAAGGGTTGATACACCGTAAGCCAACCAACCAACCAACCATTTTTAAAAGTCCTCCGGCAAGGTCTCATATATATCCGGTTTTTTACTTTCTTTAAATTTCATTCAGTAATCTGCTGGAACGGAAAAGTCTTCAAGCTGACATGTTCTTTTCAATTTCAGCAATTTTCTTTATCGGAGGTTTTGTATGTTTCCATTCCATGGATTGTCTTTTCGATTCAGATTTGTCCTGGTAAACCAATTTTTGGCTCAATTGTAAACTTTGTTTTTACTAAAAGATGTTCCTCCGTACACGTCACAAATTCTTCTGCAAATTTCACATGGTCTTTTCTTCTCAGCCACGAAAAAATTGATGGCAGACCTCTGTTCAAGCCGGGAAGACTTATTTCGATTTACCGCTATTTTGAATAATCTCGAAACAAATATTTCTTGTCATTTCTCATATGGTTTCAAAACAAGTCCAGCAGATTTATGAAGTAGACTATTAAAAGTTTTTCTTTTTTTGTATGAGTGTTTTATTTTTATAGATATATAATCAGCCAAAAAAAAAAAAAAAAAAAAAAAAGAATATGAAGCCTTATGGAAGGATTGCGATTACACGGCTCATTTACAAATTCTATTCGTAAAATTTATGATTCGAAAAAGTTTTACATTCTCTTGTTGAGATGAGGCGCACTTTTTTTTAAAAAAGCACCTCAGAGCCTGTTCTGGACTTCGGTCCGGAACGTGGCTCTACAAAAGGATCAATGGCAGACTTGAGGCAACAAGGCTCCCAACCTTGGCTGGGCTACCTCCGGGTGGTCAAACTGCAAAATTGACTCCTTACACCCTCATGTACAACACTAGACCTTGCTGTCTAGTTCAAACCATAACCCGGCATACGTGCTCAGACCACATTTGGGTTCGTGAAACTACTTAGCTCATCAGGCTCACATTGCACTAAGTGAGCCCGATGAGCAACATAGACCTGCAGGGTTCGAGTCTCGGCTCGTTCCTGACCGCCCCTCTCCTTTATCCCCACTTTAATAGGCCTTCAGACTTTTGACCTTGTGTTGTATAGTCATATGCAGATTCATGCAGAACATAATAACGCAATAATAAAGATGAGCGAAGACTTCTTTAAAAAAATATATACCTCTCACTTTATTTGAACGGTTTGTGTGTGAGAGGGAGTTGGAGACCGAACAGAACTGCAACATATTGACCCCCCACTCTTATGGCCATCAGCGTTGTGTCTTTCTTCTTCTCCAGTGCTATTCAACCGGTGGCCTGGGGGCCCACTATGTTGGGTGCGGGCTTTCTCTACCGCATCTTGTCACCAACGGGCTCCTCCAAACTCACTGACTTCCTGTCTTCACCGAGTTATATAATAGTTCAATCGCTCACTCAATCTTTTGAATGGCATGTTTGATCGTCATAAAGCGGAAATAACTGTCATACAGTTCACAGGTCACTCTCTTCCGGTGCATCAGTCTATGACAGTACCGCGGGATTTTACCTTGTCCAATATTGTCAGCCAAGCCCGCCTACGCGATTTCTTCCAATAACTGCCATCGGAATGTGTCACTTCCTTCCGGTGCATCACTTTGGAATGGCATGTTTGGCCGGGTCGAAGGTCAATATACAACACTTGTGTCAAGCCTTGTCTTGTAGGAGACATTGGCAAATATCGGCACGCTTTTTCTTTTCTTTTTTAGGTTGGTTGGTTTGGTTAAGTTTTATAGCATATCATCTGTTGTAAGTTAATTAATGCTCAATCCTATTTATACATGTGTATATATTAATTAGATACGATTCGTAAAATATATTTTATAGATAACATTCCAAAACGAACAAGGGCTTATTTTTTTGCACAGGGTTAAATAGTTTCAAGTATTCCTCTCTAACACCAATAGTTCTATTTAATATTAATCATTTGTTTGCACACCGTTGAAAGGTTTCAAGTATTGCTATCAAACAGAAAATTTAATTTGACATCAGTCATTTGTTTGCACACAGTTAAATGATTTGTGACCGAATAATGCGTTGGCAATCTTATTTTTAAATAAGTTAGAGCTAATTTGTTTGCACGTAAGTATTCCTCTTTTTCGCACGGAATTTTCGCCAATAGTCCAGGAGACCTAGGTTCAATCCCAGGTCGCGTCATACCAAAGATTTTTAAAATGGTATTTGATATCTCCTTGTTTAACACTCAGCAAAATAAAGTACGTATCAAGGGTAAGGTGGAGCAATCCAAGGAAAGGAGTAGCGCTCTCCCCTACACCTCGGCGTAGTAGCTATTGAAAAAGGGAGCCTTCTGGTCGCCCTCGACTACGTTCGCCAACTTTACTTTACTTATTGTAATCTAAGACCGATAATTCTAGTCGATATCATTCGCTTGTTTGAACACAATGAAGTGGTTTCAAATATTGTTATTTGACACTAATAATTCATTTGCACATTTAAAGGGTTTCAAGTATTTATATTCAATTCTAATAATTCTCTTCAATATTATTCATTTGCAAAGTTCATCATCTTCATCATCATCCCATCAGCACGGATATCTCTGACCCTCTCTCGCCACCATTCCCTATTGTCCATTCCTTCCAGCAGGTCTTCAGGGCTATATCCTGTATCTGCAACTTCGAGAAAAGCATGTAAAAAGTCATCTGACGAGACGGAGAGTATAGTAATATTCTCCGCCGAAATAAATTTATTATGACAACTTAACCAGGTTTGAGTTTCCATCCGATTACACTATATACGTTTTGAATAGGAATTTTGTTATGTACCTGCAAAGGAATAAGGGATGTAACAATAGCCATACATTGAGCACTCACATAGATATATATGAGATTCCTCATATATTCTATAAAAGAATAATCCACACCCACTGTCTTTGGACGCTGACTAGATATTATATATATATATATATATATGTACACACACACACACACACTATATATATATATATATATATATGTGTGTGTGTGTGTGTGTGTGTGTGTGTGCTCGTTTATTGGATTGGCTCGCTGCTTTTTTTTCAATTTGAAATTTCCAGTAGTTTACCGACTATAATAAAAGGCTGGAGAGTACCACGGCCGAAACGTTGGGACTATAATAACAACCTATAAAAAGTCACTACTCCGAGTTCATCCAGGTCTACTAGCGGCCCCTTGTCATCTCGAACAAAAATTGATATACTTATTGCTGTAAACGCAATACCTACTTCAATTTTCTTATCTCATTTTTTGCTGTTTGGGTTCTGTGTGTCTGTGGGAGACGTTCGATATTCCTCCAACCTCCCTCCAGGCCGGGTCTGACACAAGGTCATTTTATTGTTGGGGGCCACGCGCAAATTGAGACTCATGTGCAGCTGTCTCAAAAGATGCTAAAATCAGTCAGCATTCCTTATGTCTGTGGAAGACGTTTAATTGTATTTTTTTAATAGCATTATGTTGTAACTTCTCTCTCGCACAAAGTTCTTTCGACTCTCGCACAACTTTGATAAAATATCTATCGTGGGTGATGTTACGCATGCGTACGAGAATGAACAGACACACATGAACGCACATGCGCAAGTCCCACTGGTTATTACAACCCCGTCGTTTTGGGGCAGGACTATATATCTTTTTAAATGGTATTCTCGGCCGTAAATGTGTTTAAAGGAATGTTCAGATTAGAACATGTGTGATTCTATGATTACGTGGACAAATATAAGCGTCTTTCATTTACCTGAAGATAAATAAACCAAACGCTGAGTTTATTTAAATAATGATTCAACCAGATGTTCACTGATGTCCTTTTCTTTTTCTGAATGGCACAATCTTTTTGAATGAACAAATGGACGTGACAGTATCGAAATGCTGGGCTCCCTAAAAATGAAACTATTCGTTAAAAACAACATAAAAAATGTTTAAACAGTGGTTCCCTAAGCCAAATCTGCTTTTTTTTAAGGATCCTGTTTGTTGATCATGTAAGGACGTCGCCATTCTAGCCGACATTTAATATGCTGAGTGCATCCTCTGCAGAAAAACAAGAACCACCCAAAAGATATGTACCAGTTTTTGAGCTCTGAGAAGTGTCGAGTACAATTTTGTTGGCATTACTCCCCGGTCCACTCTGACTCAGATTGATTCTATCAGTTAATATCTATCTTTGCTAAAAACGATTATACTCAGGAAAATAAGTGCAGTCTATACAGTATAGGCAAGAGTGGATGGGAGAAGAATTGGATGTAGACTTTGGTGAGGTTTGTGAGGGTACTGAGGAAGGTGCTTGAGATTTAAGGAGAATTGTTGTCAGTCAATCTCTAGTAAGCACTAACAGACATCTACTTGGAATATGCAAATGCTGGAATTAATATTATTATTATGCAAATTGTTTACACCAGCATTAGCTGAAAGTGATCACAAGTTTTCCGCTTTTTACTCCTTTTCGTTTTTTTTATTTTATTTTTTATTTTTTCTGGCAGATATTAGGGGATCCGTTTCTATCTCAAAATCCAGGAGAATTTTATGCAAATCTCCTCAGATCTCTGTATTCTAGTCAATCTTAGTAATGCTCTCGTCTGTTTAGCCTTCATCCTTCCTTTGATCAGTATCATGTTACTCTAGTTTTCTTTCCAAACCTTGGATTTGGTTGGTTGGTTGGTTGGTTGGTTGGGTTTTATGGCATATCAACCTTTGTAGGTTATTTAATGCCTAATCCATTTTTATGAAAATAGTTCTATTTCACACAATTCAGTTTAGGATAAGTATGTAGTTTAAATGTAAGTACAGTTTAATTGGGAAAAAACATTTCTATTTCAAGCTATTCAATTAAATCAAGCAGTTCTAATTCAGCTGATTCAGTTTAGTATAAGTACATATTTTTTTTACACACAGTTGAATGTCAAAACAGTTCTATATTAAATAAATCAGTTTAGTGTAAGTAGAGTTTCAATGTCAAAAAATAGTTCCATTTCAAATAATTCAGTTTAGCATAGGCACACAGTTTAATTATAAGTACAGTTTGTCAGAAACATTTCTATTTCAAGCAATTCAGTTTAGTCAAACAATTTAGTTTAGCATAAGTATGCCGTTAGTTCTATTTAACCCATAGATAGGGCCCTATCAAGTGCTACCACGCCGGGCCAGAGTGGACCAGGGAGTAATCGTAATGAAGGGATTTTCCGCATTCCTCAAAGCCCCAGCATCACTGGAACCTCACCATCAGATTGTTTTGTGTTATATCTAGGTCTCTCATTGGGGGGTGTCTTACCCCTCTGCTGAGGTGCAGTCGGTGTATTCTACAGCCCCAGCAGACTAGGTAAACAAGTCTTGGAGAATTGTTCCTTACGTACCAATTAAAAATGATATCATCGTTACCGTCATGCTGCACAGATTTTTCAGCTCTCTGACAAGATTTATTATAATTATTATTTATTTACTCCTTGAGAGTTTTTCCCATCAGTTTTAGCTGACGGTTTTTCACTGGAGTTTGAGTGACAGCAAGTCTCCTCAAGTCTCCAGGACTCTTCTCACTATTCTGGTCGTTATCAATAATGCTGCTGTTTGGATGGTCTCAACCCGTCCTCTCATCTCTAAGTCCTCAAGTCCCTTTAATAATCTTTTAGTTACTGTTGCTAGAGAATTTTAAAAACTATGGAACATGAAGGTGACAATGATACCAATTGTGATTGGTGCTTTTAGTGTTTTTCACAGGAGATTGAGTGATAGGAAGACTCCTCAAGTCTCCAGGACTATTCTCAGTATTCTGGTCAATCTCAACAATGCTATAGTGTGGATGGTCTCTGCTAGTCCATCAATTATTATTATTATCATTATCATTCCTTGTGAGTTTTTTCTCACTGGCGTTATTATTTCACATCTTTGAGAGTTTATCACGCTAGCGTTGGGTGATAGTTTTCCACTGGAGTTTAAGTGACAGCAAGTCTCCTCAAGTCTCCAGGACTCTTCTCAGTATTCTTGACGATCTATATAATGCTCTAATCTGGATGGTCTCCACTTGTCCTCTTATTTTCAATCTTTTTGGGGATTGTTCCGAGTCTACCAATTACAATTGGTACTTCTTCAAGTTCCATAGTTTTTTAGTTCCCTTGCAAGGGCTATGTTCTTATCTTGGACCATACTACCAAATAGTATATGCATAAACCTTACTCCGACCTCCAGAACGAGACACAAATTTTGAGATAAAAACGGAACATCTAATCCCAGCCAGATTACAGGAAGAATTTGTCATCGCATGGATTTTAACGTTTCAGCTAACAACAAAGTGAAAATTAAAGAAATCAAAAGATACCTTTTACCGGGAACTAAAAAAGCTGTGGAACCTGGTAATGAATTTTTTTACCATTTGTAGTTGGTGCGCTTGGAACATTTCCCAAGGGTTTTGAAGAAAGAATTGGAGAAATTGGAAATTAGTCGAAGATCAAGACTGTCACAACAATTGTTGATATCGGCTACATTACTCAAAAGCCTGCTGGAAAAATGAAGAAACTTGCTGTCACTCAACCTCTAGTGAAAAACAATCTAATGCTGGCGTGAAAAAACTCTCAAGGAGTAAAAGAATTCAATGCTTAAAGTGTTTTAAATCAATAAAATGCTGGGCCCCGTACATAGAAATGATTGGGACATGTCGAAATTGACTCATCTTAGGATCGACCGAATCAGCTGCTTTTATCCTGTTTCATTGAATGAAAAAAATTCTTTATATATATATATATATAAAAGAAAATTGATTACAATGTAATCCAAGAAGAAGGAGAGATTTATTGAGAAGCAAAGTCAACATTATAGCGTTTCAGTTCTAATGAACCATCATCAGGTCTGTAAGGGTTGATATTAGTGATGTTAAATCAACGATGGATGTGTAAAAAGTGCAAAATATTAAAAAAATCTAAGGAACATTTGTATGACAAGAAAAATTTGGCCGTTTGATTGATGAATCAGCGTTTGTTGTTTTGAATAGCGTCATTTAACTTAGAAATATTGTGTAGAATTTATGTTCCGTTTGTTTATCGAGAATCATTTCGAATAATTCCTTGTTTTCGACGAAGTTCTAACCCTAAAAATCTGGCTTTTTCAAATTTATGTGTCTCGGAAATTTTTAAATCACGAATAGAAGTTTCAAGGTATAGACGTATATAATCCAGCAAAATATGTTGGGATGGACGAAGAATGCTGGACATACTGGTAGGTATGATTTTTTCCTTGTATATAGTTGGTTAGAAAAGTCATAAACGGCCAACTTATTCTTGTTATACAATTTTTCCCGGGCTTTTTATATTTTGAACTTTTTATACATCCATCGTTGATTTAACATCACTTACATCATCCCTAATAGCCCTAATGATGGTTCATTAGAACCGGAATGCTATAGTGTCGACTTTGCTTCTCAATAAATCTCCCATTCAACTTGGATTACCTTATTATCAATTTTTCTTTATATACTGTCAGATTACAATTCATTATTTACTTCCATATATATATATATATATATATATATATATATATATATATATATATATATATATATATGTAAGCAAGTTTTGTTAAAGATGATGGAACACTGTGTGCCATCGTTTTTAAAAAACTCGCTTGAATAATAACCTGCTGCCAAAATATACACTCTTCAATATATATATATATATATATATATATATATATATATATATATATATATATATATGGGGGGTTGGTTGTTTTGTTTTACGGCATGTCATCCCCTTTCGAGTCATTTACGACTGAATTAAAATTCAAACAATTCAGTATAGTTTTTTTTTGTTTACAAACAGTAAAATGTCAAAACAGTTCTACTTCAAACAATTCAGTTAGCATATGTACACAGTTTTAATTTCAAAACAGTTCTGTTTCGAACAATTCAGTTTAGCATAAGTACACAGTTTAGTTCTATTTAAAATTAGTTATGTTTCCAACAGTTCGGTTTAGCATAAGTACGTAGTTTAAATGGCAAAACAGTCCTATTTCAAGCAATTCACTGTTTAGTTCTATTTGATCCATAGATAGGACACTATCAGATGCTAACAACCCGTGCCAGAGTGGCTTGGGAGCGATGGCAATTAAGGGGTACTCCACATTCTCTAAAGCTCCAGCATTACTAGAACCTTACCATCTGATTGTTTAGTGTCATATCTAGGACACTCGTGGGCGGGGGAGTCTTACTAATCTGCAGAGAAGCAGCCGATGTATTCTACAGCCCCAGCCGACTGGGTAAAGTACTGTAAAATGAGTTTTATTCCAACAAAGCACTACCAGTGTAAGTGGAATTTTTTAAAAAATTCTCATCTCTTTGATTTCATTAAGTTAATTATACGCCCTAATGAAGGTCTAAAAACCGAAACATTGAACGTTGACAAATATTTCTACAACAAAATCACCCACTGAAGACCTTGCGTTTTTCACCTCTATAACATTATCACACTGTCGGATTTATTTCCAGCTTTTTTCCAATATATATATATATATATATATATATATATATATAGAGAGAGAGAGAGAGAGAGAGAGGAGATATATAGATAGATTATTCAGTTAAATTCAAGACTTCAGACTTGTCTATACAAAATCACCTTAAGATCAGGTGCCTGAAATGTATATTTATATATATTTATATTATCCAACGCCAATTCAGCTGATGGTGGCAACGATTCAGTTTTAGGATTTTCTTTCTTCAATATCTATGTCATTCATAATACAATAGAGAACTAATAATAATAAATCAAAGTACACAGCAAAAAATTCCATATAAAAGAAAAACCTTTAAAAATTACTCATATTTCTTTGTAATAATATTTATTTCTGCTGACCCTATATTCTTTAAAAATGTTAGATCTACATCTTCAGACAACGAAATAGGGAAAAATTTCTAATAAAGATCTAGAAAAACCCACAAAATTCTGGCCATCCTATCTCCCTAACCCAAATTTCATGTTTTTTTTTTTTTTTGTTTTTTATGTAAAGACCAGACCATTTGTTTTTCCTGTCTGGTTGACAAGTAACATTCAATTCAATGACATTCATATATATATATATATATATATATTATGAGAGTGCTGGTAGTCAGTAAATCACTATGTGGTTATGTGTCGAACCAAGTGCAATATAATATGGAGAGTGCTCAATATCTATGATAGAGCTTTTATAATAATGATAATGAATAAATATATATTATATATATATTTAATCCATGGAAAATATTGTTCTGCAACCTAAGGTTTCCTGTTTCCATCTTCTTAACTGCCTCATGAATGTTGTTATAAACTTCAAGAAACCTTAGGTTGCAGAACAATATTTTTCATGGATTATATATATATATATATATATATATATATATATGTTATATTTTGACCTTCGACCCGGCCCAAAAATACTATTCCAAGGTAATACACCGTTGGAATGTGTCACACATTCCAACGGCCAGTAATCGAAAGAGATCGCGTGGGCGGATTAAGGCTTATGATATGGGAAAAGGTGAAGGTTCCATTCTGCCATTACAGTCATGCACCGGAAGAGAGTAACCTCTGAACTGCATGACAGTTATTTCCGCTTGATGACGATTAAACATTCGATTTCAAAGATCCAGTAGGCGATCGTGTGGGCGTTGAGTTATTATTGAAATCAGTTGAGTTTGGGTCCCAAAGCAGTTGCCAGCAGACTCCCAGAGGGTTAGAGACGAGATGTGGTAGGGAAGGCCACACCCGACCGAGGGGGACCTCGGAAACCCCCGATGCAGTTGCCTGCAGACTCCCAGAGGGTTAGAGACGAGATGTGGTAGGGAAGGCCACACCAGACCGAGGGGGTCCTCGGAAAGCCCCGATGGAGTAGACCCCAACATCAGGAGAACAATAAAGACACAACGTGACGGTCATAACAGTGGGGTCAAAATATGAAGTTTATGTTCGGTCTCCGGCATCCTCTCACATGCAACCCTTCAACAACCCTTTCCAACCCTTGCAATAAAGTTAGAGGTGAATATTTTTCTAAAGAAGTCTTCTTGTGTCTTCCTTCCTGCATCTTAATTCTTCATGCGTCTTAATTATGGTGTCGTTGTGATGCTGAATGAACGTGTAAATAACTATATAACATATATATATATATATATATATATATATATATATTTGAATAGAGGAACACGTACCTTCAAGACACATAAGGTTAAGTGGTCGCGAATTTTCATCATGACTAGTTAATTTGGCAGCGCTTACGTGTAATATAAACCGGTGGCCTAGTAGCAGAGTTTCGGAATCTGCATTCTGTGGTTGTTGGTTCGATCTCCAGTGGTGGAGATCACGGCATGCCCTGTTGATGAAACCTAATAAGATCGAAACAGCTGCTCAGTGTTCCGTATGTCACATGTAGGTGTTTGCCGAATTTTCTTGTCATGGTAATTTACCGACGACATAGCGATACTGGCGAATACACCCAACCAGGCCGAAACACTACGGCATAGTTTGGAACGAGCCGCCACAGGCACTGGCCTCCATGTCAATGCACACAAAACTGAATATATGTGCTATAATCAAACAGGCGACATTTCCACACGAGACCGAACATCTCTGAAACTGGTAGACAAATTCACCTACCTAGGAAGCAGTGTCTCACCAACCGAAAAAGACATCGACGCGCGGCTAACGAAGGCTGGGACAGCTATCGATAAGCTATCGATCATATGGAAATCAGACCTGACTGATAAAATGAAACACAGTTTCTTCCAGGCAGAGGTCGTATCAATACTGCTGTATGGATGCACCACTTGGACGCTGGAGAAGAAGCTAGACGGCAATTACACAAGAATGTTGTGAGCAATATTGAACAAGTCCTGGCGGCAACACCCCACAAGGCACCAACTATACGGCCACCTGCCTCCCATCACAAAAACTATCCAAGTCAGGCGAACCAGACATGCAGGACACTGCTGGAGAAGCAGGGACGAGCTCATAAGTGATGTACTCCTATGGACCCCCACATATGGTCGAACAAAAGCAGGACGACCAGCTCAAACGTACATACAGCAGCTATGTGAGGATACGGGATGTAGCTTTGAAGACCTGCCGGAGGCGGTGAACGATAGGGAGAAGTGGCGAGAGAGGCATGATATGATGATGATGATGATGATATATATGTTCACTGCCTGCCTATACGTACTGTGTTTATTTTCATTTTATATTTCTTATTTTAATTTATAATGAATTCCAATTATTGCATAAACGTTAATGAAATCAACATTGTAGATATAACATTTTAATAACTCGAAGAATATACAAAAAATGTTTAGATTAGGACCAATTTCGCTAATGATCCGGTAGATCTGGGTTCAATCCCAGGTCGCGTCATATCAAAGACTTTAAAAATGGTACTTGATACTTCCTTGCTTAACACTCAGCAATATAAGGTATGTATCGAGGGTAAAGTGGGGCAATCCAGGGAAAGGAATGGCATCCTCCCATATACCTCGGTGTAGTAGCTATTGAAAAGGGAGCCTTCTGGACTACGGTCACCAACTTTACTTACAACAATGTCAGTAAAAAAGAAATGAAATAATGAATGGATGTTTTTGCCTCTTGCTTCAAAATCCTGCATTCTCTGCAATCCCTATCTTACTCAAGACGATTTCAAATAGCTTTCTTTTATTCGTCTTCATTTTAAATATAATTATTTGATTTGCTTCAAAAATATATCCTTTGATTTATTTTTGGTAACAACCAATTCATTTAAAGATAATATTCGTGGTGTATGTTTCTTACTCACAAAGCAATATTATCACCGTTAGGTAATGTGAAAAATACAACTGGCAAATCTTTTTCTCTCGTGAATTAAACTTTTATAAAACAATTAGTCCGCCACTCGTCGTTGTCATTTTGTTAATCGAAAATAAAGATTCCTATCAAAGTAACTGCGATGCATTCCTGATCACTTACCCAGCGTAGGTGAGTACAGCAGCTAGTGAATAAGACGTAAACGTACCACAATAGACGATTATGTATTTAGGAAACCGTCTCTGAATCGATTCATAGATTTTAGGAAATCAACTAGATGATCCGTTCATAAGGATACTGATTCGGTTTCGGTTTCTTTGTTTAATGGCATATCAACTCTTTTTAGGTTATTTAATGCCAAAGCCATTCTCCTAGAAGAACAGTAGTGGTACTATTTTACTCATAGCGGGGAGGATAAGGGGGTTCATACCTTTCCCAAGGGTATTTGCCCGAAAGTGAACGTAATAGCGCGACTGGAGTACGAACTCGCGTACTACGATTCCGCAGTCCATCGCTTTAACCATTACACCACGAGGACACCCCCCTAAGGATATTGATGCTTCCATTTAAAAAGGATATGATATAAAATAGAAGGGTAATTTTTTTTTTTCTTTTTGGTTGATTTAGTGTCTGTAACAACCATTTTAGTTCGAAACCATTCTCTGTGGAGTTTTTATTCATTCGTATAATCCAAAGTTCTCCGAACGAATTGAGCACTCTGGTATCCGGTGAGGTATAAATGTAAACAAATGAAAGCTACTGCTTGTTGGCTGAGTGGTATGATAGTAAGTCTAACATAATATTGGGCGGGTTTCAATCCCAGCGTCCTACATGCCTGGCCACACAGAAGAGTTGTGATACAACGAAGCAATCTCTCGGTGGATGACAATATATATATATATATATATATATATATATATGTGTGTGTGTGTGGTTGGGAAGCAGTCTTTAATTTAAGCATGTTTGATTAAATAATAAAGACACATTTTGTCTACATAATTTTATTAAGATCCTTTAAAGTTTCCGGAGAAGTGTCTATATAACGTTTGTCCTATGAAGAAGCTCAATGGAGGGGGAAGAGCGATTGGAAATAATTAGGTGGGAGATTGAAAGAGAATTTTTTAGTTTGTTACGAACATTATGTGCTTAACACTCGGCAATATAAGGTACGTATTAAGGGTAAAGTGGAGGAATCCAGGGAAAGGAGTAGCGCGCTCCCCTACATCCCTGTGTTGTAGCTATTGAAAAGGGAGCCTTCTGGTCGCCCTCGACTACGGTCGCCAACTTTACTCACTTACATTTAAAGTGCGTGCTTATGCTAACCTGAATTATTTAAAATAGAACTGTTTTTGACAGTGAAACTGTGCTTACACTAAAGTGGTTTATTTAATATAGAACTGTTTTGACATTTAACTGTGTGTAAACAAAATCTATACTTATACTAAACTGAATTAGCTAAATTAGAACTGCTTTAGTAAACTGAATAGCTTGAAATAGAAATGTTTTTCGCTATTAAACTGTACTTACATTTAAACTTCGTACATATCCTAAACTGAATTGTGTGAAATAGAACTATTTTCATGAAAATGGATTTGGCATTAAATAACCTACAAAAGTTTATATGCCATAAAACCCAAACAACTAACCAAAACCATTTTTGGATACGAACTTCCCTCTCCCACTAAAAAAATTCTATTTTGATTCACTTTCTGTAAAATAAATCGACTCGAAGATAATATTCCAAGCATAATTTTGTGCGAATCTACTGCAGACTAAGAGGGAGTTGTTCATTTCTATCTTTTTATATTTCTACAACAAACTGTATTTTTTTTTCTTTTAGCAAAAACGATTCGTCTTAGAAAGCGGCAACGAAACAAAGAAAACAATGGCAGCACCGAATAGAAGACACCAAGATTTTCAACATAGTCCCGCCCACTTCGAGAAAATAACGAAAAAAACACGCGAAAGCCGGTGAAGAGACAACATTAAAGAAAACACTTTTCTTTTCTTTTCCACGTACTGAAAAGCGTGGAAGCTTAGTTGCCCCCACCACACTCAGGCATTCATGCATATATCCAGGTGCCTCCAGTACTTCTCCCCCCCAACCCACTCAACACACTCTAAAACGTCTAAAATGTAGGTAGTAGAAAGAAAGAAAAAGGGTTTTTTTAAGGGATGCTGAAGGGAATTGTTAGTAAAAGACTGTTTGACTAATCCTACTTAGAATTTACTAAGCTCTGATTAGTCTGGCTCACAGACCTCAGATTGCATTAGTACCTGCTATTACAAAGAGGCCACCCATCTAAGTACTGAGAAGGGCTTATAACTGCTTAGCCAATTTGCTAAGAACCGGTGCTTAAATTATGACTTGAACTTGGGAAGATTTTCGCTTCTTGCAAGTGACGCTATTACGTTCACTTTCGGACGAATGCCCTTGGAAAATGTATAAACATCTTTATCCCGTTAGACAAAAGGCTGCAGTTGGCTTTATATAACCTACGATGGTTTGATAGGCCATTAAACAAAGTAACCCAAGCAATCAAAAAAGTGATTGGTTTCCATACAAAGAAATTCACTAAAGCAAAGAAAAAAAATATATATATATATTGAGAGAGAGAGAGAGATAGAAAAAAAATATATATATAGAGAGAGAGAGATAGATATACCCCTCTGCACAAGCAGGAGGTGACACAGGGTCAATTATTTAGCGGATCTTAACAGGTTTGAATTCAGAGTTTTCTTTCTCCTGGACCGGTTGTTATACAAAGCTTAAAGAGCCCAGTCTGCCCAACTATTTATCCATTGCTGGAAGGAAAAGAATTGGATTCATACTTTTCTCAAAGGTATTCGCGCAATATATATATATATATATATATGTATTAATCATCATCATCATCATTAAATCAGGCTAAAAGCATGCTGTTTCCTTGATTCTCTGTCTCTCCTTTCTCTCTCCCCCCTCTCTCTCTCTTCGTCATCCGTCACAATCATCAATCTATCTTGGCAGGTCCTTTAGACGGCATCCAGTGTCAGAATAGAGCTGATGAATGTAAGTCTTTGCAAGTCGACCAGTATTGGTGGGTCCATGCATAGGAGTCCATGGGAGAACTTTGCTTGAGTTTGTCCCTGATTCTTCAGCAGTGTCCAGCATGACTTGTTCGTCTTACTTGGATGGCTTGTGATATGGGAGGTAAGTGGCCAAACAGTTTCTGTTTTGCAGTGTGCTACTTCCTGGATTTGCTCAAAACAGCTGGCTGCATCGTTGTGTAGTTTACATCAAACTTTTTCTCCCAGCGCTTTGTTAAAGACTAGTATATATATAAAGAGAGCGAGAGAGAGAGAGAGAGAGAGAGAGAGAGAGATTGGTTTGGTTTGGTTTTATGGAATATCAACAATTGTTGTTGATTTAATGCCAAATCTACTTTTATACATATAAATAGTTCTATTTCAAACGATTCAGTTTAGCATGAATACGCATTTTAGTTCTATTTGACCCATAGATAGGGCCTTATCAGGTGCTACCACTCCGGGCCAGAGTGGACCTAGGAGTGATGGCAATGAAGGGGTACTCCACATTCTCCAAAGCTTCAGCCTTACTGGAGCCTCACCATCAGATTGTTTAGTGTCATTTCCAGAACTCTCTTTGGGGGAGTCTCACTTCTCTGCCGAGAAGCAGTCGGTGTATTCTACAGCCCCAACCGACTGGGCCATTGTATGAGAGAGAGAGAGAGAGTGGAGGCAGTTGAAAATATAGGTAGTTTAATCATTAATAGATTGACATTAACAGCATGTCAACCTGTCTAGGGTTACTCTGTGCCTGGAGGTTAGGGAATCACGTTCATTGTACACTTTTTGTGGAGTTGTTTCTTTAGAGTTTTTGTTTTTGCACACGAAAAATACAAATACAAATAATTTTTATACAAACCTGTTTGACCCATACACGGAACTCCAACAGGTACTACCACTCCAGGTCAGAGTGGACCTTGGAGTATTGGAAATTAAGGGGTGCTTCCCATTCCTAAGGTCTACAGAAGTGGAACCTCACCATCAGATTCAGTTTAGTGACATACGCAAAAAAGAGAAGTAAGAGTATACAGAGAAGTAAGCCCCCTCCCAACGTTTGGTGGGGTTCTTACTTCTCTGCACAGAATACAGTCGTTATATTCAAGGGCCGCCGACTTATAAGAAATTATTATATAAACTTATAGATTGTCAGTGAAATGCAGCTGAACACTTTCACTTTGGTTTGAGACTTTAGCAACAAGGGTAAATTGTGGTCTGCCCTGTAACTTTAAGAAGAAAGGAAAATACGGGAATATAGACGAGAATATTGATGAGTTTCAACAGCTTTAATGACAGCCAGAAAGATAACCCTTGTACTATGAGTCGTACAAATGGAAGAAAACAGTTGTGAATTTAGAGCAGGAAAAAGGCATTAAACCTGAAGTTTCGAGGTCCAGTTGATTTAGGAGAAAGAGTAATTGATTAGGAATGGTGTCCTAAAAGTAAATATTGGCCCAATGTTGCATGCGCTCGCTCGTGCTGAAGTGACCTGTCTGCTGCTGGATTCCGGCGAGGAAACAGAGTCGGGCTGTCCTGCTCGAAAAATATGCGAGGAAGAGAGTCGGTCTGTCCTGCTCAAAAAATATGTGAGAAAGAGGCTTAGGGAGCATTTGCGCGGCCTTTTATTCTACCCGGGAAAGTTATCCGAGTAGAATGGCTTAAATCATCCCCATTGGACGAAAATATAAAATCGAAACTTCAACGGTCAAAATAATTCCCGCACTAAATAATAATTTGAAATTCTTTTGCTACAAGACTATTGTCGAATTTGTTCCATCATGACAGATTCGTCTATAAACGAATTTTATACAAATCTTATTGGTCCGCATTTCCTCTTGCTATGTAATTTATCACTCGTGTTTTTCTTTGTTTTCATCATATTTCGTTTTGTGGAAATCGTTGTTATGGAAATACGCTGTGCTTACGAGGTATTCCTGAGTGGTCTGTCATCTAAGTACAGAACCGGTTCCTTTTTTGATTAACTTCAGTGAACAAGTAGGGCTTCTTAATTTTTCTTCGACTGGCACATTGGCTTCAGTTTGATTACTATACCTACTTTCATGAAGATGACCCCATTATAAATAATGAGCGGGCTAATCATTGCTTAACTTCGATGGTCAATTTGGAACAAGAAAACCACTAGTTTCGATACAAAGAATTCATCTAAATATTTTTTAAAAATTAGGGGGCGCTTCGTTATTTTCACGTACTCATTACTTCGAGATAGTGATTTAAATCCTCACCTGCTGTAACATTCTTATAGTCTTGTTCCAAATTTAAGCTACGCTTATTTTTAAGGGCACCTCTTCATAATGTAATGGTTAACAAGCTTGTGTTATATACTCATTACTAAGTCGGCTCGGCCTGTAGAATACACCGACTGTTTCTCTGCTGATGCCCCAATGAGTGTCCCCGATATGACATAAAACAATTTGATGGTGAGGCTCCAGTAATACTGAAGCTTTGGAAAATGAGAAGTCCCCCTTCATTGCCATCGCTCCCTGATCCACGCTGGCCCGGAGTGGTAGCATCTTATAGAGTCCTATCTATGGGTCAAGTAAAACTGTTTGACATTTAAACTGAGGGCAAGCAAATGCCTTAGGCTGAATTGAATTGTTAAAAATAGAATTGATTGTTAATTCAACAGTGTGTAAACAAACGACTGATGTTTAATTCAATTCAACATTACCACTCTAGACGGAGCCTCTCTGAGGCTAGTGGACAAATTCACCTACCTAGGAAGTAGCGTCTCATCAACAGAAAACGACATAGACACACGGCTGACGAAAGCATGGACGGCTATAGATAGGCTCTCAATAATATGGAAATCAGACCTGACCGATGAAATGAAGCGCAGTTTCTTCCAGGCAGAGGTCGTATCGATACTGCTGTATGGATGCACCACTTGGACGCTAACTAAACGGCTGGAGAAGAAGCTAGACGGCAATTACACAAGAATGTTGTGAGCAATATTGAACAAGTCCTGGCAGCAACACCCCACAAGGCACCAACTATACGGCCACCTGCCTCCCATCACAAAAACTATACAGGTCAGACGAGCCAGACACGCCGGCCACTGCTGGAGAAGCAAAGACGAGCTCGTTAGTGACGTACTACTATGGACCCCCACACATGGCCAGGCAAAAGCAGGACGACCAGCCCGAACTTACATACAGCAGCTATGTGAGGACACAGGATGTAACCCAGAAGACCTGCTGGAGGTGATGAACGATAGGGAAAAGTGGCGAGAGACGGTCAAGGATATCCGTGCTGGCGGCACGTCTTGATGATGATGATGATTAGTGATACATAGCAATACCTAAAACCATTTACCTTTGTTGATTTATGCTAAATTGAATTGTCAGAATTGTTATATAGCCATGAACACTATATATACACATATGCATGCGCAAACATAAGGACGACACAATAAAGAAGAGCGGACACAGGCCTTTAGAAAAATATACCTCTCACTTCATTGGAAAGGGTTCGAAAGGGTTACTAAAGGTTTTACTGTGTGAGAGGTGAGTTAGAGGCTGAACAGAACTGCAACATATTGAACCCCCACTCTTATGGCCATAACAGCGTTTCTTTCCCGTTCTCCTGAGCTGCTCAACCGGGAGCCTGGGGGCCCAGCCTCTCTGGGACATGTTCCACATTTCAGCATCATCTCCTCCAACTGATTGAACTTCCTGTGCACCGAGTTATATAATAATTTAACGTCCACTCTTCTTGCTGTGAGCGTCACAATTTCGCACTCAATTCAACCAGTCCACGGTCAAGGTTATATCCTGATATTCCTCGACCGGATGCGCCTGTTATTTACACTGGTGCATTTCCTATTTTGACAGCTTGGCTGGGGTTAATATGTTACAGAATTAGAACTGTTTGATCATCTAACTGTGTGTAAACAAATAACTGATGTTTAATTGAATTGTTCACGATGCATAACACTATTTGAAGCTATTTTACTTTGTTGACTTATGTTTACAAATCATATAAGTTGAAAATAGATGTAGAAAGAGGATTTGACATCAAATAACTTACAGGGGTTGATATGCCGTAAAACCCAACCCAACCCAACCCAACCAAACTAAACTAATGAGCAGTGAGATCAGTCTTTGCTGAGTCGTCGCTAATGCTGAGCTTGTGCCAAATCTAAGTTTGGCCTACTTTTTAAGACTCACGTTCAAGTTACTTTTAAAGAGTCGGTTCCGCCAAGATCGGCTAAGTCAAGCAATGGTGAGCCTATTCTACACTTAGATGTGTGACCCGTCAGGAATAGCGGACAACGCAAACAAACTAAGGCCTCGGTGCGAAACAAAGTCAGCCTTGACTGCAGGGTCAGGAATTCGCCGACTGTATCACCAGCAGAGGGTAAGAATCCCTACTACTCAAAAATGTAGGTGTCCCGCATATGACACTAGTCGTGAGGGTCCAGTTCAGTGCAGTACCCTTTTATTACTCAAAAATCGACTTTGAATAACACTTGTTTGAGTCCCATCCATGGCTCAAATATGTCTGAGTTAAAAATTATTAATATTAGAATGGAATACAAGAAACCATATGCAAATTAATTACGTAAAATTTCGGCATTATATAGCCCTTAAGAGGTTGATATGCCGTTAAATCAAACCCCAACAAATGTCATCTAAATGTAAAACCAAACATTTTTTGTTCAAAAAACCAAATAAGAAGTATGACTATCATAAATATAAGTACTAGCTGAAGTACCCGTGTTACGATGGGGGATTTTTTAAAGATTAAAAAAAGCCATTGCTTTATTTCCGTTAAAGGCACCACAATCTCCACAATATAACTATAGCGTTTAAATTTATGTTTTCATCATAGTCGTCTCAAAATTTCTTTTAAATCTCTCATTTTGTGTCTGTTTTTTCACGCACGCACGCACCTGTGTAGGGAGCGAGTATTTTCAAAGGCAATGAAAAGGCCTAAATATTATCGTCCTTGGAAAATGCTATCACTTCATAAAAACTTTATAAAATTTAAATAACTCTTTGGTTTTCTGGTTGATTGTTTATATTATTAAAATAAAACAAAATTACAAATGAATGACATTGAAGTGTAATTTATCAAAACTAGTAGATATCCCAAAAGTGTGATAAACACCATTTGTTAGAACATATAATGCACGTTGAACGTTGATCAAGCATATTAGAGAGTTAACAGGATGTAGACTGTTTTAATGTTAGCACGAATCTAGAAACACGCTGGAATTCGCATTTATTCATAAAGATATGTAATCTTATACAACATCAAGATATTCAATCTTACTTTTAAAATGGTTGGTGGGTTTCTTTGTTAAATGGTACATAGACTATTTATACTAAGAATATTCGGACAATTGAACGCATCTTTATTATGACAATCTTAACGTTTCGGCCGATATTTCCTCCGCCCTTCTTCAGGTTTTTCATGTCCATTCAGAATCTCGAAATGAACTCTTTATTTGAATCACAGGAGATAGACTATTCTAATTCTGTTAACCATGGCCGGGTACGTATTGATTTATAGTAAGTATTCCTTGTTGGTCATACCTATTGTTGGGATTGAACCTGTAACCTCCAGACGATTTCACTCAGAATCACTTTCCCACCACTTCCTTATCCACTACGCCATGTATCCGTACAGGACAATCCAGACTGAATTTTTGGAACTTAATAACCTAATATCTTCGTCACGTAGTTTTATTTCGGTGGCGTTTTTTGTTTTTTATTTTTTGTTTTTATTTCTTACCAGAGCTCATATTTCAATTTTGAAATAAATTGGGCTGTTTTAATGTTAGCAGGAGTCTGAAAACACGCATAAAAATTCGCATTTATTCATATAGATATCTAATCTTATACATCAAATTAGTTAATTCTACTTAAAAAAAATGGTTGGTTGCTTGATGTCTCTGTTGGTATATTATTATTTCGGTATATACGAGGATCATTAAATAAGTTTCTAGACTTTTTTCGTATGGGCACTTTTATTGATAGTACACACATGAAACTCTTGTCCTTTTCGAAGTAATCTCCTCCGGCTGCAATGCACTTGTTGTACCGTTCCAACAACTTCTCAAAGGCCCCATGGAAGGCCTCTTGTTTGAGCGTGTCAATGACCTTCGTAACATCCTCTTTCATCTCCTCACTTGTCTCATAAGGACAGCCTCTAGGCTTAGGGAATAACAAAAGTCACAGGGAGCAAGGTCTGGAGTATTGGGAGGGTGAGAAACTGTCTAGATGCCCATCTTGGTCAAATAGTCTGTGACAAGGATGGAGTTGTTGACTGGTGTATTTTCCTGGTGGAAATGCCACTGACCCAATTTGAAGAGTGCTGGCCTCTTCCGACGGGATCTCATCCTGTACTCCCTTAAAACCTCAACATAGTAACCCTAACCCTAACCCTTTAGCCGATCAACTCTGGTCTATTGACTTCCTTACTCCTCCCATACCTCTTCTTATCCCTCACAGACTCCCTGCCTTCCTTGAATTTCTTATGCCACTCAAAAACTGATGCTCGATTAATGCAAGATGCTCCAAAAGCAGTCTGAAGCATTCCATACGTTTCTCTCGCATTTTTCCAAGTTTAAACCTGAATTTCATTGCATATCGTTCTTCTAAAGTGTCCTGACGTCCAGATTGCGTTTTTGAAATTCACCAGCTGTGACAATCAGGCTTTAGAAGGGTGTACTCCAATTGCTACTTTAGCTGTTCATTTGAACCTGAAATCATAAAAGATGGTCAGTCTTCTGATAACATGCATAGCAATAACATACTGAATTTTCAAGAGTCTTCAACAATTCTAAACACCTGTACAAAAAAAGGCTGGAAACTTATTGAATGCTCCACGTAACTGTATGTAAAAAAGACAACTTAAGAAATATTGCCTATTTGGCTAGATTTGTAGAATACACCTGTCTGCATCGCTGCAGAAGTGGTAAGACTCGATAGGGTCCTATATATGGGTCAAATAGAAGTAAACTGAGTACTTATGCAAAACTGAATTGTTTCAAATAGAACTGTTTTGACATTTAAACTACGTACTTATGCTAAACTGAATTGTTTGAAATGGAACTGTTTTTGTCTGATAAACTAAATTGTTTCAAATAGAACTGTTTTGACATTTAAACTACGTACTTATGCTAAACTGAATTGTTTGAAATGGAACTGTTTTTGTCTGATAAACTGAATTGTTTCAAATAGAACTGTTTTGACATTTAACTGAGTGTAAACAAAAAAGTATACTAATACTAAGCTGAATTGCTTGAAATATAACTTTTATATATATGAAATAGTTTTGGCTTTAAATAACCTACAATGGTTGATATGCCATAAAACCAAATCAAACCAAACTATAAGTGCAGTCGGCTGGGCTTAGAATGCAATGACTGCATCCTCTGCAGAAGGGACAGGACCTCAGCTCCCACCACCAACAATGAAAGTCCGTAACCAAAATATTAAAATACAGAAGTCCACAAATACGTACACCCAGGATAACAATTCTGTATAGTGTTTTAAAATCAAACAGCAGTTTGCATTGTAAGCTGGGGCTGTAGAATTTTCCGACGGTACCTCTGCAGAGAAGTAAGACTCCCCCACAACGAGGCCACCTATTCGAGTGGCTAAGCAGTCCATGACCCGACAGTCGAAGTTGTCACGTGACTTGCATCACTCTATTTTGTTCCTTACTCGACTAGACGGACGGTCAGTGAGGCCCGATCCGATAAATCAGCTGGTCACGTCGTGCTCTGGCATCTACACGTTTATCTCGAACGTATCCTTCAAATTCCTCTTGTAGTAAACAATAACCCAATACCCTAACTTCAAGCACTTTCAAGTACCTAGTGGTGCTTAAAGGTATTGGTTGAGGGTCAATCGCGCTAAGATAGCAATTTGCCTAGTCGGCTGGGGCTGTAGATTACACCGACTGATTTTCTGCAGAGGGGTAAGACTCCCCACCCCTGGATATGACACTAAACAATCTGATGGTGAGGTTCCAGTAATGCTGGGGCTTTGGGGAATACGGAGCACCACAGGTTTACTCTAGCCCAGCGTAGTAGCCGCTGATAGGGCCCTATCTATGGGTTAAATAGAACTAACGGCATACTTATGCTAAACTGAAACCATACTTACATTTAAACTGCGTGCTGATGCCAAACTGAATTATTTGAAATAGAACTATTTTTTTATATTGAAACTGTATTTACACTAAACTGAATTGTTTATCATAGAACTGTTTTGACATTTAAGTGTGTGTAAATAAAATCTGTACTTATACAAAATTGAATTAGCAGAATTAGAACTGCTTGAATAAACTGAATTGCATGAAATAGAAATGTTTTTCACAATTAAACTGTGTACTCATGCTAAACTGAATTGTTTGAAATAGAACTGATTATTTACATAAAAGTGGATTTGGCGTTAAATAACCTACAAAGGTTGATATGCCATGAAACCCAACCAACCAACTAACATAGCAATACTATTTAAACTGTGTACAAATGAATGATAATAGTTAAATGTATATATGATGTTAGCAACAAACTATTTTGCTCTATCGGCAGGGGATTTAGAATACACCAACTGTATCTCTGCTGAGAAGCAAACGAGTGTCCTAGGTATAACACTAAACAATTTGATGGTGAAGCTCTTGTAATGGTGGAGCTTCAGGGAATGCAGAGTTCGCTTTCACTGCCATTGCTCCCAGGTCCACTCTGACCAGGAGTGATGGCACCTGAAAGGGTAATATCTGCAGGTCAAATAGAACTGAAGTGCGTACTTAAGCTAAAATGAATTGCTTGAAATAGAACTGTTTGTCTAAACTGAATTGCTTGAAATAGAAATGATTTTGACAATGAAATTGTATACTTATGATAAACTGAATTGTTTGAAATAGAACTGTTTAATCGTATAAAACTGGATTTAGCAAAGATTGATATGCCATAAAACCTAAACAAACAAACAGCAAACTAATCACATATACATATATATATATATATATATATATAAGTTCATTTGTTTGATTTCTAGTGAAAAGAAGATCAGTATTTCTATTCGACCCATAGATGGGACCCTAACAGGTACTACTACTTTGGGTAAGAGTGGACCTGGGAGTAATGGTAATAAAGGGGCACTCGACACACCCAAAACTCTAAGACTGGAGCCTCACAATCAAATATAGTTTAGTGTCCTATCAAGGCCATTTCGGGTTTTTTAGAAGGGGAAGGGATTTTTCCCCTCTGCAGAGATGAAATCAACGTACTCTACGCTGAGTTCGAAAATACATGCACTAGCGCGACTGAAGTTCGAGCTCACATCCTCCGATACTGCACTTCAGTAAACTATCCACTACGCCATGGAGACTCTCCTCTTCTCTACTGGTATTCACGTCTGTCAATATTGAGATATTTATGCATCTGCACGCACTTATGCACCACGGGATGCGCAATTTATTTGTGCATCATTCGGTTGACATTCTCTCTCTCTCTCTCTCTCTCTCTCTCTCTCTCTCTCTTTTTGTTGTTGACATTCTTGCAAGCCAAGAGATATGCCTTTCTTTGTATGTTTATCTTTGAGAGCATGTTTCATGCATTTTTAGCATGCACTTTTGCTCACACCCCGAAGATACACGCATGCGTACTCATAATAATAAATGAGTCTCTTATTTTTTTTATTTTTATCTTTTTTTTTTCTGTTTTGGTTGCATTTTTCCGTGTCATTTTCACGCTACAATGAAAAAAAGCTTGTGACGTAATTTTATGCATGAAAACTCATAAGACCCCCACTTGTGATATTAGCAATATAAATTTGACTTTGAAGGTCATTTAAGATCATTAGAGGTCAAATAAACGAAGGAAAAATCTCCGATTCCAAACAATGGATACAAATCACTTTTTAAAAAAATTTTCTCTATTCATTGTTTCCGCTCTGTCGCTTGGATTCAAAGACGTTGTCCCTCTCCCCTGCAGAGGATAAGATCTCTCCCAAAAGTAGTTCTTTGGGCATAAAACTAAATTGTATCTAGAGGTCAGGCTCTAGTTTTGGAAATTTGTGGAGTATGGAGTACTATTTTATTGTCATTACTCCCGGGTTCACTTTGATCTGGATTGGTTGTTGTTGTTGTGGACCAGTAAAAGTTCCGGAAGAAAGACACGAACTCGGAATTACGTGAAATAAGTATATTGAACGAAAGTATAAATACAGCATAGGTTAAAAAAAGTTGAACGTTAGTCTGACTGCCAAAATGTTAGGCTGGAGTTAACTTAACACCGAGATGAATATTCTCCCGGTATTCATTGTAATAGTCCATTGTACTTGTTCGGGTCGCATCTACGGGACAAATAGATCTGTTTTCAAATTATTTCTGTTTGATAAGAATGTGTGAAAAAAAAATCTTAAGAAATCACCACACAAAATATATATACATGAACGGGATTGCCAAAATTCTGGATATAAAATGACCCTAAACGAGTTGACATGTCGTTAAAATCAATCAATCAATCAATATAAGCAATCAATCAATCCATTCATTATTTTAAAAAATGACACTGATGTTTTGCGCTAGAATTATTTTTTGGTGTTTATATCACGTCTTATACTAATTTCTTCATGGTCAAAAGTATACATACATACATATATATATATATATATATATAGTGCAATTTGATGGAGACTCAAACCTCGGTTAAGTCGTCATTATAATTTTTTTCGGTGGAGAATATTACTATACTCTCCGTCTCGTCAGATGACTTTTTACATGCTTCTCTCGAAGTTGCAGAACCGCAAATGTAGAATTACAGTTCGTATTCAGAAGATAAAATAAAAGGATAAGAATTAAAAAGTAGAAAATAAAAATAAAAAATAAGAAATAAAAAAATAAAAATAAGACTAAAAATGGAAGTAAAATTACATTCATAGGCGTGGGCAGAGGGGTCAAAATGTTAGGTGCTAGAACGATTAAGAAACAGGATTGGAGTTTATCTACAGGTCAACCTATCCTAATTTTGCGCTCTTGTAGAAGAGTTTCAGTAGCAGGTGTGATTTTCCAAACAGACTAAGATTGTATAACTAATGGCTATCTCATACATGTTCAACATTCATTCCTAATATGTCTGTTAATTATCTCAGCTATTGTCATCCTAGATATTCCTCTTACTTGAATTAACCGAGATATTTAATAAAATAAGGTAAAGAAATTCTACATAGCTGTCAAGTGTTTTTAATTGACCCTAAAAATGGTCAAGGGGAATTAACTACTCCAGAGTCAAAGGCCCTAATATTTGGATTAGTATCCAACGTTTATCTGATCATCTATCGTCTCAGTAGTATTTACAATCGCTATTAGTTTCTAATAAAACTTTATCATTGTCCTCGCGATTACATTGGGACTGCTGTTTCAGTGGCTCTCAGTTAGGATAATTTTAATTATATATATATATATATATACATGGAAGTAAATAATGGAAAGGAATCTGACAGTATAGAGAAAAACTGAAAAGCAAAGTAATCCAAAAGTCATGAATTTATCACGAAGGAAAGTCGAAGTTAAAACGTTTCGGTTTTAGCAAACCTTCATCAGGAATTTAAAATGGTGAAACAAGTCCTAATGAAGGTCCATTAAAACCGAAACGTTTTAACTTCGACTTTCCTTCGTTATTTATTATATATATTGCCCAGCTGTAGAATACACTGACTGCACCTCAGCAGATGGGTAAGACCCCCCAAAAGAGTGTCCACGATATGACACTAAACAATCTGATGATGAGATGCCAGTGATACAGGGGCGTTGAGAAATGCCGAGTACCCCTTCATTGCCGTTGCTCCCAAATCCACTCTGGCTAGGCGTGGTAGCGCCTGACAGAGCCCTATCTATGGGTTAAATAGAACTAACGGCATACTTATGCTAAACTGAATTGTTTGACAAAAATGAATAGCTTGAAATAGAAATGTTTTTGACAATTAAACCGTACATTGACATTTAAACTGCGTACTTATGCTAAACCGAATTATTTAAAATAAAGCTGTTTTTTGACATTGAAACTGTACTTACACTAAACTGAATTGTTTAATATAGAACTGTTTTGACATTTAAATGTGTTTAAACAAAATCTGTACCTATACTAAACTGAATTAGCTTAATTAGAACTGCTCGACTAAACTGAATAGCTTGAAATAGAAATGTTTTTCACAATTAAACTGTACTTACATTTAAACTGCGTACTTATCCTAAATTGAATTGTTTGAAATAGAACTATTTTCATAAAAATGGATTTGGCGTTAAATAACTTACAAAGGTTGATATGCCATAAAACCCAACCAACCAAACAAACAAACAAACAAACAACCAACCAATCAATTGATAAAAATTGTTTCATTCAATTTCAAGGGTTCCATAATTTCTATCAAAAATCTAAATAGGCATTATTTGGCATTTCTTCACTACTACAAATCAGCCTAGTGGGTAGAATGTTCATCAATGCTCCGGGAGACCAGTGTTCAACCCCAGGTCGAGGTATGCCAAAGATTCCAAATGATGGTACTTAAAATCGTCCTTTCTTAACACTCAGCATTATAAGGTACGTATTAGGGGTAAAAACAATCTGAGGAGAGGAGGAGCGCCCTCCCCTTCAGCTCGGTGTCGTATATATATATATATATACATATGTATTATACTATATTATAAGAGTGTTGGTCGTCACTAAATCACTTTTTGGTTATGTGTCCAACCAAGTGCAATATGGAGAGTGCTCAATATCTAGGAGAGAGCTATTATATAATAATGATAAATAAATATCTATTAGATATATATATCTATATATCTAATCGATGGACAATATTCTGCAACCTTAGGTTTCATGAAGTTTTTTGTAAAACAACATTATGCACTTAACTGCTTGATGATTGTCATAATATATATATATATATATATATATATATATATATATATAAAACCACATATATATATATATATATATATATATATATATATATATATATATATATATATATATATATATAACCACATAGGGATTTACTGACGACCAACCCTCTCATAATATAATATATATATTGATATATATAGATATATAAAAACAATTCCATATATATATATATATATATATATATATATATATATATATATATATATATATTATATATATATATATATATATATATATATATATATATATATATATATATATATATATATATGGAATTTTATTGTTAGTTACAGAAGTAGTTGCAACTTTTAATGGAGTGAGTAAATTTTGGTTCTAAATAATAACTAATGATATCCATTTTTTTTATTTTTAGAGAGTGAATGTTTATCTAAAAATAATAACATCTTTGTGAGTTTGGTTTTGAAGAAAAAATTTTTTTATAAAATGTTCGGGGTGTAATTAATTATGGACGTTACAGTCCATTACTTTTTTTTTTTTTTTTTTTTGTACATCAGTTCTGATTCTGTTAAATTCTTTCTTATCTTTTTATTCCTATTCTTGTTCATTTTTACTATTCTTTTATTCTTCCTTCATATCTTTCATACTTACCCCGCTTTTTTTTTTAAACATTTTCTCTATGTAAATTTTTCTTTTTTATCATTTCTTTTTGTTTCTTTTAATGTCCTACTTCTTTTTTATGTTTTGCTCAAGCCCCCCTCCTTCTCTCTCTCTCTTTCTTTCTTTCTTTCTTTGACTATCAGTATATATTCGTTTTCTTTTTTCTTCCTTCTCTTTCTGCCTCCTGTCATTCATATGTCGACGCTTAACTAAGCAAAACACAAACGAACGGATGTTGTTATTCGTTCCGCTTTATTGTTTGTTGGCCATCGCTAATGAAACGAAACAAATTACTTGGGATTCTTATTTTTTATCTCCCTTTGCCATCTTGGACGTATTTTTATTCCCTTTTTTTTTACCTTTTTCCCGCTTTTCTTTCATTGCGTTTTTTTCTCTTTTTATTTATTTATTTATTTTTTTTTGTTGGATGTCACTGTTTAGATTCGCTTGTTTGATACACATTTTATTTATTTATTTGTTTTCTACTCAATTCTTTCTTTCTTTCTTTCTTTCTTTCTTTCTTTTTCCCTCGCGGACGTTTCTTTCGTTTTCTTCTTTATTCTTTCTTCTCCCTCTTTTTTCCTTCATAATTCTTTTTTTCCAAGTTTCCTCCTTATCTTCTTCGTTGTTGTTGTTGTTGTTGTTGTTGTTGTTGTTGTTGTTGTTGTTGTTGTTCTTCTTCTTCTTCTTCTTCTTCTTCTTCTTCTTCTTCTTCTTTATTAATTTTTCTATTTCTCTGGTTTCATTTTTTACCACTTTTTCTTTCTTTCTTTCTTTCTCAAAATAAAATTCTAAATACTTTCTTTCTTTCTTTCTTTCTTCCCTTCTTTCTTTCTTTTCTTCGCAATTCTTCCCCCCCCCAAGTTTCCTCCTTCTCTTCCATGTTGTTGTTGTTCTTCTTCTTATTATTATTATTTATTTATTTATTAATTTTTCTATTTTCCTGCTTTCATTTTTTACCACCCCTTTTTTTTTTTTACTTTCTCGAAGTAAAATTCTAAATACTTTCTTTCTTTCTTTCTTTCTTTCTTTCTTTCTTTCTTTTTCATTGTGCAGAATAAAGACAAAATTAATAGGTTTTGGTCAAAATTGTACCAGTCATGAATCTAATCCACAAAGAAAATAATAAAGAAAAGCGAATTCCGAGAATATGATTGTTTCTTAATTTTCTTTCGTATTCATCCTGTCAGAGAGTTTGTGAGACATTTCGCAAAATAAAACTTGGGAACTGATTTCTAACAATTGTTATAAGTACGGCAATAGAATTCCCCATTTCTCACCCTGTCCTACGGTCAGCTCCCAACATTCACGTCTAAATTCTCTGTTTGACCAACCACAGGCATCACGGTCAGCAGTTCCGATTGCTGCAACCCGATGGTCCATCTCCCGATTTTTTTTCCTTGAATATATGCGGTTTTGACATCCGGAAAAGAGCCTTAAAACTTCTCGTCGGAACCTCCCATAACTAAAGTATTTTAAAATAATGATAGCAACCAGTCTAGGAGAAGGAAAACTATGAATTCAAACATGTTAAACTCCGTATAAAAAATTGACCTTGTGTCACATCCTTCTCATAGTGGAGGGATTGGGTAAATACAGACTGGGCTCTTTAACCTGGCTATGACAACCAGTCTAAGAGAAGGAAACTTTGAATTCAAACCTGTTAAACTCCGCATAAATAAATTGACCTTATATTGCATCCTGCTCGTGCGAAGGTAGACTGGTTGCCTAACCAAAGCTGAAGAACTTAGTCTACCCTACTGTTTTAGGTTTCGGTTTCTTTGTTTATTGGCATATCAACCTTTGTAGGTTACTTAATAACAAAGCCATTCTCCTAGAACAGTCGTGGTACTATTTGAGCCATAGCTGGGAGGATAATGGGGTTCATACCTTTCCCGTGGGTATTTGCCCGAAAGTGAACATAATAGCGCGACTGGAGTACGAACTCGCTTACTACGATTCCGCTGGCTATCGCTTTAACTATTACACCTCGAGGACACTCGAGGATACTGTTAAAATCATTGCTGAAAAGAGAATAATTATATTCATAGCTTTCACAAGGGAATCGGTATTTTGGGAAATGCAATCAGCTTCGATCAGGATTTTAATTCGAATGGCCGTGTCCATTTCCGACGACAATAATAATGAGCTCCTTCAAAATGCTAAGATCAGATGTATTTGCCCAACCCCTTCGACACGAACAGGATGTGATTATATCGTATAGCTCTTTACTCATTTGTTCGACATTATATGAGCTTTACATTACGGGCTTATTGGCCAAGTGGGTAGAGTGTTCGCCAATGGTCCGGGAGACCTGGGTTCAATTCCAGGTCGCGTCATATCAAAGACTTTAAAAATGGTACTTGATGCCTCCTTGCTTAACACTCAGCAATATGAGGTACGTATCAAGGGTAAAGTGGAGCAATCCAGGGAAAGGAGTGGCGCTCTCTCCTACAGCTCTCTGTAGTAGCTATTGAAAAGGGAGCCTTCTGCTCGCCCTTGACTACGATCGCCAACTTTACTTACTACTTAATTACATTAATATCGTCGTTGTATAGAAGCCTTGCCCAATGATCTTTTATATTTATAAGTGTCTTCTTCAATGATCGGTCAGCTCCCATCTCCTCACTTCTCTTCAGTTCAGTTTTTCCTCTCACTTTCTTCTTTCTATAGTCATCTTGTCTTGTGACCACCATTCCTCTGGGGAGTTCTTTCGGGTTGCCATCCTTAATCTTGTTCATTAAAGAATAACAACGCTACCACCATGTCATCTTACTTTTATTTTTTATTTCTCTGCGTCTTTTAATCGTTATTAACCGTTCGAGTACCTCAACGAAGAATCTGTGAAAGCGAAATAAAGCGTTCAACTGCTCAAGTCGGGTGTTTCTCACAAACTGACTAACTAATCGTTTTGGTTCCCTGACTGAAACCAGCTAATCAGAGCCGTGGTCTCAGATTGGCCCCGAGTTCAAAGGTTGTCAATCATACTGCAGTGTTTTTCCACTCTAGTAATAGTTAATGTCTTAATTCAAAGGATACAATGCGTGTCAAAAGTAGATCTCACCGATTAATTAACTATTAATTAACTATAACTATTAACTATCTAATAAGTCATTCGTTTACCGATATTTTGGCGGTGCCCGTGGTGTAATGGTTATCGTCGTAGGAAATGGACACAGCAACACGAGTTCAAATCCAGAACGAGACTGATTGCATTTCACATAGCACTAATACCCTTGGGAAAGGTATGAATCCAATCATTCTCTCCCTCCAACTATGGGGAAATAGTAGGATAGACAGGGTTTTTCAGCCTTGATGAGGCAACTAGTCTAGGAGAAGGAAAACTCTGAATTGAAACCTGTTAAACTCCGCTTAAAAATTGACCTTGTGTCATATCCTGCCCGAGCGGAGGGGTTGGGTAAATAGGATTCGTTTGCTGATATTTATATCGTGTCGGGTATTACGCTTTAATCGAAATAATTTATCCTTTATAAGGCTGCTCAGTCGGTTGAGGCTGTAAAGGGATCAGACCCCCACAAAACGAGTGTTCTGGATATGTATCCAAACTGTATCTGAGGGTGAAGATCCAGTCCTGGAGCTTTGAATAATGTCGAGTACCTCTTCATTACCACCCTGACCCGGAGCGCTAGTACCTTTTAGGGTACCCTCAATGGGTCAAATAGAAATGTTTATTAATATCAAATTAGATTATTTGTATTAGATAGCAATACTTGAAACCATTTAACGGTGGACAAACAAATTGATTTTTTATAGTAATAAATCATCATCATCATCTTCATGTCGTGCTGGTAGCACGGATATCCCTGACCCTTTCTCGCCGCTTTTCCCTATCGTTCATCGCCTTTGGCAGGTCTTCTGGACTACATCCCGTATCCTCACATAGTTGCTGAATGTATGTTCGTGCTGGTCGTCCTGCTTTTGCACGGCCATGTGTGGGGGTCCATAAGAGTACATCACTTATGAGTTCGTCCCTGCTTCTCCAACAGTGTCCGGCATGTCTGGTTGGTCTAGCTTGAATAGTTTTCGTGATAGGAGGCAGGTGGCCGTACAGTTGGTGTCTTGTGGGGTGTTGCCGCCAAGACTTGTTCAAGATTGCTCGCAGCATTCTTGTGTAATTGCCGTCTAGCTTCTTCTCCAGCCGTTTTGTTAGCGTCCATGTAGTGCATCCATATAGCAGTATCGATGCGACCGTTGCCTGGAAGAAACTGCGTTTCATTTTATCGGTTATGTCAGATTTCCATATAATCGATAGCCTATTGATAGCTGTCCATGCTTTCGTTAACCTCGTGTGGATGTCCTTTTCGGTTGATGCGACGCTGCTTCCTAGGTAAGTGAATTTGTCTACTAGTTTAAGAGGGGTTCCGTCTAAAGTGGAGAAGGGTGACCCGAAGGCTTCCTTTTCAATAGCAACCACACCTAGGTGTAGGGGAGGGCACTTATCCATTCCCTGGTTTGTTCCACTTTACCCTTGATGCATACCTTATAATTGCTGAGTGTTAAGCCAGGCGGCATCAAATACCATTTTCGAGTCATTGGTATGACTCGACCAGGTATTGAACCTCGATCTCCAGACCTATAAGCAAACATTCTACTCATTAGACCCATGGCCAAGTTTAAATAGTTTTTATTGTTTTGTTGGTGGCGTCCGTAGTCGAGGGCGCCCAGAAGGCTTCTTTTCAGTAGCTACTAGACTGTGGTGTAGGGGAGGGCGCTACTCCTTTCTCTGGGTTGCTCCACTTTACTCTTGACACGTACCTTTATGTTGCTGAGTGTTAAGCAAGGAGGTATCAAGTACCATTTTTAAAGTCTTTGGTATAACGCGACCCGGGATTTAAAACAGGTCTCCCGGGCCATTAGCGAACCCTCTATCCACTTGTCAATGAGCCTGTTCAAACCGTTTTTATACTTATATATTAAATGTAGTATTGATATTTTTAAACGAGGGTGAGCACATATTTTTCCCACAGTTAAATGGTTTTGCTGATTTTTATCCAAAAGGAGTACATAGTTAAATGTAAAAACAGATCCACTTCGAACAATTCAATTTAGCATGAATACAGTTTTTTTTGTTTACACACAGTTAAATGTAAAAACAGTTTTATTTCAATTATTTCAAACAATTCGGTTTAGCGTAATTACACAGTTTTGTTGGCACACAATTAAATGTAAAAACAGTTATTTTTCTAACATTTCCGCTTAACATGTCAACAAAGTTAAATGGTTCCAAGTATTGCTATGTATCATTAGAAATTATACTAAACAGTCATTTAAACAGCCAGTAAAGGGATCAAAAAAGTTCTATTTCAATCAATTCAGTTTAGCATAAGTACAGTTTTTTGTTTATACACAGTTATATGTAAAAAATAATTATATCCAAAACAACTTAGTTTAGCCTGAGTACACAGCTTAAATGTAAAACAGTTCTATTTGACCCATAGATTGGACCCTATCAGGTGCTGCCACTTCTGGTCAGAGTGGACATGGAAGTACTGGCAATGAAGGGGTAATCAGCGTTCCCCAAAGTTCCAGCATTACTGAAGCCTCACCATTAGATTGTTTAGTGCCATATCAAAGATACTCGTTGGAGGAGTTTTATGTTAAATTGAAATATTTGAAACCATTTAACTGTGTGCAAACTAATAATTGATATTAAGTCGAGTTATTTGCGTTAGATAACAATACTAGAAACTATTTAAATTTTTTGCAAAGAAATCAATGATATAAGATAGAAGAATTAGTTAAGATAGGGAGATAGGGATACTTGGAGGTGCCCGTGGTGTAATGGTTATCGTCGTAGGAAATGGAGACGGTGACACGAGTTCAAATCCTGGACGAGACTGATTGCATTTCACATAGCACTAATACCCTTGGGAAAGTTGTGAATTCAATTATTCTCCCTCTATCTATGGGTAAGTAGCAGGGCAGACTAGGTTCTTCAGCCTTAGCGACTCTGAAGACTCTGAATTCAAACCTGTTAAACTCCGCTTAAAAATTGACCTTGTGTCATATCCTGTCCAATCGGAGGAGTTGGGTAAATATGGATAGGCCTATTTGAAATGAGCTCAAACAACTAGTTTGAAAATAAAGTTTCTCACGAATAAATCGTATAAATAAAAAGAGGATTTAGCATAAAATAAGCAACAATGTTTGATGTGCAATAAAATACCAACCAACTAACCAACCAAAAAAATCTAAAGAAACGACTATAGTCAGCATATTCTGAGTCCCACTGACAGGGTAATAAGATATTTCGGTACGAAGTTGTGTTTGCTTTGGTTTTATGGCATAACAACCAATGTCTGTTATTTTATGCCAAATCCATTACATACAAATAAACTTTTGGATTACAAACAATTCATTTTAATATCAGTTTAAACGTCCAAAACCATTCTATTTCAAACAATTCAGTTTAGTATTAGTTTAAACGTCCAAAACAATTCTATTTCAAACAATTCAGTTCAGCATAATTATGCAGTTTAAATACACAGTTAAAAGTAAAAACAGTTCTATTTCAAACAATTCGGTTTTGGGCAATTAGTTCTATTTGACTCATAGATAGAACCCTATCAGGTTCTACCACTCCGGGCCAGAGTGGATCTGGGAGCAATGGCAATGAAGGGGTACTCTGCATTTTCCAAAGCTCCAGCATTACTAAAGCCTCACTATCAGGTTGTTTAGTGACATATCAAGGACACTCGTTGGGGAGTTTCACCCTCTGCAGAGATGAAGTCATTGTATTCTGTAGTCCCGGATGACAGGATCAACGAATATATATATATGATTTCTAAAAACAGAAAAGCGATTTTCTTAAGCGTATATTTCGTAGTTTTTTGTCTGGTGTCAGCCATAGGTGAGTCATTAGATATGAGAGAAGCGCGG
Source organism: Sepioteuthis lessoniana (assembly GCA_963585895.1). Classification (NCBI taxonomy): domain Eukaryota; kingdom Metazoa; phylum Mollusca; class Cephalopoda; order Myopsida; family Loliginidae; genus Sepioteuthis; species Sepioteuthis lessoniana. Next base: position 81,587,648 of record OY757928.1, read on the forward strand.
TTGAAAGCAGTACAAAACATAGTTCAATGATGGTGGAGGGTTGTTGACATCCAGAAAAGCCACGGGAGAGACATAAAAGGGCTACGAATAAACAAAACAAAATAAACAAACGAAGAATTGCTGAAGGGGAAAGAGCTGTGATTTGGTTGGCTCCACCTGAGTGAATTTAAGAGACTTTAATGACGTATGTTTGGTTGGTTGGGTTTTATGGCATATCAACTCTTGTAGGTTATCTAATACCACATCTTTCATAGACATATATATTAAATAAAGAGGTGCATACGATAAGTTTCTAGACTTTTTTCGTACGGGCATTTAAATAGTTGGAGACTCTTGAAAATTCACTATGTTATTGCTATACATCTTATGAGATGACTGACCAATTTTTATGATTTCAGCTTCAAATGAACATCTACAGAGGCAATTGGAATACACCCTGCTAAAGCCTGATTGTCACAGCCGGTGAATTTTAAAAATGCAATCAGACACTTTAGAAGAACGATATGCAATAAAATTCTGTTTTAAACTTGGCAAAATGCCACGGAATCGTATTGAATGCTTCAGATTGCTTTAGGGTCATCTTGCATAAATCGAGCGTCAGTTTTTGAGTGGCATAAGAGATTCAAGGAAGGCAGGGAGTCTGTGAGGGATGATGAGAGGTGTGGGAGGAGTAAGGAAGTCAATAGACCAGAGTTGATTGGCCAAAGGGTTAGGATTAGGGTTACTATGTTGAGGTTTTAAGGGAGTTCAGGAAGAGATTCTGTCGGAAGAGACCAGCACTCTTCAAATCGGGTCAGTGCCCTTTCCAGCAGGACAATGCACCAGTCAACAACTCCATCGTTGTCACAGACTATTTGAGCAAGATGGTCATCAAAACAGTTCGTTAGACCTCGCTCGCTGTGACATTTGGTTATTCCCTAAGCTCAGAGGCTGTCGTTATGAGACAAGTGAGGAGATGAAAGAGGCTGTGACGAAGGTCATTGACACGCTCACACAAGACGACTTCCATGGGGCTTTTTGAGAAGTTGTTGAAACGGTACAACATGTGCATTGCAGCCGTAGGAGATTACTTCGGAGGGACTAGAGTTTCATGTGTGTACTATCAATGAAAGTGGCCATACGAAAAAAAGTCTGGAAACATATCGTATGCACCTCGTATTTGCTTTGTAAGCGAATAATTTGTTGGTAACATTCTAAATAAGCCATAGATCATTTGTTTGCACACAGTCAAATGGTTTGATTTGGTTTCTTTTTTTAATGGCATATCAACCTTTGTATGTTATTTAATGCCAAAGCCATTCTCCAAGAACAGTAGTGGTACTATTTAACCCATAGCTGGTAGGATAAGGGGATTCAATAACTTTCCCAAGAGTATTTGTCCGAAAGTGTACGACTGGAGTATGAACTCGCTTACTACGATTCCGCAGTACACTGCTTTAACCATTACACCACGAGGACACTCCTGACAGTGAAATGGTTTCCGGTATTGCTATCTCACACGAATAGTTCAATTCAACATTAATCATTTGTTTGCGCACAGGTAAATAGTTTCAAGTATTCTTATCTAACACTAATAATTCAATTTAGTAATAATTATTTGTTTGCACACAGTTAAATGTTTCAAGTGTTGCTTTGTAAGTCTAACAATTCAATTTAACATCAGTGATTTGTTTGCATTCAGTTAAATTGTTAAACATTCTATTTGACCCCTTGATAGGACCCAAGCAAGTGCTACCACTCCGAATCAGAGTGGACCCGGTAGTAATGGTAATGAAAGTTGTACTTCATACTAATCAATGTTTAGTGTCATATCTAGGATACTAGTTCTATTTGACCCATAGTTGGGACCATATCAGGTACTACCAATCCGTCCCCGAATAGACCTTGGAATTATGGCAATGAAGGGGTATTCCCCATTCCCTAAAGCTGCAAGACTTAGCTTAACCCTGCCTCACCATCAGATAGTTATAATCAGGATACACGTTAGGGTGGCGTCTTACCCGTCTGCAGAGATTCAGTCTGCGTATTCTATAGCTCCAGTCATATCTAGAACACTCGTTGCGGGGGTCTTACCTCTCCGCAGCGGGGCAGTCGGCGTATTGTTCAACCCCAGCCGACTGGGCTGTTTAATGAAGGGGAGGTATGCTGACAAATACAAAATTTGCGCGAAATGGAGAAGTTAGCAGACAGAAGAATAATTAGAATTCACAGACAAATGGAATGACTTGAATAATGTCACGAGGAAATAATGAGCAATGAATACTTTTTACAATATTTGGTACATATGCATCTATGTTACCGCGAAAAAGCCGAACTTTCACGAGCGTTTCCGGGCCGAAAGAATCGGAAAATGCCGACAAAACGCAAGAAAACCATCTCCAGGCATAGCTTTTTCTCATTTTTTTTAAATGGCAAGGATGTTCGCACGTCCAGCAACTTTTCATTTTGCCATAAAGTTTTCTGGGACTTATGCACTTATTGTACCACGCTGAAATAATAACGTGATTATTTAGAAACCCATTCTTAACATGGGGAGGAGAGGGTGTTTTGTAACTATTCTGTACTTTTACCTAACAATTTAATGAAAAAAAAAGATATCGTAACACTTCAATTTAACTTGAAAATACTATTTAAAGATAGCCCGGTACAATAAGTCATCAGTTTTTTTTTTCTTGGCAGAATTGTATCACCCTTTCCACAGATTGTAGTTTGTCGCTTAGCTGCGATAAATTCATGTTTAAAATTGCTTGAATAATACTGTTCTCGTAACTTTGTCAACTAATTGATTGAATGATTTTATCGTCTGTTTGCTTAAATTTGATTGGCTAGGCGTTTCGGCATAGCCCGTTTCTTTCCGTTATCGGCCCGGAAACGCTCGTGAAAGTTCGGCTTTATCGCTGTAACATAGATGCATAAGTACCCAATATTTATCTATGCATGAAAATATAATGATTTTTGCTAGCGAATGATATATACTTACATATGTAGAAAAATTGATAACAACGATCCAAGTGAAAGTAGAGATTACTGAGAGGTCGACAACTATAGCGTTTCGGTTCAATTGAACCATCATCAGGTCCATGAGGGGTGATATTAACGATCTTAAGTCAACGATGGATGTTTAAAAATGCAAAATACAAAAACAGGGGAAAATTTGTATTATAAGAAAAAGTTGGCCGTTTAATTGGTGAATCAGCGTTTGTTGTTTTAAATTACATCATTTGACTTATTAGGAATATTGTATAGAATTTATGTTACGTTTGTTTAACGAGAAAGATTCCGAGTCAAAAGGAAGAAAAAAAAAAGAAAAAAGAAAAACAAAAAGAAAAAATAGAAAGCATAAAAAATTATGATATATGTGGAAAATATTAACTCAAGATGGAATATATTGTAGCCATTTAAAATGGATTTGCTCAAGTAAGGAGAAATATTATAAAAGCCAAGACGAGTATTTAGGGAATTAAAGAATGAGATAGCAGACGGCTTCGAAAATTCGTCTTAGACTTTTATTATGGATGTAAATCATCTCTCCTTCCACTTGGATTATCTTGTTATCAATTATTCAACATATTGTCGGATTACAATCCTTTATTTACTTTTCATACGTACTTATATATTTTCCCTTTAAAAAAAACAACAATCGGTCACATTAAGATAATACATTTATTTCCATCCTGTTAGAAGCATTGATATAAATCAATGCTCTAAAAAATAACCATTTAAAATAAATTATATATATATAATATATATTATATATATATATATATATATATATATATATATATATATATATATATATATATATATTATATATATATTAGATTTTATATATTCAATGCCATGGAAGTTTGTCAACGACCTTAGGTTGCAGGAAGTTTTACAAACAAAAAATATATAAAATCTTATATCACACTTTGTTCGGCATAAACCCACAAAGTGAATTAGTGAAAACCAACACTATTAGAATATATATATTTATATATATATATATATATATATATATATATATATATATATATATATATATATATATATATTATATATATATATATATATATATATATATATATATATATATATATATATTATATATAATATATATATATATATATATATATATATAATTAAAGCGATGGACTGTCGAATCAGAGTAAGTGAGTTCGAATTCCAGTCGTGCAATTACTTTCACTTTCGGACAAATACATTTAGGAAAGGCATGAACCCTCTCATCCTCCCAGCTATGGGTTAAATAGTATCATTGCTGCTCTCCAAGAAGGATGGCTTTGGCTTTAAATAACCCACGAAGGATGATATGCCATTAAATAAAGAAACCAAACCAAATCTCTCACCATAATAGAAACTTTATTGATCAATCATATTGGTATAATCTGAGGGCAAATAAAGTAAATTATAATTATAGAAATAAAGAAAAATGCTCCATGGTAAGAGGGTGTAATTCTGAAAAAACAGTCAACTAAACTAATATTTTCCCATAAACTAACATTTTCCAGTAAGGATGAAAACGTCTATATTGGAGCCTCTGCGGGAAATTGAAAACAGAGACTCTATAACCATAGCCATTTCTTCATCTATATGTTACTTAGAAACCAAACAGTCCAATCAAGGTGGTTTGGGAGTTTGAAAAAAAGTGGACGAACTCCATAAATTAAGTGGAGATTTATTAAAAAAATTTTCTACTCCAGAAATCTTCAATAGTTGATGGAATCTTTCCCGGGCGGGGTGGGGTCACGAATCAACAAAAATAAATAAACTAAATAAACGGAGTGAACTAATTTATAAATACCGACATAAAAATAAGTTCAAACTCATTTGATAAAGGTTATGAATAGAAAAACTGATATTGCCGCGTCGGAGGGGACTGCCAAATACACCGACTGCATCACTGCATAGAGGTAAGACTGCCTACACCCAACAAGTATTCTGGATATGACACGAAACAATCTGATGGTGAGGTTCCAGTAATGGTGGGGCTTTGGGAAATACGGAGTACCTCTTCATTGCCATTGCTCCCAGGTCCACTCTGTCCCGGAGTGGTAGCACCTGATAGGGTCCTATCTATGAGTCAAATAGAACTAAACTGTGTACTTATGCTAAACTGAATTGCTTGAAATAAAACTGTTTTGACATTTAAACTGCGTACTTATGCTAAACTGAATTGTTTGAAATGAGACTGTTTTTCACATGAAAACTGTACTTATGCTAAACTGGATTGTTTGAAATAGAACTGTTTTGACATTTAACTGTGTAAACAAAAACTATATTTATACTAATCTGAATTATTTGAATTAGAACTGTTAGACTAAACTGAATAGTTTGAAAAAGAAATGTTTAGACGATTAAACTGTGTACCTATGCTAAACTGAATTGTTTGAAATAGAACTGTTTATTTGTATAAATATGGATTTGGTACTAAATAACCTACAGAGGTTAATATGCCATAAAATCCAATTAAATAAACAAAAAAACAGATATGGATTATAATTGGAGAATAAAGGTTTTGATATCAATATTAACGAGGATACAGGTGCTCGTAAAGTAGAAATATAAGAGCATTAGCAGCACAAAACAACGCCATAAGCACCAATCATATCAAAGCGAGAATAGATAAGACGCAACAAAATAGCAAATGTAGGCTATGCAGTGACAGAGATGAAACCATCAATCACATAATACGCGAATGCAGCAAATTAATACAGAAGGAATATAAGAGTAGAAACGAGTGTGTGGGCAAGGTGATCCACTGGGAGATGTGTAAAAAAATTGAAATTTGCCCATACGAACAAATGGTATATGCACAACCCAGCACCTATCTTAGAAAATGACACACATAAACTCCTATGGGACTTTGACATACAAACGGATCACCTAATCTCGTCCAGAAGACCAGACCTAATAATAATAATTAACAAAAAAAAAAGAAGAGAAATTGCAAAATTGTCGACTTTGCAGTCCCGGTTGACCACAGAATAAAACTGAAAGAAAGTGAAAAGAAGGATAAGTACCTAGACCTTGCTAGGGGATTGAAAAAACTATGGAACATGCAGGTTATAATTATACCAATTGTAATTGGTGCGTTTGGAAAGTAACTAAAGGATTACTAAAGGGACTGGAGGACTTGGAAGTTGGCGGACGAGTGGAGACAATCCAAACTACTACATTATTGAGAACGGCTTGAATACTGAGAAGAGTCCTGGAGACTTGAGGAGACTTGCTGTCACTCAAACTAGTGAAAGACCATTAGCTAACACATGTGAAAACTCTAATTAGTAAATAATAATTATATGATAATAATAATAGCAATATTATTAGAATAAATTGAATTAGCTTGAGTGAATGGTTTGTGAATTATAAAGGGTTAATTAACAGAATAACAATCGGAGCAAATTCTAATTCAATCAGTCTGAGTTAAATATTAAAATAGCAATACACCAATTAATGAAAAATAAACTTCAAACACAATCTAGAAAGTATAAATAACCCCTAAAATAATCTTTTGTTTGTTTAATGGTATATCAACCTTCTTGAGTCATTTAATGCCAAAGCCATCGTTCCAGAAGAATAACAGTGGTACTATTTAACCCACAGCTGGGAGGATAAGAGAGTTCATGCCTTTCTCAAGGGTATTTGTCCGATTGGGAACATATTAGCGCTACTGGAATTCGAACTCGCTTACTATGATTCCAAAAAAAAGCCGGCGGTTTAACCATTACACCACGAGGACACCCGCGATTATATTCTTTTTTTATTAAAAGAAATGTTTAGAATTAGTAATAACATTACCCTCTTTGTGTCCCTTATAAAGATATAAAGAAAGAAAAGAATTAATAGACAAATATTTTCTGAAAATAGAGAAAGTTAAATAGGTAAAATGATACTTGCAGCTAACCAAATAACCCGTTAATAAAAAAAGGAAAAAAAAAAAGGAAAAATGAAATAAGACGCCAAGATGAATTCAAGATATTGGATTGGCGACAATATCTAAACCAGTTTTCTTTGATCTTCCCCCTCCTCTTAAAGGTTAGATTTTTTAAAGAGTAATGTTTGTGTATTTGCCTATCCATTTTATTACCACTATCTGAAGAGACAGGCTGCCACATAGTAGTTAGCTGAAATAAATTTATAATAGCAAAATGACGGTTAGTTGAGTGTTTCTTCCATTTATATATATATATATATATATATACGAGGTGCATACGATAAGTTTCCAGCCTTTTTTTCGTATGGGCACTTTTATCAATAGTACACACATGAAACTCTAGTACCCTTCAAAGTAGTCTCCTCAGGCTGCAATGCGCTTGTTGTACCGTTCCAACAACTTCTTCAAGGCCCAATGGAAGTCCTCTTGTGTGAGCGTGTCAATGACCTTCGTCACAGCCTCTTTCATCTCCTCAATTGTCTCATAATGATATCCTCTGAGCTTAGGGAATAAGCAAAAGTCACAGGGAACAAGGTCTAGACTATAGGTATGGACAGCTATCGATCATATGGAAATCAGATATAGCTGTCCATACCTTCGTTAGCCGCGTGTCGATGTCTTTTTCGGTTGATGAGATACTGCTTCCTAGGTAGGTCATATGGAAATCAGACTTGACCGATAAAATGAAACAGTTTCTTCCAGGCAGCGGTCGTGTCGATACTGCTGTATGGATGCACTACTTGGACGCTAACTAAACGGCTGGAGAAGAAGCTAGTCGGCAATTACGCAAGAATGTTGCGAGCAATATTGAATAAGTCCTGGCGACAACACCCCACAAGGCACCAACTATACGGCCACCTGCCTCCCATCACGAAAACTATCCAAGTTAGACGTACCAGACACGCAGGACATTGCAGGAGAAGCAAGGACGAGCTCATAAGTGACGTACTCCTATGGACCCCCACATATAGCCGAGCAAAAGCAGGACGACCAGCTCGAACATACATACAGCAGCTATGTTAGGATACTGGATGTAGCCCTGAAGACCTGCCAGAGGCGATGAACAATTGGAAAAAGTGGCATGAGAGGGTCAAGGATATCAGTGCTAGCGGCACGATATGATGATGATGATGATAATGATTCGAATTTGTATGTAAATTGTATTTTTTTACAAATATTTTAGGTTTGACAAAAGGCTGCGTGTTGGCTATGTGCAGAAAGTGATTTTTGGTCATTCTTATCTTTGTTTTGGAGGTGTGAACATCCTAATAAGAGTGTTAGTATGAAGTAAAGGTGTTAGGTGCGACACTTACGTCAGCTCGAAAAAGAGGTTATGAAGCTTCTTTTGCATATTGTATCGTTTAGTACTGGGCTCTCAAACACATGGACTCAAAAGGACCATTATGTCTTGGAGTAGGAACACAAATGATATATATATATATATATATATATATATATATATATATATATATATATATATATATATCATCAAGGGAGGATGTATTACATCTTGAAACTCGAAAGAACAGTACAAACGCTCATTCTTACAAAATAGTAATATACATACAAAAGTTATATCACTTTTGTTATACATCCTCCGCCTGATGATGGCCCAAAGTCGGGCAGAAAGTACTTGGGAAATAACTAATTATGGAAGATATATCAATTAATTCCCGCCGAATATCATAAGATTAATACAGCAATTCGAAAAGATTAACAAAAAAATATGTTGACAAAAATGTCTAATATGTTCAATCAAATACACATATATATATATATACAAGGTGCATATACGTTTCCAGACTTTTTTGTATGGGAATTTAAAATTGTCGTAAACTCTTGAAAATTCACTGTGTTATTGCTATACATCTTATAAGATGACTGACCGATTTTTATGATTTCAGGTTCAAATGAACAGCTACAGCAGCAATTGGAATACACCCTACTAAAGCCTGAATGTCACAGCTGGTGAATTTCAAAAATCCAATCTGACACTTTAGAAGAATGATATGCGATAAAATTCTGTTTTAAACTTGGGAAAAATGCCACAGAAACATATGGAATGCTTCAGACTGCTTTTGGAGCATCTTGCATTAATCGAGCATCAGTTTTTGAGTGGCATAAGAGATTCAAGGAAGGCAGGGAGTCTGTGAGGGATGATGAGAGGTATGGGAGGAGTAAGGAAGTCAATAGACCAGAGTTGATTTCCCAACGAGTTCGAACTCATTTACTACGATGTCAAAGTCAAACACGTAAGCTACACCGCCACAGATATTCCCCTCGAAATGGTATGGATCTGACTATTCCACCCCTAACTACGCAAGTCAAACAAGGTTATTTAACATTTGTACGGTAGCCAGTCTAGGAGAAGGAAAACTCTGAATTCAAAGCAGTTGCAGACTTGGAGAGGGACTGGCTTCGCTAGATGAGTCGTAACCCTCCGACCAAACGAAATGACGGGATAAAACTCTTTTCAAATATTATCATTTCGTAGAAGACTCTCGATATAACCAGTTTTATAAATACCAGCCAAATAAACCAGTGTGTCTCGAATATTAATTTGTATTCTTTATGGTCAATTTCTTAGGAGCGATCCTACCCGCCAGATGGCACTGTCTTACACTATCGTTACCGCTTCCTGTTTGTTCAGGCTGTCTGCTAATGAGACATCCAGTGTCATAAGGTCATATATCAACCGTTACGACCATTCATCGATGTCTTTTATAATATGCTCTTCTTTTTATTCATTTCGACTCATACTCCCATTCCACGGTTCCTGCCGCAGCTCCCTATACAGTCTCTTCTTCCTTAATACTAGTCATTACGTTTTTTTTTTGTTTTTATGGTTGTTTTTTTTTTTTAGTTGGGGGGATCTTAATATCCCTTCATTAGGCTTTCCCATTGTTGTCATGGCCTGGCGCATCTCTCACAGTAAAGGTCAATAACCTTTGACACGACAGATTCAAGGTGATTACATTTCCAGCCGCTACTGTGGTCTGTTTTTCTTCAAATAATTAATCCTGTCGCAAAATTATGGGAAATATACGATACTCGAGGAAGCTTTGAGGTCCCATAACACACACACACACACACACACACACACACGTTTTTTTTGTTGTTTTTTTTTTGTTCAATGGCATATCAACCTTCGTGGGTTATTTTAATGCCAGTTCCATCCTTGTAGAATGATAGACGCTATTGAGCCAATTGCTACTGCGGATAAGGAATTTCATATCTTTTTCAGACTTAATAGCCCTAAAGTTTACGTAATATTGCAACTGGAGTTCGAACTCGGTAACTACAGTATCGTTGTCCACTACGCCATGAGGAATCTCTCACATGTGGACGGAAGCAAGCCAATATAGATTGTCAAGAAAGCACCAGTTCTCGTTAAATCATCGTAGTAATGGTTTGGTTTCTTTGCAACCCATTGTGGGTAATTTAATGCCGATATTCGATTAATTTGTAAATGGCTGGGTATAATCCTTACTATATTTTCAAGGTCTTATTGCAATCATTCTATTTTTTTAATCGACTTTTTTTATTAATATTTGACTATAATTTTCTTCTATCATTTTTTTTAGGGGGGACTGTTCGGATACTGGATGTAATTTAGAAGACCTGCCGGAAGCGATTGATGATAGGGACAAATGGCGAGAGAAATCTATGCAAATCGTGTAACCCGATTTATATATATATATATATATATAATTATATATATATAGATGATAATCATCTATTTTCACAAAGTAATATGGTTTCATATATTCTTATCAAGTACTTTTAATTTGCAAAAAGATCTATTTTACCCGTTGATGGGACCTGAACAGTTACTACCAATTTGGGTCAAAGTGGGTCTGGGAGTAATGTTAATGAAGGGGTCCTCTACGTTCCCCCAAGCACAAACAAACAATTATTGCTGAAACGAAATTGGTTGGTTTGTTGGATGTAATAGCATATCAGCTCTTGTGGGTTATTAAAACCCTGTTTATAAAGATGTATATTGAATATATATGATTTTTTAACGAATATTTTGTCGGTAACCTTATTTTAAAATGAGCCTGGTCATTTGTTTGCATACAGTTAAAAAATTGGGTGGTTGATTGATTGGTTGATTGTGTGTGACGGCGTATCAACCCTTGTAGGTTATTTAATGCCAACTTCTCTACATACATTCCCAGCTATGGGTTAAATAGTACCACTACCCTTCTTCAAGGAGAATAGCTTTGGCATTAAATAACCAACAAAAGGTTGATATGCCATTAAACAAAGAAACCAAACCAAACCAAACCTACATGCATAATATGCCGTTAACATCAATTCATTATATACGATTCGTAAATGAATAAATTTTGGGTCACATTATTTTCAAACGAGCCAAGCTCATTTGTTTGCACACAGTTAAAAGGTTTCAAATATTGCTATTTTTGTTTGGACACAGTTAAATGGTTTCAAGTATTGCTATTTGACACAAATATTTCTATTTGATATAAATAATAATCCCTCGTAAAAGATTTCAAGTATTGCTACCTAACAAATAATTGAACATTATTCATTCATTTGCACATTGTAAAATGGTTTTAAAAAACAGCTGCGTAATACTAATAATTCAATTTAACATTAATGATTTGTTTACACATAGTTAAATGGTTTCGAGTATTGTAAATGATTATTCAGTTCTATTTGAGCCATTGATGAAACCCTACCATGCACAAGCTCTCGAGGTCAAAGTGGACCTGGGAGTAATAGCAAAGATCCAGCCTCAGGACACTCGTTGGGGAGAGGGGTCTTACTCCACTACATAGATGCAGTCGGCGTATTCTACTGCTCCAACCGATTCTGTTTGTACACCATTTTTGTGGGCGGCCCAGCCCACAAAAATGGTGTACAAACAGAATCTGAAAGTGAAGTCCCATTTCTGGAGATCTGGACAGTGTGGAATATCTCTTTATTGCCATTAATCTCAGATCCTTTCTTGTACCATATTCGCAATTAACACTATGTGCGAAATGGACATATAATGTTCATTACTATAGAACATATAAAGAACATAGGAATCTCGGAATTCGAAAACACATAACGACTTCTTGTTCAGGTACGAAACCTTTTTATTAACTTTGAGTTAAAGGTTTCGACGTAAGGAGTAGAGACACAATCTTCTATGCTGTCTTATTCATTTGGCCCCCAACTCAAGCGGCCCTCCCCATAGGGCGCAAGTTCGCCTCGCGCCTGCGAGCTCCAAAAGTCGATCCTTCTCGTTTGGCGTCTTGTACCCGACTCTTTCTCTCTTCAAATTCTCACACAAACCTCCGCGCGCTTCCAGTGCATGACGTCACCCGCACCCTGTCACCCAGTATCGTCTCGGACTATTATGACATCTGAGTGACACCTCTATCCACCTGCGCGCACCCACGTTAACACCTGCTTCAATGTTGCACCTAACTAACCCAGGTGCTGAGCCGAAAGGTTCTCAGCCTAACTAAACTCAAAGGCATGAACCGAAATCCCTCAGCTATTTTATAACATTCTGACCTGGCGTGGGAGTACTGGTTAGTGTCCTATAGGGTTGAAAAAAGGGTGTCTCAATATACTTGAGAGTCATGTGACTGCTAATGACT
>OY757928.1:81612702-81682702 GCA_963585895.1 Sepioteuthis lessoniana
CTCATCCTCTGTCCTCCTCCTCTGTCCTCCTCCTCTCTTCTCCTCCTCTGTCCTTCTCCTCTGTCCTCCTCCTCTGTCCTCCTCCTCCTCTGTCCTCCTCCTCTCTCCTCCTCCTCTCTCCTCCTCCTCTCTCCTCCTCTCTCCTCCTCCTCTCTCCTCCTCCTCTTTTTCGAATTTTACTTCTTTTATTTTATTTTTTTTTTTATTTGTTTACTTTTTCCTTTGTTTTGTATCTTTATTTAAAAAAAAAAAATCCCCTACTATTTTAAACTTTTTTCAGAATAGTTCAGCTTGGAATCTTTTTTACTTTTTTTTTTTTTTTTTTTTTTTTTTTTGTTTGTTTGTTTGTTTCTGATTTCTATGAAGACTTTTTTTTTGTTGTTTAATCCGTTCATCCTTCTTTCAGCGCTCAACGTGCAACACCCACCGGAAAAAAAAAAAAAAAAAAAAAAAAAAGCTCGCTTATAAATATAAAGAGGTTTTCCCTTCTAATCTGCACACGCGTTCTATCAAGTAACGTTTGCCATTCACGCATGCCACCACATTAAAACCCTTGAATTCGTTTGATCACAAAGGATAAAAACAACATCCTGGAGAGCTTCAAGCTATAAGTAACAAAACCAGAAGCCCTGCTACTGAGCAGTGGTTAGTAAGCTAGTCTCACAAATTATTAGTATTGACTGTGCCATTCTTACTAACTGCTCTATATTTTTGGCTTTCTGATTAAAAAAAACACTATTTTTTCCAAGCAGTGCTCGTGTCAATACAACTATATAGATGCACTACAGAGACGCTGACAAAGCGTATGGAGAAAAAGCTTGACGGCAATTGCACAAGAATGTTACGAGCTGTATTGAACAAACCCTGGCGGCAACATCCCACATAACAGCAGCTGTACAGACACCTACCACCCATCTCGAAAACTATTCAAGTTAGACGAACCAGACACGCGGGACCCTGCTGGAGAATTAGGAAGAACTCATAAATGATGTACTCCGATGGACCCCTTGACATGGACGAGCAAGGGTTGGACGACCAGCTAGAACCTATCTACAACAGCTCTGTACTGATACTGGATGTAGCACAGAAGACCTGCCGGAAGTGATGGAAGATAGAGATGAGTGGTGAGGGAGGGTTAGGGTAATCTACTAGCAACACAACATGATGATGATGATGATGATGATGACACTTTACTAATAAACGATCATCATTGTCACGCTGACGACACGGATTTCTTTGACTCGCTATCCTTCAGTCTCTATCATCCATCGCTCCCAGTAGGTTCTCTAAACAACGTCCAGTGTTCGCACAGAGCATTAGTTAAATCTTTGCTGTTCGGCCAACACTAGCACGTCCATGTGAAGGAATTCAGAGAAGAACTTCGTTTATGAGATCGTCTTAGCTTTTCCAGCAGTGGTCCGCGTGTCTCGGATGGTTTTGAGGGCACCTCGAGTGGTTTAATGGTTAGCAAGCTAGACTAGAAAACCTTTACGAATGAGTTCGATTCTCAATGGGTGCCGCATTTATACAGCCTTGTACCTCATCTAACCAAAACGCTACGTAAATGACTACTTGAATGGTTTTTGAGATGGCCGTAAGTGGCCGTACATCTGTTGGGTGTTGCTTCCATGATTTGTTCAAAACAGCTTATAGAATTCTTACGGAGTCCACATCTCAAAACTATAGACACTAAATCGAATTGTTGGGAATGTCCAACGATGGTCGAAAGTTACCAATTCATAAAAAAATTAAAACAAACAAACCTTTGTTGAGGGTAAACCAAAGGTTCCCTTTTCCCAAGCTACCACACCCAAATGTAGGGGAGAGCGCGACTCCATTCCCTGGATTGTTCCACTTTACCCTTGATCGTTACCTTATGATGCTGAGTATTAAGCAAGGCGGCAATCAGTACTATTTCTGAGTCTTTTCTGAACCCCGGTCTCTTAGACAATTGGCGAACACTCTACTCATTAGACCAATAGCCCGGTTAAAAAAACAAACAAACAAACAAAAAAAAACAACAACAAACAAACAAAAAAAAAACAAGGAAAACAAATGTTATGAAATTATTTAATAATTTTATTTGCCGCACCTTACTCATAAACGGAAAAAGTTCATTATGTATTTACTCAACCCATCTATGACAGGCTGGATGACACAAGGTCGGTTTTTAAGGGGATTAAAGACAGTTTGAATTCTTCTAGATTCGTTACCTTATCATATTTACCATATTTACCCAACCCCTCCGCTCGGGCAGGATATGACACAAGGTCAATTTTAAGCGGAGTTTAACAGGTTTGAATTCAGAGTTTTCCTTCTCCTAGACTAGTTGCCTCACCAAGGCCTCACCAAGGCCTCACCAAGGCTGAAGAACCTAGTCTGCCCTACTATTTACCCATAGCTGGAGGGAGAATAATTGGATTCATACCTTTCCCAAGGGTATTAGTGCTATGTGAAATGCAATCAGTCCAGGATTTGAACTCGTGTCACCGTGTCCAATTCCTGCGACGATAACCATTACACCACTGGCACATTATAATCACCTTCTTCACTCTCTAGTGGCAGGTTGTAGAATACTCCGACAGCACCTCTGCCGAAGGGTAAGACACTAAACTTTCTGATTGTGAGGCTCCAATCCTATAGCTTTGGAGAATGTGGAATAACATGTCATTGCCATTACCCCAAGATACACTATGACCCGGAGTGGTAGTACTATGTTATGGTGTCATCAATGGCTGAAACAGAACTAAGTAATAATTTACAAAACTTAAAACCATTTAACTATGTGCAAACAAATGATTAATATTAAATAGAATTGTTAATGTTTGATAGGAATACTTGAAACTATTTAGAAGTATTAGTGCATGCAATACTTGAAACCGTTTAACTGTGTGCATGTGGATGAGAAATGGCTTGTTTGAAAATGATTTACTCAACAAACTTTTTGTTTACAAATTATATATATATATATGTGTGTGTGCGTGTGTGTGTGTGTGTGAGAGAGAGAGAGAGAGAGAGAGAGAGAGAGAGAGAGAGAAAACAAGATTTGGCATTAGGTACCTCACAAGTGTTGACATGCCATAAAACACTACCAAACCAAATCACTAACATAAAGTTGTGCCGATAGAATGGAGTTCCCCGACTCTCTCTCTCTCTTTCTTTCTCTCTCTCTCTCTCTATCACTCATCGCTCCATGTGGGTTCTCTAAACTGTATACAGTGTTTGGACAAAGCTGAGGGATTTAAGTACTAGCAGGTTGGTCAATACTGGCGATTTTCTTGTGTGCAAAATTATGCTAAATTAAATTTCTAAAAATAGAACTGTTTGATCTTTTAACTGTGTATAGACAAATGACTGATGTTTAATTGAATTGTTAGTGATACATAGCAATACTTGAAACCATTTGACTTTGACCCATTGTAATTTTAATTCTTAGAACTGTTTGATCCTTTATATATATATATATATACATATGATTTGCAAATACATTTTTAGATACACATAGTTAATGTGTATCTAAAAAATGTATTTACGAATTATATATTTAATAGATAAGTAAAAAGAGGATTTGGCATAAAATAACCAACAATGGTTAATGTGCCGTTATACCAAACCAAGCCATATCAAACATACATCAACTCTGTTCGGACACTGGATGTAGTCAAGAGAACCCACCAGGAGCGAGGGATGATCAGGACAGATGGCGACAAAGAATCAGAGAACTCCGTGTTAGACTTGATGATGAGAATGATGACAGAGAGCCATATATGGGAAAGAATTAGAGGAGGAGAGAAAGGATTTAGTGGTCATCCATTTACTTCCGGGTGGAAAAAAAGTTTTGTTGAGACGATAATAGCCACAGACTTTCTCAATGGGGGTATCATAGCAGTCAGAATGGTCCCTTTTTCTTTTCTTTTTTCTTTTCTTTTTTCTTTTTAATCGCATTTACCCACGTGACTAAACATCTTAACAGATGTTTGTGCCCTTTGATGTTTTCCCTTGTAATTGGTTCATTATCATTAAATAACCTTTGAAAGGGTCGCCGATTTATGTAGACACCGGACTATTTAAACGCTTATGCACATTAACAGATTTATGTGTACGTCAGCCTGTACGCGCATGCGCACAAGCGCACTTCGCACACGTATGTGCGCATGCGCATGCTGGAGCCATTATTTATTTACCTGGGAGTTTAAATCGGGTATACATCTGTCTAACGGTGATTGCCGTCTGAAATGGAATGTTCGACTCGAGTTCAAATCCTGGACGAGATTGTCTGCGTTTCATTTTGTAATAATGTCTTTTGTAGCAGCATCGATCCATCTTTCTCCCCACCTCAAGTTTTTGGGTTAACAGTACGATTGACTTGGTTCATTGCTGCATCGGTTAGGCAATTCGTCTAATTGAATTAAAACTCTGAATTTAAATCAGCTTTACTTCGCCAAAAGAAAAAAAATGAAGATGAAAAATTTTAATTGAAAGTTTTCGGGAAAAAATTTTTCAGGTCAGTCACCACTCAATCGAAATTTATGGGAAAAGGAGGCGGCATCTACTTTTTCTGAGTGGGTAATCGTAAAAAAAAAAAAAGGTTGGGCAACTCTGCTTTTAAGTTTATTGAATATCCTCTGGTAAAGACAATATCCATAATTACCAACCCCTCCGCTCGGGCAGGATATGACACAAGGTCAATTTTTAAGCGAAGTTTACCAGGTTTGAATTCAGAGTTTTCCTTCTCCTAGACTGGTTGCCTCACCAAAGCTGCAGAACCTCGTCTGCCCTACTTTTGAACTCCTATCGCCGTGTCCATTTCCAACGACGATAACTATTACACCACGGACACTTAGCACTCCTGGTAAAGACAATATCACTTAGACTTAGCAAAATGGATTAAGTCTATATCTTTTCAGCACCCATATTATATATGCTGAAGGAATTAACGGCTATCACTCGCGTAATGCAAAGTTCCTCTAACGAATTGAGCACTCCGGTATCCAGTAGCGCAAAATGTAAACAAACGAAAGTTAATATATAATACGTCATAATTCCCGAGATGACGTAGGTCGCCTAATGGCTGAGCGGTAAGATACTTACGAGCGTAAAGTTAGGAGGGTTTTGATCTTAGCTTGAAATATCCTGCGTGTTTAGCCTCACTGCAGATTTGTGATACAACGAAACTGTCTGTCTGTGAATGACAATATATATATATAATTCATTGGTTGATTTTGACAGCATGAAAACTCGTCTTGGGTTATTTTATGTTTAAAGGTTAGGGAAGCCCATTCATCGTACGTTCATGTATATACACATTTTTTGTGTTGTTGTTTCTTGACATTGATTAAATAGATCAATTTGAAACAGAAATAAACCCTAACAGATATTGCCTCACTGAACTGCTGTTGATAACGCCAAACAAACGTGAACAACATTTGTTTGGTTTAAGAAAAGCTAAACAAATTGAGAGGAAGAGCATTCTTGAAAGAAAAGAATACAGATTTACACTCAAAAGAAATAAGTCAAAATGTATTTGAGTGAGTAATAAATCATTACTTACTGTTAGTTGAGAAAGCTTCGACAAATCCATACTTACAGAGGAGATATTTATTTTATTTTTATCATTAAGGGTTTTCGGACTATTGTCTTCATCTTTATCGTTATTTCCACAATAGCCTTCTTCAGGTGTTTGTCGAACCCGGTAACCTTCACAGAACTTCGAACTACCCCCTTTATTGAATCAACGGGGGTCGACTGTTCTGATTCCGTTAGCCATAACCGGGTACAAGTGTTAAGTATTCCTGTATTGTTACTCGCCTGCAGTCAGGATTGAACCTCCAGATGACTGTCTCCTTAGAAATCAACGCCTATAACCGTTACGCCATGTATCCTGCCGGACAATTCAGAGTGAATTTTTGGGGCTTATAAACTTAATGTCCTTACTTGACTAGGATTACTACTATTATGTATGATTGTTTACCTTTGCTCATATTCAGATGTTTTTCGTTCTTTTTTTTTATCTAGCCTTCTTAATCATCGATTCCCACATAGTATTCAACTCTATCATCATCATCATCATCATTATATCGTGCTGGCAGCACAGATATCCCTGACCCTCTCTCGCCACTCCTCCCTATCGTTCATCGCCCTAGGTAGGTCTTCAGGACAATAACCTGTATCCTCACATAGCTGCTGAATGTACGTTCGAGCTGGTTGTCCTGCTTTTGCACGGCCATGTGTGGGGATCCATAAGAGTACATCTCTTATGAGTTCATCTCTGCTTCTCCAGCAGTGTCCTGCATGTCTGGTTCGTCTAACTTGAATAGTTTTCGTGATAGGGGGCAGGTGGCCGTACAGTTGGTGTCTGGTGGGGTGTTGCTGCCAGGACTTGTTCAGGATTGCACGCAGCATTCTTGTGTAATTGCCATCTAGTTTCTTCTCCAGCCGTTTTGTTAGCGTCCATGTAGTGCATCCATATAGCAGTATCGATGTGACCGCTGCCTGGAAGAAACTGCGTTTCATTTTATCGGTTAGGTCTGAACTCTATACTTGGTCAATTCAGCTACGTTGTGGAAATAACAATAAAGATGAAGACAATAATCCGAAAACCCTTAATGATAAAACTCATCAAGCTTCGTCTTAGAAATTTAGACAACAGATATTTATTTCTTCGCCTAATTACACACTTAAAGTTGGCTTGAAATTAGTTTTTAAAAAGTTGATTTGTCTATGAATCTAATCAACTATGAAATTGTATTTTGAATATTTTTGGAACGAACAGATTTCTCAAATTAATTTGGGTTTTGCTCCTTCAAATTTTTACGCATCAAGTCAAATATTGTCGTCAGCGAAGAATTTCATAATTCAAAAATTAGCACGATGGCGCTGACTGGTCTTTGCATAAAAATCGACACGTTTTTTAGTATGGAAATCAGTGGAGTTCCTATATATATATATATATATATATATATATTAGAGTTTTCTCGTCATCGGTTACATAAGAGTACCCAGTAGATCAGATATAGATATAAACAGCTAGGCTGCTCAGATGGTATTTTTCTTATAGCGGTCAATGGATATGTAGGGTTTTAGAGGAGCTTGAGGCGTAACGGTTATCGTCATTGGAAATTGAAATGACGTGCCGAGTTCAAATCCCAGACATTGGTGAATGGGTTTCACTTCACGGTTAAGATCTTGAGAAAAACTTAAACGCGTCTCGTCCTAAATCTATAGGTAAATAAAATAACCAGTTGAGAAGAAAGGAAAAATTATCTATCTATCTATCTATCTATCTATCTATCTATCTATACAGTTTTGGTAATGTTTTTCTTTCATTACAGCTGCATATTCGCAAAACATTTCATTTTTTGTGTATAAGTGTGAGTGTCTATATCATTATGCGATTATATGCTGTTATTTCCATTTACCTGTCCAATTCAGTGTGTTTATGCTCCTGAAATATATATATATATATATATATATATATATATATATATATATAGGTGTGTGTGTGTGTGTGTGTGTGTATGTGTGTATTTATGTCTGTGTGTGTTTATATATATATATATATATATATATATATATACGTATGTTATACTCGTTTGTTCACGTATTATATCAGTCACCCAGATACGTGGGTGTTTCCGTTTTAACTTTACTGTTTGCAGGGTGGGACATGACCAAGAATATATTGCACACACACACACACACACACACACACACACACACACACACGCACGCACACACACATAAACATCCACACACACACAAACATCCACACACACGCACACACACATAAACATTCACACACACACCCAACACTAACCCATAAACGCATATCTATCTATCTATCTATCTATCTATCTATCTATGTGTGTGTATATATATATATATATATATGGGAAAAGCTGTAAATAAATTCAACACTTGAAAATGTACAGAGATGAAAAAACACAAGGTCTTCACAAGACGAATTTATTTATTTCACCATGTTACTATTTATATTATTTAGTTCCGAATAACATAAATATTAACATAGATAGATAGATAGATAGATGTGGATTTAAAAAAAATTTTTTTTCGAACGTTAAGTACGTGATTAATATAGAAATAAATGAGATTAAAAAACCAAGTAATCCAAAGTATAAAATTTCATATGGAAGAAATTCGACGTTTTCATATTTTGGTTTTAATAAACCAATCATTAGGACTTAGAGATGTTACAAAATGTCGTTTGATCACCGATGGATGCTTACCGATTTATATATATATATATATATATATATATATATATAACTCTCTTGAAAGATGTAATTCGTGTCTGGTTGTGTCTGGAAGAAAAGATACAAATTATGTTGTACATTGATCCTGTTAACCTATTAAATCAGAGATGTGATTTAATTGCTTGATGTAGGCATAAAAATGAATGTAGACTATTTTAAAAAATAAGTGAATGAATGAATAGATAAATAAATTACTATGATTTATTAAATTTGAGAATGAATTAGAATTTTAATTCTAGTAATTTTTACTCTATTATTGTAATTTGGGTGGAAGATTACCGTAAATAACATTAGTTGTAAATTTTTTTTTGTTCATTTTAATGATAAAAATTGATGTACTAAAATTAAATATGTCTGAATAATATCTTTTTTTTTTCATGTATAAATGTTTGAATGTTTAGACATGCATTTTTGTAGCTGTAAATTTTTCCTGTTAAATTTGAAGTATGATTAAACCGGACGTTCCTTTAAATGCCAAAATAATTTGATATTTATTGTTACTTGAATTGGAAGGGTTACGTGTATATGGGAAAAAAGGATTTTTTTGTCTGGTTGTGAATGTGGAAAAGTTATTTTAATCCATTTTCTTGTTTGATCTGAAGAAGTTCTGTTCATTCTTTAGATGGTTGGTTGGTTTATTGGGTTTTATGGCATCGGTTATTTAACGCCAAATCCATTTTTACATAAATAATCAGTTCTATTTAAAATAATTCAGTTTAGCATAAGTACACAGTTTAATGGTCAAAAACATTTCTATTTCAAACTATTCAAGCAGTTATATGTAACAATTCACTTGAGTGTAAATACAGTTTTAATGTCGAAAAACAGTTCTATTTGAAATAATTCAGTTAAGCATAAGCACGCAGTTTAAATGTAAGTACGGTATAATTGTCAAAAACATTTCTATTTCAAGCTATTCAGTTTACTCAAAGAATTCATTTTAGTATAAGTATGCTGTTAGTTTTATTTAACCCATAGATAGGGCCCTATCAGGTGCTACCACTCCGGGCCAGAGTAGACCTGGGAGCAATGGCAATGAAGGGGTACTCCGCATTCCCCAAAGCACTGCTGGAACCTCACCATCAGATTGTTTAGTATCATATCCAGGACACTCGTTGGGGGGTGGGGTCTTACCCCTCTGCAGAAAGGCAGTCGGTGTATTTTACCGCCCCAGCCAACTGGGCAAAATTCTAATTGTAACGATAATTGACGATAATTACACAAGAATGCTGAGACTAATATTGAACAAGTCCTGGAGGCAGAACCCCACAAAACTGCAGCTGTACGGCCACCTACCACCCATCACAAAAACTACCAAAGTTCGACGAACCAGACATGCTGGAGAAGGAAGGACAAACTCATAAGCGATATACTCCTGTGGACCCCTTCACATGGACGAGTAAAGGCAGGACAACGAGCTTGAAACTATATACAATAGCTTTGATCCGATATAGGATATAGCCTTGAAGACCTCCCGGGAGCGATGGTCGATAGAGACGGATGGTGAGATAAGGTCAGGGAGATCCGTGCTGGCAGTACAACATAATGATGATGATACACACAAACCAGGAGTAGCCCGAGAAAATGAGACACAGACACTTCTCGGGGACTTTTATCTAACCCTAACCCAAACCCGAACAGAAAACCAAACCAGTGTTAATTAACAAGAAAGAAAACTTATATAGTCATATACAGATGTCAGTTCTACTACATAATCAAGTTAGCTGAATTGATTTTTTCAATAAAAGTTTTTAAATAAAGCTGTTGTGTTGTTTTCTTTAGGACGACAATTTTATCGTTTCACCCTGTAGATGTCAGCTCTACTACATAATCAAGTTAGCTGAATTGATTTTTTCAATAAAAGTTTTAAAATAAAGCTGTAGTGTTGTTTTTTTTAGGACGACAATTTTATCGTTCAACCCTGTAGCAGATTTTGTACCCCCCTCCAGCGAATAATAGAATAGAAATGAAAAAAAGGAGGTGCCCGTAGTGTAATGGTTATTGTCGTAAGAAATGGACACAGTGATACAAGTTCAAAACCTGGACGAGACTGATTGCATTTCACATTGCACTAATACCCTTGGGAAAGGTATGAATCCAATTATTCTCCCTTCAGCTATGGGTAAATAGTAGGACAGACTGGGTTCTTCAGCCTTTGTGAGGCAACTAGTCTAGGAGAAGGAAAACTCTGAATTCAAACCTGTTAAACTCCGCTTAAAAATTGACCTTGTGTCATATCCTGCCCGAGCGGATGGGTTGGTAAATATGGAAATGAAAAAAAAAAGCGAAAAATAGCTAAATACCTGGATGATGTCAGAGAGCTGAAAAACTGTGAAACATGAAGGTGACGGTGATGTCATTCGTAGTAGGTGCACTTGGAACTGACACCAATGCACTGAATAAGAGACTTGGAGAACTGGAGATCATCCAGACCACAGCGCTGTTAAAATCAGTTAGAATACTAAGTAGAGTCTGGGGCAACTTTCTGTCACTTAGACTGCAGTGAGAGATTACCTGATAATAGTGATGTAAAATACTCACCAGAAAATTTCTATACTATTATTATCATTATTGTTATTATTATTCTACTTCTTGGGAGTTTTCCTCCCCAGCATTAACTGGCGGCTCCCCACTGGAGTCGGAGAAATAGCATATTTCCACAGGTCTCCCGGACTCTTCTCAGTATTCAAGCCTTTCTCAGCAATGCTGTAGTTTGGATAGTCTCAATTTGTCTTCCGATTTTTAACGCTTCCAACCCCCTTTTCCAAACCTTTGGGGACCGTTCCAAGTGCACCAATTACAACTGGTATCACCGTCATCTTCATGCTTTCTGAGTTTTCTGGCAAAGTATTAATACTTGTCTCTCTTTTCGGTTTCTTAGATTTTTATTTTGTGTTACACAGGGCCGAAAAGCCCTTTATACGACAAATTCTCTTTTTTTTTTTTTCGTTAATTATCAGTAGGTCTTGTTTTCAGTCCCGTATTAGGTGATCTGTTTATTATTATTATTATCATTATCATTATTATTATTATTATTATTATTATTATTCTCTTTTGAGAGCTTTTCCCACAAGCGTTAGCTGTTGGTTTTGCACTGGAGTTTGAGTGACGGCAAGTCTCCAAAAATCTCCAGGACTCTTCTCAGTATTCTGGCCAATCTTAATAATGCTGGACTCTGGATGGTCTTTGCTTGTCCTATGATTTCTATGTCATCCAGTCGCTGTACCAATCTTTGGGGATCGTTTCAAGTGCACCAATTACAGTTGGTATCACCGTCATCTTCATGTTCCATAGCTTCTTCAGCTCATTAGCAAGATCCAGATATTTATCTCTTTTTTCCCTTTGTTTAAATTTCACTCGATATTTGTCTCTGCCTCCCACCAGACAGGACATGACACAAGTAGGGTTTGGGCACGAGCCAAGGCTCAAGTCCTGCTTAACTATGCTGATCATCGACCCACTTAGTGCAATGTGGGTCTGATGAGCCTAGCTAACTTGGACCCAAATCTGGGTCCAGGCACGTATGCCTGATTATAGCTTAAACAGGACAATAAGGTCCAGTGCTATACAAGGATGGCAAAGGTGTCAGTGATGCAGATCGCCCACCCGAAGGTGGCCCAGTCGTATCGGGGGCCTTTCGGCCTCTAGTCTGCCATGGAGCATGACCGTTCTGCATGGATACCAGACAGTCCTCTGAACAGTCAGCAAGAATTTCACTCTGTGATCTGCCAGGACGGCAAAGTCGACAATTCAGCAGATTCACACTTTTTTTTTTACTATTACTAGGCCTGGTCGTCTGGCCAAGATTAGGTGATCCGTTTGTATCTCAAAATCCCCAAAATTTCCTATCTGGGGTTTTTATTATGACATCTTTGATTGTCACATCCTCCCCGCGCGCGCGTGAACACCTGCGTTAATTTCTGCACCTACCCGTGCACTAAGCTGAATGTTTCTCAGCCTAACCGAAAGATAAGATATAACCAACGAAAAATGATAATATTAAAAAATCCTTCCGCAATTATATAACATATTGTACTTTTTCTCTATTAAATTTTAATTTCCCATTATCTTCCCAATATCTCAATTTATATAGATCCATCTATGTTATTTATTTTGTTAAAGGTCTAACTAGTAGCTTGACATCATCAACAAATAGTTCTATTTCTGATTTTATATCATTGGGTAAATAAATCATTTATAAATATTAAAAAGAAAACAAATAATTCTACTGAACTCTTAGAAACAGCAGAGTGTATATTCTGTGTTTCAGAATAATTGATTTCTAAAAAATTTTACTTTGATAATTCTCTTTGTTTGGTTTGGTTTGGTTTGGTTTGGTGGGTTTTATGACATATCAACCTTTGTATGTTATTTAACGCTAAATCCATTTTTATGTAAATAATCTGCTCTATTCAAAACAATTCAGTTGAGCATAAGTACACAGTTTAATTGTCAAAAACATTTCCATTTCAAACTATTCAAGCAGTTATATGTAACAATTCAGTTAAGTTAAAATCAGTTTTAAAGTCGAAAAACAGTTCTATTTTAAATAATTCAGTTAAGCATAAGCACGCAGTTTAAATGTAAGTACGGTTTAATTGTCGAAAACATTTCTATTTCAAGCTATTCAGTTTACTCAAACAATTCAGTTTAGCATAAGTATGCTGTTGGTTCTATTTAACCCATAGATAGGGCCCTATCAGGTGCTACCACTCCGGGCCAGAGAGGCCCTGGGAGCGATGGCAATGAAGGGGTACTCCGCATTCCCCAAAGCTCCAGCGCTGCTGGAACCTCACCATCAAATTGTTTAGTGTAATATCAAGGACACTCGTTGGTGGTGGGGTCTTACCCCTCTGCAGAAAGGCAGTCGGTGTATTCTACAGCCCCAGCCAACTGGGAAAAAATTCTAATTGTAAAAATATCTTACAATATTTACAATTTTTAAAGAAATACCTAAGTTTTTCATTTTCACTTGTAAACGATAATGGGAGATCATATTAAATGCTTTGCTAAAACCTAATTTATAATACCTGCATTGTTCCCTTCCATCAAATATTCATTTACAGTATTAATACTTTCCAAAATATTAGACAATGTTGATTTACTATAAACGCAAACGTATTGATTACAATTTATATCATCTTTAAAATTTAATGTCATTTCTGATCAGTTGCTTAAATTTCTGTGACGAAGCTTGATGATTTTTATCATTAAGGGTTTTCGGACTATTGTCTTCATCTTTATTGTTATTTCAACAACGTTTTAGCCGATATGTCCTCCGGCGTTCTTCAGGTGTTTGTCGAACTCGGGAACCTTCACGGAACTTCGAACCATGTCCGTTATTGAATCCACGGGGGTTGCCTGTTCTGATTCAATTAGCCATAACCGGGTACAAGTGTTAAGTATTCCTGTATTGTTACTCGCCTGCAGTCAGGATTGAACATGCAACCTCCAGATGATTGTCTCCTTAGAAGCTTAGGGAACCAACGCCTATAACCGTTACGCTATGTGTCCTGCTGGTGTTTTCTAAATATATGAGATCGTTTCCTCTTCTAAACATTTCTCAAACAATTTATCTATAAAACGAAAGTTTATATGATACATCCAAAAATTCATAAATCCAATGATCTCTTTTTCTTACAGGGAGAAACGATAAAATTGTCGTCCTAAAGAAAACAACACCACAGCTTTATTTTAAAACTTTTATTGAAAAAATCAATTCAGCTAACTTGATTATGTAGTAGAGCTGACATCTACAGGGTGAAACGATAAAATTGTCGTCCTAAAGAAAACAACACTACAGCTTTATTTTAAAACTTTTATTGAAAAAATCAATTCAGCTAACTTGATTATGTAGTCGAGATGACATCTATTCAAAGTAGCCGCCTTCAGTCTCAATCACCGCCTCGATACGAATCCGGAACTGGGAGCACGCCTTTTCCACAAGTAGAGACCATGAGTTGTACAGCGTCGCATCTCTGATCTCGCTCGTTGAACATTGTGTCACTTTCAGACATGATAGAAGGCTTCTATCGCTCTTGGGATTTGTACACAACTGGCCAACTAGTAGATGGTCTGCAACAAAAAAGAAAACTGGTTTTCATTAAACGGAAATGGAATCATGTCGTCTTTTCTTGGGCGACAATTTTATCGTTCCACCCTGTACATTGGCATCTGTAGGGCGCCTCAAGTGGTGTCATGGTTAGCAAACTAGACTATCAAAATGTCAGGGGTAAGTTAGAGTCTCACTGAGTGTCCAGTTCATACGGTCATGTGCCACATCTGAGTAAAAAACTTCACGATGAGTTCGAGCCTCACTGGGTGTCCCATTCATACAGCTCTGGGCCACATCTAAGCGAAAAACGTAGCTCCGCTTAAAAGTTGACCTTGTGTCGCATCCGGCTCGTGCAGAGATGTTGGTAAATACATACATCACATCTGTGTGTGTGTGTGTGTGTGTGTGTGTTTACTCTTTGGGAATATGTTCTCTCACATTAGGACCAGCAGATGTTGCAGTAAATATATATAAATGTATGTACTTCCGACATCTGCTCGCTGACTTCCAAACTAATACTGTTTCGTCAGAATTTGGAAGTAATCGACGAAACATATTAACAAAAGTACCCCCACTCCGTCTTTTCCCCCTCTCTCTCTCTCTCTCTCACACACACACACACACACTTGCACTCATATATATACGCACGTACGATCATGCACGAACTCTCTCCTTCTCAGCTTGGCATCTTCTTTTCCCAATCTTCGGGCGTGGATGGTGGCCCTTGATGGTCAATGAAAATTTACCCATTCTACCATAAAAAAAGGATCCTATAAAAATAATTATTATTCAAAGACACACACATCGAAGAATTACAACAAGGAAAAGCGAAGCAAATGCTGCAAGAAATAAGTCAGTTCTCTGTTAAACCCATCGGTTTTTTGACCTGAAGAACACGCGACTTTTGATATTGTTTATTTAGTTATAAGCAACGGTATGTAAGTTAATCTTTCAAGGCCTTGATCAAAGTAAAATTCGAAGGTGGCAATAATTTCAACTTAAGACTCTTGTTTTTCTTTTTCTTTTTGCCGGATACGATTTTTCCGACTGTCAAAATGTCTTAGTTTTTCTTTAAAGTTAAAAATTCGTTTGATACGAAAATCTGGATATTTTCCAATGGTTGATTGGTTGGTTGGTTGGTTGGTTTTATGGCATGTCAAGTCATACAAGTTTAATTTATACAGACGTTAGTCTTTTTTTTCTTTTTTGATTTCCTACTAAAAAAATTTTTTTTTTAATCGGTAAGACGTTCGTATCATTCGGAAAAGTTTTGTTAGCTTTGAAAATGATTTATTTCGGCAAGTGTTGATTAAATGGTTGATTGATTTTAACGGCATGTCAACCCTTCAAGAGATATTTTATTGCAAGAGGTTAGAGAATTACGTTCATTGTACGTTCATGTTTATGTTATTTGTATTGCTCTTTCTTGGGAGTTTTTTTTTTTCTTTTACTTTTTTTGTTTTGAGTACGGTCCTACTGAATAAGAATATCTTTTAAGCAGGTCGATTTAAGCCATATTTAAACCCTCTGTGTCATAACCAATCTGAGTTCTCCCCTCTTCATGGTAGAGTACGTTTTACTTGTGCATAAAGACGTATGCAAAACGGTGCTATTCAAGAGTGAGGCCTGTAGGGTCTTGTCCAGCTTTGCCTTGAGCACGTCTTTTATCGTGGTAAACGCCTTCCAGCCTGATCTTATTCTCTACAAGATTTCAGCATCCATGTCTCCATCCATTCAAAGTTGACGTACTTTTTTATCTCCTCGATGTCATCACTTCCTGCCACTATATGAACCTGATGTACCACAGGAATATCCTAATATCTATATATATATATATATATATATAGAGAGAGAGAGTATTTGTCTGAATTTCTGAGACGAAGTTTGATGATTTTTATCACAAATAATATTATTGAAATCATCGAGAGGTTGCAGGTTCAATCCCGGCTACAGGTTAGAATAACAAGGAATACTTATTACAACTTAACACTTGTAGCCAGTCATGGTTTACAGAATTGGAACAGTCTACCCGTGTGGATTAAATAAAAGGTTCTGTGTTGGCTCTCTGGTTTGACATGAAACACCTGAAGAAGGCCGAAGAACATATCAACCGAAACGTTGAGAGTATAACAATGAAGAAAAGATTAATAGACAGAATATTCTAAGCGATATATATATATATATATATATATACGAGGATCATTGAATAAGTTTCCAGACTTTTTTCGTATGGACACTTTTATTGATAGTACACACATAAAACTCTAGTCCCCTTCGAAGTAATCTCCTCTGGCTGCAATGCACTTGTTGTACCGTTCCAACAATTTCTGGAAGGCCCCATGGAAGTCCTCTTGTGTGAGCGTGTCAATGACCTTCGTCACAGCCTCTTTCATCTCCTCACTTGTCTCATAACGATATCCTCTGAGCTTAGGGAATAACCAAATGTCACAGCGAGCGAAGTCTGGGCTATAGGGAGGCTGACGAACTGTTTTGATGGCCATTTTGCTCAAATAGTCTGTGACAAGGATGGAGTTGTTGACTGGTGCATTGTCCTGGTGGAAATGCCACTGACTCGATTTGAAGAGTGCTGGCCTCTTCGGACGGAATCTCTTCCTGAACTCCTTTAAAACCTCAACATAGTAACCTTAACCCTAACCCTTTGGCCAATCAGCTCTGGTGTACTGACTTCCTTACTCCTCCCATACCTCTCATCATGCCTCACAGACTCCCTGCCTTCCTTGAATCTCTTATGCCACTCAAAAACTGATGCTCGATTCATGCAAGATGCTCCAAAAGCAGTCTGAAGCATTCCATATGTTTCTGTGGCATTTTTTTCCAAGTTTAAAACAGAATTTTATTGCATATCGTTCTTCTAAAGTGTCGTCATGTCCAGATTGCATTTTTGAAATTCACCGGCTGTGACGATCAGGCTTTAGTAGGGTGTATTCCAATTGCTGCTGTAGGTGTTGATTTAAAGCTGAAATCATAAAAATTGGTCTGTCATCTCATAAGATGTATTGCAATAAGATACTGAATTTTCAAGAGTCTACGACAATTTTAAATGCCTGTACAAAAAAGTCTGTAAACTCATTGAAGGCACCACGTTCCAAATGACTTACACTATTTATCGTTTAATTTGCTTAAAATGCCATAATTTTTATACAGAAAGTACAATCAGTCCCCTTCACATCAGAATTAAGAACACCTCAACACACGTGCATCCTCATTCCATAAATATTTAATTAAATGAAAAAATAATGATAATTTTTGCATTAGAATAGAATCAATAGCATGTAATGTTGTTAATCTCAGAATTAAAGAGGCTTTACTAATAGCTAAGTTACACCCTCATACAGCCTCTTCTCTCTCTCTCTCTCTCTCTCTCTCTCTATATATATATATATATATATATATTTAAGGGCTAGATATAAAACCAATACCTAACGAAGAAAAATACCAATAGGTTAGAATTAAATACTGAATATATCATGAATTAACATGCACATTATTTAAATATATATCTAAATTTTAAACAAAGGAGAAAGAGGAAGAATTCTTTTCTATTCTCATTCCATTTAACTGGAAATTAAAATTCAACATTGAATTAGATTATTAATATAAAAAAAAATTAAATTGATGAGAACAACTAAAGTCACGTCTTTTCCCCATGGCATTTAAACTCCCCATATAGCACCATGGTTACAACACCCAAAAGAGCGTTCTAACACCCCACGTGACAACATGTTTACAACGTCCAAAAATTTGAACATGCAATACCGAATTCATATTATAAAAGTGTCTGATGATGAAGTTTTCAACTTCGAAATTAATTAGACCCTAAATAATTATTTTACATAATAATAGGCTTCAAATTAAATACGATAAAATAAAATAATTTATGCAATGCTTCAAGCAAATTATAAAATACATATATATATATATATATATATGCGCATGTGTGTGTGTGTGTGTGTGTGGTTGGGCATCAGTCTTTTATGTAAGCATGTTTAATTAAATAATAAAGACACATTTTGTCTCTATAATTAAATTAATATCCTTTCAAGTTTCCTGATAAGTGTCTTCGTTTCAGGTTGGAATTGGTGGATGAATTTACCAAAATTGTCCCGAGTGCTTTCGGACCTTACATAGGCCATCACCAGGGGCTGCTTGTATGTATAAATAGTGATTTTTTTTTTTTGAGTTTTTGAAAGTTTTCAGTTTTTTTATAACATAACAAAATTACATGAACACTGAGTTGGATAAAACTGAGTTGCTGATGAATTTAAAAACAGAACGCAATCAGTGGAAATAGAATATTATTAAGAAATATGGACCCCCCCCAAAAAATAAGGGCATTTCCAAATGTTGTATAGCCATGACCATGATTAACTATACAAACACATAATACATATACTTATATATACATGCTGAATACATACTGACGTAATGAATAAAGACAAGCGAAGGCTTCTTTAAAAAAATATACCTCTCACTTTATTGCAAGGTTGCGTGTGAGAGAGAGTTGGAGAGCGAACAGAACTGCAATATATTGACCCCCTCTTATGGCCATCAGCGTTGTGTCTTTCTCCTTCTCCTGATGCCCAACTGGAGGCCCGGGGGCCCACTCTGCTGACTTTCCCTACTGCATCTTATCACCAACTGGTCTGGTTCCCAAACTCCATCGGTGGTCCCGAGAGCCCCTTCTGCTGAGTGCGTGCTTTCTCTACCACCTCTTTTTCTCCAACTCGTCTGAACTCCAACACGTCTGACTTCCTGTCTACACCGAGTTATATAATAGTTCAATCGCCCACTCAATCTTTGGAATGGCATGTTTGATCATCATCAAGCGGAAATAACTGTCATGCAGTTCACAGGTCACTCTCTTACGGTGCATCAGTCTATCAGTGTATCATGGGCTTTTACCTTGTCCCATTTCCTCAGCCAAATCCGCTTACGCGATTTCTTTCGATTACTGGCCATTGGAATGTCTCACTTCTTTCCGGTGCATGACTTTGGAATGGCATGTTTGGCCGAGTCGAAGGTCAATATACAACACAAACATTGTTGCTATTTTCGAAATTAATTCTATTAATTTTAGTTTTTTTTTTCTTTTATGTAGGACTTCTAGGATTTGAGATCGTAGCTTATTTATTTTGTGTGCTACTATAGTAGTGTTTCAACTAGAATTTTTCAAAATTTGGATTTGGAAATAGAATGGGTTTTAAGATGTAAGCCTATGGAACTAGAATCATTAAGGTGTATGGTAAGCCGTCTAGAAAGAGTTATAGTGGTAAGACCAACGTACGTATTATTTTCTTTAGAGACACAATCTCCCAAGGGACATTTGAACATACATACGACGTTTGTTCTATCAGGAAATTCAGAGGAGTGGGGAGAGTTATTGGAAATAATTAAGTTGGAGGTTTTTAATTTATTTTAATCAACGATAAGTTTTACTTTTTTGGGAGGATCGGTTGGGAGAACGTTTTTTGGGATAAGGTATTTTTAGTATATGTTCATCTATCTTATAATTACTATGAAATTGTTTTTTGTACTATAGTTTTATTGATTGTTTATAGTTTAGAGTATAGTCAATGTAATGTTGTTCAGTTTTATCAATTAAATGTTTAATTTCTGTATCAACAATGTAGTTGGGAAACCCATTATTAATAAGGGTTTGTTTTATATTTTTAAGTTCGTTAAGGGAGATAGTTTGGGAGGAAGATAGTAGTTTAGCTCTGGAAATAAGTGTTTTTATAATTGTTCTTTCTTGAAGGGGCATTCACTATGGAAATTGAGGGTGTAGGGTTTAATGTTGGTATTTTTTTTTCATGTGGAGGTGATAAATCGGTCAATATAGCTTGTGTCTATTGGTGTTGTGGGAGCCTTACCCATCTCACCATAATGGACTCTTCTCGCCGTTATTAGTACGGGGGTATTTCGCTGCCTGAGAGGCAGATCAATATCGGTGTTATCCGAACAGTACGAGACTTCTTACCTTTTCTATGTAACTCTTTCTTGTGTAATACAATCTGTTATCTAATATCCGTGTTTGCGTTTTCATTAAAACAATTCACAACAATTAATACACCAAGAAATGGGATTTTATTGTTGATATTGATTTCTTGTGTGGAATAGAGAACAGAATTATTTTGAAAGGTCTCTTGTATTGTGCTAATTTCATCAGTGCTATTAGTGGGAAGGAGTCTGTCGTCAGCGTACCTTAAATAAATATTAGGTTTATTGGCGGTATTAATAAACTTATTTTCAAGGGCTGATATGTAAAAGTTTCTGAAAATTTTGGTTAAAATGATGGAACACTGTTTGTTTATTATTTTTAATTTCATTTTTTTCAAGTCTCCTTATTATTTTTCTTGTGTCAGGATCTAGATGGTAAAGGAATTGTCTCATATCTTCTGCCAAGCGCTTTCGACCATACTTTTGGTCGTCATCAGGGGTCGTGTAGTTTTGATTTGACTGTTTGAGTTTTTACTATTTTAATTATTTATAACGTTTCGTTTTGAAGTTGTCGGTTGGAAGTTTTTCAGCGTTTTGTTTTAAAACGTTCGGTTGGAAAAAGGTTTACTCATTGAGATAGTGATTTTTAGTAATTAAAAATATTTAATGTGTTGGTGCCTGTGTCAAATGCTGTTTTATTTATGCTTTTATTTTATTTTATTTTTTTTAGACGTATTGCTTCGAGGATTTGTCAATTCAAAGCTACACAACTAAGGTCGCCCTCTGAAACTAGAAGACAAGTTCACCTACCAAGGAAGTAGTGTCTCATCAACCGAGACAGACATCGACACGCGACTAGAAAAGGTATGGACAGCTATCGATAGACTATCGGTCATATGGAAGTCAGACCTGACCAATGAAATAAAACACAGTTTCTTCCAAGAAGCGGTCGTGTCGATACTGCTATATGGATGCACTACACGGAGACTAACTAAACAGACGGAGAAAAAGCTTGCAGGCAATTACACAAGAATGCTGCGAGCAATACTCAACAAGTCCTGGAGGCCACAACCCACAAGGCAGCAGCTGTACGGCCACCTATCACCAGTCACAAAATAGATTAAAATTAGACGAACCAGACATGCGGGACACTGCTGGAGATGTAGGGACGAGCTCATAAGTGATGTACTCCTGTGGACCCCTTCACATGGACAAGCAAAGGCAGGACGACCTGCTAGAACCTACATACAGCAGTTCTGATACGGTATGTAGCCCTAAAGACCTGCCGGAAGCAATGGACGATAGGGAGGGGTAGCGAGAGAGGGTCAAGGGATATCCGTGCTGATAGAACAACATGATGATGATGATACCAATATAGTGAATCCTAATTTCTTTAATCTCACCCAGTAACTGTAATTTTTTATTTCTTTTATTCTTTTTGTCACTCTTCTTCCAATATCAGCATTACACTCCAATTTCCATGTCTAGACACCGGAGCCAATACAATATTCTATATAAGATTTTATTAGAATTTTATATTTTTTTGAAATAATATTTACCTCCCAAGAAATAAGATTTCTAGCCATCCCACCAATTATATCACTGGCCCGCGATACAACAGACAAAATATGATTTTTTGCGTTAACGTTGTATATCCATTTGTTTAATGAAAATTATTACTATATTTGTCTTTATAGAAACAGATGTTAAAATTTAGACACATCTTGCATGAATCGAGCATCAGTTTTTGAGTGGCATAAGAGATTCATTTACGTTTTGTATGCACTAATACCCCACTTTATGTCATTTCGACCTACGTTAAATTCGCCAATACGACATTTTACTAGACTAAACTTTAGTTTACCGAACGATATTTCGTCCGTCGTTACGTCAGCCAGTGACGTCAACTGCGTCATAACGAAGACGTGAAATAAATAAAATTTTCCTTAGATACATTTTTTTTTTCATCATACAACGTGTGAAAGCACGCGCGATACCCTGTCCTCTTCAGCCGCCAACCAGGGTGATAACACAGTTTCGGTAGCTCAAGGCGGTACTACCACTCCTGGCGCTACTAAGCAGCTTTTGCCACCGGACAGGGTATTTAACGAAAAGACGTGAAATAAATAAAATTTTCCTCTGATATATATCTATTTGATATATGTATAAAAAAAAAATTTTGTCGGTCCAAAGAGAGAAAAAATATTTTAAAATGAGTAGGTCAACGAAAAGAAATCTGTTGATTAATCAATGAAAAAATCGACGCTTAATGATTGATAAATAAAATTCATTAAGATTTCAGACAAGAATCTGGAGCTAATGTTTTTATGAGCTTTTTCTTGTTTGTGAGCTAGATGTCAGAAATGAGGATGAAAACTGGTAATTGCTTGAAATCTCTGACCCGAGTACACTTACTTTGACTTTCGTTGGTCATCGTCGAGTATGTCAGAATGACCACGACATAGATTTTAAGATATCTTATATGATATAAATGGAATACGCAAAAATT
This sequence comes from Sepioteuthis lessoniana, assembly GCA_963585895.1. Lineage (NCBI taxonomy): Eukaryota > Metazoa > Mollusca > Cephalopoda > Myopsida > Loliginidae > Sepioteuthis > Sepioteuthis lessoniana. The sequence continues at coordinate 81,635,498 of OY757928.1, forward strand.
AATTATTGAATATGAAGGAAGCATTGAAGAATTTAAAATCCAATAAAAAACACAATTGAAAAATTCATGCCCAGTGTTCGCCAATGGTCCGGGATAACTGGGTTCAATCCCAGGTCGTGTCATACCAAAATACGTGGAGTGGTTCACAATCTTTTTTGAAGTAAAGTAAAAACGTAAAGTTGTCTCCCTTTAGTCAAGGGCGACCCGAAAGCTCCCTTTTCAATAGCTACTACACCGAGGTGTACAGGAGGGTGCTACTCCTTTCCTTGGATTCCTCCACTTTACTCTCGATACGTACCTTATATTGCTGAGTGTTAAGCAAGGAGGTATCAGGTACCATTTTAAAAAGTCTTTGGTATGGTGCGACCTGGGATTGAACCCAGGTCTCCCGGACCATTGGCGAACACTCTACCCACTAAATACTCTGCATTCCCCAAAGCTCCAGCATGACTGGAGCCTCACCATCGGTTTGCTTAGTGTCATATCAGCACACTCGTTGCAGGAGTCGGTGTATTCTACAGCTCCAGCCGATCGAGCAACTCACGAAGTGAGAACTGAACTCAACCACCGATATTCACATACCACTTCTTTTGTTTTTTATTTATTATTTTATTTATTGAATTATAAATTATTAATCATTTCAAGCAAATATTAATTCAAAAATTATTAATTACCATAGAAATATTAATTTTCACATTATCAATCATCAAATTTTAATCCTAAAATTATTATCAAACAAATATAAATTTAGAATTATTGATTATCAAACAAATACTAATTTTAAAATTATTAATCATCACGTGAATGTAAACCTTAGAATTATTAATTATCGATCCAATGTTAATTCTAGTGTTATTATTTTCAAAGAAATATCAATTTAAAAACTATCAATTATCTAGGAAAGATAAATTAAAAAACAATTAATTATCAAGTAAATGTTAATTCTAAAATCATTTTTAAACTAATATTAATTTAGAAATTATTAATTATCAAGGAAATATTCATTTTTAATTATTAACCATGAAACAAATATCAATTTAGAAATTATTATCAAGAAATAATTAATTTTCAAATGATCAATTATCAAGCAAATTTTAATTGTTAATTAATAATTTCCAAACGAATGTTAATTTCAAATTTATCACTTATGAAGCAAGTATTGATTTTAAAATTTATTATTTACCAATGCAATATTAATTTTGAAATTATCAATTATCAATAACATATTTATTTTACAACTGATTTGTTAGAGGTAAGTTTTTAAAAACAGCCCAAATTTTCTACTAGTTGGAATACCTGGATTTGGGCTGAGTTGAAAGGTGTGATACAAACAGACACACAGACAAATCGCCAGAGAAGAGCTGATTCTTTCAGTAGACGTACCAGTATTTCGAAAGCATTCCTGATTCTATAAACGCTTCAAGAATAAACATATCACACGTTTCTATGTTCGCATTTCACTGAGCATCTTCTCGTGTTTGTGCGTCTGTGTGTGTGTGTGTCTATCTGGCTGTGCCTTTTGAAAACTGAGAAATTTTGTAAGCTTCGAAAAAAGAAAGCCTGATACGAAAGTATGATACGAGCCCTGCTTAAAAAGTGTAGCGACTGAAGTTATATCTACCAAGTTAGACTAGAGCTGTCCTCGTGGTGTAATGGTTAAAGCGATGGACTGCCGAATCGTAGTAAGCGAGTTCGAACTCCAGTCGCACTATTACGTTCACTTTCAAACAAATTCCCACGGAAAAGGTATGAAGCCTAGCATTTCTGTTGTTCTGGAAGGAGGGCTTTGGCATTAAATAACCCACGAAGGTTGATATGCCATTAAACAAAGATAGAAATCAATTATGAATGAAAATAAGATAGAAATAAATTATGAATGAAACATTACTATTTTTCAAGATAGTTTCTCTTGACTTATTCCCTGTGCAAGGGCACCTCTGCTGGTGTAATGGCTCGCAATCGAGAGAAGCAAACCTACACGAGTCTCATTGGGTGCCCCATTCTTTCGGCCTTGTGCCACATCAAAGCAAAGAGCTTCGTAAATTACTACTTATTCCATCGGCAGGATGTAGTGTAGGATACGCTGACAGCATCCTTACCAGAGAAGCAAGACCCACCACCGCCTTTGTTTGAAGGGGGCGGCGGCTTAGGTATGATACCAAGCTGCATCCGGTGGTAAAGCTCGAGCTCCTTAAAGAACTGTTTAGTTGCCATTACTTCCATGTCCACTCTGACTGGTAGTATTTGTTTGGGTCCCATATACGAGCCAGACAGATCTGTTCAAAAAATTCTTTGTATTAGGTAGGAATACTTGAAACCATATAACTGCGCATAAATCTTATTAAGAGTAGTGAATCGAAACTATAATTGGTTATTAGGGATTATTACTATTTACTTGAAACCATATAATTGTTTGCAAATCATTGGTGTTAGATAGGAATACTTGAAACCATATAACTGCGTGCATACAAATGTTTATTTTTACATAGGAATAATTCATTTAAACCATGTAATTCTGCATACATTATCATTATAGATACTTCTATGGATTCAAGTATCCCTCTTTGAAAATTATTTGTATTTGAAATGAATACTTGTAACCACTTGCCCAATCGGCTGGAGCTAGAGAATACACCAACTGCAACTCTGCAGAGGGGTAACACCCCAACAACGAATGTCCTGTATATGTCGCTAAACAATCTGATGGTGAGGTTCCAATAAGGCTGGAGTTTGGGGGAATGTGGAGTACCTCTTTATTGCAATCGCCCCAGAGTCCACTCTGACCCGGAGTGGTAGCACCTGATAGGGTCCTATCAATGGGTCAAATAGAATTAAACCGTAATTTCGAGAGTTTACTGTTTTTGCATTTAAACTGCGCGTTTAACCCTTTGCAGAGATGCAGTTGGTATATTCTACAGCCCCAGCTGACTGGGCAAAGAACTAAATTGTGTACTTATGCTAAACTGAATTGTTTAAAATAGAACTGTTTTGACATTTAAACTGCGTACTTATGCTAAACTAAATTATTTGAAATAAAACTACCTTTACATTTAACTCTCTGTATTGCCCAGTAATTCTGGGGGTTGGGGAATGCGGAGTACCCCTTTATTGCCATCACTCCCAGGTCCACTCTGGCCCAGAGTAGTAGCACTTGTTAAGGTCCTGTATATGGGTTAAATAGAACTAATCTGCGTACTTACGCTAAACTGAATTGTTTGAACCATATAATTCTGCATAAATGATCATTATAGATACTTGTATGGTTTCAAGTATTCCTCTTTGAAAATTATTTGTATTTGATGGGAATACTTGAAATCACTTGCCCAGTTGGCTGGGGCTAGAGAATACATCGACTGCACCTCTGCAGAGAGGTAACACCCCCACAACGAGTGTCCTGATATGACGCTAAACAATCTGATGATGAAGTTCCGGTGATGTTGGAGCTCTAGGGAATGCGGAACACCCTGTTTTTGTTACATTGTCATATGCAGTATCATGCAGGATGCATACTGACGCAATGAATAACAGACGCAGGAAGACTTCTTCATAAATATAGGTACCTCTCACTTTATTGCAAGGGTTCGAAAAGGGTTACTCTAGGTTTGCGTGTGAGAGGGAGATAGAGACCGAACATAACTGCAAAATTTTGACCCCCACTCTTTTGGTCGTCAACGTTGTGTCTTTCGCGTTCTCCAGGGCTGCTCAACCGGAGGCCCAGAGACCCACTCTGCTGGGTGATCTGCTACATCTTATCAGTAACTTCTCTGCACCCCAACTCAATCGGACCTCAAGGCCCCTTCGGCCTGATGTGGCTTTCCCTACCACAACTCGTCTATAACTCCGTCTCCAACTGTAACTGCAACTGCCACTTGACTTCTGTCTTGACTGAGTTATATAATAGTTCAACGCCCACTCGATCACCCACTCGATCTTTGGAATGGCATGATTGATCGTCATCCAGCGGAAATAACTGTCATGCAGTTCACAGGTCACTCTCTTCCGGTGCATCAGTCTATCAGTGTATCATGGGCTTTACCTTGTCCCATTTCATCAGCCAAATCCACCCACGCGATCTCTTTCGATTACTGGCCATTGGAATATGTCACTTCCTTCCGGTGTATTACTTTGTAATGGCATGTTTGCTCGGGCCAAAGGTCAAAATACAACACTTTGACATTTAACTGCGTGTGAAAAAAAAAACTATACTTATACTAAACTGAATTGTTTGAATTGGAATTGTTTATTTGTACAAAAATGGATTTGGCATTAAATAACCTACAAAGGTTGATATGCCATAAAACCCAAACAAGCTTGAAATAGCATAACTGTGTGCATACAAATAATTAGAGATATTTAAAAAAAAAAAAAAATTGTTGTATCGTGGTAAGGAAACGATACACAGTGAAAACAGTGTTAATTATTAATTAACCCAAGAGGTACAGTCCAACAAATATTATAAGTTTCGCGCTGTAGGTGTTATGTCCGAAGTTGGTCTTACTACTGACCGACGTCCTTCAGAACTGTCTCTCTGCTTCTGTCTTCTGTCTTCAGTCTCTATTTCTGCCTCTGTCCCCGGTTTAAGAGATGCGGCGTTTTTTATACTTCCGCGATACCGGAAGTCACGTGGTACGAGCCACTACACAACAAAAATGCTATGGAATAAAGTTTGGATTGTAATCAAGCATTTATACATAAATCAAATTTCAGTATTGAATAACCCATGAGAAATTGATGTGCCCTTAAAGTAAGTAAACCAAGCCATTAATCGAAAGCTCTTCTTTCAATATTTAAATCTGCATAAAATCGATTTTTTTATGTCTACCACTTCATCAAATTTTACCGTTGAGGTAATTTTTCAAAATAGAAAACCAGAAAATGTTTCACAGAACTCTACCAGGATAGTATGGAGGGTTCTGTACTTGCATAGTCCAATCTTTTGTAAAAGATTGCTAATCAGAAAGTATCGATAAATGGTAGTGACTTGTCTCGACGAAACGAAGTCGTCAAGATAGTTGTCTAGACGTGTAGATATCATAACTTTATGAAAAAAAATGGTTTGACTGTACAAACCTACCACTAAGGGCCTTGTGTCAGACATTGGCTATTTTTGAAGATTGTAAGTGTAACAGGATAAATGCATATTTTTGGTGTTAGATAGGAATACTTGAAACCATATTACTGTGTGCATATAAATATTCATTTTTACACAGGAATAGTTCTGCATAAATGATCATTATAGATACTTGTATGGTTTCAAGTATTCCTCTTTGAAAATTATTTGTATTAGATAGGAATACTTGAAACCACTTGCCCAGTTGGCTGGGGCTATAGAATACATCGACTGCACCTCTGCAGAGGGGTAACACCCCCACAACGGGTGTCCTGTATATGACGCTAAACAATCTGATGGTGAGGTTCCACTGATGTTGGAGCTTTGGGGAATGCGGAGCACCCCTTTATTGCTATCACTCCCAGGTCCACTCAAGCTCGGAGTGGTAATACCAGAAAGGGTTCTATTTATGGGTTGAATAGAAATGTTTGACATTAGAGAGAGCAAACAAATGACTTATGCTCAATTGAATTATTTGAAAAAGAACTGTTTAATCATTTAACTGTGTGTAAACAAATGACTGATGTGTGATTGAAGTTTTAGTGGTACATAGCAATACTTGGAACCATTTAACTGGCCTGGCGTGGTAGCACCTGATACGGTCTTGTCTATGGGTCAAATAGAAGTAAACTTTGGTTTAGGGGGACAAATTTACGTAAACTTATTGAATGGTTTAAAATATTTTTACAAATGTCCATTATTCAATCCAAGTATCTGCCAAACATCCCTTTTAGCCAAATGTGCATCCTTACTTACATTTTAATTTTTTAAAGGTTCAGATTCATCACTTTCTTTTATCATTTACTGTATTCGGACTATTGTCTTCAACTTTATTGTTATATTCACAACGTTTCCGCCTACGCGTCCTTCGGCCTTCGTCTAATATTTCTAGCTGGAGACGCAGCATAGCGGATATAGGCTTTTGCTTAATGAACTTTTTAGTGAAATCATCTGGCAGTCGCAGGTTCGATCCTAAGTACAAGTAAAAATAACAAAGATTTCTTGCTAAAACTTAGCATGAGTTCCCGGTTATGATTAAGAAAATTTGCGGAATCTATCCCCGTTGGTTAGATAAAGGGTTCGGTTCGAAAGTCAGTGTAGGCTCCCAAGTTCGACAGGAAACACACGAGGAAGGCCGAAAGACTCATCGGCCAAAGTGTTGTGAATATTGCAATAAAGATGAAGAAAATAGTCCGAATATTTTCAAGAATAAAATTTAGCTTCATCACAAAAAAATTAGACAAATAAAAAAATTTGGACAAATAAAAAAATCAAGACGAATAAAAAAATTTAGACAAATAAAAAAATTTGGACAAATAAAAAATCTAGACGAATAAAAAAATTAGACAAATAAAAAAAATTAGATAAATAAAAATATCTAGACAAATAAAAAGATTTAGATAAATAAAAAAAAATAGGCGAATAAAAAGTTTAGACGAATAAAAAATTTAGACAAATGAAAAAATTTAGAAGAATAAAAAAATCAAGGCGAATAAAAAATTCTAAACATATAAAAAAAATCTTGATAAATAAAAAAACTGAGACGAATAAAAAAATTTAGACAAATAAAAAAATCTTGATAAATAAAAAAACTGAGACGAATAAAAAAATTTAGACAAATAAAAAAATCTTGATAAATAAAAAAACTGAGACGAATAAAAAAATTTAGACAAATAAAAAAATCTTGATAAATAAAAAAACTGAGACGAATAAAAAAATTTAGACAAATAAAAAAATCTTGATAAATAAAAAAACTGAGACGAATAAAAAAATTTAGACAAATAAAAAAATCTTGATAAATAAAAAAACTGAGACGAATAAAAAAATTTAGACAAATAAAAAAATCTTGATAAATAAAAAAACTGAGACGAATAAAAAAATTTAGACAAATAAAAAAATCTTGATAAATAAAAAAACTGAGACGAATAAAAAAATTTAGACAAATAAAAAAATCTTGATAAATAAAAAAACTGAGACGAATAAAAAAATTTAGACAAATAAAAAAATCTGGTCAAATCAAGACTTTCTTGTCATGATCTTTAAAGAACATTGCATGCACTAATAAAATCTGTGGGCTTGTTGATGTCTGTTTTTTTTATTTTGCATGTTCCAATGTGTGTGTGTTTGTGTGTGCACGCGCGCGCACGGTAGTGTATGCTATTTTAGAGCTGTAAGTTTTTCTGTAGAAATGCATATAAGCTTTTGAAAGAGGAAGCCTGATACCGTCTCTTTCTTATTTTATTTATTTTTCTTAAACGTCTTAAACTTGAAACTGGAAAAAAGTTGAATGCAATCTTTACAACTCAGTATGTCGAGAGTTGGTATTATTGAGTGTAAATGTATGCACGCCACTCTGCCACTCACTCACGTGTGTATGTGAACAGGGCCTGGGTGGGGGTGTCGGCGGAAGCGTGGGAGATGTGCATAACCTGCCCTCCGCATACACCCACCCAATCCAAACCCAAGCTCTTCCTCCACCCGACTTCATACTCTAAACATTGACTGCATATTTAGTCACATCCGGTGCCGGAGTAACTTTTAACAAGAACTCCATTAGTTTGAAAATGGAAGTCGATTTTTTGTTGAAGATCTTCGAGTCTGCGCACACTCGTTAATGTACACACGTACTGCCCACGCATGCGCACGTACCCATATTCGACCTTAGGGACGTCATTGGAGTGTATTCAGCTCACAAATCCGTGTTCTTGTCTTCGGGTTACATGCAGCAAAAAAATGAATAAATAAATAAAAGGTAAGCCCGATCCCAGAAAATCCCTCTATGCAGCAGTATCTTCCTTATTACACTAAAACTTAAGTTATCGTAGAAAATCGGCATGAGGTCTAACCTTGTTTAACAATTCGGTTGATAAAGATATTTGGTTGGTAAATGGTTTTAAGGTACGTCAACTCATGCTGAGGTCAGTTTTTTATTTTTGCAATTTTCAAGTCACTACCGGCTCATTGGCCTAGTGGGCAGAGTGTTCGCTAATGGCCCGGATGACCTGGGTTCAATCCCAGGTCGCGTCATACCAAAGACTTTAAAAATGGTACTTAATACCTCCTTGTTTAACACTCAGCAATATAATGTACGTATCGAGGGTAAAGTGGAGCAATCAAGGGAAAAGAGTAGCACCCTAACCTACAGCTCAGTGTAGTAGCTATTGAAATGGGAGCCTTCTGGTCACCATTGACTACGGTCGCCAACTTTACTTACTTATAATTATTCAATAATTAAGAGCTGTTTGAGAGTGTTGTTGTGATTGGTCAAATCCAGACATCGGCTGTACTGAGTCTGCGGCTGATTTGTTTGGATCTTGCGTCGCCTGCTGAACATCTACAGCTGGGTCGGCCAGAAGCTATGCGTTATCGACTGCTACAGATAAGGCTTTAGTCGGTTTACGATGACCAGAAAGATACGTATATTTCTCGCTTATTTGTCTGTCTCCCTACTAAGACAGAGAGAGGCATAGGGCTGTTTTGTAGTAGGAGCCAGTCTGAGTCGAAGCTCAAATGCCTGGTGGTTAACAAAAATACTTTGGCCCTGTCGGCATTTCCCTAAAAAAAGAGGTGCAAAAGATGGCAGGCAATAAACCTAACCCTGCCTGAAACCAAGGGAGTGTCGGTTTCAGCCACCGGACACGAATGCTAGGTTTTCCCATACGCATGTCAAGCGGCTTATCGTTGTGACTAACAAGCCCAGATTGAACCATGACCCCAAGTGTGGTAGCGTCGTCAGTAACTGCTCAGTTGATATAGAAGGGGAGGACAGCGTATCGGATGGTCAACTACGAGCGTGAGTTGCGAAAATTCTGCGTTGTCGAATCAGGAAGTCTCTCTTTTAAATATGAGTAATAATGAAATATCTCTTTAATACTGACGAGAGGAGCTTACAAATTCAACCTGTTTTGTTCTGCAATTTGAGGCTATCTTCTAGATGATCTGTCGAATTAGATTATCTCGAAAATAGGGATCGTATTGGTCGCGGCAAAGTTCATTAGCCAGTTAGACGTTGACGTTATTGTTGATACTAGAGTTCGTCGTTTCTAATAGGGATGAAAAATTCCGTTAGCTGATGTCATATATGACTTTGCGTTTTTTTAACGGGGATTTTAAATTTGATTAGCCGGAGAGCTTCGACAGCTTAATCTAAAGGGATATATTTTGTGTGTAAAAAATCATTGTATGAGTTTGTAACTAAGTCGTAGGATAACAACATTCTAACGCTAATGTTACTTTGTCAGTGAAATGAAACAATCAGCGAGTGAGATATTTTTTGATGTAATAGAAGTAATAAATCTATGTAAAACATAACATATTCGTTCAATTCAAGATAATTAAACGATGTTGAAATTATTGCCCTTTTAAAGGAAAAAGACTGTAGATTTTCACTTAAAAATAAACCATAAAGTTAGTTGAGTCGATACAGAATAAATCCATACTTACTAAAGAAAATATTCATCGTTTCGCCTATTTTTACGATGGTTTGGTTTGGTTTGGTTTGGTTCTATGGCATATGAACTATTGTTGGTTATCTAACGCCAAATATTGTTTTTATATATATATTAAATATAAATGATTTGTAAGCAAATTTTGTAGACACACAGGTAAATGATGCAAAAGTTCTATTTCTAATAATTCAATTTAGCAAAAGACTTTCTTGCACAGTTTAAATGTCAAACAGTTCTATTTGAGCGAATAGATTGGACTCTATCAGTCGCTACCACTCTGGTCTAAAGTGGATCTGGGAGTGATGGCAATGGATCTTTCGTATTTCCAAAAGCTCCTGCATAAGTGGAACCTCACCATCCGATTGTTTAGTGTTATATCTTGGACAATTGTTGGGTGGGTCTTATCCTCCTGCAGTGATGCAGTCGGTGTATTCTACAGCCCCAGACGACTGGGCTGTTATACGATTGGGAAAAGCACGAAATTATATAAAGAACATTTATAATTCATCGATGATTCTAATTGGCTAAAATGTTTTTTTAACATTTCTTGGAGGGGAGAGATTTCTTAAATTAGTTTTCACCCTTTAAAATTTTGGCGGCATATCAAATTTTGTTGTCTGCGAAATATCTCAAGAAATCTTTAAATAAGCTGGAAATTGAGATATATCTTTTTTTTTTGGACGAAACTAACACGTTTTTTTTTTGTATGGAAATCTGTTGATTTCTCATATATAAATCAATCTCTTTTACCTTTTAGCTATTTCAGGAAGACTGGGTTCACCGGCTTTGGTTAAGTAACCAGTTTAGAAGAAAAACTCTGAATTTAAACGAGCTATAATTCGCTTTAAAAATTGACCTTGTTGAAACAAGGTCAATTTTTAAAGCGAATTATAGCGAATTATTTTTAAAGCGAATTATAGCGAATTTTTAAAGCGAATTATAGCGAATTATTTACCCTTACCCGTTGTGGAGAGGTTGGGTAAATGCATTCTCCAAAAGAAGAAGGTTTGGGAGTGTGGGTGCCTGCATGATAAGGGTCACGGCGAATGAGGAGCCAAGGCTATATTGGGCGTTACCTAAGCGTATGTACATGGTACCCTCATTAAACTGACAATGTGATGTATACTACAGCCGGATTGAGGTTTTTGAAAAATACCCACAAACACAGACCCCTGTGAACTTGGGCTGTAGAATACACCGACTGCATCTCTGTAGGGAGAGAAGACTACCACTCCAATAATAGTTCTGGATATGACACTAAACCACCTGATGAGGCCCCAGTTCTGGAGTTTGGGGGAATGAGGAGTACCCCTTCATTGCCATTACCCCCAGGTCCGTTCTAACCAGGAGTCCCATCTGTGGGTCAGATAAAAATATCTAAGGGTTTTCTATACTTGGAACCATTTAACTGAGTGCAAATAAATAGTTTTAAATAGAATCATTCGTGAAACCCTTTTTTATCATTTAGGGCTTTCTGACGATTGTCTTCATCATTATTGCTATATTCAGAACGTTTCGGTCGATATGTCCTCCGTCCTTCTTTAGATGTTTCTTGTCGAACTCGGAAACCTACACGGAACTTCGAACCACGACCTTTATTTAATCTATGGGGGGTCGCTTGCTCTGATTCCGTTAACCGGATGCAACTGTTAAATATTCATGTACTGTTACTCGCCTACTGTCAGGATTGAACTTGCAACCTCCAGATTGCCACTTAGAAGCTTAGGGAACCAACATTTATAACTGTTTAACTGTAAGTAAATAAATGATTGATATTAGATATAATTATCAGTTTGATAGAAATACTTGAGATCATTTAACAAATTATCTAAAAATAAAATTACCGACAACCGATTCATTTCTAAACCATGTGTACAAATATTAAATAACCACTAAGAGTTGATATGCCATTAAACTAAATGACCTAAATAACCAAATTTATTTTTTAACATAAATACTCAGTTGAAGTAATGATTTTCTGTGAAGGAACATTATTCTTCGTCTCTTGATAATATATAATTAATTTGGTAGGGCTTAGAATATGCGGGCTGTATCTCAAGCAGAGCGGTAGGACCCTCCAAAAAATCTGGGTGTCTTGGTTATGACAGGAAAATGAATTTGATGATGAAGTTCCAACTCAGGAAGAATCCCAACATTGTCATTACTTCCAGGCCCACTTTGACACGGAGTGGTAGCTATTGTTTGGCTCCCATATACTGAATCTGTTTGAAAATTCTTTGAATTCGATAAGACCAAGTTCAAAAGACTCCTTAGAAAGATCTACATAAGAAATGTAAATATGAACATACAATGAATGCGATTCCCTAACCTCTAGGCATAAAATAACCCTAGACGTGCTGACATGCCATTAAAATCAACCAATCAATTAAAAAACTTTTATTAACCTATCAAATCTGATCTTCCCATACTTGTGGTGATACCTCGAAAAATATGTACTGCACAGATCAGATCAGATTAGATCAGATAACAAATGCAGTCCAGACTGGTGATCATTCCATCTTATCGTCTGGATATGCCAAGGCTCAAGGTAGGCATAGTAAAAGAAGCAGAGTGACATTACTACTCCAGGCAAAAATTATGGAATAAGCATTTTGTTTTCTACACTTTGCCTGCCAAAATTAGGGTGCCCCTTAACTGCCTTGACACTTTTATGCTTGTAAATGGACTGGAATTTCCCGTAATTTATGAGGTTTTTGATGTGCCAGGTCGAGTCATGATATTTAGAGGAACATAGTTTTTATGGTAGTGCCCATCATCTCTCCAAGTAAAATACGACAGATTGTACAAAGTTATATGGTACCATTAGAAAGGAAAGACCCCTCTTCCAATCTTTAAAAAAAAAACCCACACTGGATTGCCTTTAACGGTGATACCATTAACTATTGAGTTATAGTAAAGTTGGCGACATTAGTTGAGGGTGACCCGAAGGCTCCCTTTTCAAAAGCTACCACACTGAGGTGTAGGGGGGGGCACTACTCCATTTCCTTAATTGCTTGACTTTACCCTTGACCCTTACCTTATAATGCAGAGTGTTAAGCAAGGCAGTACCAAGTACCATTTTTAAGTCTTGATTATGACTCAACCTGGGATTGAACCCCAGTCTCCCAGACCATTGGCGAACACTCTACTCAGAAGACCAATGGCCCGAGTAATGTAAAGTTGACGACCGTAGTCAAGGATGACCCGAAGGCCTCCCTTTTCAATAGCTACTACACCTCGGTGTAGAGGTATCATCATCATCATGTCACGCCACCAGCGCGGATCTCCCAAATCCTCTCTCGCCACCCTTCTCTGTTGTCCATCGCTCCCGGTAGGTCTTCAAGGCTACATCCTGTATCGACACAGAGCTGTTGTATGTGGGTTCTAGCTGGTCGTTCTGCCTTTGTTCGCCCATGTGAAGATGTCCACAGGATTACATCAATTATAAGTTCGTCCCTACTTCTCTATCAATGTGTCCTGCATGTCTGGTTTGTCTAATTTTGATAGTTTTCGGGATAGGTGGAAAGTGGCCGTACAGCGACATCTTTGTTGGGTGCTGCCTCCAGGACTTGTTCAATGTTGCTCGCAGAATTCTTGTGTAGTTGCCGTCAAGCTTTTTCCCTATACGTTTAGTTAGTGTCTATGTACTGCATCCATAGAGCAGTATCGACACGCTACAAAGTTATAGTATTTGAGGATGTTCAAGTTGTTTTTTTTTTATTTAGCAGTAAATAAACTAATAACAATTAGGATGCAAAACATTTATATTTTATAGCAGAACATTCTGGCTTCAACAAATATTCCTTAAACGAACTAGATTAAATCATTTAAATCAATGTTCTTCTTTTCAACCCATGGAATAATGGAATAACCCAACATTGAGGAAAAAATAATGTAATGATCTTGTAATTTGCCTTCGTAAATTAAATACCCGCAGACACCAAGATATGATAGATGAACCAATTAATCATATAGTAAGCGGATGCAGCAAACTAACACAAAAGTAGTAAAAGATAAGGCATGACTGGGTAGGAAAGGTGATCCACTGAGAATCGTGCAATAGATTAAAATTGGACCATATTACCTTATGGAATATGCACAAACCAGAATCCGTCCTTGAGAATTCTAGATAGATAGATTGTGAATAGACTGAGTTAGATTTGGAAAAGTTAGACGCAAAATGGCTTGCTCAAAGAAGAAAAATGATAGAAAAGTCATTTCCGAGTTAATTGGTTTTAAAGGGGTTGAGAAATATCTGGCGAAACGCTAGAAATATGGGCTATTTTTTGTTAATTTATTGATTGGTTGGTTGTTTTTAATGGCATATCAACCTTTGTAGGTTATTTAACGCCATCAGTTCTTTTTCAAACAATTCATTTTAGCATGAGTACACAGTTTTATTGTCAAAAAGATTTCTATTTCAAGCTATTCAGTTTATTCAAACGGTTCTAATTCAGCTAATTCAATTTAGTATAAGTACAGATTTTGTTTACACACAGTCAAATGTCAAAATAGTTCTATGTTAAACAAATCAGTTTTGTGTAAATACAGCTTCAATGTCAAAAAACAGTTCCATTTCAAATAATTCAGTTTAGCATAACCACGCAGTTTAAATGTAAGTATGGGTTAATTGTCAAAAGATTTCTATTTTAAACAGTTCAGTTTAGTATAAGTATGCTGTTAGTTCTATTTAACCCATAGATAGGTCCCTATCAGGTGCTAATACGCTGGACCAGAGTGGACCTGGAAGCAATGGCAATGAAGGGGTGCTCCGTATTCCCCAAGCCCCAGTATTACTGGAACTTTACCATCAGATCGTTTAGTGTCATATTCAGGACACTCATAGGGGGGTCTTACCCCTTTGCAGAGGCGCAGTCAGTGTATTCTATAGCCCCAGCCGACTGGGCAACAAATTTATTGAGAAAAGTTACCTTACGAATTAAGCTGTAAGGCCATCTTTCGAAACTAAGACAGTTATATGTCTAAGGTTCGTAAATATATGAATGAAATCTTAAAATATTGAATTCTAAATAATCGTAAGGAAAATAAAATAAAATCAAAGTAAGCGAGTTCGAACCCCAGTCGAGGAATTATGTTCATTTTCGGAAAGGCATGAACCACCTTATCCTCCCCCAACCATGGATTAAATAGTATCACTGTTTCTCTTCGACAAGAATGACTTCGGCATTAAATAAACCGCAAAAATTGACATACCATTAAACAAAGAAACCAAACGAGGAGGTTTAGTTTGGTTTGGTTTAGTTTTATGGCATATCCACAATTGTAGTTTATTTAATGCCCAAACCATTTTTATACATAAAAACAATTCTATTTCAAGCAATTCAGATTAGATTAAGTAGGCAGTTTTAATTTCAAAAACAGTTCTATTTCAAACGATTCAGTTTAGCATAAGCACACGGGTTAGTTCTATTTGACCCATAGATAGGAGCCTATCAGGTGCTACCACTCCGGGCCAGAGTCCATCTGGTAGCGATAGGAATGAAAAGGTACTCCGCATCCCCCAAAGCTCCAGCATTAATGGAGCCACACCATCAGGACACTCGTTGGGATGAGTCTTATCCTTCTGCAGAGATGCAGTCGGTGTATTTTACAAACCGAGCTGACTGGGCTGAGAGGGTCTTGAGTCACATCTAAGACACTCCTTGGGGTATAGTCTTGTCCCTCTGCAGAAAAGCAATCGGAGAATTTTATAGCCTCAGCAAACTGGACTACAAACTTAGAAGGATAATTCGTCAATCTCTATTAGCACCTTCTTCATTTTGTAATATATTTTTTTGATTTTCCTGGTCATACACGTTATAGAAGACATTATTTTGTATTGTCACACAGGTTAAAGAAAACATTATTTTATATGGTCATACAGGTCATAGAAGACATTATTTTATATGGTTATACAGGTTATAGAGGACATTATTTTATTTTGTTATACTGGTTATAGAAGACATTATTTTATATTGTTATACAGGGTATAGAAGACATTATTTTATATTGTTATACAGGTTATAGAAGACATCATTTTATATGGTCATACAGGTTATAGAAGATATTTTTTGTATTGTCATACAGGTTAAAGAAGACATTATTTTATATTGTTATACAGGTTATAGAAATTATTTTATGGTCACCGAATATCGTATTAATAGTCAAAGTATTTTCAACTGGCTCCATTTTGAAGAGAGTGTATTGAAAACATCAAAATATCAAATTAGAAAGACATTTTAAAATAGCAGCATGAATAAATAATTAAGATAAAAACCCAAACTTTGATTAAGATAAAAAAGAGTTTGACTTATAGTAAATTAAAGCTTCATGTTATAAGCGTACGTCTAAATACTTGTTTTTAGTGAGCCACAGGAGTGCCTTCCGCCTTAAGAATTGCAGGTCATATCTGTGACTGGAGCACAATCGACCAACCTCAACTCTTTGAGTGACGTCTTTTGATGCGATAAAAAAAAAACAGCCATTATAATTACTATGACTTTTTGACTGGGATCTCCGTGCTATCAGTACCAGCGGGTGGTATATATATATATATATATATATATATATATATATATATATATATATATAGATATATATTCTGTAAGTTATCAGCTGGAGTTTGATCGGGACCTCAATGAGGATCAGAATTTATTGAATCCTCAGCACTTGAATAAAAATCATTTTCATCTTATTTGTTATTAGCTTATTTACGCGAAACAAAAAAAAACCAAAAAAAAAACCGAGGTGTACATCCTCTATATCGGCTAATTCTATAATTTTTGTCTAATGTAGTAATCTAAAACTTAGTCCGTAATTATGCCTTCCTTGAGCTTTTGTAGCCCAGTTGGCTGAGACTGTAGAAATCACCGACTACATTTCATTTCTGAAGAGAAGTAAGACACCTCTCCCACAACGAGTGTCCTGGATATGACACAAAAATCTGATGTTTAGGCTCTAGTCCGGGAGCTTTGGGGAATGTGGAGTACTCCTGCACTGCCTTTGCTCCCAGGCCCGCTCTGACCGAGAGGGTTGGTACTTGATAGGGTCCTATCTATGGATCAAATAGAACTGTTTGATATTTAAACCGTGTGCAAATAAATGACTTGTGTTGAATTGAATTGTTAGAAATAGAATTCTTTGTCCATTAACGATGGCTAAACAAATGACTGTATAATTTGATACTTGGATTCATTTAACTATGTGCATACAAATGAGTAATATAGAATAGAATTATTAGAGCGAAATAGTAATACTAGAATTATTACAGCGAAATAGTAATACTAGAATTATCAGTGCGAAATGGTAATACTAGAATTATTAGTGCGAAATAGCAATACTTAAAACTCTTTAATTATGAGCCTAAATTGAATAATTGGTATTACATAGGAATACTCGGAACCATTTGACTGTGAGCAAATAAATGAATAGTGATGAAATAGAATAATTAGTGTTAAATAGCAATACTAGTAACCACTTCATTGTCCGCAAACGAATGTTTTACATTGAATAGAATTATTAGTGATGGACCCCCACATATGACCGAGCAAAAGCAGGACGACCAGCTAGAACATACATACAGGAGCTATGTGAGGATACGGGATGTAGCCCTGCCTGAGGTGATGAACGATAGGGAAAAGTGGCGAGAGAGGGTCAGGGATATTCGTGCTAGTGGCACGACATGATGATGATGATGATGATGATGATGATGATGAGTAATAATTGAAACCATTTAACTGTGTGTAAAATAAATGACCTCAGGTTCATTTTAAAATGTTATAAACCATATGTGTTTACAATTCATATATATTCAATATATATGTATAAATAGGATTTGGCATTAAATAGCCTCCAAGGGTTGATATGCCATAAAACCAAACCAAAACAAAATTGAGACTCATATTCAAAACTCACTTTCTACAGTAAATTAGATTTTTTGATTTTTAAATTCTATATACATTTCAACGTAAAACTCCAAATTTAATTATAATTTAGGGAAGTACAACATTTCTTAATAACCTTACGTAAGGATTACAGTAATACTTATCTTAAATTAAATTCAAAATTTAGAATTAAAATTTATATTCGTACCTATTAATTCAGTTACCCTGCCATTGAAAAGCACGTACACATCACATGGTATCTTCCCATTTTTTATTTTATTCATTACACCTCAAATCTCAAATTAATCTTATTTTTGTTTAATTAAACATTATCGATGATATTTGTCTATAGTTTAAATTTATTCCAATGCCTACACCTAGCTTTTAATTCACATGGCTGATTTAATAGTTTTTCAGGGTCTTGGTATATCATTATTTGTACTTTTTCTTCTAGGCACAGATTACATCTACTAGCCAAGCATTTTGGAGCATTCGACTTTTTCAATATGAATGTCAGGGGTCAAACCTTTATTTTTCAAACTCCAATATTATTTAGATAGGGCTGTTTTGTGTTTCAAAATTTCATGGGAGAAAGAAAAAATATGATTATAGTATCTAAACTTCCATTTCGTCGTAGAAATACCTATATATGTTTTTCTATCATTAACATTTTCTTTTGGGTAAATGATTTCTTGGTATACTACATTATCTAAATTACATAATCCATTCATGGGACAATTCTTTATATATATATATATATATATATATATATATATTTTGTTGGCGACCGTAGTCGAGAGCAACCCGTCGGCTCCCTTTTCAAAAGCTACGACACCAAGGTGTAGAGGAGAGCGCTACTCCTTTCCCTGGATTGCTTCACTTTACCCTTGATACGTACCTTATAAGGCTGAGTGTTAAGCAAGGCGGCATCAAGTACCAATTTTTGAGTCTTTGGTATGATTCGACCTGGGATTGAACCCCAGTTTTCCGGGCCATTGGCGAAGACAACCAAACAATAACAATCATTAGAAAACAATTATAGTTTCAAGTAATACAAATAATTCATAAAGCCCTGTCGACTGGGGTGGGGGCTGCAGAATACACCAACTGTATCTCTGCAGAGTGTCCTGGATATGACAGCCCAGTCGACTGCATCTCAGAAGAGGGGTAAGACCCCCAACACCAACGAGTGTCCTGCATATGACACAAAACAATCTGATGTTGTAGCCCCAGTAATGCTGGAGCTTTGTGGAACGCAGAGTACTGTTTCCTTACCATTGCTCCAAGGACCTCTGACCCGGAGTGATAACACATGACAGAGTCCTATCTATGGGTCAAATAGAACTGTTTGACATTTAAACTGATTACAAACAAATGATTTATGCTAAATTGAATTGTTAGAAATAGAACTGTTTTATAATTAACTACATAATGTGTTTACTAATCATAAATTTGATATTTATGTCAAAACAGGATTTAGAATTAAATACCATACAAGGTTTGATATGCCATAAAACCAAACAAACCAAGCAATTATAATCCTGAGTATAAATTGTTTTGTCTAATCGGCTTAGGCTGTAAAATACATCGACTGCTTCTCTGCAGAGGGGTAAGACCCTCCTAACGAGTGTCCTGGATATGACACTAAACGATGTGATGGTGAGGTTCCAGTAATGCTGGAGTTTTGGGGAATGCGGACTACACCTTCATTGCCATTGCTCCTAGGTCCACTCAGGTCCGGAGTGGTAGCACCTGATAAGGGTCCTATTTATGGGATAAATAGAACTAACAGCATACTTATGCTAAACTGAACTGTTTGACTAAACTGAATAGCTTGAAATAGAAATGTTTTTGACAATTAAACAGTACTTACATTTAAACCGGGTGTTTATGCTAAACTGAAACCGTACTTACATTTAAACTGCGTGATTATGCTAAACTGAATTATTTCAAATAGAACTGGGTTTTTTTTACATTGAAACTATATTTACACAAAACTGAAGTGTTTAACAAAAAACTGTTTTGACATTTAACTGTGTAAACAAAATCTGTACATATACTAAACTGAATTAGCTGAATTAGAACTGCTTGATTAAACTGAATAGCTTAAAATAGAAATGTTTTTGACAATTAAACTGTACTTACATTTAAACTGCGTGCTTATGCTAAACTGAATTTTTTGAAATTGGACCGTTTTTGACATCAAAACTGTACTTATACTAAACTGAATTGTTATATATAGAACTGTTTTGACATTTTACTGTGTAAATAAAATCTGTACTTACGCTAAACTGAATTAGCTGAATTAGAAATGCTTGAATAAACTGAATTGTTTGAAATAGAAACGTTTTTGACGATTAAACTGTGTACTCATGCTAAACTGAATCGTTTGAAATAGAACTGATTATTTACATAAAAATGGATTTGGCGTTAAATAACTTACAAAGGTTGATATGCCATAAAACCCAACTAAACCATCAACTATAAATTGTTTCTTCAAGTAACAGTTCTTTATACAAATAATTCACACGCTGTTATGTTTTATCGAGTATTAAAGAATGTTAAAACTATAGGCAGTTATATTTAAAATCAAATATTTTTCGAAATGAAAAAAATGTGGGCATTAAATAACTGATAAGGAGTTGATATGGCGTTAAACAAATAGATTAAACCAAAAAAGTTATGATTATAATCCAACATTTACAAATGAATGAGATTTTGACATAAAATTACACATTAGGAAAGGAATTTGTTAATACTACTGCTAGAGGCAGGGACGAGCTCATAAGTGATGTACTCTGATGGACCCCCACATATGGCCGGGCAAAAGCAGGACAACCAGCACGAACATGCATTCAGCAACTATGTGAGGATACGGGATGTACCCCTGAAGACCTGCCAGAGGGAAAGGTGACGAGAGAGGATCAGGGATATCCGTGCTACCAGCACGACATGATGATGATGATAATGACTTGTGTGTAAAACATGATACTGACAAATCGGAAACAAAGGTATTGGATGGCTTCATAGGTCTTTTTTTTTTTTTACTTCTGTCCGAGCATTGCAATAAAAAAAGCCCAACTAGGATTAAGAAGCATAATGATCGTCAAAAATAGTCATTGTAGTATTTAATGAAGTCTCATTAGTCCGGATATATCAGTTCCCATGGACTTTAAACGGGACAGCTTCTTTTTATCATTTATTTATTTTTCTATTTTCAACATCTTTGTTTTTTATCTGCTTATGGCTTCTAGAGTTTCGGGAACTGTTTAATGTCTCTTTTTAATTGGGCAATCCCCGTATACATACGGTCTGACCTTTTCGCATTAGAGTTCATCAATTTCACATCCATCCCCGAAGGCCTTGTTCGTCTCTTAAATTGGAAGGGCCTTTTTTTCTTTAAATAGATCTGAACCTTTACTGTGACCTGTCTTTCTCTTCCTTCTTTTACTCTTCTTCAGGAAGATTATAATGTTCATCAAATGTTATTATCAGTGGGTACAATAAAAAAGATGAGGGCGGCTTTGAAACGAAACGAAAATTGAACAATGGCAGTTGACGAGTTAAATGGTACAAAAGAAGAAGTTGAAAAAACAATTTAAGTGAAGCTATTGTGGCCAGTCACTTTTCAACCAATAGCTAATTGCTCAGTATAAGTTTGAATTGATATATATATATATATATATATATATATATATATATATATATATATATATATATATATATACAAATTAAGGATAAAAAAAACTTATATCGAAATTTCCTCCACGAAATAGAAAATTAGATACACCAGTCATAAATTTTCTTTCTCCCATGAACATCTGAAACACCTAACAGCCCTATCTAAGCATTTTGGAGTTTGAAAAATAAAGGTTTAACCCCTGAGATTCAATGGTCCATATTGAAAAAGTCAAATACTCTAAAATGTTTTGATAGTAGATGTAATCTATGCCTAGAGGAAAAAATACAAATAATGATATACCCAGACCCTGAAAAATTATTAAATCAGAGATATGAATTAATAGCTAGATGTAGACATAGGAATAAATTTAAACAATAGACAAATTATCATAGATAATGCTTAAATAAAAAAAACATAGGATTAAATTGAGATTTAAGGTAAATGAATAAAAATAAAATAAAATGAAAAAAATGAGAAGAAACCATGTGATGTATATTTACTCTTCAATGAAGGGTAATTTTTAATTTCAAATTAATTAATTTTTAATTTCAAATTTTTAATTTCAAATTTTATTTTCCTGCCTATTAAAGGCAGGAAAATAAAATTTGAAATTAAAAATTTTAATTTTAAATTTTGAATTTAATTTAGTATAAGTATTACCGTATTCTTACGTAAAGTTATTAAAGAAAGTTATATTTATCTAAATTAGTATTAAATTTTATTAAATTTATTAAATAAAAAAAAAATGATTTACTATAATTCCAACTGGCAATAGATTAAAAAAAACGGAAGTGGGCTAAATGAGGAGAAAACTTCATACCCCTCTTCTATCCCCTCCCACCCTTCTTCCTGTGTCTATTATAAATTATTTTATCCATTAGATCTGAAGAAGTCCTGTTAGTTTTTTTTTTGTTGGTGTTTTTGATATTTATATCAAAACCCATTACAGGATGGAAATAAATTTATAATCCTAATGTGACCGGTTTTTGTTATATATATATATATTGTCATCCACAGAATAACTGTTATGTTGTATTACAACTCATCAGTGTAGCTGGGCATGTGAGAAGCTTCAAGCTGGGATCGAAACCCAGAATCTTACCGCACAGCTCTTGGCATCATCATCATCATCATCTCGTGCCGCTAGCACGGATATCCCTGACCCTCCCTCGCCACTTCATCGCTTCTGGCAGGTCTTCAGGGCTACATCCCGTATCCTAACATAGCTGCTGTATGTATGTTCGAACTGGTCGTCCTGCTTTTGCTTGGCCATATGTGGGGGTCAAAAGTGTGTTTTCTTAGAAGATCTGGTGTGTTTTGCCTCCGGGATGTCACGCAAGAGCATCCAGCAGAAGTCTCCCATCATGCCGGGGTTCCATTTGCCTTAATAGTTGCTCTCCATCTTCGTAATGTCTTGGTGGAATCTTTCTCCATGCTCATCACTCACTGCTCCAAGGTTTGGCGGGAAGAAGTTGAGGTGGGAATCGAGAAAATGAATCTTGAGTGACATTCGGCACCCCATATCCTCGTAAGACTTTAGCAACTTCTCAATACAGGCTTGGTAATCTGGTACGCGTGTGTTACCAAGGAAGCCACTAGAGACTGACTTGAATGCTTCCCATGCTCTCAGTTCCTTTAAGTTAAGAAGCTCAAAATCAATATTCTTCAGCACTTCTTGTATCTGAGGTCCGACAAAGATGCCCTCTTTGAGCTTAGCAGCACTAATACCTGGGAACACAGTAGACAAGTGTTGGAAGACAGCACCATTTTTGTGCAACGCCTTCACGAAACTCTTCATCAAACCAAGCTTAATGTGAAGAGGAGGAAAAAGCACCTTATTCATGTCCACCAGAGGATTCTCCTTGAGACTGTGTTCGCCAGGAACAAAAGTACTTCTAGACCCCCAGTCTTTCTGCTTGTAATGCTGGGATACAGCTCGACTATCCCTGAGACAGAGAAAACAACAGTACTTTGTGAAGCCCGCTTGCATGCCCATAAGAAGAGTAATGACCTTGAGGTCCCCACACAGACTCCATTGGTACTCTCTGTACTTAATACCTTCTAAAAGAAGCTCCATATTGTCATAGGACTCCTTTAGATGGACAGAGTGTGCAATGGGAATGCTGGGATATTTATTCCCGTTGTGCAGAACACCCTTGAGACTTCACTTGGAAGAGTCTATGAAAATACGCCAGTCTGAAGGATTATGTGACAAACAAAGGGACATAAACAAGTCATGTATGTTTGTGCAATAGCACAACTTGTTTTCCGTGTCGAAAAAAGATGCAAGGTCTTTGTTCCGATTCCTGAAACTGGTGATCCTTACATCTTCCTGGGCTACGTTCCACTGTTTAAGCCGAGAAGCCAAAAGCTCTGACTGCTGTTTTGACAGATACAAATCACGAGCAAGATCATTCAGGTCTTCTTGCGTGATCCAGTGTGGCTCATTGCCACTTGTTCTTGAATATGTAGACTCAATATCTTCCAAAGATATTGACTCGGCAGAATCCTCCCTTGAAGGCATTTCTTCATCTGATGAGGAAAGAAGATCCTTATTTACTGGAGGTGTGGGTATAGGAAGATCATCTGAATGAGGAACGGGTCTCATAGCAGATCGAAGGTTGGGATATTTTATCTTTTTCCAAGAAGATGCATTGAAATCAGTTATATTAGTTAAACAAAAATAACAATCATCTGCGTGGTTGCCACATGGTTTCCAAACCACCGGGACTGCAAAGTTGAAAGCCGCTTTCTTGCCATTAAACCATGCGGTTAGTCGATTGTAGCAGGGTTTACAACGGAGGTGCCCGTGGTATAATGGTTATCGTAGCAGGAATTGGACACGGCGACACGAGTTCAAATCCTGGACTGATTGCATTTCACATAGCACTAACACCCTTGGGAAAGGTATGAATCCAATTATTCTCCCTCCAGCTATGGGTAAAATAGTAGGGTAGACTAGGTTCTTCAGCCGTGAGGTAACTAGTCTAAGAGAAGGAAAACTCTGAACTCAAACCTGTTAAACTCCGCTTAAAAATTGACCTTGTGTCATATCCTGCCCGAGCGGAGGGGTTGGTAAATATGATTACAACAGATGTGTGGAGCCCAAGACCTGTCCTGATCACCAATTTCACTGTCAAAATAGTGAAAGTAGGCGGTTCTGTGGAGGGAAGTGGTGGTTCGACGCTGTGCAACTGTTATGAAGTCCCCACCCACGAGGCAGAAAGAATAGGCCTTGTTGAGGCATCCTCGACATTTTGACGTGCTTGAAGCCATTGGAGAATCTGAAAATATAACGAAGTAAAACTAAATGTGCATTTGAAAATGTAATACTAATATTTAGTAACCCAAAAGATGTGTAACACGATAGTTGAGGGACACCAACCTCCTGCGCCGCCTGCAAGACAACCTCTTCCAATGACTGCCAGAGTGTGGATTGAGACCTGCTGGATTAAATGGAAAAATCCGTCTTGATATATAACTATATATATATATATATATAATGTAATGCTATCACTTACATTTAGTGCATAATAACTAAAAAATAAGCCATAAGTCTCACAATATTAGAATTAACCCTGAATTCATATACGCCTTTATGTACCGTATATGCACAAAACGCACACTATGCATATCTAAAAAACTAGAGGTGATGAGTAAAAACGGATTTCAAATTTGAATTCAGCACCCTTAAATTAGGTAAAAACGGGTATTTTTGTGCTTGCCTCAATTTCTTTGTAAACTAGTGTTATTAAAGTTAAACATCCCGCGATTTTTGCTTGCACAGTTTTGTATGATTTTGTCTCTAAATAAATGACACAAAATATTTTTCCTCTCCAGTTCAAGTTATTGAGATCAGGGATTAATTGTTGTTATAATATACTGTATTCAAATCTAAAACATGAAAGAATACAACATTATTACTAGTAGAGTTATTAGCAGTCATGTGGGTCCCATGTACATTGTGACACCCAATACAAAGAATAAACTGAACATTCTTGGTGGGGCTTGGAATACGTTGACGGTATCCCTTATAGAGAAATCCTCATCACGTCGTGGATATCCCTGGCCCTCTCCAACCACCTATACCTATCGTCCATCGCTCCCGGAAAGTATTTAAGGCTATATCATGTATTGGCACAGAGATGCTTGTATATAGGTTCTAGCTGGTCGTCCTATATTTGCTCGTCCATATGAGTTCGTTATTACTTCACCAGCAGTGTCCCTCATATCTGGTTCGTCTAACTTGAATGGTTTTCGTGATAGGTGGTAAGTGGCCATACAGCTGCTGTTTTGTGGGGCGTTGTCGCCAGGACTTGTTCAATATTTATCGCAGCATTTTTGAGTAGCTTTTATCTTCATACGTTTAGTTAGCATCCATGTAGTGCATCCGTATAACAGTATCGACTCAACCACTACATGAAAAAAACTGCGTTTTATTTTATCAGCCCCGTCTGACTTTCATATGACTGATAGCCTATCGATAGCTGTCCATGCCTTTGCTAGTCGTGTGTTTCTGTGTATGAGACTAAAGTACATCTGACAAAAAAGTTCCTGCTTAAGAGATTTGGGGAGTAAAGAGTATCCCTCTGCAGGTATTAATTCAACATCCAATCGGATACGGTGTGGTTGTACCCGTTATTTTGAGTAGTTCGATGTGTATTTCCACTTTGGGACCTTCTTCGAGTCCTTCTAGTTCTCTTGTCATATCGTTTATCCATTCAGCCTTTTCGTTATGCTTTTTTCGGTTACCATATTTTCGTCCAAAATCGTTCGGTTTCTTTGGCGTCTGGTTGTTGGTATGTTTTTGTGTCATGCTCTCCCAGTTGTTGATAGAATTTTCTTTCGTTGTTTTGGAATGTCCTGTTTTGTCTGTATTGTCTTACCCTTTGTCGATATCTCTTTAATCTCTCTTCTTTCGCCAGAACTTTCTGGTTTATTTCCTCAAGTTGTACTGTTATCTTTTTCTCGTGTTGTCTTTTCCATTCTGTTCCCACATATTCCAGGATCTTTCTGCTTTACCATTTTGGACTGTTTTCGTAGATTTTTTTATCTGGGTTTCCAGTCAAATTCCCCATCATGGTTTGGACTGTTTCTTCGTGCTTTTTTTTTTTGTATTCATTTTCAAGAGTTGGCAGTTCATTTCTGATATGTTGTTTTTGGTTGGCGCCACTTGATGTGTTTGAAATTGTATTGTCTTGCGTCTGTGTTTTCTGGTGTATTTCTAGTATTTCAAGGTCAGAAAACCATCCCTTTTTTATTATTATTCTAACTTGTAGTCTAAAAACTAGCACATTCTTACCAGATCTCTATCATTCTTTTCCTATATCCTCTTTGTGAAAGGTTGCTCCTAAAATAATAGTGTAGTGCAAGTTGATTGTCTTCCCTTGCGTTTTGGTTTCTGATCGTTGTGGTTGCTAATGTCGTCATTCATGCACCTGAAAAGAGAGCAGCCAACATTCGCAGGATGACGACTAGGTCTCCCATGTTGGCTATCAGGCGAGCACCTGCCGATCATGACACCCAAGCCTGTTGCCTGGCTTCCACGTTTTGTAATATTGAGATTGGACATTTTTATCATGGGTGGTATATTGTGGCTATACCAGACTCAGGGGTTGTTTTTGATCTCCGCACCTGACACAGATGTGACCGAGAACAGTCATATTGACTGTTCATAAACAGCGGGTCACAGGAAAAAAATTAACCAGGAAGTATATTTAAACCTAAGTTTTGATTTAGTTAAAGTCCGTTGTCCTGCTAATTTTTTTTTTACTTCCCAAGCTAGAAAGTGGACTGCTTAAAAGATTTTCCTTGTCAGCTTAATGGTAATATCTTATACTCAAACTAGTACTAAATGTGAAGCTGATATTCTCTTCCATGAGATTTCTGATGATTTTCCGGCGAAATATCAGGCTAAACGTCTATCAATTGAGAAAGTCGTTGGGCAATATAGAGGGTAAGGAGTTAAATTTAAACAATTCTTCAGTTAGCTCGAGATAATAGGACCTGGTAAGAACATTTAGCCGATTAGTGACACTCTTCAGTTAAAATATAACAATAATTCACCAAAAGATTTTACAAGTCACCGAAAATCAAATGTTTTTTTTTTTAAAGAGCAATTTATACTAACCTTTTACCCAACGAGGGTTTCTGAAGAATTATTGTTTAGTCTGTGTACACCTTCAAATATTTAGTTACTTAGTAAAAGTTGGGGGGTTCTTTTATATCTATCCTAAGAATTACATGACACCTGATTCTAGAAGATTCCAGTCGAAATTTGTTTTTGCGTTTGTTTGTTTTTTTTTGTTTCCATTTAATGGATTATCATTTTTTTGTTTCTATTAAATGGTATATCATTATTTTTTGTTGCCATTAAATGGAATACTCTTATTATTATTATTATTATTATTATTATTATTATTATTATTATTATTATTAATATTCCTTGCAAATTTTCACTTCAGCGTTTGGGAGTGGTCTTTCATAGAAGTCTAAGTAACAGCAAGTCACCCCAGGTTTCCAGGACTTTTCTGAGTATTCTAGTTGATCTCAACGCTGCTGTGGTCTGATTTCTAATGATTCTTCTTCTGATTTCCAATTCCTTTTGTTTGTGTTCCAAGCTTAAGATTTTTGGTAACAATTTCATACACACCAATTACAGGCAAATTCCAGTCCAATTTAAAAGTCAGTGATAATTTTGACGGGTAAGCGCCACGATGATAGTCATTTTTAATCACCCACATTCTCAATATAACAGAGGTTACTATAAAATACTAATAACAATTATTTCTAAATTGAAGCATCAGTATAATCACACAATAAACCAGAGCCCAACGACATGACTGATCGTCTAGTTATAATATGGATACAGAGGTATATGAAAACCTACTTTTGTCATTCTCATCGATGGGGATTGCTCTAACATTACTGTTTTTTGTTATCAATATCATCCTTATCAATGTGCCCAGCCGACTCTGATGGTATTTTGGTGTGACGCCTGACGATTGCCCGGATGTCGCCACATTTTTAACTGCCTCAAGCAAATCTTGAAATGATAACTAACACATAACATATCAAAATTGTACACATAAAGAGTTGACTGAGTACATCGGCCAACAATTGTGACACAGTTTATTTTCCAAAAGAGTCGACCGTCCAATCGGCTTTCAAGACACATCCGGTGCCTACCTCAGCACTTCTTGCCTGTCTTTCATTTCTTCTTCTTCTTCTTCTTCTTCTTCTTCTTCTTCTTCTTCTTCTTCTTCTTCTTCTTCTTCTTCTTCTTCTTCTTCTTCTTCTACGTATTTCGTTTATTTATGAACTGAATTAGGCGAAGGTATGATTTATAGAGACTTTTTCATTGGCTAATCAACAAATTCATATCAATTTCCGTTAAGAGCTTTAAAACCATTTTCTTTTTAAATAATTTGAATAGTTAAAGTTTTCGAAATTAAGTTATTCGTAGAAAAGTTGATCTGGTTGAAACGGCTGCTTTTCAGTTAAAGTTATAAAGAAAGGTAAAATTATCAATTCTTGGTTAAAAGACGCCTTTGGGGGCTATTAAGCTGGCGTCGAGTCACAGGCAGCTAGCATTGTGTCAAAAATACTTCAAACGCACTTCGAATCTATTATTGCTCTGATTGCTCTGATGGGTATGACCTCACAAGAAATGGGTGTCTAGGGTATCACACTAAACTGCATTTAATGGTGTGGCTCAAGTTCTGGAGATTTAAGAAGTATGGAGTACCCCTTCATTCCTATTACCCTGCAATCCCCTTTGACCTGGAGTGGTAGTACCCGTTAGGGTTGAATTTATCGGTCAAACAGATCCTTTTAAAAATTGTTTGTTTTACAATTAATTAATATAAAAAATAACATGAGAAAAAAAAAGATTAATCATTTTATTTGTTTATGAATCACAATGATGTTTTAGTTTATTGGGTTTTATGGCATATCAACCTTTGTAGGTTATTTAATGCCAAATCCATTTTTATATAAATAATCAGTTCTATTTAAAACAATTCAGTTTAGCATGAGTACACAGTTTAACTGTCAAAAACATTTCCATTTCAAACTATTCAAGCAGTTATATGTAACAATTCAGTTAAGTGTAAATACAGTTTTAATGTCGAAAAACAGTTCTATTTCAAATAATTCAGTTAAGTATAAGCACGCAGTTTAAATGCAAGTACGGTTTAATTTTCAAAAACATTTCTATTTCAAGCTATTCAGTTTACTCAATTCAGTTTAGCATAAGTACGCTGTTAGTTCTATTTAACCCATAGATAGGGTCCTATCAGGTGCTACCATTCCGGGCCAGAGTGAACCTGGGAGCGATGGCAATGAAGGGGTACTCCGTATTCCCCAAAGCTCCAGCACTGCTGGAACCTCACCATCAGATTGTTTAGTGTCATATCCAGGACACTCGTTAGGGGGGGGTCTTACCCCTCTGCAAACGTGCAGTCAGTGTATTCTACAGTCCCAAGAATCATAATGAGATTTAAGTGTAGAGTTTAACAATAACAAGGTTTGTTTTTTCTTTAATTTGATTTACTATTTCAAATTATATAAAGCAGCTACTAAAAATTTTTTAAATCAAGTAAAAAAAGCAAGTATTATTTAGGAAATGTTTAGATTATAAATCTAATACAATATATTTTAATGTCCCTGAGTAAGTAGGCTTCAAGATCAACAAGGCATTTTTGAAATTATGACTTTGAGTTAGAAATTAATTTATTTGCTTTTCAAAATATATTCAAGCGAGATTGGAATCAATAATAATAATTTCATTTAAAAATGGAAATTGGTCACAAATCAACATTAGAAGCGCTGAATTTAAAATAGTCTTATTACTTGGAAATTATTTCTTTTTATGCTCTTCAGAAAGAGTTTGAGGTCCAAGAGCAAATCACTCTGAGAAGAATTCTGGTTGCTATAGAAACCAGCATTGTTGCTAATGGAAACCAAAATCAGATAAAAATCAAAAGTGCAAAATATAGTCTTTTTTAGCAGAAATAACCAACATATAAGATCAATAGGACCAACATGTGACATCTATCAGACCAACGTGGGGCATCTATCTGACCAACATGAGACATCTCTCTGACCACTATGTAACATCAATCTGACCAACATGTGACATCTATCTGACCAACATGAGACATCTATCTGACCACTATGTAACATCAATCTGACCAACATGTGACATCTATCTGACCAACATGTAACATCTCTCTGACCAACATGTGACATCTCTCTGACCACTATGTAACATCAATCTGACCAACATGTAACATCTCTCTGACCAACATGGGACAGATATATGTCACAGGTTGGTCAGATATCTATCGGACCAACCTGTGACATATATCTGATCAACATGGGGAATCTATCTGACCAACGTGGGGCATCTGTCAGACCAACAAGAGACTTCTATCTGTCCAACATGGGACATCAATCTGACCAATATGTGACATTTATCTGACCAACATGCAGCATCCATCTTACTAACATGTAACATCTATCTAACTAACATGAGACATCTATCTGACGAATATATGACATCTATCTGACCTACTTGTGGTATCAATCTGACCATATTCATGGAATCTGAGCTGAATGTTAGGGACAAGTTTCAACCACATAGAACTAACATCATGCAGAAACGATATTTGTCTTAGCCTCCTCCACAACTCAATGGCCCGACGGTCGGCTTATAGTGGGGGATAGGGGCGGGGAAGGTCGGGAACGAGCCAAGGCTTGAACCCTTCTGGACTTTGCTGGTCAACGGCTCACTTAGTGCAATGTAAGCATGATGAGTCTAGCTGGACATAGACTCAAATGTGAGTCCAGGCACGGACGCCTGATTATAGCTTAAACTAGACCAAGAGGTCCACTGCTATACAATGCTGGTCAGTGACCGCCCACCCGAAGGTGACCCAGCCAAAAGGCCAAGAAGCGATTTATTAAGCTATGCAGAAGCCTCATTGAAGACACTGTTTATTTCCTCAAATTTACATTAAGGAAGGCATGAAGCTTTAAAATTTTATGAGGGAGAGGAAGGGAGCGGTTATGTATTTCTATATATTCTAAGGGAAGCTAGCTAGCCGCATTCACCGACCCATTCAGCAGTACAATATATAGACAGTCATCCATCACAAATCACGCTGCAAACACCAAAATACCACATTTGCTCTGTAAAAAGACCTACTTCAAAACCCCGAATGGAATGAATGATTTTATTTACAATATATGGCTTATTTACAAAAATGTTATATGATGGGGATGGGAGAAAAATCCGAAATATACAAAAGACGAAACAAAGGAAAAAATTTCCCGTTTGCTCAGGGTCGTTTGAAAATGTTATCAACAAAATGTATTCAGGGATCATATACTTAATAAATATGTATAAAAAGGATTTGGTATTAAATAACCTATAATGGTTGATATGCCGCAAAACCAAACAAAAAAAAAACTAACCTTTCTATTTATTTTGAATAAGATGCATTGTTGAGAGAATTAATTTTTTTTTTTAATTTATGGCGGACTTTTTGTCCTCATCTTGGTAGATTTTTTTGTTTCTTTTCACTACGTTTCGGACAAATTTCACCTCTGGCCTTCTTCAGGTGATTAACCGCGACCTCGGATAGGAATGCTGAGTCTTGTAACCGTATCCCCAGTAATTACTGCCTTCCATAGTTGTTGTCTATCGAACCAAAAGGATTCCCAATAAAGACAGATGCATTGTTGTTGATTTAATATAAACATAGAATCTGCAACTTCGATCAATTCGGCCATATTGGTTTTAGAAAGTTTTCTTTGTAAATATCAGTTCATTACAAAATTATGTATGTATGTGTAATTGTTCATGTAATAATATGTGTGTTGAATTATACAAATAAATAGAATAAATGAGTTATAGTGATTGTAATTGTTACATTGCCATATACACGAATATGGCCATGTGCGAAATAGACATATAATGTTCATTACGATAGAATATATAAAGAACATAGGAATCTCGGAATTCGAAAACACGTAACGACTTCTTGTTCAGGTACGAAACCTTTTTATTAACCTTGAGTTAAAGGTCTCGACGTAAGGAGGAGAGACACAATCTTCTATGCTGTCTTATTCATTTGGCCCCCAACTCGAGCGGCCCCCCATAGGGCGCAAGTTCGCTTCGCGTCTGCGAGCTCCAAAAGTCGACCCTTCTCGTTTGGCGTCTAATTCTCAACTCTCTAACTTCCTTCAGATTCTCACACAAACCTCCGCGCGCTTCCGGTGCGTGACGTCACCCGCACCCTGTCACTGCGTTTCGTCTTTTGACTATTGTGACATCTGAGTGACATGTCCGCTCTGTGCGCGCTCACGCGTTACCACCTGCATCAAGGTTGCACCCAACTAACCCATGCGCTGAGCTGAAAGGTTCTCAGCCTAACTAAACTCAAAGGCATGAACCGAAATCCCATGGCTATTATATTTGCCACGTGAAGCATATTTAACTTCTGAATATTCGAAGGGCTGCACTCACCCACAGAGTGAGCAAAAATCATCTTCTCAATTGCCCAGTCGGCTGAGGCTGTAGAATGCACTGACTGCACCTATACAGAGGAGTAAGACCCCCCCCCAATGAGTGTCCTGGACATGACACTAAACAGTCTGATGGTGAGGTCCCAGTAATACTGGGGTTTTGGGGAATATGGAGCACCCCTTCATTGCCATTGCTCCCAGGTCCACTCTAGCCCGGCGTGGTAGCACCTGATAGGGCCCTATCTATGGGTTAAATAGAACTAACGGCATACTTATGCTAAACTGAATTGTTTGATTAAACTGAATAGCTTGAAGTAGAAATGTTTTTGACAATTGAACCGTACTTACATTTAAACTGCATGCTTATGCGAAACTGAATTATTTCAAATAGAACTGACATTGACATTGAAACTGTATTTACACGAAACTGAATTGTTTAACACGATCTGTTCTGACATTTAACTGTGTGTAAACAAAATCTGTACTGAATTAGAACAAAACCGAATTTGACTAAACGGAATAGCACGAAATAGGAATGTTTTTTACAATTAAACTGTACTTACATTTAAACTGCGTGCTTATGCTAAACTGAATTATTTGAAATTGAACTGGTTTTGACATTGAAACTATACTTACAGTAAAATGAATTGTTATATATAACTGCTTGAATAGTTTGAAATAGAAATGTTTTTGACAATTGAACTTTATACTCATGCTAAACTGAATTGTTTTAAATAGAACTGATTATTTACATAAAAATGGATCTGGCGTTAAATAACCAACAAAGGTTGATATGCCATAAAACCGAAACAACCACCCAACTAACTTACTCATCAATATATGTATATAGAGTATAAATATGCTTTTTTAAAGATTGATAATAAATTGATATTATATATCACTGATTGAGTAGTTTGAAATAGAAATGTTTTTGATAAAACTGAATTGTTTTAAATAGAACTGTTTTTGACACTAAACTGAATGGTTATATATAACTGCTTGAATGGTTAGAAATAGAAATGTTTTTGACAATTAAACTGTGTACTCATGCTAAACTGAATTGTTTTAAATAGAACTGATTATTTACATAAAATGGATTTGGCGTTAAATAACCTACAAAGCTTGATGTGCCATAAAACCCAACCAACCAAAGCAAATAATCTTCACAAGCTGGGGAGTATAGTGTCTCCTCTTCGTTTTCCTTACTCCTTTACTCGGAGCAATAACACCTGTTTGGGTCATATCTATGGATTAAATAGATCAGTTTTAAGCAAACGTTTAAATTTATTTTGACTTTTATACTTTATACTTTAGCTCTTAAACCACAAATGACATAGGTAAGAAACGTTTACCGAAATGTTTGTAATATAATCGTTTACGTATTCACCCAACACGAGCAGAATGTGACGCAAGGTCTATTTTTAAGCGGAGTTTAAATTCAGAGTTTTTTCTTCTCCTAGACTGGTTGCCATACCAAAGTTAAAAAGTCCAGCCTGCTCTAATTTTTATCCATAGCTAGAGGGAAAATACTAGGATTCATATTCAATTAGAGCTTTGTGAAATGCAAACATCCTCGTCCAGGATTTGAACTCGGGCTACCGTCTCTATTTTCTACCACGATAACCCTTACTCCACCAGCACCTCCATAATTATGTCTCTTTCATTTGGTTCTTCCTATATTCGGTACAATGCATCTATCTACGTATATCGGCTTTGTTTTCTTTGTTTAATGGCATATCAACCTTCGTGAGTTATCTAATGCCAAAACTGAACATTGGCATAATGGCCCAAAACTGAACATTGGCATAATGGTTAGAACATTGGCATAAAGGCCCGGGAGACCTGGGTTCAATCCCCAGGTCGAGTCATACCAAAGACTCAAAAAATGGTACTTGATTCCACCTTGCTTAACACTCAGCATTACAAGGTACGGATCAAGGATAAAGTGGAGCAATCCGGAGAAAGGAGTAGCGCCCTCCCCTACACTTTGGTGTAATAGCTATTAAAAAGAGAGCCTTCGGGTCACCCTCGACAATGGTCGCCAACTTTACTTACCAGTACTAATACATCCATAGCTGAGGGGATAAGGGAGTTCATGCCTTTCCCAGTGTGCATTAGTCCGAAACAGAATAGAGGTCGAACTCGCTTATTACAATATTGCAATTCAACATGATAACCGGAGACTTCCCTCTTGAACTTCGAAAAAGCAAAATGGTCGAATAAAAAGTAAAATATTCAACATGGACTCTACATTGAGGGACTCGTCAAATACAAGCAACAGCGCCCAGACGAAGTATTAGCCTTGTGCCCAATCATGCGTAATTTTTCATTTATGCTAAAATAATTCGTATATCTTGAATTACAAATGCATTCATCATACATGGTGCATTCAATAAGTTAACAGACTTTTTTGTACAGGCATTTAAAATTGGCGTGGACTCTTGAAAATTCAGTATCTTATGCTAAAATGAATGGTTTGAAATAGAACAGTTTTTTAATATTTAACTGTGTATTCATGTTAGAAAGAAATAAATGAAACCCTTTAACAGAGTGAAAAAAATTAGCTCCGGTTCGTTGAAAAATATTAATCATATATTTACGAGGGGCCATCAATAAGTTTCCAGACTTTTTTGTAGAGGCATTCAAAATTGTCGTGGACTCTTGAAAATTCAGTATCTTATTGCTATACATCTTATGAGATGACTGACCAAATTTTATGATTTCAGCTTCAAATGAACAGCTACAGCAGCAATTGGAATACACCCTACTAAAGCCTGATTGTCACAGCTGGTGAATTTCAAAAATGCAATGTAGACTTTAGAAGAACAATATGCAATAAAATTCTGTTTTAAACTTGGAAAAAAATGCCACAAAAACGTATGGAATACTTCAGACTGCTTTTGGAGCATCTTACATAAATCGAGCATCAGTTTTTGAGTGGCATAAGAGATTTAAGGAAGGCAGGGAGTCTGTGAGGGATGATGAGGGGTGTGGGAGGAGTAAGGAAGTCAATACACCAGAGTTGATTGGCCAAACGGGTGGGGTTACTATATTGAGGTTTTAAGGGAGATGAGGAAGAGATTCCTAGGGAAGACGCCAGCACTCTTCAAATCGGGTCAGTGGCATTTCCACCAGGACAATACACCTGTCCACAACTCTATCTTTGTCACAGACTATTTGAGCCAGATGGGCATCAAGACAGTTCCTCACCGTCCCTATAGTCCAGACCTTGCTCCCTGTGACTTTTGGTTATTCCCTAAGCTCAGAGGCTGTCGTTATGAGACAAATGAGGAGATGAAAGAGGCTGTGACGAAGGTCATTGACACGCTCACACAAGAGGACTTCCATGGGGCCTTTCAGAAGTTGTTGGAACGATACAAGAAGTGCATTGCAGCCGGAGGAGATTACTTGGAAGGGGACTTGAGTTTCATATGTGTACTATCAATAAAAGTGCCCATACGAAAAAAGTCTGAAAACTTATTTAATAATCCTGGTACAAACGGATCACCTAATCTCTGCCAGACGACCAGACCAAGTGATTGTCAAAAAAGAATAAAAATTTTTTAAATAATAAAAAAATTCACACACACACACACACACACACACACACACACACACACACACACACACATATATATATATATATATATAAGGAGAAAAATTTAAAAACAATGTAATCCGAAGTGATGAATTTAATGTAAAAGAAAGTCAACGTTAAACGTTTCGGTTTCAATAAACCATCATCTAGACTTTAGAAAAGATGATACCGAGTGTTGTTAGATCAATGATGGATGTTTAATGAAATACAAAAACAAGGGAGGAAATTGTATGTACATAGAAAGAATATAGGACCGTTCATTCAACCAATCAATATATATATATATATATGATTAAAAAAAAAGTGAAAAATGGCTTACAATGGTTTAGCGGTAATATTTCGTTCTTTATTCATAGAACTTATTCTAACTGTGTATGGGTCAAATAGCTAAACTGATGAAGTTCAGCGAATAAAGAAAGAAACGTTACAATTAAACTCGTAATTTATCCACCTTTCCACCTGTTTTTTCATCTATAATTTATTATTTTACAAATTTGTCGATTTTGGAATTATTTCAACCGATTTTATAAATATTTCATGATTTTATATAATTAATTTATCGAGCTTATATAATTATACATTTAAGTTTTACAACATAAATCATTAAAGAAATATAAAGCGAAAACGACAAGAGGGCACCATTAAAGTAGTGGTTAACGTACTGGACTGTGACCTCGTAGTTAGCAAGTTCGAACTCAAATCACACTATCACATGATTTTATATAATCTATTTATCGAGCTGATATACTTATACATTTAAGTTTTATAACATAAATCATTAAAAAAAAATATAAAAAATATAAAATATAAAAAATATAAAAATATAAAAAATATAAAATCATTAAAAAATATAAAAAGCAAAATATGGAATAATTTTTGAAACGTTTTCTTGTCTGATTAGTCAAATATTTAAAAAGACTTTCATGATTACTTTATTATTCAAGCACTTTTTAATTAAAAAAATTTCAGCCCAATATGAGTGAGCAACAAAAGAAACGACAAAAATCTATGGTCTGCTTAGATTTCGCTATGGGGCAATTTAGAAAACAAAACATACACAAATTTCCCTCCAGACTGCTGTTAAGGAGGAATGGAATAAAAT
This sequence comes from Sepioteuthis lessoniana, assembly GCA_963585895.1. Classification (NCBI taxonomy): domain Eukaryota; kingdom Metazoa; phylum Mollusca; class Cephalopoda; order Myopsida; family Loliginidae; genus Sepioteuthis; species Sepioteuthis lessoniana. The sequence continues at coordinate 81,672,853 of OY757928.1, forward strand.
GTCTACAGAATTTATATTGAAGGCACATAAATTGTATCGAAGGCGTATTGATACGATAACTGAGAAAAAATGGCGGCCATATTGAGTAAATTTATTGTTTTGTGCTTATCTTCTTATTTTGTTGTTTATTTTATAATATAGACGTTTATTATCATACTAGAATATTCCTAATTTTACTTCCGGATCCTGTACGATTATTTTCGGACGAACTCTCTAAGGGAAAGTATGACCCCACTTCCCCACAGCTAAGGGTTAAATAGTACTACTACTGTTCTTCTCCATGGATGGCTTTGGTATTAAATAACTCACGACAGTTGATATGCCATAAAACGAAGAAACGGAACTGATCACATAATCGGCGAATGAAGAAAACTGGCACAAAAGAAATGCAATACTAGATACGACTGGGTAGGAAAGGTAATTCACAGGAAATTGTGCGAGAGACTAACGTTTGGGCAAATGGTATATACATAAACCAGAATCCGTCTTAGAGAAGTTGGCGACCTTAGTCAAGGGTGACCTGAAGGCTCCCTTTTTAATAGCTACGACACCGATTTGTAGGAAAGCACTGCTCCATTCCCTGAATTGCTCCACTTTACCCTTGATCCTTACCTTATAAGTGTTGAGTGTAAAGCAAAGCGGAATCAATTACTATTTTTTGAGTCTTTGGTATGACTCGACCTCGGATGAATTGTAAGATGTGAAAACAACTCACTTGTCGTTTTCCGTCGTAGAATCCTAAGATCTCTATTAAAACCATGGATTAAAACGAATTATAAGGTTTCATGCACAAGTACTCTCTGTGAGTCAACACTACTTTTACGAGATTTTTTCAGTCATCAAACGCATACATATATATATATATATATATGTGTGTGTGTGTGTGTGTGTGTGTGACTAAATTATTGGCACGGAGCTAATTTCTTTTGCGTACCGATAATAAAAGCTAACAATATTGAAGCAGTTATGTTTTCCAGTTTGACGGAACCACTTGTAAATTTTTTTGGCGGATGAATACACAAAAAGCATTTTTCTAAAATGATTAAACATCTAACAAAAAATTGAAAAGAAAAAAAAATATGTATGTCTCAAATTCATAACATTCACAATATAAACAGAAAAAATATATTTTTTCATGCATAAATGATGAATAGTCGATATCAAATATTAGCAGGCTAAGATTTATTTTATTTCTAGAAAAATCCAGAAAGTTGGCCGATTTCAGTCGTGTCGCACCTCCTCAACTCATAAAGAATATAATTTTTGGGGGGGTTTGGTTCGATTTTATGCCACATCAACCAGCATAGATTATTTAATGCCAAATTATCTTTATAAATATCTATTAAATATATAGGATTTGGTTTAGAAAGTTTTTATGGCATATCAACCAGTGTAGGCTATTCAAGGCCAAATCCTCCTTATACATATATATTAAATATATATGATTTTGTTTGGTAGGGTTTTATGGCATATCAACCATTGTAGGTTATTTAATGCCAAATCCTCTTTATACATATATATTAAATATATATGATTTGGTTTGTTGGGTTTTATTGCATATCAACCATTGTAGGTTATTTAATGCCAAATCCTCTTTATACATATATATTAAATATATGTGATTTTGTTTGGTTGGGTTTTATGGCATATCAACCATTGTAGGTTATTTAATGCCAAATCCTCTTTATACATATATATTAAATATATATGATTTGGTTGGTTGGGTTTTATGGCATATCAACCATTGTAGGTTATTTAATGCCAAATCCTCTTTATACATATATATTAAATATATATGATTTGGTTTGTTGGGTTTTATGGCATATCAACCATTGTAGGTTATTTAATGCCAAATCCTCTTTATACATATATATTAAATATATATTGTTGGATTTTATGTCAAATCAATATATTGTAAATTCTAGATTATTTTTTAGAAGGAACATGCATAAAAAAGAAAATAAAAACAAGCATAGATAAAATAGCATTTAACTTAGTCACTTACATACTAAATATTTTTATTAACAAATCACTAACTCTATTAGAAAACCTTTTTCCGACCGAACGTTTTCAAACAAAACATGGAAAACATTCCAATCGACAACTTCAAAACAAAACGTCAGAAATTATTGAAACTAAAAATTCCAGAAATTATTGAAACTGTAAAAATTCAACAGTCGACTCAAAACTACAGTACCCCTGATGACGACTAAAAGTATGGTCGAAAGCGATTGGGCAAAAGATATTGGACTATTTCTTTACTATCTAGATATCGAAACAAGAAAAATAACAAGGAGACTTGAAAAAATAAAATAAAAAATAATAAACTGTGTTCCATCGTCTTTAAGAAAACTTGCCTGAATAATAACTTGCTACGTAAATATATACCCTTCTATATCTATCTATCTATCTATCTATCTATTAAAACCCATTCTATTCCTAAATCCAAAGTCAGTATTTTAACAATTTTGATAAACTGAATATATATATATATATATATATATATATATATATATATATATATATATATATATATATATATATGTACATTTTAAAATAGTTTGGTCCACGAAGAGATTTGTATTTTTTAGATTTATTGATTTTGTTCTTACATACGTGTTATATATGTGTATGTTTGTATGTTTCCAGTTTGTTGATTTCGTCAGAGAACATAGGTGGCACAAGGCCTTGTTAATGGGGTACTCAATGAGACTTGAACTCACTCTTGCTTGCAGTTTGAATGTTTTTTCCTTTCGGTTGTGGGTTTTATAGAGAAGTTATTCTCCCTTTTTCTTTGAGTGTGTTTATTTTAGTCTGCTTTACCCCTCTTTGATATTTGTCGTTGTTTGTTTGTTTGTGTGTGTGTGCGCGCGCACGCGCGTTGGAGTGGTTTGGGGTTTCACTAACTGTTATTTTTCTTCTCTGCATGAGTGTGTGTCCTGGGGATTTTTTGTGAGTGTGGCAGTGTGGTTTTGAATTTACAGGTAACTCTTTCCTTTTTGGTCTGTATATATGTATCCACATATCAATGTATGTTTGTGTATATATATATATATATATATATGTGTGTGTGTGTGTGTGTGTGTGTGTGTGTATGTGTGTTTCCAGCTTGATGCTTTCGTCTGAGAACATAAGGTCTAGTTGATGGGTATTCAATGAGTCAATGAGATTTTTACTTACTCATGTTTGTAGTTTGAATGGTTTTTAATTACTTTTATATATATATATATATATATATATATATATATATATATATATATATATACATATATAGTACTGATAATATCCCCAGGTTCCTGACAGATCCTATTAGTGAGGCAAATGAAACTGGCCATTTGACTGTGGACAAACAAATGATTGATATTTGTTATTGTTACATAGCATTACTTGAAACCCTTTAAATATATGGAAAAATTGAATTATTAGTATTACTTACCATCAATTAGAACGATTTGACAGTGTGCAAATGAAAGAACAGCGTTGAATAGAATTATTAGTGTTTGATATCAATACTTGAAACCATTTAACATTGTGCGAACAATAGCAATATCTAATTGTATACAAACAAATTATTTTACCTTTTCTTAAAATGAAATGACCTACAAACTATTCACTTACGAACCATATATGCATATCTATTTTAACGTGTGCAAACAAATAATTGGTATTCAGTAAAACTGTTTAACCATTTTGCTGTGTGCAAATAAATGACTGTTAAATTGAATTATTAATATTAAATAGCAATAATTGAAACCATTTAACTGTGTGCAAACAAATGAGCTTCGGCTCGTTTAAAAATGTTACCTACTAACTATTTGTTTACGAACCATATTTAATGTATAAAATTATGGGGATATAGCAATTCGGACCTGTGCTTATCGTGTAAAAGTGGTCGGGGTATTTTGCGCCACGTACTATCTGCATGTCCACAATCGCTTCAGATGTACACATGGCGACATAACAAGGTGTTTGAGGTGATAATAGAGTTGTTAACAGCACAATGTGATACAGCAAACCAGCAATCTATAACAGCAAAGGAACCCATAATTCAGTTTTTCAAGGAAGGTGAATGTCCTTTGAGGGAACAAAAAAATCCTAATATGAAGCTACTGAATGGAGCTAGTGACTGGAAAGTTTCAGCGGATCTCAAGACATCTCTACAATTTCCAGTTCACATTATTCCAACAGAAAAGCGGCCGGATATTGTAGCATGGTCCGATTCAAAGAACAGTGTCCTCATAGAATTGAATGTCCCCTGGGAATAAAACCGAGAGGAAGCACACGAGCGGAAGAAAAACCGCCACGAGACACTGCGTGCCGACTGCGTGGAAAAGGGTTGGATATGCCATGTGATCCCTATGGAGGTTGGTTGTCGTGGTTTTCTAGGACACTCAGTCATTTAATTTCTTTCAAAAATAGGAATCACTGGCTGCAGTTTGAAAGTTACCTCAAATCGTCTTCAGACCGCCGTGCAATATGAATCAAGTTGGATTTGGTCGAAAGCGAAACGTTTTCAGCATGAAGGAAATACACGCGGAACCACCATTCCCGTGTGATTACGTAAGAAACGGTTACTGTAAACGTGTAATAAGTAAACGCATTTTTTTGTTTGTTTTTTAAAATCACAAACTGCTCACTAAAAATGAAGATTAACGTCCAATGTAGTCTCTACTCTTAATTGATCTGGCATATATATATATATATATATATATATATATATATATATATATAATTCTCTTAATACCCAGTCCGTTAGCAAAAGCTGCTTGGTAGCGCCAGGAGTGGCAATACCGCCTTGAGCTACCGAAACTGTGTTATCACCCCTGGTTGGCGGCAAATGAGGACAGAGTATCGCACGTGCTTTCACATGTTGTGTGATGAAAAAAATGTATAACGAGGATTCGTCATTAAATAGCTCATAAGGGTTGATATACGATAAAAACCAACCAACCAACCAATATAATTGAGTAAATTATCCGTGGTCCTGTTGGTGTGCCTAAGACTGTATCCATTGCAGATGTGCACCCTCCTAACAAAAAATGGGTCTTCTAAGAACGATACAAAACTGCATCTGCGGGATAAGAATCCCCCGCAACGAGTGTCCTGGATATGACACTGAACAATTTGATGGCGTGGTTCGAGTAATGTTCGAGCTTTGTGAAATGTGGAGCACCTCTTCCTTGCCATCGCTCCCAGGTCCACTCTTGCCCAGAGTGTTAGCACCTGATAGGGCCCTATCAAATAGAACTAATCTGCGTACTTATACTGAACTGAATTACTTGAAATAGAACTGTTTTGATATTTCAACTGCGTACTTATGCTAAACAGAATTGTTTGAATTAGAACTGTTTGACTAAACTTAATTGCTTGAAATAGAATTGTTTTCGGCAATTACCTGTGTACTCGTGCTAAACTTAATCGTTTGAAATAGAATTGATTATTTGCATAAAAATGGATTTAGTATTGAATAGCCTTCAAAGGTTGATATGCCATAAAACCCAATCAACCATCTAGCTAAACTTCATCTGATAGAGATGATTCAGTTTTAGAGCTCTTGAAGGTACGGAGCACCCCTTCATTGCCAGATCCATTCTGACTCGGATAGGGAGATCCTGTGAGGATCCCATTTATGGATCAAATAGATGTTTGAAAATTATTTGAATTAGATAGGAATTGATAGTATAAGTTTTACCCGGAGGGGGAGGCGATGGTGGTAATAGTAATTGTCATAGCAAATAGATACGGCGACACGAGTTCAAATCCTAGACGAGGGCGCTTTCATTTTACATAGTACTTATATCCTTGGGAAAGGTACGACTCTAAGTATTCTCCCTCCAGCTATGGGTAAATAGTAAGTCCCGATTGCTTTGCCTTGATTAGGCAACCAGTCTAAGAGAAAGAAAACTATATTCAAACCAGTTAAAATACGCTTAAAAATAGACCTTGAGTCACAACCTGCTCGTGCAGAGGGGTTGGTAAATATAGATATCATTTTTTTTTCAATGATTACCCATCCAGAATTTTGAACTATTTGATATAGCCCAGTCAGCTTGGGCACCAGAATATACGAACTACATCCCTACAGAGGGGTAAGACCCCTCCTAACAAGTGTCCTGGATATGACTCTAAACAATCTGATGGTGAGGCTCCAGTAATGCTGGAGCTTTGGGGAATACGGAGTACTCCTTTATTACCATCGGTCCCAGGTCCACTCTGGTCCAGAGTGGTAGCACCTGATAGGTTCCTATCTACGGGTCAAATAGGACTGTTTGACATTTAAACTGTCTACTTAGGATAAGTTGAATTGTTTGAAATAAAACTGTTTGATCATTTAACTGATAAAAAATTGTGTACTTATGCTAAAATGAATGGTTAGAAATAGAACAGTTTTTTAATATTTAACTGTGTATTCATGTTAGAAAGAAATAAATGAAACACTTTAACAGAGTGAAAAAATGAGCTCCGGTTCGTTGAAAAATATTAATCATATATTTACGAGGGGCCATCAATAAGTTTCCAGACTTTTTTGTAGAGGCATTCAAAATTGTCGTGGACTCTTGAAAATTCACTATGTTATTGCTATACATCTTATCAGATAACTGACCGATTTTTATGATTTCAGGTTCAAATGAACTGCTACAGCAGCAATTGGAATACACCCTACTAAAACCTGATTGTCACATCTGGTGAATTTCAAAAATGCAATCTGGACGTCAGGACACTTTAGAAGAAAGATATGCAATAAAATTCTGTTTTAAAATTGGAAAAAATGCCACAGAAAATGCCACAGAAACGTATGGAATGCTTCAGACTGCTTTTGGAGTATCTTGCATGAATCGAGCATCAGTTTTTGAGTGGCATAAGAGATTCAAGGAAGGCAGGGAGTCTGTGAGGTATGATGAGAAATGTGGGAAGAGTAAGGAAGTCAATACTCCAGAGTTGATTAGCCAAAGGGTTAAGGTTAGGGTTACTATGTTGAGGTTTTAAGGGAGTTCAGGAAGATATTCCGTCGGAAGAGGCCAGCACTCTTCAAATCGGGTCAGTGGCATTTCCAGCAGGACAATGCACCAGTCCAGAACTCCATCCTTGTCACAGACTATTTGACCAAGATAGACATTAAGACAGTTCCTCACCCTCCTTATAGTCAATCCCATGCTCCCTGTGACTTTTGGTTTTTTCCTTAAGCTCAGAGGCTGTCGTTATGAGACAATTGAGGAGATGAAAGAGGCTGTGACGAAGGTCATTGACACGCTCACACAAGAGGACTTCCACGAGGCCTTCCAGTTGTTGTTGGAACTGTACAACAAGTGCACTGCAGCCGGAGGAGATTACTTGGAAGGTGGCTCGAGTTTCATGTGTGCATTATCAACAAAAGTGCCCATACGAAAAAAGTCTGAAAACTTATTGAAGGCACTTCGTAATATATATGTATAAAGAAGGATTTGGCATGAGATATCCTACAATAGTTGATATACCATAAAACCAAACCAAAGTACTTAATTAAAGTTGAGTCTAATCAGCCATTAGTTTATTTACTGTTTAATAAAAAAACATGAACATTCTCCAAATGTGATGATTCGTTTGTTTTGCCGGGTTAGTATCTAGCTCTCTGCTATTTAACACTTGTCGAGTGTACGAAAAATAAGTCTTAAGGCCTAAAAGCGAAAAGATCGAATATGAATAATTTTTAAACAGATCTGTTTGGGGCATTGATGTGACTCTAACAGGTACTATGTAATATGTAATGACAAAAACACAAAACGAATAAAAATTTTTTTCGAAAACAAAGAAAAAAAACCCAAAATACCAAAAGCCCCCACCAACGAGTGTCCTGGTTATGACATTGAACAATTTGCTGTTAAGACCTCAGTGATGCTGAAGCTTTTGGGAACGTGGAGTCTCTCTTCTTTGCCATCGCTCACAGGTCAACTCTGACCCGGAGTGGTAACACCTAACAGCGTCTTATCTGAAGTTCAAATGCAAATGTTTGACATTTAAACTAAGTGTAAACAAATGATGACCTATGCTAGCTAAAATGTCAAAATAGAATTGTTTCATCATTTAACGGTGTGTAAACAAATGATTGATGTTTAATTGAATTGTTTGTGATACATAGAAATACTTGCAACCATTTAACTTTGTTGACTTATGCTAAATTGAATTGTTAGAAAGAAAACAGTTTGATAATTCAACTGTGTGTAAACAAATGACTGATATTTAATTAAATTGTTAGTGATACATAGCAATACTTGGAACCATTTAACTTTGCTGACTTATGCTAGATTGAATTGTTAGAAATAGAACTGTTTGAAATTCAATTATGTGTAAACAAATGACTGATGTTTAAATTGAATTGTTAGAAACAGAATTGATCATTTAGCAGTGTGTATCAACAAAATGTGTTTAAAAAATCATGTTTAATATTATGTTAATACAGGATTTGACATTACATAACCAACAGTGGTTGATATGCCTTAAAAAAGGCCAAAGCAAACAAAACGCCCAATAAAAAAGCAAAAAAGCGTGATAAAACCCACTATGATAAAAATTTAAAGTAAAAACAAAAACAAAAACAAGACAAAACTAAAAACACGCGACAAATACCGAAAAAAAAAGAAAAAAGAATAAAATCCCCAAAAGACACGTGACACAATAACTGCAAAATGAATAAATAAATAAATAAGTAAACACCAAAAAATTGATTAAAACACGCGTTATATATATATATATATATATATATATATATATATATATTGTATAAATGTGTATATTTTTTAATAAATATATATATATATATATATATATATATATATATATATATATATATATATATATTCTTTTTTTTTCATCGCCATCTGAAGAGGGTCATCATAGACCTGAAATAAAATTATAATGATCCAAAGAATTTAATTTGATTATTTTTATTTTAATGAAAAAATATTTTTGCTGGGCACGTGAGTTTTAATGTATTTTCAATCCAAAATTAGTTATACAGTCAATAGCCGTTGACATTGAACACTCATACTGGATATTCCTATCCAATGGATTTTTACCTCGGATTATATATATATATATAGGTAAATAACGGAACAGACCGTGCTCATAAGGTTTGGTTAGGCAACCAGTTTAGGAGAAGGAAAAAGATCTGAATTTAAATCGTGAGAAATGTTGTTCAGGAAAATTTGAGAGAGAGTGTGTACAATAAGATACGGATAAGAAGTTGGTATCAAAACCGGATATAATGTCTGCTGTCATTGGAATCTTTATGACTCAAAAAAAAAAAAAATTACCAAGAATCACAGAATTTTCTGTAACTGAAAAACTTTTCAATAAGTTAACCTGCTTTATCATATTCACTAACCCCTCCGCTCTGGCAGGATATGACACAAGATCAATTTTTAAGCGGAGTTTACAGGTTTGAATTCAGAGTTTTCCTTCTCCTAGACTAGTTGCCTAACCAATGCTGAAGAACCTAGTCTGTCCTACTATTTACCCATAGCTGGAGGGAGAATAATTGGATTCATATCTTTCCCAAGGGTATTAGTGCTATGTGAAATGCAATCAGTCTCGTCCAGGATTTGAACTCGTGTCGCTGTGTCCATTTTCTACGACGATAACCATTACACCACGGGGCCCTCCCTTAATTAACCTGCTTCATTTTAAGAAAAATTCTGTCTATTTCTTTCTATCTTAATTAAAAAAAACCTGGTGGTAAATCCTATAACTAATATAACACTTATCTTTAGTTAAAATTTTATCTGGGTTTTATTTGATTTCTTTTTACAGTTGAAATTTAATTTTTTATATCCTAATGTATCTATATATTTTTCTCTTTTGATTATAGTTATTC